>OX596289.1:16053142-17253142 GCA_951394225.1 Harpalus rufipes
TATATTTTTTCAACAAAATTTGTTCAGAGCAGTAAAGTATCATTTCCAGTTTATCAAATTTATTCAAAATATAATATGTTGTACCCACTGATATAAAAGTATCAAATACTAAATTTGAAAAAAATTCGATTATATTTTAATGTTTTTCATTAAAAATTGTTGTTCTTCAAGTAAAGTAGCATTTCCGATTGGCCAAATTTACCAAAAATCTAATCAACTCTTTATATGAATTCAGAAAACTTAAAGATGAAAAATATAAATATTTGGAAGTTTGATATGAGTTATCGTGGACAAAAACATGATCACAGACACACAGACAAACAGACATCATTATAAAAATAGCACGATATAAACTTGTTATGAGGACCCTAATTCGTGCTTATTCACTGAAAACTCACAATCGATACATTACCCATGGGAGGTAAAAATACAAAAGTAATCCGATTTTTATTTGTTTAAGTTCGATGAAATACAAATTTGGATTATTGCGGTATCCGATTAGTTGGTCGGCCAAGGACCCCAGATGCCACACAATTAGACTTACTGACAGTAAAAGTGAATATCAAGATGCAAAAATTCATCGGAATTTGCATGTTGCGACTAGTATAAAGAAATATTAAGGTGACCATGGAAGAACAACAAACGAGCCAGAAATTTATTGTAGGTTAAAAATTTAAAACCTGTAATTCAAAAACAAATAAAAATTGGATTTCAACTTTTATCAGTACTCGTATTTATGTGTAATATACACTCCCAAAACTTGGTACTTCTCTCCAGATTCATTCCTTATAACATAACAATTTACATAAGTCTCTTTTAGTTACGCTTTGGACTTTGTCAGTATTAAAGGGGAGATATACGGCACAAGAGCGAGTTTGTACCATGAACACGTTTAATGAAAATAATTTGTCGATGACCGGGGCAAAAATTATCATGATTACTACTCAGCTACATATTCGAATTACTATAGTTTCAGCAGTGTTTATCGTCTCTAGATAGTATCTAGGTCTCGTGTGTGCTGAATTTTTAATGCATGAAAATGTGCGTCGAATGTTTAATTTTGGCGAACAACTAACTTGTTTAAAATTACAGTCATTTTCATAAAACGTTTTCAAGATATACCATATAAAGCTTCCTAGTTAATTTTCCAAAAAATACTCTCTAGTATGACACAATAATTAGTGTAATAGATAATTCTACCTTTCCTGGCTTTTGCTGCCAAATGTAGTATTTAAATTTAACGACTGGGTCAATGTAGCAAAGTAAGGGTTATTTCTCTCTGCTTCAGTGGTTAGCGATTGGTAAAAGGGCGTTCCACAACCACCTATTGCGTGGGCGTGCAGGTTGGACCGAAATGAGAGTGGGCGAAATAAGGATAATTTTACTTACTCTGTGCTATACAATTATTCCGGATCTAATGGGAGAGACGACTGAACCTTCAACACTTGCACTTCACTAGTGAGTAGGGCTTGTTCAAATAAACTATCAACACTGGGTCAGTTTTATAATATCATATAGAGGGTGTAACAGAAATAAGTACATTAAATTTAACCAGTGTAGAACTCGTGGAGAGCAACAATACTCGTATTTCTTAATAACTTTTTCTTGTTCTTCAAAGTTTTATCAGAAATTTCATTATCCGCCTATAATAAATAAACATCTGAATATCGGGAAAGTAGAGCGCATGCGCGTTGCATAATGGCAAAATTCAAAATGGAACTAACTAGGTGTGTGCGTGAGTCTACGAACAGCTGTTTCTGGTTTGTTTTCGTTGTGCCCTTATGACTGTGACTAAATACAATAAAAGAATGAATTTCAGCATGAAAGATTAGAAACTGGTGAATAAATTGACAGATACACCAGAAGATGAAAATTATACACAAATCGGAGATGATAAAAGATACAAGTAGAATAGAATACCTCGATTAAGGTAACAAAAAAGTCATACGTCAAATTATTGTTACAACAGGTAGGACAATCCAAACATGAGCATATTTATAGGGTGCAGTCGACGAAGTGTGATGCAGGCATAAATGAAATCACAAAAAATGTTCAAAATGGCCACCGCCATTGTTAATGAGTGAAGGCGTCGACGAAATGATGTAACTGATGTTCTTTCAATATACTCCGAATTATCATATGTAACACTCTGTGTTGTAGTGCTATTCTTCGTGTACAAGACCCTGGCGCTCAGCAAACCATTCAATATTCTCCATGTGATCAGGGCGTATTCTATCACGATCTTGAGCAGCAGGCTTAAAGGACTCATGATCTCGGACTCGGATATTTATTTATTTTATTTACATACATCTACAAAGGTGCGAACGTTTAGAATATGACGATTCAGAAAACGTGCCAAATAAATTTGGTGGGCTTCGGAAGCGTTTCCCTGAGCTTTAGCATAGGTCAGCACAATATCTGTATTCTCGTTATCCGTAAAGGCAGGCATTTTTTACTGATTATAACATTTATAATAATAATTATTAAGCGATTTATTTGTCAAAATTTATTTGAAAAGTTGACAACTCGCTTTTGTCAAAAACAATTGTTTCATTTCTATTGCTACTTGATCAAATTATTCTGAAAATACCTAAACGACTCGTTAATATTGGGAGGGGGGGTTCTACAAATGCTAAAAAAAATTGAGATTTCGATAAAAAGTTATTAAGAAATATTGTTCCTCTCGACTTATTTCTGTTACACTCCATATATTAAAAGAAATTTGCTTAAATATACAAAATTAAAACTTTAAATACTATTGTCAATAAATGTGTGCGTAATTCTATATAAACGTGCGGGCGTTATGACAACGACGTGCGCGGGTTATCCAGTTGGCAGACTCGAGTTTTCTCCCGTCCGCGATCTGCAGACAGATTTTGCTGAGCAATTTTATTACTACATTTGCATACTATTAATTTTCGAATGGAAAATATGTATTTGCAATACATCCATATTTTTTGTAATATTTACTATTAACGTATGCATATAGTTATCTACTTTTACTGTTTTGACTCTTGTATACGAAAGAAATACAAAATTTATAGCCTTACTATAATTTAAATAAAAAAAAAATAACAAACGAGAACTTTAAACTTTAATAAATATTAGTTGAACGCATGCTGATTGTTGATTGCGCACATTCTGTAAAAAATATTCTACTTTTTAGAACACATTTCAAAGCCTTAGGTAGCGGTTACGCTGAGTACGAATTCGTACAAAAATTTGTTCGTACGAATACGTACATAGGGATTTAACATGGGCTTTTTGTTTTATGTAATTTCCTGCTTTCCTATTAATTTTACTTATATAGAGAGCAAAGTTGTACAGAATTAAAAGTTGCATTTAAATTTGTTTTTAGATTTTTATTATGTTTATGGTTTCCTTTTAATTTTAGAAATAAATTTCAAAATTTTTGTTAGTGCGAAGCAATAGCTATGGCATTTGTTTTCTCAAACGTCAATCTGACTTATGGAAATAAATCTCGTATTATTTGATAACTTTTTTCACCACAATAATAATGACACGTCCCGTTTTCGAATAAACATTAATTATTTAATTTACTTTTTACAACAATATTTTTTGCAGAATATGAATAAAACAATATTGTTTTATGCAATATCATAAATCATGGCTATTATTGCTAATTAACGGAACTATAGAAAATTCTTTTTATAATTAAAAAACTAAAGCAATAATAAAAAATATAAAAACAGGTTTGCATGCAACTTTTAATTCTGAACAACTTTGCACTCTACAGTTTTTGCTGTAAAATAAACAGGAGACCAGGAAATTTCATAAAACAAAAATCCCAAATTAAATTCTTATGTTCATTCCTAACCGCCACCATCCTATATATGTGCCGTTACTGTGCTGATTACATATCGGAACTCAGAATTCTTATAACTTCAATTTTTCATAAGTCCGAAAACGACGACAGCAGAACACGCTTCGTTTTCTATCGGAGAAACTTTCGACATCCGCATTACTCAACCAAAATTTTGTGACATAACTATTGTTGAACGTCATATTTAAAATTGTTTCGTGAAATAAATTACAAATATTACTGCGTTGGCTCCCATCGATGCTTAATATAACATCCCTAACTTTTCAGGGATGGCAAGAACTCCATTAACCGTGGTTTTAACTGGGATGAAGGAGGGGCTGGAATTTAATGTTGGACAAAAAATAGTTCTGTTACCTAGTAAATATTTTATTACTATACAGTAGAACCCCGGTTAACCGAATTCGGGTCAACCGAAACCCGGGTTAACCGAAACAATTCCACGTATAATTATCAGTTCCACGAATGATTATGTAGCCCCACTTACTGTCCGGCTCCTTCATTCCACAGGCGGGCTGTAGCGACGGGGAGCTCGCACGGGGCTCGCAAATGAATAGTGGAGTGGAACGTAGGTTTTTTGTGTGTGTCTTTACGTATTGTTGTGAGATGGCATCTAAGCGGAAGCGTGTTGTGATTTCTATTGCGGATAAATTAGCTGCTATCAAAGAAGTTGAAAACTTATGTACATACTGTACTGTAACTAAAAACTGTAACTACATATGTATATTATGTAATGTACATTGTTTCAAAATAATTCATTTCCCCTACACACCCATTTTAGTACATATGTAGGCTATTTTTAGATGTTAATGGGTTAACCGAAAAAATCGTTATCCGAAACGGCTGCGCCCCCTTTATTTCGGTTAACCGGGGTTCTACTGTATTTGAATATCTGACAGATCGCTAGATAAATATATTTTAAGAAACAAGAGAGACATCTATTCTTCTAATGTTGAACCTATCTTTCTACTGCGTATGTATTTTTTTCCAGTGTAAATCGAACTTTGCCCAGAGGACCCAAAATGAGTAGGACTAGGACTTGTGAATTATTCTTAGTCGTGCAGTGTTGGGGCTATGAGATTTCGTGATTACGATGTGCTCTCTAACCGCAGCCTAAGGGCAATGATCTCTATAACTGAAGGCCCACGTGACCAGTACATCTAAAAACTCGGTCAACGTTATGTTGTCCACGTTAACATTGTCAATAGACACATTGCAACATCTTTATATAATTTTTCCTTTATTTTTAACATTATTTTTAATAAAAGTTAAACTTTGTTCTGCCAAAATTAACTTTTGTTTTACGCGACATTTCAGCTACCATCAATCTTGTTATTGACAATTTTATTAAACTTTTCAAAACTTTTAAGTTTTGACATTTTATTATATTTCATACCTAAATAAATTTTATTGTAAGGTCAAAAGTGCTTGAAAATATTTAGAACACTTCAGCTAAAAATAAGAGAATATAAAAATGACCTAGTTATAAGACAAATATTTTAAAAATGAAAAAGGACTGCCGGATGTAAGTTTGTGTACATTTAGAATTGAATTCAAAAATTCAGAGAATAAAGAGGAATTTTCTCTAGCAAATAAAGTTTTTCATAGTCTGACAATTAGTTGAAGATAGATCAAAGATGAAAACGTTACTTGTTCTTACAAGTACCTATATGCTCAGACCGACATTTCGCCATTAATTGTGGTTTGTTTAACCGAACTAGTTATTTAATAGTTATTTACATAATCAGTTATGAAAAGAGTAATATTGTTTGATGAACACAATATTTGCCAAAACAAACGAAGCGAGTTTTGCAAATTATGTGAAATTGTGGATAAAGTCCATGATATGATTCTGGAAGATCGCCGAATGAAAGTGCCATAGGAATGTCTTATGAATATGTAGTTCATATTTTACATAATGAGCTGGGCTTGAGAAAAATGTGCGCGAGGTGGGTGCCGCATTTGCTTAGTTCGGAGCAAAAGCGCATTCGAGCACGAATTTCAGCCAAAAATTTGGAGTTGTTTAAAAGAAATCCGGTCGATTTTAAAAGCCGTGTCATTACCATGGATGAAACTTGGATACACCACTAGACTCCAGAGATGAAAATTAAGTCGAAAGCGTGGATTGGGCATGGTGAGTCGGCCTGGAAAAGGGAAGTCAATTCAATCGGCAGGAAAGGTGATGGCGTCAGTCTTTTGGGACGCCAAAGACATTCTTGCTAATTGATTATCTTGATAAAGGAAAAACTGTAACTGGACAATAGTACGCCACATTTTTTCACAAACTAATAATACCAATTCAAGGAGAACGCCCGGGAATGGCAAAGAAAAATATTTTGTTTCACCACGGAAATGCGCCAGCTCATTCAAGTCGTATTGCTCAACAAAAATTGACCGAACTGAGGTTTGAAATCGTCCCCCATTCACCGTACTCGCCCGATTTAGCTCCCTCGGACCTCTATTTTTTCCCGAAACTCAAAACGTTTCTCGCTGGAAAGATATTTTGATCCAATGAAGAAGCCATCGTCGCAGTAATTGC
Organism: Harpalus rufipes; assembly: GCA_951394225.1. Lineage (NCBI taxonomy): Eukaryota > Metazoa > Arthropoda > Insecta > Coleoptera > Carabidae > Harpalus > Harpalus rufipes. The sequence continues at coordinate 16,059,523 of OX596289.1, forward strand.
TTATTTTAAGGACCTCAAAGAAAACCATTTTCGGGAGGGAATCGAAAAGTTAGAAAAAATATGTTGACCTCAGAAGGAACTATGTAGAAAAATAAAATGTAGTCCGTTGCCGTGAAAATAACTAAATTTAATTTAATTATATTAATTTTTTAATTTAATGCTTATGTCAGTATTCATGTGTTATATTGAAAATGAATTCTGAATATGTTCTAAAACCGATATACATCTTCCTTTTTTGTATAGAAGAATTAAATATAAGTCAATAATTCATAAATTAATAGTAATTGATATATTCTTGTTTTTCTTTATTATCAGTATGTCAGTTGTGTAATATTCTTTACGCAACCCAGTTATGTAATAGTATATTATTCAATGAACATGTAATGTATATTATTACTCATGAGAATGAAGTTTGCATTACAAGCCGGAATGTAAATCATTCGAATGAATAATAGCCATTACATGCGAATAGAACTGTCAAATAATAACATACTGTACTTTTACAAAATCAGAAATAACCTAATAAATTATAGAAAATTGTTTGTTTAGAAACATTAACAGAGTTGGCGTTGATCGCTAGGTATTTGTTGTAACAAAATTATGAAGTGATTTGACATTTAGCAGAAAATTTTAAACCGACTATTCAACTACATTTTAAGCTTAAGAAGACAATAAAACTATGAAAAATGAGAAAACAACTGCAATTTTGGCTTTTTATGCAGAAAAAATTACTTATTAAAAGTAATTTGTTTGTACTCTTTAAAAGGTAAGAATTGAATTTGACATAACGATTGAATAATATTCTTCCATTGAACTGTCAATTTTATTCAATTAGCAACAGTAACCAAGGTTATTAATTGGTAAAAAACGGTTGAATTATGGGTATATTCTTTTACAGTTGTGGATAAAGATTTTTATCCACAACTGTCAAATAATATATCCATAATTCAACCGATTTTTATCATTTAATGACCTTCGTTACTGCTGCTAATTAAATAATATTGACAGTTCGATGGAATAAAATTATTCAATAGCTATATCAAATTCAAATCAAATTTTAAGTGTTAGTTAGTGGTGCAACTGGGCATTAATAGAAAAAAATATTTTTAAGTTAATTTTTTTCACCACTGGGTATAGAAATTGACATCCCTGATGTGAAAATCATGACAGATGTAAAACTTTGTCTATAAAGAGAAAATAAGTCAAAAATAAATCGTATGGAGTTTATATTTTTTTCATAGTTTAGTTGTCTAATGTCTAATGTACTCGTAGGTTGGCTACATCGTACAAACTTTTTAGATTTCGATGGTAATAAGTTCAGAACAGCTGCATAAACAATTTTTTGCGGTCGCTTCGAGAATTCTTCGCTGTATTCTTGATATTACATTTTAGAAAAAGAAAAAAAAAACAACGTAGAGTTAAAATTTACGAAATAAAATTCAAATTTATTTATAACAAAAACTGTGTTATTAACGTGTGAAGCAAATAATTTCTTAAATTCATTGAATTGTGAAAGATGACAGTAGAATTTGTTACAAGCTTATAATTCTTAAATATTTGAATTGAATAATGTGCACATTGCCCGGCAAATGTAGAGATTCACTTAAAATTGTTTTCGCTTGCAATTCAACTAAATATAACAACAATAACCTCACCTGGCGCACAAAACTCACTCCGTTTTCAAAGAATGACTTTTGTGCGTTAGGTGAGGTTATTGTTATTGTGTTTGATTGAATTTGGACAAGTTTTTACATTTGCTGAGAATATCCACAGAATGCCAGACTCTAGACTAGCAAAATGTCTACACGGAGCGAAACTGCTAAGAAAAAGGAAGAGAGGAGTCCTATAAAAACATGGGACGAAGACGTCAGAGTGGCGACTTAGTGCAAAGGTGTTCAGTGGAAAGATTGCAAAGAAATAATGGAAGACCAAAACGCATAGAGGAACTTGTGGAAGAAAAAGCCAGAGACAGCAACAAGAAGATGACACAACACGCACATCCTTATACCGCGGAAGGCAGAAAGGCTTTAGGATTAAGTATAAGTAATTAAGTAAGTACTGCAAGTCCCGTGTAACTTCTGAATTTCATAAAATTGTTATCATGTGTTTAGCATGGAATCCAGAGCCATAATAATAATTAGTTCTTATTTTCGTACTGAAGCCATAAGTTAGTAGGTACTAAGACTGAAGGCGAGGGATAATAATCACTAGTTGCTTTCAAAGTGAAAAGAAAATTATATTCAATGCCATTCTTATTTGCAAATATACTCCAAGAGTAATTATTTTGATAAATTTTAACATTATAGTCACATTGAAAGGTACTAAAAATAAATACATACTTATGATAGCCTTAGACAGGCTGTAAAATAACACTTTAGTCTTCAAATAAAGCATATAAACTGAAGTGATTAGTTACGACGATCGAGCATAAAATAATTAATTACTTCGGAAATGAGTTACCATTTTATTACAATCAGACGATGTTTAAAATTTTACATTACTCGGTCTATGTGAGTAATAATTTCGAATATTATTATTACACCATCCGAATGGTATTTAAATTAGCAAAAGTGAAACAGAAGGAATGATATTTAATTAATGAGAACAATTTATTCAGATTTTTTTAATGTTCAGTAAAATACTTCAAACTCAATAATTAACCAGGTATGCTCAATTTTACGGATTCATTTAATTAATTTTGTTTGTCTTACATTGCAATCATCATGCATCAAATGAAACCAATATTACCAATTAAGTTTGAATCAGATATTTCATATTGATTTGATAAACAAAATTAATTAAAAAATATAAAACTTTTCTACTTGGTTAACAAAAATGGAAAATATTGATATACAAAAGAGTTTATATATGATGTTTTTCTGTTAGGTAAATTTTTCGATACACATGTCAAAGACACAATGATATCACCGTGAAACTTGTTTGCAGTCTTTTACAAAGTTCAAAACATGTTTTCCTCTAAAATTTAAAAATGTGATCGCAATATATCTATGTATACAGAGAGTTATCAAACAGTGGAGTTTGCAAGTAATTGGAGTCACATAAATTGATCTGTTTCAACACTTATAAAAGAAGATGTAAATATATGTATATTAAAATGACTTCCGTGGTCAATAAATGCATGTATAAGTATTTTATTAAAATAATTAGAAAAAAAATCTGTTGCGGCCAGCACAATACCTCTCGTCATTTTCATTTTATGTTGCATAGGGCGCGAGCAGTTATGTGACTTTGTTGGCCTTGGCAAGCAGATGTGGGGGCCCGTGTCAGAATGAGAGCTAGTAATATACATAGGTGTCAAATATTATAAGTTTTCATTCGAAACATTATGATTTTCCAAATCCATGTGGATTATTTTCCTCGACAAGTATATTCCATACTAATGGATGAGAAATCAGAATATTTTGAAATTTTGAATGAAAAATTATGACATATGACAATTGTGACATCTATGTAAATAAATACTAGCCGTCATTCTGACACGGATCCTCATATCTGCTTACCAATGCCAACAAAGCCACATGACTGCTCGCGCTGTATAAGTACACACAAATAATAGAAATTGTTTTTCTTTTTTCGTTCTATGAGAAATTTTGTCCTATTATTCTAATATGTTCAAAATTCTTCAAATTCATTGACAGTATTAGCGGTATTTCTTAAGGATATATGTAATATTAACATGCCTGTAATTTAAATATCGCAACTGTTTTTCGGGCAACGAGATTTATTACAACAGATTATTCTATATTATTATATACTATATCTCCAAACCTATACGAGATATAATAAAAAAATTAAATGTGTGAGATTAAGAATTTAATTATCTTTAATACTTGTAGTAACAAATTTTCAAAAAATAATATTTAGAATTTTTTTTTTAGAAACTACCACTTCCGGTTGTCCAATTGTTACCAGAACCTATTCAACTCTTCCCATTACTGTTAGATTGAGGAATCCGTAGTCACACAGGTCTTTAGTTTTTAGTTTAGAATTTGAGAAATCGTGTCTCCAACAACCTCACACACACACATCCACACACACACACACACACACACACACACACACACACACACACACACACACACACACACACACACACACACACACACACACACACACACACACACACACACACACACACACGGAAATTATTGTAAAAATGTTAAAATCGGATTCTATGAACCTTAAATCGTGCTTATTCAATAAAATCTGGATATGCGATTTTTAGCATGAATCCAATACCTCTCTTAGCGAGAGGTAAAAACTATGTACTATATTATAGGTTATAGTCCTAGTTTTCATTACCACGGGCAACTTTTCGGCCTAATTCACTATACCCGTTTGCACCAACGTAACATAAATATGAAACTTAAATTGACAATATTACATCGAAATGAAATATCAAACGAATCAAATTTTCAATTACCATTTTTAACTTCCGTCACATTTAGGTAAGGAAGGTGTTGTCTTTGGTCAAAAAATTCAATGATGAGTTTTTAGTGAATAAGCGTGTTTTAGGGCCCCTATAATACGATTTCACTATTTTTACGATGATGTCTGTATGTATGTGTGTGTGTGTGTGTGTGTGTGTGTGTGTGTGTGTGTGTGTGTGTGTGTGTGTGTGTATGTGTGACGAAAGTTTCGGATCGCATAACTTCAATACCACGATTCCAAAAATTATATTTTTTTCGTATTCCTCAAGTTTACATCCAGAAGAACTAGTGATTAGATTTTGGTTATAATTGGTCAACCAGAAGTAGCCTCATTCGAAGATTTTAACAGTTAAATATGATTTATTGACACTTAACATTATTATACTTAAAGAATATATTATTCTCTATACGATTTGATTGCATTTTTTACTTCATACTCAATAGATATAGAGTTAAAGAATTATAAAGATATTAAATTTGATAAATCAGCCAGCTATGCTAACCATGAAAATTACTAATATATTCAGATAATACAAATTGACGGATGTTAATATCAATGAAAAGTAAATGAATGTGGCAGAGGTGAGGACGTTGAAGTAGATGTTACGGAAGACACGGAAAGATACGGTAAGGACATAACTCTAGTGTTACAAGTTTTTAGAAAGATACAAGAGAGACGATTACATTGGTTTGAACATTTCATGAGGCGAGATATGAAGAATATATTGGAAGAAGAATGAATACCTTAGTATTGGAAGGTTGAAGAAACAGAGGAAGACCATAGATAAGATGGAAGGACTGTACTGCGGAAAACTTGAGTGAAAAGGATCTGAATGAGAACGACACGCACAACAGAAATGAGTGTAAGAAGAAAATAAAAAATAGTGACTCCTAACGATTAACGAATGGAAAAAGCTAAAGAAGAAGATGTCAGTGTCAAGTGCAATTTGCATAGTTTGTTTATGAAATAATTTTACTGGATTTTTTTTTCTTTTGCAAGAAAATTTATGTATGGAATTTATTGACGGAAGATATTGTGCTGGCCACATCAGATTTTTTATTTACGCCTATCTTAAAATTTAAGCCTTGTTGGTGCAACTGGGAATAAGCAAAGTTCTTAAAATGAACAACTATTTTCAGTTGTTAAATTGAATGCCAGTTGCTAAGTTAAAAATCCCAATTCACTCTTACATTAAGATTCTAATGTAACAACTGCATTTCTCCCCGTTGTTAGTATTGAAGAATCGTTGGTAAACGGTATATCTTGAAAATTTTGTTAGGAAATGAACTTTTATTAAAAATAGAGGAATGACAGCAATTAGTTATATACATTTTTTTACACAAGATTTAGAATTATGCAAGGAAATTTTCGAGATGTTAATAATCCATTCTCAATATCGGAAAAATATTTACAAAGATATTCAAACTGAGCAAGGTTGTCGTTCATGATTTAGTTCGTGAACTTGATGGCAGTGGATGGTTTCATGTCACAAGATGAAAGATGTACATTTATTTAACATTTAATTTCAACGCCTAGCCATGGGTCTTAAAAGGGATTACAAGGCAAAATTTCAATTTTCCGTGAAGTCAATTAACGATTTGCAAAATTTCCAACTAGGAAAACAAATACAAAACTAGCTTTACGCCATTTAATTTGTCCAATATCATCTTTTATGTTCACAAATTTAATCTACCATTAGAGAATATTGTTCCGCGGAACATCTTGCACCCTGAATTTTCTTATCACTCATTAAAAGCTCAAATGTCAAACTAATCACAATAGAATAGAAATATATATATATATATATATATATATATATATATATATATATATATATATATATATATATAAATATTGAGAATGACAGTTGTTACAAGAGTTGTTAAAAATCGTTGTTGACTCTCAGTTGTTACCTAACGACTATGTTAAGAACTATCTTAGTGAATTAGACCGTTTATCATTTAACGTATCTTTCATTTTCATGAAACCGTATGTAGTTACCTTCTTATAAATAAAAGAATATGTTATTCTCTATTCCATTTAATTATATTTTTTTCGTCATATTCAATGAATTTAGAGACAAAAAATTATAAAGATTTATCTTGCAATCTAATGCTGCTAAAACCTGCACCATAGAAACATAATATTCAAATATTACTAATATACAGATGTCAGTGTCAAATAAAATTTACATATCTTTGTGAAATGATCTTACTGGAAATATAAAAATGTAAAATAATTTAAGGTGACAAAAACAAATCACATAAGGTAATACGAGTACAACAGATTATAGCCATAAGCCATTTCAGCAGATTATTATGTTATAAATATAATGCTATATATGTTTTTATATTCTATCTCTTACTTTAAGAAACATACTGTTATTTTTAGGAGTAGTTCAGTTCAGTTTAGTACGAGATAAGATCAGTTCAGTTCTCCCCTAAAAAGAAAACGTCCATAGAAAAGTTTGCAAAAGAAATTCTGTGTGGAATTTGTACAAAATGCGGAGAATTGACGGAAGGTACTGTTCTGGCCACATCAGATATTCTTTTGTTTAGAGTAGATGTGTGACGTAGATATGGACATTAAATACACGAATATTTTAAAAACACTAACTTTTTATACACTTTGATGGTCTATACTATATTATAGAATTTTAAAGTCTAGTTTTAATGTAAAAGACCCATTCTTTAATTTGTTACTAACACACTTTATCCCCAACCAACTGTTTGTTGAAATCTGTCAAACAAGCATGTACAATTCGCCCTTTAGTTACATTTCAAACACAAATTCCTTTTCTGCTACAACCTGTGAATTCTTTTAATTAGTTCTGTGTACTCTACTGTTATACTAAATGAACACATTTCCCGCTGTTAGCTCTGGACTACCCGTATCTCCCCTTTCGTCATCATCTATGTACCTAGTTCCTGAGTTCCTGCTCCGTTTGTCTATTAACTATTCCTGCACGAGGCAATGTGGGGCGGGCACAAAGGCAGCCGCCTTGGATCTGACATCGGAGACTTCACAGATAATTTGCCTACCTACACGGTACTCCTGAAAGTGTAAAGATGTGAACGGAATAGAGGACAAAGCTTTGAAACGGAACTCGAGGAGAGTTGCAACAGGAAAAAATGTACTAAGTAAATTATAATAATTGAATTGTTAATGGTCTTGTCTCTGTGAAGTCGTTGTTGTGTGTGAATTATAAATGAAAGTAAAGCCTGTCTAAATTTTAAAAATCTATGGTGAGTTTTTTGTGTAAGCACATTTTAGAATCGCTTTAGAAAAATTACAAATTTATGTTATATATACGGCAATATTGACAATTTTTACCTTTCGTCACCTTTAAGGTAAGGAAGGTATTGTCTTTGGTCAAAAAATTCAATGATGAGTTTTTACTGAATAAGCACGTTTTAGGGTCCATATAATAAGATTTTACCATTTTTACGATGATGTCTGTATGTATGTGTGTCTGTGTGTCTCTGTGTGTGTGTGTGACAAAAGTTCCGGATTCCATAACTTCAATACCACGATTCCAAAAATTATAATTTTTTCGTATTCCTCAAGTTTACATTCAGAAGAACAACTGATTAGATTTTGGTTATAATTGGTCAACCGGAAGTAGTCTCATTTGAAGATTTAACAGTTAAATTTGATTTATTGACATTTAACGTTATTATAACTTAAAGAATATATTATTCTCTATACGATTTGATTAGAATTTATACTTCATATTCAATAGATACAGAGTTAAAGAATTTTAAAAAATTAAATTTTATAATTCAGCCAGCTATGCCAAACTTGGGAACTAGTAATATATTCATATAATTCAAATTGACAGATGTCAGTATCAATAAAAAGTAAATTAAAGTGGCAGATACGAGGATGTTGAAGTAGATATTGGGGAATACACGGAAAGATACGGTAAGAAAATAACTCTAGTATTACAAGTTTTTAGAAAGATACAAGAAAGACGATTACATTGGTTTGAACATGTCATGAGGAAAAATGAAGAATTATATTGGAACAAGAATGAATAGTTCAGTAATAGGACGTTAAAGAAACAGAGGAAGATTTCAGAGAAAAGGAACTGAATGAGAACGACATGCAAAAATAGCGACCCCTAACGAATGGGAAAAGCTAAAGAAGAAGAAGATGCCAGTGTCAAGTGCAATTTGAATAGTTTGTTTATGAAATAATTTTACTGGAAATTTAGAATCTTTTGTAAGAAAAATTATGGAATTTATACATTATACACGAGAATGACGGAAGGTATTGTGCTGGCCACAACAGATTTTTTTTATTACGCCCCGTCACCCTTGGTAAAGGAGGTATAGGAATCGTGCTAAAAATATAATCTCCTTTCAAAACGATACTCTTATAGGGCTATTCTGTAAGCATCGTTATGACATAACGAATCGTTAAAATGTTATATCGTCATGGTAATAACGAAAATCGTTTAATAGGCTTATTCTGTAAACGATCATTATGACATTATGCATTGTTAAATCGTTATTATAACGATAATTCTGTAAACAATAATTTAATTCTACATAACGAAAAAAAGATAACGATATCGTTATTTCTTAACGACTGGAAAAACATTCGTTATCTAAACGTTTTGTCAATAATTCAGTATTTTTCATCGTGTGAAAATAAAATTGCTATTATGTTGAATAGTGATCTCAAAAACCCGTCATATTATAAATTTTTACAAAGTAATATTAAAATAATTTAAAAAGTTTTTATTCCTAGCGCCTAACGCAAGCTTCCCAATTTGTCTACAGATGGTAGTAGTAGCTCTAGCATAGCCTACAACAAGTAGAAGAAAGAGGTTGACAGCTAACTCCCACCAGAACTGATCTAACCTAGAAGTTTTGTGAGTGATATTGAATTATTTTAGATATTTCATTTAAAATTAAATTTGATTTTAGGAAATAAAGTTCTTAACTTGACCCCAAGGTTATTATTTTTTAAAATGTGTTCCAAAATACGGATACAAAGATAACGATTATCGTTAAGTAGATATAACGATTCGTTAAGCGAATATTTTACAGAATAGGCCTGTTAGACCAACGATAACGATATTATCCTTTATACTTTCAGTAATACACAGGTGGTTATAAAGTTTTAAGATTTCCTTTACAAATAAGACAAAAGCCGTTATTTTATATTATCAAAATGACAATTTATTTTTCAATATACATTTCTGCTAAATCCACTCAGCGGCTGGCGCGGTCTAGTTCATCGTTTCTCAACCTTTTAAGTGTTGCGTCGCCTAAAAAATCACAAAAATAAAGTAAATAATCTCACGACCCCCTTTTAATAATTAAGGACTAATTATATATTTTACAGTTTTTACATTTTACTAATGACAAAGTCAAAACTTTCATCAAGAAGCTTAGTATCTGGCTTATCCGCCTTGAAAAACAGAATTTTGATACATTTACTTTATCTTCTAATTATATCGACGAAGAACTCAAAAAATCCTATTATTCATCGCATGTCGGAGAGCACGAAAACGTATTTACACGGAATTGAAATTTCAGTTACAGGAATATTTTCTAGGTGGTAATGCTGATTTGTCAAAAAGATGAATTGTCAATCCGTTTGATGAAAATCTTGAAGCTGCCAAATTACCAATTGAAACTCACAATCAACTGATTGAAATATCGGATGACAAAACTTTACAGCTAGAATTTTTGTCTCAAGGTTCAGATAAGTTTTGGCTTGCACGACGAAGTGAATAAGGAAACTTGGTAATAGATACTTTGAAAACATTGATTACATTTTCCACTTCTTATATGTGCGAAAGGGGCTTTTTGATTATGGTGGCAATGTGGCATTAAAAACTAAATACAGAAATCGCCTATTATCACTTGAAAATAATTTACTTCTGTTTGTTTCCATTGTCGATCCACCTATAGATTTTTTTTTTAAGTTAAACACAAATCCCAGTGTCGTATTAATTCATTAATATATGTTATATCTTAATATCAAAACCAAATTATAAATTATTAAAAATGCAAATTGTGAATTTCTCCGTGAAACAACATAAAAATCTGATATGACCAACACAAAACCTCCCGCCATTTAATTTTATTAATTTAAATACATATACCTATGGGGTCTCATGGCCGCGTGCCTGAGTGTCTGGGCGCGAATCTTGGGAACCGGATTCAATTCCTACTATATTTGGAATTTTAAATGGCACAAATCTGACCCCTGTGATGCACTCTCCACGCCATAAATGAGTACCCGTGAGGTAACGTATGCTAAATGCTCGCACGATACAAATAAGTCACTATCATTACCAAAAGCTGTGCACAAAACCGATTAGCACACCCAGCAATGGATAATATGCCGTGATAATATATTTATTTATTTTTTTATTTAAATACATACCTGTATATTTACTAATACTAGAAATTATGTATCTTCAGTTTCTTTCCATATAACTATTGTTCTATTTACAATTTTCGCTTTAAAACGTTATTATTATTGATTTGAAATTATGTATATTAAGTTCCTTTCCATGTAATTATTGTTCTATTTGCAATTTTCTTTTATAAACCTTACTGTTATTAATTTGAAATGATTATTTTTTTGGCAGTGTCATTTATCTGTCAGTTACATACATTTGAGCTGAACTGTGTAACCATGGAGTTGTGTGCATAAGCTCCGAGATATAATTTTTATATTATTTTATAAATTTATCCATAAAATATATAGAAAAAGTATTAATGCAAACCTATAGAAAATGAAATAATCTTTAAGTTTTATAATAACAAATAGCGAAAAAATAACATTTAAAGGTATTTTTTGAAGAAAAACTATTTTGAACTTCAAGTAAACTGCCATTTCCGGTTACCCGATTAACACCAAAATGTATGGCTTCTTTGCATATTAGACTAAGGTAAAAATACAAGATTTCAAAATTTTTTGAACGATAGTATTTAAGTTACAGCGTAAAGAGGATCCACACATACACACACACACACACACACACACACACACACACACACACACACACACATACACACACATACACACAGACATATCGTGAAAATGTTAAAATGGAATCTAAGGACCTTAAAACGTGGTTATTTACCAAAATCTCGATATGCGATTTTTAGCACGATCCCTATACCTTCCTTACCAAGGGTAATAGGAAGTAATAAAAATATTACAAAGTTCCGGCATGTTTCACAAGTTTATAACTTCTGAGTCAACTTTTTCAGTCATCGTCAGAAGCCGGCCAGCACAACAAATAACCATAAACGCGTTTCGCTCTATTTGGAGCAAGTCGACGTATATTTTAATTCTGTTCAGGAAATAATTTGGAATTGTCAACACAGTTCGTATTCATTGGCGTGTATTTTAGCATTTTTGTGACTCTTGTTGTTTTACGTGGTATATCAATAATGTCAAATAAAAATAAAGGGCTTGTATAATGGTCTTGTATGCAAGTATGTTTTTTGGTGCAGCAAAAATAATAATAATAATAATTCTTCATTTCCAAAGACCAAAATACATTGATATAGGAAAAGTCAAAATTTACAAACAAAAAAATTCGTGCAAAGCCTAAACACAAAAATCTGTTCTGGCCAGCAGAATACCTCACGCCACTTCCTTTTTTGGTTACATAAGTATAGGGCGCGAACAGTCATGTTACATTGTTGGCCTTGACAAGCAGATGTCGGGGCCCGTTTCAGAATGATAATTAGTAATTATGTACATAGATGTCAAATGTCAGAATTTTTCATTAAAAATTTCAAGATTTTCTAAATTCACGTAGTTAATTTATTACCAGGAGAGTGTAATTTACTTATCGAGAAAAATAAACCAAATGGAATTGGAAAATCACTAAATTTAGGATGAGAAATTATGATAATTGACACCTATATACATAATTATTAGCTATCATTCTGACATGGGGCCCCATATCTGCTTGTCAAGGCCAACAAAGCCATATGACTGCTCGCGCCCTAATGTATTTAACATTTCTTGTATATCTACACTCTACACCAAAATTTCTACTTATATCTATTTTTTATATTTAGATTTTTTAAATTTAAATTCATTCTATGAAGAAATTTTGTCCTACTCTTCTAATTTTTAAAGATGTTTCCAATTCATTGTCGGGAGTAACAGTATTTCTGAAGGGTATGTGTAATATATCTATAATATTAAATATTTAACTATTCATACATTAAGAAATAATATAATGTATATACTTCCCAGAAAAAGTCTTCAGTAATCTCAGTAATGTCTCCGGATTTCTGACACTGACATTTATCTGTCAGTTACAAACATTTTAAATCAACTATTTTCCATGGCATTCTTTCGGTTGTAAAATTTATTACAACAGATTATTTTATAGAAAAAAAATATAGAAAAAGAAGAGAAAAAAATTCAAAAAATAATATTCAGAAGATTTTTTTTTCAAGAATATTCTACTTCCAGTTGTCCAATTGTTACCAAAACCTTTTTAGATCTTCCCATGAATGTCCGATTGGGAAATACGTAGTTAAACAAATATAGTGTCTTATAGTTTTTGAGTAATCGTCCAACATCCCACATACATACACATACACACACACACACACACAGACATCATCGGAAAAACGTTAAAATCGGATTGTATAGACCTTAAAACGTGCTTATTCAATAAAATCTGGATATGCGATTTTTAGCATGAATCCAATACCTCTCTTAGCGAGAGGTAAAAATTAATAGCTTTTTATCATTTAGAAATTCATTGACATGATAGTAACATTTTTGTATAAGATATTTTTTAAAATTATTTTTAAAACTGTTCATGGATTCAATATCTTTGAGATTTTGAAGAAGTTTATTTTAAAAACTAGGCCATAATAATTTGGATTATTTTTGAGTGGTTTAATTTTATCTTTGGTATTTGTAAATTGAATTTTCCACGAGTATCGTAATGACGAAGTTCGCACAATGAAGGTAACTTATTTTCTTTGTTTTGATATGTAAGATGGTATTTAGGATGTACAGATCAGGTAAAGTTAACAACTCTTCGTTTCTAAATACCAGCCTACAGGATTCTCTCTTGTTTAACAAAAATATGTTTCTAACAGCATGTTTTTGCAGTTTAAAAACACGCGTTGTAGATGGTGAGTTACCCCAAAAAATTATGCCATAACTTAGGATGGAGTAGAACTTGGCAAAATAGAACATTTTAGTTAATGATATGTCGGACATTAGTCTAACATTTTTTATAACGTAGCACAAAGATGATAGTATGCTACATATGTTATTAATATGAATATCCCATTTTAGGTTTTCTTGTATATGTAATCCTAGGTCTTTTGAGTAATTTACTTTCGGTAGCAATTGCCTATTATAATTAACTGCCAAACTATTCTGTTTTTTTTGTTATTTGAGAAACGTATGAGAGCGGATTTGTTAACGTTAAGCATAAGATTTAAAGATGCAAACCACGATGACAAATTTGCTACGAGGCTGGGTCAATAAGTACCTGTGTTTGAAAACAGATGGCGTTGTTGAAGGGCGGTGACATTACCATCTTTTAAACGTCGCCATACATAATTTCAGACTAATTCATTTGTATTAAGCGTGTTTGGTGTTTTTAAATAAAATGGAAAAAGAACAATATATACACGGATCGGCAATTAATATTTTACATGATAAGTTAGGCATGAGAAAGCTGACGCCCCGGTGGGTGCCGCGATTGCTTACGGTGGACAACAAGCAGATACGGAAGACAATGTCGAAGCAGAGTTTGGACCTCTTTAAGCGAAACCCGCAGGAGTTTATGCGTCGAGTCGTCACCGTCGATGAAACCTGGATACATCACTACACGCCAGAGACCAAGCAACAGTCAAAACAATGGACTTTCCCGGCTGAACCTGCTCGGCTGGAAAGGTCATGGCCACGATTTTTTGGGATTCGAAGGGAATAATCCTCATGGACTTTTTGGAGAAAGAACGCACGATTATTGGAAAGTATTACAGTGTCTTGTTGGATCGATTCAACGAGAAATTAAAGGAGATACGGCTCCATTTGACAAAGAAAAAAATTCTGTTCCACCACGACAATGCCCCTGCTTACTCATCCGGAATCGTCGCGGCCAAACTGCATGAATTGCGGTACGATCTGTTGCCGCACCCACCGTAGTCGCCCGACCTGGCTCCCTGCGATTTTTTTCTGTTCCCCAACATGAAAAGTGGCTCGCGGGAAAAAGAAGCGGGGTTTGAAAAATCATATTTTTTGGTGGTGTTAAATAAATGGCAGGGACGTTGGGAAAAGTGTATCGCCCTGAAAGAAGATTATGTCGAAAAATAAAAACAAAAATTGTGAAAAAACTTGCGTTTTTATTTCTAACACAGGTAGGTACTTATTGACCCACCCTCGTCCAATATTCGTCACTTCATTTATGTCTGAAGATAGAATCGATACATCATCCGCATAAGCAACAAATTTATTATGATCTAAAATATGTTTAATGCCACTTATGTAGTTAATAAAGAGTATAGGTCTAAGAATTGAACCTTTGGGGTACACCACACTCTACTGTTTTTGCCACAGACTTCTGATTGTCGTGAAACAATATTTGTTTTCTATTCTGCAAATAATATGGAAACCAATCTGTAGCAATCCATCTAAAACCGTATGCGTTTAATATGTATAGGAGATGAAGAAGATTTTCGCAATCAAAGGCCTTTGAAAGATCTAAAAAGATGCCAGAAATATTGTTGCCTCTGTCGAGCTCGTTATAAACATGATCAAGATAGTTACCTAAAGTAGAAGTCGTACTTAATCCTTTCCTGAAGCCGTGCTGTTCCTCAATCAAAATCTTATTCTTTTCGAGAAATGAGAGAACTCTGGACAACATAATTTTTACAAAAAAAAATATGAAAAGCTGATATTAATGTGATCGGACGGTACCTTTTTTGTGTAAAACAATAACTTTTATAAATTTTAATTTATGTGGAATAGTTTCCTATCACAGATTATACATTGAGCGAATTGAGATATTCCTGTAATATTTATAAATGAAATATTATTGCGCAATACAAGAATGGTATAATATACATACAGATAACATCGCATAAATATTGATAATAAATCTTCCCCCACTCCTATTTCATGATTTACATGTTTTTCTTGGATATCAATATTTAATAATATAATAGTCTAGATCATTCGTGTGGAAGCGATATTACAGAGCAAGTAAATCATTCTATCGATTGAAAGGGTTGCATTAATAGGATGATGATCTTTGAATAGTAAAAATCTAATTCAGTCAGATGCGTACAAAATTTAATATAAAGTGAATCACGCCAGTTCCTAGAGAGTTAGTAGTAACCGTATGAAATTCAGTGCTGTCATGCAATATTCATTCTTCTTCTTACATACTCAAGTTCTCATATTGCTTGCACTTTGAAACATGTTTATGAAATAGTTATGCCTCGATCGGAGAGGGTTACGAGACATGAATATTTTCCTCACGAGGAGTACAACAGAGATGTTTTTGAACCTAGATGCACACAATGTTTGTGCGATTATATGTATATACAGAATGAATACGAAAATCCGTGACCTGCCTTTAACATAGGAAAAGAGATTTTTCAATTATTATTATACATACATACATACATACATACATACATACATACATACATACATACATACATACATAAAATCACGCGTGTCCCACTTAGTGGGTTCGCACAAACCCGATAACAATAAGAACAACATCAACATCATACAACAAATCCTTACTCTTAAACATATTAAAGTGACCGATTGTCGGTAGCGAAATACCGCATCCGGATCACAATAATAGTTAGGAAACAATCATCCTTCGCCACACATTCCTATCTAAGCAGACTTCTTTCGCCTCGGCCACACTCATAATCGCATTCATACATGCTCTTCTTCTCTTCACACTTGGAAATTCTATCTCTTTAAGCACCCTACCAATCACATATATCCACTTACACACTGGTCGGCCACGCAATCGAAAACCCTCAACTTCACCAAGATATATACGCTTAACAAGCCGTTCACTCGCCATTCTCTCCACATGCCCAAACTATCTCAACTGACTCACACCAACTCTCTGAATCACATTGTTCCTAACCATACATTCTTCATACACCAAATTATTCTTCACGTGATCCCGTCTGACATACCCACATACACCACATAAATACCTCATTTCCACGGCAGTCACTCTCTTTTTATGCTTCCCCGTCCATGCCCAGCATTATTATTTAAAGTAAATGAAATATGTTGTTGAAATATACTTATTATGTCCTCAAATACTTGTAATAGCAATTTATGAGTTTACTTGCAAAATGGTGTTTTTTCGCATTAAACATGAATATTGCCGAACGAAAGAAGTGAGTTTGACAACACGTCATATGTGAAACACATGATTTTGCAACGTACCGCATACAAGGTTTTTTATAATTCTATTTAATAATAATTATTATTTATTTGATATATAGCTCATAGCTATTACAAATGGTTGGATAACAATATAAACCAATACATGCAATATAGGTATATATATATATATATATATATATATATATATATATATATATATATATATATTAAATTTTTACAAATTCAAACAATTTTCAAGAAACAAAAGCCGATCAAGATGTCTAAATTTTGTCAATTCTGCATGACAGCCGTTCAGGAAACATTTCATTTGAAACCAAACACGACATATTTCTTACAACTTTATGCAAAAAACAAAAGCCAATCGGCCTGTCAAGGTTTTGACACTAGTGACTGACAGTCCTTAACAAGACCTCTCATTTGATACCAAACACGACATATTTCTGACAATTTTATGCAAAAAACAAAAGCCGGTCGAGTGGTCAAATTTTTGACAATTCTAACAATCTAAGCTAATTATTTAAAGTAAAACTTATTAAGGCCAAACATTTTATTACGTAAGAAGTGACATTATTAATTTTATTCGAAGACAGATTTTCTAATAATAAATAGTAAGAATAATTAACCACATTTTGAATATATGATGGTAAGTAATAGTCTCTATAAGGTTTGAAAATTGGACAGACAATAAAGAAATGTTGCAAGTTGTCCTCTTTATTCAAGTTACAAATAGAGCCGAGCAGTGTGGTATCCCAGTAATAGCGAGTGTTATTTATACAAATAGAAATGAAACGTTTACTCTAAATCCTAATGCTAGCAATAATTCTAATGTTTGACAAATTAATATTATTAGTCAAGTAAGTTTCAATACTGAAATCATTTTAATTAGTTTATAATACATGTTATAATTACCATTATTCTATTCTAACAGATGATATGTATTCTTTCCAGTAGATTATTTCTGTTTTATTAATTGTCTCTTTATCTGATAGAATTTTTACATTATATTTTGCCAATAAGGCTTTTAATTGCGTGAACCAATTGTGATCTAATTTATTGAGCTCAGATTTATCTAGGTTAATTAATCTCTTTAATAGTAATTTTGGGTATCTGCTATCTTCCATCATTGTTATTTTATATAGGTAATTCAGAGCTCTTTTTAATATTTGAATAATTAAGGGAGTAGTTCCTGTCTCTAATGTAAGCATGTATTACGGTGTATATTTAGGGCACCTTAGAATTAATTTAATAAATTTCAGTTGAGCTACCTCCAATTTATCCCAATATGTAAACGCCCATATTTAGAACCATACAACATTGTAGCATTTATGATTGAATTTAATAATAACTTTTTTCTTGCCACCCCATTGATTTGCCCGATACTAAAATATTAGAAACTTTACTAGTTGCAAAAGCCGATTTCTTTGCGGCATTCATAGATTCTTAACAAAATTTACGCGATGAATTTTACTATTTCAATTTTGTTATTTTTGTTGAAAGGGATACTTTTCGGACGACCGCGATAGCAATGTAAATTTTTTGTATTAGCTGTGTTAATTGTAAGTGAATTTCTATTGCAATAAATCGTGAGAAAATCTAATATCTTTTGTAGATTAATAGCAGAGTCACTTAGGATTGCAAGATCATCCGCTATCATAATTATTGTATCATTATCCATTTATATCTATACCTTTTTGGTTATTATTTCTGAAAAAAGTCCTCTAAGTCGTTAATAAACAGGACAAATAACAAGGGGGATAGTATTTAACCCTGAAGAACCCCTTCTTTTATTTCTACAAGAACGACACAGTATTATTGTTCTTAATGAATATTTTTGCGTTTTTATAGGTAAGTATAGTGACCTCATTATTCTTATAATGTTTAAGTTGATTCCGTTCACATATAGTTTTTCCCATAGTAATTCATGGTTTACCATGAATTTAGACTTCCACATAGTGTTGCCGCAAGACCAAGACCAGTCTTGGTCTTGTCTCGTCTCGTCTTGGTCTTGTCGAGACAAGACCATCATTTTGGTCTCGACTAAAAAGTCGAGACGAGACGAGACCAGTATCAAGTCTTGTCGAGAAAGTCTTGAAGTCTCGACAAGAGTCTCGACTTCAGTTCGTAAGTATTTTTTGAAATATATTTTCTAAAAGTTCTTCATGAACTAAGAGTAATGCTGTAAATATTGTTTGAAAATTCGTAAAATAAGAGATAGTCATTTTTAAAATTTTATAATTATGTATTTTTGTTGTGTTCCTAAAACATTAATTCATGTGAATATAATAATTTGTATACTTGAAACTTGGCTTAAATTTCCAAAAATAGTAAATATTATAAAATAAGCATAATACTCCTATTAATGATATATATGTACAGAAATAATGAAATAAATGTGCATTAATCTAATAGATTTTAGTACCTATATAATAAAAAAATTAATAAACAATTAAACAGTTAAATCGGAGTAAAAATGACTCGTACAGAGCTGGAGAAAACACATTGTTGGGGTGTACGAATTCTCGGAAAAAGACGAAATTTTGATGCCTGGAATTACCAAGGTCAAGCGTCTATAAGGGATGTTGTACGTGAATGTGACAATGAACCGTAATGTTGGCAGGGGAAATGAGGACAGCAACAAAATAACTACGTAACTATTTACACTGAAAACAATAATAAAATATACAATATATTAACAAGAATCAGCATATCAAAATATATATACTCTTAAAAATTACCCTTTTTTAACATCCTGTAGACATACTCGTATATGTATGTATATTTTAATATACAGAAATACCTAATTGTTCGTTCATTTATTTTTATTTCCCTCCTGTCTACATGTATAGAGATGTAGATCTTCTTGCTCTTTTCCAATATATCTACATGTTTTGAAAAAGTACAAAATGGATATTCTATACTTCATAGTTATTAAAAATGTTGTTGATCCAATAAGTTAAAATAATAAAATGTATTTTCTTAGATTTCCAAGCACTATTATGTACAATTATAAACAATTTGTTGATTGACGCAGAGTCGAGAGTCTTGTCAAGACTCGAGACAAGACGAGACTGACTGGAAGTCTCGTCTCGACAAGACCAAGACAAGACCAATGTAGTCGAGACTTAGTCAAGACCAAGACAAGACCGACCTCAAGTCTCGTCTAGTCTCGTCTTGTGGCAACACTACTTCCACATGACAATATTTAAAAAATCTGATGTGATTAACACAATACCTCCCACCATTTAATTTTTATTAATTTAAATACATACCTATGAGGTCTCCTTGTCGCGTGCCTGATGTCTGGTTGCGAATATGGGGAACCCGATTCGACCCCGATCAACGCTAAATATTTTGAATTTTAAATGGCACAAAATTGTCCCCTGTTTTGCACTGTCCACGGCAGCAATGAGGTGACGCTTGGTAAACGCCCGAACGATATAAATATGACATTATCATTACCCAAATCTGTGTACAAAGCAGAGTAGCACACCCAGCAATGGGTAATATGCTCTGATAATATATTTATTTATTTTTTTATTTAAATACATACCTGCATATTTACTAATGCTAGAAATTATGTATATTAAATTCCTTTCCATATAACTATTGTTCTCTTTATAATTTTCGTTTTAAAACGTTATTATTATTAATTTGAAATTATGTATATTAAGTTCCTTTCCATATAACTATTATCCTATTTATAATTTTCTTTTTAAAACGTTACTGTTATTAATTTGATATGTCATTTATCTGTCAGTTACATACATTTGAACTGAACTGTGTAACCATGGAGTTGTGTGCATAAGCTCCGAGATATAATTTTTATATTATTTTATAAATTTATCCATAAAATATATAGAAAAAGTATTAATGCAAACCGGTAGAAAATAGAATAATCTTTAATTTTAATGATAAATTGCGAAAAAAAAATAACATTATAGGTATTTACATACAGTTTAATAGGGCTATTCTGTAAGCATCGTTATGACATAACTAATCGTTAAACCGTTATATCGTTAAAATAATAACGAAAATCGTTTTATTCTGTAAACGTTCGTTATGACATTATGCATTGTTATATCGTTATTATAACGATAATCGTTAAAGTGGTATTCTGTCATCAATAATTTAATTCTACATAACAAAAAAGGATAACGGTATCGTTATTTTTTAACGACTGGAAAAATCATTCGTTACATTAACGTTTTGTCAATAAGTCAGTATTTTTATTCATGTCAAAATAAAATTGCTATTATGTTGAATAGTGATCTGAAAAACCCGTCATATTACAGTTTTTTGCAAGGTAATATTAAAATAATTTAATAAGTTGTTATTCCCAGCGCCTAGCGCAAGCTTCCCAATTTGTCTACAGATGGTAGTAGTAGCTCTAGCATAGCCTACAAGAAGAAGAAGAAAGAGTCCGACAGCTGATAGGTTGACAGAGGACTCCCACAAGAATTAAACTAACTTAGAAGTTTTGTAAGATATTGAATTATTTTAGATGTTTCATGTAAAATTATAATTTGATTTTAGAAAATAAAGTTCTTAACTTGATCGGAAGGTTATTATTTTTCAAAAAGTGTTACAGAATATGGATACGAAAATAACGATTATCGTTAGTAGAAATAACAATTTTCATAATAACGATTTCGTTATGATAACGATTCGTTAAGTGAATAGTTTTAATAAACTCCGAGTCAGAATTATTGGACCAATTTTATTTCGAGATTTATATTAAATTTTAATCTGCTACTTCCGGTTGTCTAATTGTTACCAAAACCTTTTCAATTCTTCCCATTAATGTCCTATTGAGAAATACGTAGTTAAACAGATATTTAGGGCCGGTTGTACATTACAGTTTAAACTGCAGCTTAAGAGATCGGCAGTTTAAAGTTAAACTAAGTTTACCTGTAGACTTGTACAATGCTGGTTTAACGAAAGTATTCTTAAACGAAGTATATCAACTGTTGCCATGAATTAAAAAAATATAATTTGACATTTGACAGTGACATATAAGAAATAAGGTAGGTACGTATTATTATGAAGATATATGAATTAAATATTCTTAATATTTTTTAAATTAAAGTCATGGAAGGAGAGCAAAGGAAAAGGGCTGTGAATTTTTCGGCGAAGGAGGAAAATATTTTAGTAACACTAGTAAAAAAATATCAGGACAAAATTGAATGTAGAAAAACAGATACTATGGCAAATAGGGACAAAATATTAGCTTGGGAACGACTTTAAAATGACTTTAATTTACTGTGTGGGGAAACATTTCGGGATTTCAAAACTTTAGGAAATAAATATGGAAATATAAAAAAGTAATCAAAAAAGAAGTATGCAGAGGAGAAACGGTACAATCGGAGTACAGGAGGGAGTCCATCAAAAGAAATTCATATAACAGACACAGACAATGCTGTAAAAGAAATATTAGACACACAAATGACAGTATTAATATCCAGATTTGACATGGATATTGTAAATGGTTAATGTAAATCAAAATGTTCTCATATAACGTACACATTTATTTTCTAAGAATATGATAATTTTCTCTAGTAGTGGAATATAATGATTCAGGGAGGGAGAACAGGTACTCTGATACGTTTACAGGATTTTCTATTATATTAATTATTTCAATGACATCTTCATCGTCAGTAATATTTTCTTCAAATTCATCCATCATTATTTAACTATCTTTCAACATGAATTGTCAAAATGATAAAGAGTTAAGATCAATTTAAACGGTTGATCACGAGCGTTTAACAAAAATACAGTTTAATTTAAACCAAGAATAAACAGTAAACCGTTGATGTACAACAGGATATTTGCGCGTTACCATGGTTTTGCAATAAACATAGTTTAAACTGTGATTGTACAACCGGCCCTAGTCTTATAGTTTTCGAGATATCGTCCTTCCAACATACACACACACACACACACACACATAAATTAAACGAATACAAAAAACAATTTAACTTTATAAACACCAATTTGATGGTTACACTCCCGGAACACTACATTCAAATTGCCGCCAACGCAAAGTGACACTCTCACCCCAAACATGAATTGGCTACAAACTAATGGTCACGTGTGAGCCCGTGATCGGTAGGGTAGTGTCGTACCAGAACTTCTGAGCCACTAGCGGTACCGTAGCCACGTACACATGTCCCAGATCCATTATGAAAGCTTAGCTTACTATCACATGTAGGTAGGTCCCAGGTCCATGAAAAATCCCTGATTTCTCCGCTTCTAACTATTTCGATACGTTTTATAAACAATATCAGCCGTATTCATAGTGCCGCTGTTCGAGTTTAAACCAGGTCTATCTCAAGTTTAACTTAAACCGGCACAAACAGTTATTCATAGAGGCAGTTTAGCGCTAGTACCGGTTTAAACCTGGACTAAAATTTAGACCTCCTCGCACCCTAGTTTATTGTGGGATTAAGTCAGTTGACAATAGTATGAAAATAGAATTTTGTTTAATGTAAATTATTGTTATTTAATTTTTTTTTTTTGGTAAGTAGTATGTTATAAACAATTTCATAATAATGTTTACAATATTATTATGACATGAATTTGTAGCTCAAATTATTGCCTTTTAGGAAGTTCATGATGGATAATGAAATTTTGATCATGGTAATGATGTAGAAGATATTAAAAACGTAGTGGAATATCAGAAAAAGGAACCAGGTTTATTTAAATCATAACAATCTGAGATATTTATTAATATATCGAACAGAAAAATTATAGGTTAGTAAAATAAAACTGTAATTATAAAGAGTTAATTAACAAATATAATTTGGTTGAAATTCATGTATGTTGTTATTGTTTAGTATTATTATGGAATGTATTCAATTTTTGAACAATTTTTAAAAATTCATTTGATGAAGTCGCATGTGGCGTACGAAATCGGTCGATTGAGATAAATAAATAAATTTTGACTGCAATCCAGTTATTTTTTATCATAACATTTAAGTTTTTTATTTAATTTAATTTATTTTTCATTTTCATCATTTCACATTTACATAAGTTTAAATATTTATTTTTCCCATCTCTTATTATGCAATTCTCTTTCATATTTAATTTGTTGTTAATTTCGGGGAACTGCAAATTATGTTCGTCTATATTTACAACAAATCCATCTTTCCTTGCAAATCCTGATGTACTAAAACCATGAATATGTGTTACCTCAATCAACATACAAATATTAATTTCGTAGCTAATAAAAAGATCTCAATGCAGTTTTAGTGGTAAGAAATCAGCGCAGTGAACATCAGCTGTCATCACAAAATTCAAAATTGTATTCACTAGTACAGCAGTACACGACTAGATAGACTGGTTTAAGTTCGATTTACTTAGACCAGGTTTAAACCAGGTCTAAATTGCACTATGAATAACCATTGTTAGACCTGGTTTAAACCAGGACTACCTAGACCTGCTTTAAACCTAGTTTTTCTCCTTTACTATGAATACGGCTGTATATGAATAACTTGTTCTGTGTTAGGTCTTTATTAATTTATGAAACTTATTGTAACACAATGTGACAGAATTAGAACAATAATAATAATAAAATTATCTGGATGCTTCATATGAGCAATATTACAAAAGTCAGTGTCACATATAACGCAGTGAATAAAAGAAAAATGTAATTCACCATATCTTAATGCGTTAAGGTAATCCGGGCTCAGCAGATTTAATTCATCGCACATTTCTTCGCTAATACATTGTCGACTTTTGAACACTGTGTACGTCTTTGGATAAACTGAAAAGTTAATCGAAAGTAAAACATTTTGTAAACGAAGATGATAGGGCGCTAGTTCAGACTTCTTCCGCTAAATGCCTTTACTTCATTTCACGTAAGAAAATAGTAGATGACGCTTGAGAGCCGACCGTTTTTTCACGTATTATATAAATAATTAAAATTCGTGAACCAAACTTTGTGTCAATAATAAATATTTTTATCTGTAAAAATGTACAAGACCTGGATATTAAAAATTACAACAAAACATGGTTAAACATTATTTAATTCTGTAGATTTTATTAGAAAACTGACAACCGACACGTGATATTTTTTTGTTTTTGTTTGCATTCTGACAGAATTTACATCCCTATCTAAACCAACGCTATTTTCTTACGTGAAATAAAGTATAAACATCCTTTCGAATCTGTTGCTCAACCGTCAACCTTGAGGAAATATCTGAGCGACTTCCAATGACAAACATTAAAGTTTTATTTCGGTTAGCGGATATTATGCAATGCTTCGGACAGCTTACAGCGAGACAGCGTTGAGCCAAGCAATAGTTCACGAGTGGTTTCTCGGCCAGAATGGCCGAAAGAATCGAAAATTCCGTAATGCGCTCATGTTTATGCCAATGAATTTTAACTGAATATTTGAAGACAAAACGTGTCGTAGCTTTTCGACGACTAGAGAGCAACGATTAGTATGTGCCAAGCATTGAAAGTTCAGTCAGAAATCGATACAAATTAAATTAAACATTAAAAGTCTGTTTCCTGTTAGGGAAATCAGCAGCAATGTTTAGGAGCTTACAAAAAAAGTCTTTCAAATCCTGGCATACAACCAAATGGTTGGTTCACTCGTTGAACGAATTTCGTTGCGACACGTTTCGTTTTCAAAATTCCAGTCAAAATTCGTTAGCATAAGCTCCAGCATATTTCAATAAGTTCCTCCAACCCATCGATTGTTCCACGACGATCGTATCATATTTTTTAATATTTTCGGGTATTCTCGAAGTCGTAGGACGTCCCCTAAAGCCCTTCGAAGCATTGCGACAGTTTCCGCTACTGATTTCTCTTACAGGAAACAAGACTTTAATGTCTGCCATTGCAAGATCGCCGAACACGCCAAACAGCGCATTCGAAAAAAACAACCACTTAGATATTTCTTCAAAGACGCTTGGGCAACAGATGCAAAAGTGTGTTTAGTAAAGTCACCGAATGGGAGAAAATAATTCTTGTTATTTTTAGGGTACTCCCTGGTATATCATAAATGAACTTACAAGCAAATGTATAAACACTACAAAAATCAGAATCCCTACATACGGTTGTAGCCCAGTTAGATATTTCTCGATAGCATTTGTCACATTGATAACAAGTTAAAGAATTCGTTTTATGTAAAATAACTATTAACAAAATCCATTTAATCCATATTTGGATATAACTCTTGCTTTCCATTTTGTAAAACCCAGGAATATTAACATATACAACTGTCGGAAACAAATGTTTTTGGCAATCTTTGTCAATACTTGTCACATCTATCTGTCAATTTGTCAAAATAACTGCCAGATAGGTTAAATTCACAATTATTATGCTCTTTGCCTATGTGTGTGTGACAAAAGTTCCGGATCCCATAACTTCAATACCACGATTCCAAAAATTATAATTTTTTCGTATTCCTCAAGTTTTCATCCAGAAGAACAAGTGATTAGATTTTGGTTATAATTACTGAACCGGAAGTACCCTCATTTGAAGATTTAACAGTTAAATTTGATTTATTGACATTTAACGTTATTATAACTTAAAGAATATATTAATATCTATACGATTTGATTACATATTTTATACTTCATATTCAATAGATACAGAGTTAAAGAATTTTAAAGAAATTAAATTTTATAGTTCAGCCAGCTATGCTAACCATGGAAACTATTAATATATTCATATAATTCAAATTGACAGATGTCAGTATCAATAAAAAGTAAATTAATGTGGCAGAGATGAGGATGTTGAAGTAGATGTTGGGGAAACACGGAAAGACACGGTAAGAAAATAACTCTAGTATTACAAGTTTATAAAAAGATACAAGAAATATGATTACATTGGTTTGAAAATGTCATGAGGAGAAATGAAGAATTATATTGGAACAAGAATGAATAGTTTAGTAATAGGATGTTGAAGAAACAGAGGAAGACCAAAGATAAGATGGAAGGACTGTATTGCGGAAGACTTGAGAGAAAAGGAACTGAATGAAAACGACACGCAAAAATAGCGACTCCTAACGAATGGGAAAAGTTAAAGAAGAAGATGTCAGTGTCAAGTGCAATTTGAATAGTTTTTTCATGAAATAATTTTACTGGAAATTTAGAATCTTTTGCAAGAAAAATTATGTATGGAATTTATACACTATACACAGGATTGACGGAAGGTATTGTACTGGCCACAACAGATTTTTTATTTAACGCATTCAGCAGATGGCGTTCGCATTAGTGCCAGTTTTAAGTAGCCGAAATTACATTAGGTAACTTGTCTCTTGGCTCAAATTGCAGCCAATCAGAGAAGTCAAAACTATGCACTATTCTCTGCAATACTGAACGCGTAAAGTGGAACAAGGTATACAAGTTTATTTTTTGAAAGATGTCGGATCAAGATAATCTTCAAATGTGTTATAATTTTAGATCCGCCCATTCTTTCATATTCAATAGTGTAGTTGACTTAGTTTTTATTAGATAAGATACTGCTACTTAGTTTTTATATGAATATATGGTATAGTAAAAACAATATTTACAAATCTGATGTGGGCAGCACAATACCTTCCGTCAATCCTGTGTATTATGTATAAACTCCTTACATAAATTTTGTTGCAAAAGATTCTAAATTTCCAGTAAAATTATTTCATAAAAAAAACATGCAAATTACACTTGACACTGACATGGTTATCATCTTTAGCTTTTCCCATTCGTTAGGAGGTCGCTATTTTTTATTTTCGTCTTCCACTCATTTCTGTTTTGCGTGTTGGTTTCATTCAATTCTTTTTCTCTCAAATTTTCCGCAATACAGTCCTTCCATCTTATCTTTAGTCTTCCTCTGTTTTTTCAATCTTCTATTACTAAGCTAAGCTATCATTTCCGGTTATCCGATTGACACCAAAATTTAATGACTTCTTTCCATATTAGAATAAGGTAGAAAGGCATAGTTTGTACTGATGATATCCCTTCTGAAGCTTGGAAATTATTGGGACAGTGTGGGATTGAAATACTGACCACTCTTTTTAATAGAATTATTACGGATGATGTTGTACCTTGGTCAACAAGCATTATCGTGCCAATTTGGAAGGGCAAGGGTGACGTAAATGAATGTGAAAACTACCGTCCAATAAGATTATTATGTCACGGCGCAAAAATATTTGAGCGCGTTCCAGATGATCGTTTGCGCAAACCAATGTGGTTTTTTTCGGGGATGCACTACAACGGATGCTATTGACAACTGACAAGCTGCGACATGCCATCTGGTGGGAAAAATATGAACTTTCCGATTTGGTACTATATTGTGACGGTATGCTTGAGTTATATGTGGTTTGATCATTTGATGTGAATAAAAATGGGAAAAAGTCGTACAAATTGTTGTATATTCTGACGTCACTCTCAAGATCTGGTCGAGACACAGGCATTGGGTTTTATAATTTTCCGAAACATGGCCAAAATAAAGTTAAAATTACGACAAGACAAATGTTGAAATGAATATGGATCGACGAAAAGCATGGGAATATGCAATTCGTAGTGCAAAACAAATAACAAAACATATGAAAGTTTGTTCTCGTCATTTTAAATCGGATAATTACATATTTCGTGATCTTTATCTAGCCTTACACGTGCATTATGCACTAATAATTTTTAAATTTTCTCTAAATGTATTTTGATTTCATGTGGTTTTGCAGAAATTGCACTGGTTCGCAGACAAAGTGCAAATATTACCCACATTATACCGTCATTTTTTAATACTCCACATAATATTATGTGGTTAGCGTTTATAATTCGCTCACCTGCGATCATCAATTTCGATTGATTAAATATATATATAAAATTATAAATACATTTTAACATATCTTCTATAATACATTTAGAAGTAGCTGTTGCTTCCAGAAATCTAAAATGTTCTGTGGTACCAAACCCCATTTTAAGTGAAAAAAATTGCTTTTGTTGTTTGTTTTCATATGTCACAACACTGCGAGTACCAATTCAGAAGCAGCTGATCGGCCCGATGGTGCTGCCGCCATCGGACATGTCAGTTCTCAATACATGCCGCCCGGTGGCCCGGTTGATTGTGGAAAAACATAGAGAGAGGAACTTACCCGCTCATCTGGCGTTCCTCGATCTGAAGAAGGTATTTGACCGAGTGCCCCATGCTCTCATTTGGTACGCACTGCGATCTCACAGGGTTCCAGAAATGTATGTGAGCTGGATCAAGTTATTGTAAGAAGACGCCACAAGCGGTGTGGGATGTCCTGTAGGAGTGTCACCATCATTTCCAATACGAGTGGGTGTTCATCAAGGGTCGGCTTTGTTCCCTCTTTTACTTATTTTATGTATGAATACTGTAACTGCTGATCTACAGAGACCCCGCCCGTAGATACTCTTCTATGCGGACGATGTTCTTCTATGCGACGTTACACGGCAAGATTTGAAAATCTAGGTACAGCGGTGGAAAACACGACTGCATGAAAATGGTATGCGTCTTAATATCACAAATAGTGAATATTTGGAGTGTGGTCCTCAGAAAAATAGTAGCATTGTTCTCGATGGTGAACAATTAACCAAGACCACCCAGTTCAAATATTTAGGTTCTGCCATTTGCTCTGACGGTGAGACTGCTGCCGACGCCAAAGCAAGAGTCACCGCTGCCTGGATGAAATGGCGTCAGATAACTGGGATCCTGTGTGATCGCAAAATGCCAGTCCATCTAAAGTCAAAAATTTATAGAACGGTGGTACGCCCCGTAGCCCTATATGGATCTGAATGTTGGCCAACTACAACGCAGCATGAGCGGATACTTCATGGTATGGAAATGAGGATGGGCGCGGCACAAATCACGGATAAAATGCGTGAAGCACGTCTACGATGGTACGGGCACGTGATGCGCAGCAGAGAAGACTCAATAGCCAAGACGGCCCTGCGACTTGAGTTCCATGGTCAATGTCTACGTGGTCGCCCAAAAAAACGCTGGATGGACACAATAAAGGATGACATGAATCTGGCGAATGTCAGCCCTGAGGATGCCAAGAATAGATCCAAAGGGAGGAAAGGTATAAAAATAGCGGACCCTGCCCTCACCCCCGCGGGATTAACGCTTCGGATATGATGGTCGTTAGCCATGATGGAATTTAAACAAAATGGCAAACAAATGTTTGATATTTTATCTGTCAGAATTCGTTAGCTATAATATTATTTTAATTTTTTTTAAATATTTTGTAAGAGGTTAGAAATGGCTTGAAATAAAATATTAAATAATAAAAATTGCGTAAGTTAAAGATTATAACAAATCCTGAGATAAAATGTCAAACATTTGTTTGTTATTTTGTGCAAATGCTATCATGGTTATCGATATTAAAAAGAAATTGAATAAATTTAATACTTAATTTATGGGTCTAAAATATTACAAATTTACATGTATTGAGTGTAAGTTTTTTATCTTTTTTATCTTTCTATTGATACCATAACCATTCTTGTCAGTTGAAACGGCGAGCAACAGTCTGGGAAAAACGATTTTCCAGTGTTAACGAACTAGAGTTTCAAGTATTCACCCGGTATGTTTATGTATAAAATTATAAAACACCACATGCATTTTTGCAGGACAAATAATTGTTGACAAAAACTATTTTCCTATTTTGAACGCCTCTGATACAGATTCTCATTTTCATCTGCACATATTTCGAAAAATTAAAATAAAATTTTAGAATTATATTTACAAACCGATGCAAAGTAAATATTAGCAATTTTTGTTGTCATTGCTGCCACCCTAAACAACAATATTTGGCTGTATTTTACAAATTTTAGTTTACATGCATTTTCCAATTTCCAACAAAAAAATTAACAATTTGCGGTCAATAATTATTATTAATGCCGGTCGAAAAACTATTTTGTTTTTCGTCGTTCATAGTAATCAGAAACAGTACATTAAAAAAATCTGTTGTGGCCAGCACAATACCTCTCGCCACTTCCTTTTTTTGGTTACATAAGTATAGGGCGCGAACAGTAATGTTACATTTTTGGGCTTGACAAGCAGATGTGCGGGCCCGTTTCAGAATGATAATTAGTAATTATGTACATAGATGTCAAATGTTAGAATTTTTCATTAAAAATTTCAAGATTTTCTAAATTTACGTAGTTAATTTATCACCAGGAGTTTAAAATTTACTTGTATGCCTTAGATATTTAACATTTAATTCTGCTCCACATGGAATTGGAAAATCACTAAATTTAGAATGAGAAATTATGATATTTGACATCTATATACATAATTACTAGCTATCATTCTGACATGGGCCCCCATATCTGCTTGTCAAGGCCAACAAAATCATATGACTGCTCACGCCCTATTGTATTTAACATTTCTTGTATACCTACACTCTACACCAAAAATTCTACTTACGCATATATCTATTCCATATATATTTAGATTGTTTAATTTTAAATTCATTTTTGATGAAGAAATTTTGTCCTCTTCTAATTTTTCGAAATGTATATCTATTCCATATATATTTAGATTGTTTAATTTTAAATTCATTTTTGATGAAGAAATTTTGTCCTCTTCTAATTTTTCGAAATGTTTCCAATTCTATTAATACATTAAGAAATAATATAATGTACGTACTTCCCAGAAAAAGTCTTCAGTAATGTCTTCGGATTTCTGACACTGACATTTATCTGTCAGTTACAAACAATTTAAATTTTCAACTACTTTCCATGGCCATTCTTTCGGTTGTAAAATTTATTATAATACATTATTTTACATATTATATTTCTTTTATCTCTAAATCTATAGAATATATTATAAAATATTTAAATGTATCAGAAAGAGAATTTATTTTTCTTTAATATTATCAAGAAAAAAATTCAAAAAATATTATTTAGAAGATTTTTTTTCAGATCTTCCCATGAATGTCCGATTGGGAAATACGTAGTTAAAAAAATATAAAGTCTTATAGTTTTTGAGTAATCGTCCTTCCAACATCACACACACACACACACACACACACACACACACACACATACACACACATACACACACACACTTCCACACACACACACACACACACACACACACACACACACAGACATCATCGTAAAAATGTTAAAATCGGATTGTAGGGGCCTTAAAACGTGCTTATTCAATAAAATCTGGATATGAGATTTTTAGCATGAATGCAATACCTCTCTTAGCGAGAGGTAAAAACTTTCTATCTATGATGACAGAGTTGAAGGAAAAATTAATAATAAATATTATAAAGAAAGTAATACAGCTTCTGTAACACAAGAGGATTAAAACATGTGTATCTTGTTAGCTCATTGCTTTTTTACCTCTCGCTAAGAGAAGTATTGCATTCATGCTAAAAATCGTATATCCAGATTTTATTGAATAAGTACGTTTTAAGGTCCCTACAATCCGATTTTAACATTTTTACGATGATGTTTGCGTATGCGTGTGTGTGTGTGTGTGTGTGTGTGTGTGTGTGTGTGTGTGTATGTGTGTGTGTGTGTGTATGTGTGTATGTATGTAGAATGTTGGAAGGACGATTACTCAAAAACTATAAGACTTTAAATTTGTTTAACTACGTATTTCCCAATCGGACATTCATGGGAAGATCTAAAAAGGTTTTGATAACAATTGGACTACCGGAAGTAGAAGATTCTTGAAAAAAAATATTCTAAATAATATTTTTTGAAAATTTTTCTTGGTAATATTAAAGAAAATTAAATTCTCTATATGATACATTTAAATATTTTATTATATATGCTATAGATTTAGAGATAAAAGAAATATAATATATAAAATAATCTGTTATAATAAATTTTACAGCCGAAAGAATGCCATGGAAAATAGTTGAAAATTTAAATTGTTTGTAACTGTCAGATAAATGTCAGTGTCAGAAATTCGAAGACATTACTGAAGACTTTTTCTGGGAAGTACATACATTATATTATTTCTTAATGTATTAATAGTTAAATATTTATAATTATACGTATATTACATATATCCTTCAAAAATACTGTCAATCCTGACTATGAATTGGAAACATTTCGAAAAATTAGAAGAGGACAAAATTTCTTCATAATATGAGTTTAAAATTAAACAATCTAAATATAAGGAATAGATATATGTAAGTATAATTTTTGGTGTAGAGTGTAGGTATACAAGAAATGTTAAATACAATAGGGCGCGAGCAGTCATGTGATTTTGTTGGCCTTGACAAGCAGATATGGGGACCCATGTTAGAATGATAGCTAGTAATTATGTATATACATGTCAAGCATCATAATTTCTCATTCTAAATTTAGTGATTTTCCAATTCCATGTGGTTTATTTACCTCAACAAGTAAATTCTAGACTCCTGGTGACAAATTAACTACGTGAATTCAGAAAATCTTCAGAAATTTTTAATGAAAAATTCTGACATTTGACATATATGTACATAATTTCTAATTATCATTCCGAAACGGGCCCCCACATCTGCTTGTCAAGGCCAACAATGTAACATGAGTGTTTGCGCCCTGTTCGGACCTACAGTTCTGAGCAGTTCGCAGACTAGTGCGCATGCGCATTTCAATTAAAGTTGTTCGAACTTGGTAATTCTAGAATTTTAAGTTCTGAGAATTGTCGGTTCAGCGTTCGAACAAACTAGAATTTAGAATTCAAATTGTAACCTGCCGCTCACTGAGCAATGGTCTGGGTTCCGTGGCAGTTGGTAAAAGAAGACACCACAATTACTTCAAATATGATATAATTTAATAACTAATAACAACACTTACGTCAACAAAATATTGTTACATTTAAAGTTTCAATTATAATTCCGTGTGAGCGGCAAGGTAGCAAAACTAAAAATGGCCACCGGTTAATCACCTCCTCCACGCGTTTTCTTCCTCGTTCGTTTTGAAGGCTGGATTCCTTCGCCGGAATTTTGGCGTCTTCCAGCACCAATATTGTGGACTTTTTTGGAGTCCGGTCCACTTCTAGGTTGACTGTTGGGTCTGCTTCTTTCGAAACGTCTGGGACGTTCTTGAGCCTTCGATCATAGATGTTTCCTCACTAACCGTCAGCCTCTCTCTGCTAACCATCCGGGTCCCGCCCTTCCAATGAACCATCGCGGCCCGTCGTTTGCGCCATCTCTCTGCAGCCCACTACCTTGCCGACACACTGACATACAATATTTAATTTTATAAATAACTACTGGAGGGACCTGTCACAAAAATCTCTTGGAACGGTTCTACGAGTTCTCGCCAGGTAGCAAGTATTTCAAATTCTGTCATGCGCAATGAAGTTTTAAAATTTTTGTTTAGAAGACAACAAAATCAAAGTTAAGAACGAAAATAAAGTCGCAAAGCTATTCAGTTTCATTTTAATTTTAATTAAAATTTGAAATATACTTCAGGTAAGTTTCATAAATATTGTGTAATATTTAACATTATTAAATACTGTTTTTGTTAGGTTGTATTTGCTCATTCTGAATTTCTATTTTAACAATATCTAGTACTCCTTGACAACAAGAATAAAACTACGAACAAAACAAACTACAGCTGACTTATATTTTAAGGTTATTCAAAACAAATGCACTTAACAACTTAAAAAAATCTGATGTGACCAACACAAAATCTCCCGCCATTTAATTTTTATTAATTTAAATACATATACCTATGGGGTCTCATGGCCGCGTGTCGGAGTGTCTGGTCGCGAATCTGGGAAACCTGATTCAATTACTACTATCAAATATTTCAAATTTTAAATGGCACAAAACTGACCCCTGTGATGCACTCTCCATGCCAAAAATGAGTACCCGTGAGGCAACGCATGGTAAACGCCCCCACGATACAAATATGTCATCATCATTACTGAAATTTGTGTATAAAGCAGATTAGCACACCCCGCAATAGGTAATATGCCGTGATAGTATATTTATTTATCATCGTGAGAATGTTAAAAATGGATTCTAGGGACCTTAAAACGTGGTCATTTACCAAAATCTCGATATGCGATTTTTAGCACGATCCCTATACCTCCCTTATATATACCAAGGATAGCGGGAGGTAAAAACCGTGCACCGCAAGGAGTACTTATATTCTATATTCTATAACAACTTGTTTTGTTTCTCTCTCGACATTATCAGACGAATATTTTGATATACAGGGTGTTTCAGGACTAGTGTAACAAACTTTAACAGCTTATTCCTGAGGTCATTTTGAGCCAAAAATGTCATATGAACATAGGTCCTATTCCTTCTAGTTACCAAAATACAAGAGGTTGAAGTTCTATAAATAACACGAAATTTTCTAATTTTTGTAATCACTTTATTTATTTTGTGTCATCGTATGTTTTGTTGTCCAAATTGAATTCGTTAATATTAATAAATAAAATTAAACAAATAAGGTATGACTTTTCAATAATAACTCTTGTTTTCCAAAAGTACCTTGTTTACAAAAATTAGAAAATTTCGTGTTATTTATAAAACTTCAACCTCTTGTATTTTGGTAACTAGAAGGAATAGGACCTATGTTCATATGACATTTTTGGCTCAAAATGACCTCAGGTAAGCTGTTAAAGTTTGTTACACTAGTCCTGAAACACCCTGTATAATATGACGATGTTGCGGATGTATGTACTTCGACGTTATTATAAAATGAAATCTCAAGGGTTATAAAGGGCAAAAATGTAGAGCATGAGCATAATGTTCGCGGAAATCCTTGACGCTGTTAATAGGAAATGCATATCTTAAACCGGACGAACATAAACCTATGAGATACACGATCCATACCGTAGCATCCTATTATGCCCTTTGGGAAGATTTTTTATTACTCATCATAAAACATAGTTCAGATTGCTACAAGGTTATTAGACATTAGTTTTCTACTAAAACACATAAAGATACAATCACATCTACGAAAATAAAAAATATAATCAAAAATTTTATGGCAGAGGGTTCGCTGTTCTGAAAATGAAACATAAATTAGCGTCTTCTGGCATTAAGTTAGTACATTCATGGTTAACTAAGGCTGTTGCGCTTATTTCATTCTAATAAATAAATCTTAAATTTATGTGTAGAAAATAACGTCATTATTTAGAATATTAGAAATTTAATTTTTATGTCCGGTTGCAGAAACGTTCATCAAGGTCTTGTTCAGTTGACGGTTCATCAAAACGAACAAATTCGAATCAGTTTGCTTGTTCTTATGACATTTAAATCATTGCTGCCAAAAAGTCGCGTTGCATTTGTTCAGTTTGATGAACCACTAAGTGAACATGGAGTCGTTAAACGTTTCAGCAACCGGGTATATGAGTTTTATAGGAACATACTATGCCTTGAAGTTGATACTGATGCGCATGAATGTAATAAATCATGCGCATTGCAACATTTTTGGTATATGTCAAATTTATTGTTAGAGAAAAACTTCTATTTTAGGTAATATAATATTTAATGTATACATAACGGAGAAGGATTTGTGATAAATCCATGGTCCTTACTGAGATTTGAACCCAGGTCCTCCCTGTATCTATTAGAAATAGAATGCTCTAACCAACTGAGCTACAAGATCCCACTGAAGCCAGAGAATCGTTCACAAGTTATATAGTTGTAAAATAATACGATCTCCCGCATGGGTGTTGTCGCACTGTCGTGTGGGTAAGGATACTCCATGTAGGTAGAGGATCATACTCTTTCATGACTATGTGACATGTGAAAGATTCACTGAATTCATTGGGATTGTCTCTCAGTTGGTTAGAGCATCTTACTAGATATAGGAAGGTCCTGATTTCAAATCCTAGTGAGTTGCATGAATGTTTTAGAAATCCTTCATCATTTTTACTTTAATTCGCGGTAAGGAAGTTATAGAAATTCACTGTTAAAAGACATAAAACATAATCTTAAACATCAAATTTAAATGATTTCTGTAACGTACTTTTGGAATCTTGCTAAAAATCGTATATCCAGATTATAGTGAATAAGTACGTTTTAAGGTCCCTAGAATCCGATAATAACATTTTTACGATGATGTCTGTCTGTTAGTGTGTGTGTGTGTGTGTGTGTGTGTGTGTGTGTGTGTGTGTGTGTGTGTGTGTGTGTGTGTGTGTGTGTGTGTGTGTGTGTGTGTGTGTGTGTGTGTGTGTGTGTGTGTGTGTGTGTGTGTGTGTGTGTGTGTGTGTGTGTGTGTGTGTGTGTGTGTGTGTGTGTGTGTGTGTGTGTGTGTGTGTGTGTGTGTGTGTGTGTGTGTGTGTGTGTGTGTGTGTGTGTGTGTGTGTGTGTGTGTGTGTGTGTGTGTGTGTGTGTGTGTGTGTGTGTGTGTGTGTGTGTGTGTGTGTGTGTGTGTGTGTGTGTGTGTGTGTGTGTGTGTGTGTGTGTGTGTGTGTGTGTGTGTGTGTGTGTGTGTGTGTGTGTGTGTGTGTGTGTGTGTGTGTGTGTGTGTGTGTGTGTGTGTGTGTGTGTGTGTGTGTGTGTGTGTGTGTGTGTGTGTGTGTGTGTGTGTGTGTGTGTGTGTGTGTGTGTGTGTGTGTGTGTGTGTGTGTGTGTGTGTGTGTGTGTGTGTGTGTGTGTGTGTGTGTGTGTGTGTGTGTGTGTGTGTGTGTGTGTGTGTGTGTGTGTGTGTGTGTGTGTGTGTGTGTGTGTGTGTGTGTGTGTGTGTGTGTGTGTGTGTGTGTGTGTGTGTGTGTGTGTGTGTGTGTGTGTGTGTGTGTGTGTGTGTGTGTGTGTGTGTGTGTGTGTGTGTGTGTGTGTGTGTGTGTGTGTGTGTGTGTGTGTGTGTGTGTGTGTGTGTGTGTGTGTGTGTGTGTGTGTGTGTGTGTGTGTGTGTGTGTGTGTGTGTGTGTGTGTGTGTGTGTGTGTGTGTGTGTGTGTGTGTGTGTGTGTGTGTGTGTGTGTGTGTGTGTGTGTGTGTGTGTGTGTGTGTGTGTGTGTGTGTGTGTGTGTGTGTGTGTGTGTGTGTGTGTGTGTGTGTGTGTGTGTGTGTGTGTGTGTGTGTGTGTGTGTGTGTGTGTGTGTGTGTGTGTGTGTGTGTGTGTGTGTGTGTGTGTGTGTGTGTGTGTGTGTGTGTGTGTGTGTGTGTGTGTGTGTGTGTGTGTGTGTGTGTGTGTGTGTGTGTGTGTGTGTGTGTGTGTGTGTGTGTGTGTGTGTGTGTGTGTGTGTGTGTGTGTGTGTGTGTGTGTGTGTGTGTGTGTGTGTGTGTGTGTGTGTGTGTGTGTGTGTGTGTGTGTGTGTGTGTGTGTGTGTGTGTGTGTGTGTGTGTGTGTGTGTGTGTGTGTGTGTGTGTGTGTGTGTGTGTGTGTGTGTGTGTGTGTGTGTGTGTGTGTGTGTGTGTGTGTGTGTGTGTGTGTGTGTGTGTGTGTGTGTGTGTGTGTGTGTGTGTGTGTGTGTGTGTGTGTGTGTGTGTGTGTGTGTGTGTGTGTGTGTGTGTGTGTGTGTGTGTGTGTGTGTGTGTGTGTGTGTGTGTGTGTGTGTGTGTGTGTGTGTGTGTGTGTGTGTGTGTGTGTGTGTGTGTGTGTGTGTGTGTGTGTGTGTGTGTGTGTGTGTGTGTGTGTGTGTGTGTGTGTGTGTGTGTGTGTGTGTGTGTGTGTGTGTGTGTGTGTGTGTGTGTGTGTGTGTGTGTGTGTGTGTGTGTGTGTGTGTGTGTGTGTGTGTGTGTGTGTGTGTGTGTGTGTGTGTGTGTGTGTGTGTGTGTGTGTGTGTGTGTGTGTGTGTGTGTGTGTGTGTGTGTGTGTGTGTGTGTGTGTGTGTGTGTGTGTGTGTGTGTGTGTGTGTGTGTGTGTGTGTGTGTGTGTGTGTGTGTGTGTGTGTGTGTGTGTGTGTGTGTGTGTGTGTGTGTGTGTGTGTGTGTGTGTGTGTGTGTGTGTGTGTGTGTGTGTGTGTGTGTGTGTG
Source organism: Harpalus rufipes (assembly GCA_951394225.1). Taxonomy (NCBI): domain Eukaryota; kingdom Metazoa; phylum Arthropoda; class Insecta; order Coleoptera; family Carabidae; genus Harpalus; species Harpalus rufipes. The sequence goes on from OX596289.1 coordinate 16,098,230, forward strand.
TGTGTGTGTGTGTGTGTGTGTGTGTGTGTGTGTGTGTGTGTGTGTGTGTGTGTGTGTGTGTGTGTGTGTGTGTGTGTGTGTGTGTGTGTGTGTGTGTGTGTGTGTGTGTGTGTGTGTGTGTGTGTGTGTGTGTGTGTGTGTGTGTGTGTGTGTGTGTGTGTGTGTGTGTAAAATTAAAGACCTATGTAACTACGGATTCCTCAATCTAACAGTAATGGGAAGAGTTGAATAGATTCTGGTAACAATTGGGCAACCGGAAGTAGTAGTATTTTAACAAAAATCTTCTAAATATTTTTTTTGAATATTTATGTTATTACAATAATTAAAAAACAAAAATCTCTATCCGACACATTTAAAAAAAATATACCTTCTATAGATTTAAAGTATAGATATATAATCTATAAAATAATCTGTTGTAGTAAATCTCACAGCACAAACATCTCCATGGTAACTATTTGAGAAATTAAAATGTCTGTAATTGACAGATAAATGTCACTAAAGTCAGTGTCAAATTTCAGAGATAGTACTGAAGGCTTTTTCTGAGAACGATATTTAATATTACTTATTGTATTATTAATTACATATTTAAATTTATAGGTTTATTACATGAACCCTTCAGACATAGCGCCAATCCCGTTAATGAATTGAAAAACCTCGACCATTTAGAAGAAATGGAGAAAACTTGCTCATAAAATGGATTTAAAATTATAGAAAATACGTAAATATAAAGATTAGGTGTAATTAGATTTTTTTGTGTATACAAGAAATGTTAAATACAAATACTTATATATACCACAATGTAAAGGTGTGAGAGGTATTGTGATGGCCACAACAGATTTTTTTTTGTTGTAAAGAATAGGTTCTCGGTTCTCAACCAGTATTCCGCGAAACACTAATGTTCTGTAAGCACTTCGATGATGTTCTGCGAATTTTTTTTGGCAATTTGAACTAACTCTGCTTTGTGGATTAAAAATTAATATGAATGAACCAAGTATCATATAAAAATGTGTTGAAATTTGTACTGATGGTAGAAGACGAGATTTGTAGTTCTTGCACAAAAACAAAATTGAGATTTATTTCTATCATTCCTTCTTGCATAGATAAGCACATATTGTATAAACTTTCCCCGTATAAGTACGGAATATTTTTAGTAGATCATATAAATACACTGTGTCCGTAAATAATTTGAGTATGCCAGGGTTAAGTATACTTATTATTTACACATACATATTATATTTTGTTCATAAACTTATATAAATGCTTTTTATTTAATATACCTTCTCGTATATTATCATTATCATTTGCTATGGCTAAAATCAAATACACGCCTAATAGCGAATGGGTACGTACTATCCTATGCGAATATTATGAAACCAATACTCGTGTTTTTACTTTTATTATGGATAATATTTTAGGTTTCGTTGTGAACGTTATTGGATGACGTTACATCAGGCGATCTTTTGAAGTTAAAAAAAAAAACTATATAATTTTATGATTGTGGAAAATATTTGATATTTGCAAATCCTTGTGTTTATGTACCTATTAAGTTTATTTTTATTTTATAGTGCTGTGATCGCTGTCATACGAATCTATTAGATCTTTATTTTTATGTGTAATTTTATTTTTATTAGGGCGAGTATCAATATTGAATAGTATTATTGCACAATAATATTGAATATGTAAATATCACTTAAATGTTAATTCGTGAACACTACCAATCATCTCACTACTATTTTGTAAAAAAATCGAAGTATCATTTTCAAGTTATGTACGTTTTGTATTACTTTTACTTCAAAAAATTGATTTAACTCTACAATAATCGCACGAATATTTATAACACGACCAGTCGCACCGGTCTTACAGACCGAGTGTACCTACCCACGATTTTTAACAATCATTATGGTGTTTCTAAACACCATTATGGTGTTTTGAGATTAGAATAATATTTAGGAGTCCATCTAATCAAATTTAAATTTCCTTTGTGTAAGGAGTAACCACAGACGCGTTTCGAACTTATCCAAGTGAAACTATACGTAACTTTGTAATTTTTTATTATATTGTTCGTTTCACGGAGAAATTCACAATTTGCTTTTTGCAGTTTGCACTTGTATTATATGACTTTAGTCAAAGTATCTCTCGGTAGATGGCTCTGATGGTATTAACATACCTCTACAGGCCTTTTACCATTGTAGATGATCATATGATCATCGCCAGCACAACGAGTCATTGTCTCTGCTCCAGGAGTCCACTCACTGTGGACCGGACAGAGACCACAGGTTACACCACACTGAAGAGCACCAATAACTGCGAAACGTGTCTGTGGTTACTTGTTGTGCTGGCCGACTTCTGACGATGGCTTCATGGAAGCTGACTCAGAAGTTGTATCCTAGTGAAACTAGACGTAACTTTGTAATTTTTATTATACATTAATAAGTTGAACTATTCATTTTCTTCTCTATTTTCTGTATAATTACGACAGATATCCGCGATATGCTTCTGTTGGCACAAGTATTGCACCGATAACACGAAAATTTAATTTCTCTTTTTTTCAAAGTTCGCTAAACACATCAATATGGTTTATTTTTCTGTAGTGGTACAATAGCTTCTATTTCACCTATCTCTTGCAATTGATATTTTGATTTTTTTAGGCAAGTTTCTCAAAATATTTGAGTAAAAACTGTTACGCCAGTAGTCACGCCGGTACGTCAAACCGGAAACTACCATATATGTAGGATACTACTACTACTACTGGACACAAACAAACGAAAACAAGCACTGGAAAGTCGGATGTAATATTAAGGAACGTACTTAGAAAGATAGGTTATCTAAGCCGTGAAGTTAGGAATTATTCAGAATATTCTTGGCCGATCTAACAGAAAGTGTGTGACTACTGTAGGGTTAAGTAAGTTCTAAACTAACTTAACTTTCCCAAATTAATTTCAAATGGCAGATAAATAATTGTTTAAAATAATAGTGTAAATTTTATTTTCCACGGCCTACCTGATTTTATTATATGACTAGGACTATATGACATATGACTACAAGTAAGTTAATAGAAAACAGTTATTTCCAGTCTGTTTGTTAAGATTCTTTTATACTTATACTTCATGGCACGAACTTCATTGGCGTCGGTCCCGTAATTTATAGCATAAGCGGAGCGTTCTCTAATTAATTATTCTGAGAGTATATCCTTAAAATGATTTCCTCGTACTCATCTCGGAAAGCGTTCGTATCTCGCATAGCAGCCCATTTCTTCGTATAGAGTTTATGATTTCGTCGCGTGAGCAGCTAAATCACCTGAATGCACCTCGCGTCGACACAATATACTTGAGAGAACTAGAATTTATGTTACAACAATAAAAAATTTACTAACTCGTTAACTTTTATTACAAACACGTGGCTATGTTTGTTGCCTATAACTCTGCATTACGAGATTTTATTAAGTAAGTGCTTTATGGAAATATTAAATGATACCAAGTGGTTGTAAAGATATGGATTACATCATGTAATAACGTCTCTCTAAAGCTTATCCTTCTACTACTGATTACATGTTCAAAATAACTGTTTGCAATGTTACAAATTAAATTTGAGGCTGATGTAATCAAGAACACTACAAGTAAAATACTCGAGAAAACTTCGCGTAACTACCATATTTACATATAAATAAAATCTGATGTGGTCTTCCGTCAATTCAGTGTATTTATGTACAAATTCCATATACAAATTTTCTTGCAAAAGATTATATATTTCCAGTAAAATTACTTCATAAACAAACTATGTAAATTGCACTTGACACTGACACATTCTTCTTTATCTTTTCCCACTCGTTAAGTGGTCGCTATTTTTGATGTTTTTCATCCATTCATTTCTATTTTGCTTGTTGTCTTCATTCAGTTCCTTTTTTCTTAAGTCCTTCGCAATACAGAATTTCCATCTTATCTTTGGTCTTCCTCTATTTCTTCTACCTTCTACTACTAAGCTGTTCATTCTTCTTCCAATATATTCTTCATCTCTCCTCATGACATAACCAATATAATCGTCTCGCCAATTACAGACATTTTAATACCTCAAGTATAGTTACCATGGAGATGTTTGGGCTGTGAGCAGGCTGTGAGATTTACTACAACAGATTATTTTATAGATTATATATCTATATCTTTAAATATATAGAAGATATTATAAAACAAATTAAATGTGTCGGATAGAGAATCTTGTTTTTTAATGGCTGCAAAACTTCTTGACTGGAAAGGTGATGGAAGGAAGAAAAATTACTGGAATTCAGTCAATAAATTTATTTATTTTCCGCCTCTACCGGTTTCGACACCTCATGTGTCTTCTTCAGGAGCTACAATAATAATATAAAAAATATAAACAAATTTTGTTGTGAAAAGTTTAGGACATTTTCACGTAAGTTACACATGTTTCTCCTAAACTTTTCACAACAAAATTTGTTTATATTTTTTATATTATTATTGTAGCTCCTGAAGAAGACACATGAGGTGTCGAAACCGGTAGAGGCGGAAAATAAATAAATTTATTGACTGAATTCCAGTAATTTTTCTTTCTTGTTTTTTAATATTTGTAATAACATCAATATTCAAAAAATAATATTTAGAAGATTTTTTGTTAAAATACTACTACTTCCCGTTGTCCAATTGTTACCAGAATCTATTCAACTCTTCCCATTACTGTTAGATTGAGGAATCAGTAGTTAAACAGGTCTTTAATCTTACAGAATTTGAGAAATCATACCTCCAAGAACCACACACACACACACACACACACACAGACATCATCATAAAAATTTTATTATCGGATTCCAAGAACCTTAAAACGTGCTTATTCACTAAAATCTGGGTATACGATTTTTAGCATGATTTCAATATCTCTTATAGCGAGAGGTAAAAAGTAATAAAATGATATCAGAAATATAAATATTGAATATATTGGATCGAAGTACAGTCGTAAAACAAACTATGTAGTATAAAATCTTGACCCAAAAAGATTATAGTGTCATATAATCCATATAAAATTATAGGTTTACTCCTATAAACAAATATACTCGTATTTTTACTGTAATATTTTCATATTCACAGATCTCCTTAAATAATAATACTAGTATATTTTTCTACCTTAAAGAGATATCGGCTTCCATGGATTTGTAGTAGTCTAGTGGGCAATGCAAAATAAAAATATCAAGTAGCTAGCTATACTGCTATGTGTACGTGACTACCCTAATGACTATTGTTATAAGCTGTTGGTAATGTTTACTTGCTGAACATAAACACCACAATATTTATTTAACTTCAGACCCTCGAAAAAATCATAATATTTATCGTATTGTTATTTTTTATTTCATAATTAAATTTAAATATAACAATACGTAATTAGAATCATTTCTATAAAGAGATACTCATTTAGTCATTTAGACAAAAGTTTTTGATTTTGAATTCATTTTGGAAAGAGTAATAATACATTGTTTTACAAGTTAATAAAACCACTTTTGTCACTCATAGAAAATACTATTTTGTCCAATTAACTCGAGATTTCTTCTAATAATGGCACCTCATTTAGGTAAATCTGACTTATTTGGGAAAAGGTTTTTAAAATAAAAACTTGAACTGACCGGTTTCGATCATTTACATGATCATTTTTAAAGTTCGGTAGACAAAAATATACAAATAAGGTACAATGCACATGAATAAAATTAATACAATATTACAAAAAAAAAAAAATACTTACACATTACAAACTACAGCAAAATTACTACGCAATAATATGCATTTAACTAACCTTAAAAATGAACTCTTTCAAAAAATAGATAATACACCTCTCCTAAAGAGATCTGGCGTTTATAAATTAAACTGTTCTTGCGGATGTAATTATGTAGGTAAAACAGGTAGAATCGTTAATATTAGAATAAACAAACATACTGGGTGGTGACCGATACAATTACAATTATTTGTATGTACAAGAAATGTTAAATTCGTTACATATAGGGCGCGAGCAGTCATGTGACTTTGTTGGCCAGAGTGCACCACACGGGTCAATTTTGTGCCATTTAAAATTCGAAATATTTGGCGTCGGTCGGAATGTAATCCGGTTCCTTAGATATACATATATAACATATGTTGTATTCACATCAGTTTTTTTTTTATTTTTATTTCATTATTCTCCAAATAAAATTTTCTCACTAAAATCACGTAACTATCCGTTTAGGAATGTGAAGAAAAATTGACAGTCTTCCAATCTTGTTTTGTTGAAAATTTCCTATTCTCCTTATGTTATTTAAATAGGCAGTGCTGCTTTTAATAAATTATTGACATGTTTTGATAAGTAGAGAGAGCAAAATCCGCAGTAGACTTCAACCTACCTAGTCTAATAGTAATCCTTCACCGCCTAAATAACTATTGCATCTTTACACGCCTAGTTATTTTCTCATTCCGTATAACCCTTGTGTAATAGATACGAACTTATAGATTGTCTGCACAGCAAATGATTATTTTAATTCACTGCATCAAAACACAATACAATAATAAATAAATGAACTACCACAACATTTATTCACCAACAATTATATATATTCGTAAACCATCCCGCAAAACAAAATCAAGTACAACATAATCCTCTTTACTTCTCTCTCATTATTTCATTCGACAAAACCTTGCAGCTGTCCAATTTAAAACGAAAAAACCCTAGCTATCCCTGCAAGAACAGTGCATAATTTCTCCACGTCAGCAGCGGTTTGTAAACAGAGCCATTCTGGACAAACTGGGCAACGGGGCAAGTCCCAGTGACTTACAGAACAAACGACAACAAACACTGGGTCAATAGAGACCTGCAATTTAGATGTGTTTGCAGAGTGACGTCAGGAGAGCAAACCATTCAGGACAGTCATTAGAAAAGGGATTTACAAAGCAGTAAAAAGGAATTTTAAAATAGGAGAATATTATAATTGTAAAATTATTGCTGAAAGGTTTTCATTTGTTCAGGGTAATATAGTTGTCTAACGAAACGACTACAGCTAATTGGACGACCAGTTTCTACATCAATTTTGTTGGTTGAACTTTCAATGATAATGTTACGATGTCGAGTTTGAGTTATTTTCCATTAATTTGTATTCGACGTTTATACAACTCCAAATGTTAACTGATGCTATTATATAAAGATTTTTTCAACATTTGCAATATAAGTGCAGTTTTTTAGAAGTGAATATTTTTTTGTACCGGTGAATTCCTAAACTTCCAATACGTATAATCTGAAAATAAATTAAAATATTGGATTTTTAATGTGAAATAAGAGTTATGTAGAAGTGTTCAAAGTAATATTTTATTTTGTGAGAAGGAAGTTTGGAACACGACGCGAAGCGGAATGGTCCAAACCTTCAAACAAAATAAAATAATTTTTGACACGTATATCATACACTATTTTTACCTTCCGTCACCTCTAGGTAAGAAAGGTATTGTCTTTGGTCAAAAAATTCGGTGGTGAGTTTTCAATGAATAAGCACGTTTTAAGGTCCTTACAATACGATTTTACTATTTTTATGATGATGTCTGTATGTATGTATGTGTGTGTGTGTGTGTGTGTGTGTGTGTGTGTGTGTGTGTGTGTGTGTATGTGAGTGTGTGTGTGTTCGTGTGTGTGTGACTATAATTTCGGCCACGATATCTCCAATACTAGATTTCCAAAAAGTACAATTTTTACGTATTCCTCTTCCTTACATTCATATGCAGACTTGATTAGATTTTGATTATAATTGGTCAACCGGAAGTACCCTCATTTGAAGATTTTAATAGTTCTTCTTGAAAAAACGCTGTTAAATATTATTTTTTGACATGTTATTTTAAATATTAAAGAATATTCTTAATATACGAATTGAGTGCATTTATTAATGTTCAATGGATATAGAGTAAAAGAATTATAAAGTAATTAAATCTTACAAACCAGCCAGCTATGCTATAACCATGGAAACAGCTACTATATTAAGAAAATTCTAACTGACAGATGTCAGTGTCAATAAAAAGAAAATGTATGTGGCTGAGATGAGAATGTTGAGATAGATATTGGGGAAGCCACGGAAAGATAGGATAAGGAATGAAAGAATAAGGAAAATATCGAGTGACAAGTTTCTAGAAAGATACATGAGAGACGATTACATTGGTTTGCACATGTCATGAGGAGAGATGAAAAATATATATTGGAAGAATGAATAGCTTAGTAATAGAAGGTTGACGAATCAAAAAAAGACCAAAGATAAGATGGAAGGACTGTATTGCGGAAGACTTGAGAGAAAAGAAACTAAATGAGGACGACACGCATAACAGAAATGAGTGGAAGAAGTAAATAAAACATAGTGACCCCTAACGAATGAAAAAAGCTTAAGAAGAAGAAAATATCAGTATCAAGTGTAATATGCATTGTTTGTTTATGAAATAATTTTACTGGAAATATAGGATCTTTTGCAAGAAAATTTATGTATGGAATCTATACATAATACACAGGATAGACGGAAAGTATTATGCTGGCCATAAATATGTATTTCTAATAAGTTTTTGACGTTTGTCATAAATTTCGATTTGTTGTATCATTCGTCATTACCAAGGTAACTAATACACCTCGTAATATACTTTTAACACTATACCTCGTCCAACGAAGAACGGACCCTATAACAAACCAATTTTATATTATTATTATTATTTTAATCTTACTATTATTATATTCCTTATTTGTGTTATATTTGCTGTACTTTATTTATATGGATCTAAAAATAATAACAATACAACTCTGGTATGACTTCTCCCGCCCAAATTTTATAGTTGCCTGCGCGAAACAGGTCCGTTCTCTCGCTGAACGATGTATAGTGTTAAAAGTAACAATGATCTGTTACGTTTTAACACTGGTATCAATACGATGACATTTTTTATTACAAAAACTTTTAATATATTTTGTTAGAGAATTCTCTAACAAAATATATTTAAAAAAATTTCAATTAAAGTAAATTGCAGTTAATTTTACGAATGGGGTCAATTAAAAAATAAAAAAATCGTTGTTTTTTTATGAAATCGTGAAATCCGTCTCATTTAATAAATATAGTAATATAAAATAATATGAAATATGCGACTTTTCATTCATAAATTTGCTAATAAACTTTCGCGGCTGTAAAATTCGTGACGTCACGGCTTGTTACTCACACAAAGACATTCCTCTCACACACACACACAACGGTCCACGTGGTATCCGTTTGCTGCTGTAAACAAGCTAACCTAAAATTATGACAGGTGACAGCAGAGTTAAGAGAAAGGTATGTAAATAACACATTTATTAAAATAAATACCAAAAATTGTATGAAATATGTTTTTCGTTAACAATATGTTGCTGTCACAAAAACCAAATTGATAAGTGATAACTCAAACAATCATAGTTCAAAATACAACCGGTAGACAGCTACTGCTGCATCCGACAAGCCGTGACGTATGCCGTGACGTCAGCGTCCAAATATTTGAAATTAAAGACAACTTTTAAAAAATCATATCTCTGATTCTAAAGACTTGAAAAGTGTAAAACATACACTTACATATTTAATTTGACCTATTCTTTAAAGAAAAAAATAAATTAGAAAATGTGAAATGACCCCATTTCGGAAACTATTTGGAACATCAAATTATATTATCTGTTAAGGTTTGCTGCATAAGTTGCATGCCATTTGGTTTCGGTCGATACTGTGAAAAGTTTCCTATAGTATGTTCCAATAATTGTCCTTAAATATGAAGGAGAGTTTTAAAGAAATATAGTTGAATTCCATATCTCGAATGGGTTTTAATTTTTATAGTTTTCCTTCGTTGTAATTAAGTCTATGAAATATGGTCCCTCCAGTTTAATTTCAGAATTGCTGTTCACATTGTTTCTTACTTTTTTGGAAGATTCTTTCGCTTCAAAATTCTACTTATTTATTTTTAAATTGTTGATTCTGCTTTAGTTTGTAATTTTTGTATTTATAATATTATTGGATTAATTCAATTTAAAAAATAAAAACTAGTAATTAAAATCTGAAAAAAAATATTGTGAAACAATGAAAGTCCTTGAAAGCACAATATTTATTAAATTTCAATATATCAGTATTATATAATTCAATTTAATGTCGATTATTTCAATCCTCACATGTTAAGTGAAGTGTCACAATATTCCAATATTTAATTTCGATCTATCAGCTGCCCTTGAATCCTATCCGGCTGTATGCTATTTGTCAAAATCTTCATCTTTATTTGACCTTGATTATGTATTGCACTTTTTTATTTTACTTCACCTCACTGCACTTCACTATGATGAAATTACACAATCACAACGGAGCACACTTAAACACATCCATTGACTACCTTGGTTAGTGTCATTAATAAAAAAAATCCAGCTGAAAAGTTCTTACAAAAATTATTTTCAATTATCACTGCACCATTGAAAACCATTCCCATCTTCGTAGATAATCGTCCGTGGCCATTTATCTATTTGCCACTCCATCCCTTAGCCGTTGGTCGGGGGGTGTAATTGGCAGTGAGGTGGAAGTGGTGCCCAAAGGCTGAAGCTTCGTGGAGCGTACTCAGCACGCTTGGCTGCGCGGCCAGCCGACTGTTTTGGGCGAGAGACATTACCCAGCCTCCCAGCTCGCCAAGTCATGTGAGAGGCCCAAGAAAATTACCGCTAAATGAGGGGGAGGACAAGGAACAAGGGAAGAAAATTGAGGAGGCAATGGACGTAGTTGGGCTCATTAAAACGGACCATTATCACTTTTTTCTTAAAATCTGGACGCAATAAGTTTTATACAACTTTATTGTTGGAATAATTTACTACTTATTCATTATAATTAGCGCCCCTATTACTCATTATATTAATGATTTATAGACCAGCTACCAGAATAATATCAGCTGAAAGTTATTCCTGACGCTCCACGTATATGAACTTTCTTTAACAGTTGTAGTAAAAACATACTAAAAAAGAACCTATTGCATGGTCCACATAAAAAAATAGTTTTAAATGAAACTAAAATTTAAATTTATAGATTAGCAAAAACTATTATTTAAAAAAAAGTATAACAACATTAGCTAATGTGCCATCATGTCTTGGGCCGGTTACATAGAATTCGGGCTATGAACAAGCAATAGAACTGACTATCTTCTTTCTCTGAAAAAGTTATAAATTTATACAGGCGTTTCCATTTAAACAATAAGTATAGCACTGTATTAAAAAAAACAACTAAAAAGTAAATATAAAACGTAAATGTTTAATAAAATATTTATAAAGCAACAAATATATACAAGGAATATTCGTTAATAATTCATTTTCATTATATGTACATACATGTATCTAATCTTATGGAGGTGCTCTTCGATTTGTACGATTTATAAATATATACCAGGGCCGAATTCGTATTTTACGGAGCCATGTGCATTATATTACCTCGAAGCCTTTGAAGAATGTGCGAATGCTAATCAAATATAAACCGTCCTTTTTAAAAACTGTATTCAGTTAAAATGTTTTTAATTCATAGATACAGGATATATAGACACCTGCGCATCGGATTGACAGCTTTTTTTATCTTCATATATAAGAAAAAATATATGGTGTGACTAGCGCAATACCTCTCGCCATTTCCATTTTGAGGTTGGATGACTGCCAAGGCCAAGGCAGCTTAGACATATCCTAAGGACAGCAAATTATAATCAAATTTTCCTTATTGTAATCATGAATTTTGTTGTTGTAATCAAATCTTTCTTTGTATAACCTGAAGAGATATAATAAGACTTCTACCTTAATATATTAAAGAATACAAAAATATTAAACTATATTAATTTACTCAGTAGTAGTAAATAAATACAAATTGTTTACAAATCGAGGAGCCTGGTTAGAAAAATTGCACAGTTTGGATAGCTCAGACTTAATCCTTGCCAGGCTAATTCTATAACTCAGGGGTTAATTCTTAGCAACTGGTTAAAAATTTGAACCATTCATGTATGTTGACGTAGAACAAAACAGAAATTGTCAAAGCAATATTTGTTGATTAAAATTTTTAACCTATAAATTAACTGAGTAACAGAATAGGCTTGTAAATCAGTTCAACAATCATTCTATTATCGAAACTCGAAACAATTAAAAATTAAACGAACATTCTGCTTGAGCCACCGCCAATGCAACAACTGTGTGCGTATAGTTTTTATTAAAGGAAAAGTTTCGTATAATTATATTTTATTTGTACCTGTTCTCATAAATCTTAACTCTTCAGTAACCTGAGTTGTAAAAAATATGAAAAAATAAAAGTAAGATCTTATATGATATTGTGACGTGCGCCCCGGAGAGAAAAGTATACGTACGCCGCTGAAAGAATGTACTAGAGCGATGACGTAATTCCGGAATTTCTCAGATGTTGAAATCCCCGCGACGCGCTGGCTAGAGGTTAACTACGCCGTGACCTACTTCTTTTGTATACAGGTCATTGTCGCTTTAGAGAATTGTAGAAGTATATAAGCTGTATAAATACCGGCCGAAAGAAAGCGGAGAGACAGTCTGATATATATAAGCAACGAGCAATGAACTTGGTGATATAAATATACAGTTTACCAGTTGTTAGCATAAATAAATGTAGTTATATAAATAAGTGTACTGATATAAATGTTAGTTAGATAAATAATCGTAGTGTTTAAGCATTTAATAATATTATTATTGCTTATAATTATTTAATCATAGTGTTAGTTGTTTTTATTATCTTTTAATATTTAGTCGTAATTATTCATCGTTTAATAAACGTATTCTTTTAGTTAATATTTGTCTATGTTTTACACTTCACCCATATAAATAAAAACGTTACAATATAGTAAACGTAACAAGATTCAAAATTTTATCTGTAACCTCAATGGTTTGTACTCTTACAGGAGAGATCGAACACTTGTTTATTAGCATTTTGTTGCTTAAAAAGAATATATGATTTCATAAAACGACGAATTTTGTAATAAGACATACAAAGAATCACCAATTGATTGAATACAACTACTAACAAGTATAGAAAGTCTTTTACATTTGTATTGTGTCACAATATTTTCTATCTTCTATAAACTCCAAAACCTCTCTCTGCAATTGCAGTAGACTATCGACTAGTACTTTTAAATAAATAAATCTACATCCACAACGGCTTCCTATCTCTTATCTTTCCGTCTGAAAGACAGCAATATCTTGTTTAAAATAAAACGAAAACATCTAAAACTTTGTACTCCTTTCAGCGAAACTTTTAACATAACACTTGCCTAAATCAGGATATACCAAGCAACTATCAGCGCTAAAAAAAAACTGAAATTAAAGTTTGTCAACCTAATTAACAAAGTAATCTTTGAACAATAAGAAAAACGAAGGAAGGCGTTTATGCAGAAGATGCGATTAGGGACTTTGAATACTTCTTTCGCAGTTTTCTTTTAATACTAATTAAAAATTGTTATTATAATACTGTTATGGAAGTTATAATCATCTTATAAAGAAATATATCAACGTCTTCGTTTTTCTATGCAGATTTTTAAACTCTTCGAAGCAGATTAAAATTAAAATAAAATTTCAATGATATTGTCCTTTATATCTTTACATAGAAAAATCCGTAAAGACATTTGACACTACGTTTTAATTACGTAATAATACATTTAAATTCTAAACTTGTACGCTCACTTAAAATAGTAATAGCTGAAGTGTTGAAGTTTGAAAACTCTAAACTTTTGGAATTAATTTTACTGAAAATATCCATTGACAGAAGCGAAGTACCCATAGTATGACGAGATTCTTAATTACTATTATTATTATGTTTATAACTCTCTTGTTCACAATAAACAATGATTTGTTTAAAAATACGAGGGGCGCGCTTGAATAAGACACTTGATTCATATTTTGCAAAATTTTATTATATACGATCCCTATACTTCCCGTACCAAGGGTAGCGGGAGGTAAAAATAAACTTTTTAAAATGGTAGTGCAAGTATTATTTTCCACGGCCTACCTATTTTTCTTATTCTCCATTTTACTTGCGTAATCTTTTTACCTTCCGTCACTTATAGGTAAGGAAGGTATTGTCTTTGGTCAAAAAATTCGGTGGTGAGTTTTCATTGAATAAACACGTTTTAGGGTCTTTACAATACGATTTTACTATTTTTACGATGATGTCTGTATGTGTGTGTGTTCGTGTGTGTGTATGTGTGCGTGTGTGTGTGTGTGTGTGTGTGTGTGTGTGTGACCGCGGTTTCGTCAACGATATCTCCAATACTAGAATTCCAAAAATTACAATTCTTGCGTATTCCTCTTCCTTACAACCATATGCAGACTTGATTAGATTTTGGTTATAATTGGTCAACCGGAAGTAGCCTCATTTGAAGATTTTAACAGTTTTTCTTGAAAAAAATTTTATTATAACTTAAAGAATATATTATTCTCTATACGATTTGATTGCATTTTATATTTCATATTCAACAGATATAGAGTTAAAGAATAATAAAGATAAAAAAATTCATATAAATTCCATAATTCAGCCAGCTATGCTAACTGAACCATGGAAACTGCTATTATATTCAGGTAATTCAAATTGACAGATGTCAGTATCAATAAAAAGCAAGTAATTGAATGAAAGAATAAGGGAAGTAACTCTAGTGTTAGAAGTTTTTAGATATAAGAGAGACGATTACATTGATTTGAACATGTCATGAGGAGAGATGAATATATTAACAGAAGGTGGAAGAAACATAGCAAGACCAAATATAAGATGAAAAGACTGTATTGCAGAAGACTTGAGAGAAAAGGAACTGAATGAGGACGACACGCAAAACAAAAATGAGTGGAAGAAGAAAATAAAAAATAGCGACCCCTTGCCGAATGGGAAAAACTAAAGAAGAAAAAGATGTCAGTGTCATGTGCAATTTGCATAGTTTGTTTATGAAATAACTTTACTGGAAATATAGGATCTTTTGCAAAAAAAATATGTATAGGGCGCATGCAGTGACATGACTTTGCTGCCTTTGGCAAGCAGATACGGGGACCCGTATCAAAATGACAGAAATTAATTATGTCCATAACTGACAAGTGTCATAATTTTTCATTCAAAATTTCATGATTTTCTTATTTCATGTGGTTTTTTTGTTATCAGGAGTATGGAATTCAGTTGCCGAGAACGAGAATCATAAAATACCAAAAATTTAGAATCTTTTGCAAGAAAATTTATATATGGAATTTGTACATAGTACACAGGATTTACGGAAGGTATTGTGCTGGCCACATCAGATTTTTTATATTAATTTATTAATTAAGAAACAAGTATTTTTCTCATAATAATTTGCATGTAAGAGTATACATCTGATAAAAAAAAATTGATCATAAATCAGTTCTTATATTATGTATCTAAATATAGACTTTTGTAATTAAGCAATCAGTGAACTTAACGAGTTAAAAATAAATGAGTAAAACCGTAATTGGATGTAACGACTCTACATGGAACAAATCTCATTAGTTACTATATTTAGCTAGTAATATGATATGAATACTTTCTCAGCACAGCTCAGGTAGATAATAATTTTAAGAAATAATATCAATATACATAAAAGTTCTTGAAAATAATAATAGTAGTTTGATGCGTTAACTTTGGCTTCCCTTCAAGAATTGTATTGGAAGAAAGACAATTTCGGCCTTTTTGGGAAGATTTTTATTGATGTTTACATTCGTTTATACACTTGGACGTTTCTAGGGACCAAAACCCTCATCTTCAGTAATATTCTATGAAATGTGGTTTTGAAATTGTCTCGTTTTTCCTCTCGCTAAGAGATATTGGATTCATGCTAAAAATCGCATAGTCAGATTTTAATGAATAAGCACGTTTTAAGGTCCCTACAATCCGATTATAACATTTTTACGATGATGTATGTGTGTGTGTGTGTGTGTTGGAGGTACGATTTCTCAAATTCTATAAGACTAAAAACTTGTGTAACTACGAATTCGTCAATCTAACAGTAATGGCAAGAGTTGAATAGATTCTGGTAACAATTGGACAACCGGAAATAGTAGTATTTTAACAAAAATCTTCTAAATATTATTTTTCTAAAATTTGTTATTTCAAATATTAAAAAATCTGATGTGGCCAGCACAATACCTTCCGTCAATCCTGTGTATTATGTACCAATTCTATACATAAACTTTCTTGCAAAAGATTCTAAATTTTCAGTAAAATTATTTCATAAACAAACTATGCAAATGACACTAAACACGGACATCTTTTTCTTCTTTAGCGTTTCTCAATCGTCAGATTTTTATTTTCTTCTTCCATTCATTTCTGTTTTGCGGGTCGTCCACATTCGGTTGCTTTTCTCTGAAGCCTTCCGCAATACAGTCCTTTCATCTTATCTTTGGTCTTCCTCTATATCTTCCATTCACTCTATTCACTCTTCTTCAAACATATTTTTTATGACATGTTTAAACCAATGTAATCGTCTCTCTTGTTTTCTAGAAACTTTTAATACTAGAGTTATTTCCCTTATTATTTCATTGCTTACCGTATCTTTCCGTGTCTTCTCCAACATCCATCTCAACATCCTCATCTCTGCCACATTCATTTTCTTTTCATTGACACTGACATCTGTCCACCATCTGTCAGTTAGAATTTTCTTAATATAGTAGCTGTCTCCATGGTTATAGCATAGCTGGCTGAATTATGAATTGTAATTTCTTTAACTATATATCCACTCAATATGAAGAATAAAGTACAATTAAATCGTATAGATAATAGAATAGTCTATAATATTTACAATAACATTAAATGTGTAAATAATATTTAAGTGTTTTTTGAAGAAAAAATGTTAAAATCTTCAAATGAGAGTACTTCCGGTTAACTAAAATCTAATCAAGTCTGCATATGGATGTAAGGAAAAGGAATACGTAAGAATTGTAATTTTTGGAATTCTAGTACTGGAGATTTAGCGGTCACACACACACGCAAACACACACACGCACGCACGCACACATAATCATCGTAAAAATAGTAAAAACGTATTGTAGAGACCCTAAAACGTGCTTATTCATTGAAAACCACCACCGAATTTTTTTAACCGAAGACGTTACCTTCCTTACCTAGAGGTGAGGGAGGGTAAAAACATAAAATTCTTTAACCGACACATTTAATTTTTTTATTATATTCTCCCATAGATTTAAAGATATAGAAATATAATCTATAAAATAATTTGTTGCAGTAAATCTCAGAGTCCAAACATCTCCATGATGACCACTTGAGAAATTAAAATGTCTAAAATCAGAGATAGTACTGTATTATTAATTAAATATTTAAAATTATAGGTATATTACATGAACCCTTCAGAAATAACGCCAATCCCGACAATGAATTGGAAGAACCTCGAACCTTTAGAAGAGTAGAAGAAAACTTGCTCACAGAATGAATTTAAAATTAGGGAAAATACGTAAATATAAAGATTGGGTGTAATTAGATTTTTTTGTGTGTAAAAAAAAGACATGTTAAATATAATACTTATATATACCACAATGGAAAGAGCAAGAGGTATTGTGATGGCCACAACAGATTTTTTTACATTGGTTTGGTTTTGATTTTCCAGGATTTGTTTGCAAAAAAAGTCCTGAACCGAATTTTTACTTCAAGGCGATCTCTAAGAATGACATTCACGTCCATGCTGTATGCGTGAGGGATTAATGCTACTTTTTAAACATTTATATTCAAAAAAAAACAGTTGCAATGTAAAATCATATAAGCACTTGTGTTAATGTAGCCATCATTTTGACATTTAAACTATTAACAAAAAAAACACTATATTTAAACAAAATTGTAAAAAGACTTTGTTATTTTAAGAAAAACAATTGTTAACATTTTCATTTATTTGATTTCGTGATTGTAATGAGAAATCATGTTAAAATATAAAAATCTGATGTGGCCAGCACAATACCTTCCGTCAATCCTGTGTATTATGTACAAATTCCATACATAAATTTTCTTGCAAAAGATTATAAATTTTTGGTATTATGTGATTCCCTCTCTCGGCCATACTCCTGATAACAAACAAACCACATGAAATAAGAAAATTATGAAATTTTGGTTGAAAAATTATAACACTTGTCAGTTATGGACATAATTAATTGCTGTCATTTTAACACGGGTCAGTCATGTTACTGCACGCGCCCTACATAAATTTTCTTGCAAAAGATCCTATATTTCCATTAAAGTTATTTCATAAACAAACTATGCAAATTGCACTTGACACTGACATCTTCTCCTTCTTCTTTAGTTTTTTCCATTCGTTAGGGGGTCGCTATTTTTTATTTTCTTCTTCCACTCATTTTTGTTTTCCGTGTCGTCCTCATTCAATTCCTTTTCTCCCAAGTCTTCTACAATACAGTCTTTTCATCTTATATTTGGTCTTCCTATGTTTCTTCACCTTCTATTAATATATTCATCTCTCCTCATGACATGTTCAAACCAATGTAATCGTCTCTCTTATATCTAGAAACTTCTAAGAGTTACTTCCCTTATTCTTTTATTGATTTACATTTTATTGATACTGACATCTGTCAATTTGAATTACCTGAATATATTAGCAGTTTCCATGGTTAAGTTAGCATAGCTGGCTGAATTATGAAATTTATATAAAATTTATTATCGTTATTCTTCTTTAACTCTATATCTGCTGAATATCAAATATAAAATGCAATCAAATCGTATAGACCATAATATATTCTTTAAGTTATAATAACATTTAACTATTTTTTTTCAAGAAAAACTGTTAAAATCTTCAAATGAGGGTACTTCCGGTTGACCAATTATAACCAAAATCTAATCAAGTCTGTATATGGTTGTAAGGAAGAGGAATACGCAAGAATTGTAATTTTTGGAGTTCTAGTATTGAAGATATCGTGCACGAAAGGCGGTCCACACACACACACATACACGCACACACGAACACACACACACATACAGACATCATTGTAAAAATAGTAAAATCGTATTGTAAAGACCCTAAAACGTGCTTATTCAATGAAAACTCACCACCGATTTTTTTGACCAAACACAACACCTTCCTTACCTATAGGTGACGGAAGGAAAAAAGCAGTTCATTCTCAAAAAAAAAAATGAATATCCTGTAACAGTTTGCAGGAATTGTGAGATAGCATCAGATAGGATATATACTTATTTAAATATAAATGAAAATGGCGTCCTAAAACATGCTGACCATGCACGTGAAATTTACTTTTGAAATATTCCAATTTCTTCTGGTATTTCCCCGGTTATCCAAAGCTAATATACCTATCCGCAAAGCTAATACAAATTCATCACGTATGTATACATCGAGGCAGCCTTGGAACTTAATCCCAAAGCTGCATCTCACCTTAAGTGGTCGCATTGATTTTCCCGCGTGCTCCCTCCGCCACCCGCCAGACCGGAAATGATGCCATATCTCATGCGACCTCCATCAAATGTCACGTGGCTTCATCTGCCCGAACATTCGGCTTTCTATTACTTCTTACCGAAGATTTACCGGACTTTTAGACGGAATTTTACCTTCGGACAACGAAATAGAGGCGGGAGATTGGGAATGATGGAGAATATGTAGGATGTAGGATAGTTGGTAATTTTTTTCTGGAAAGGTTTTGATTCACCAAAAATTGGCCCATCCAAGTTTTTTATTTTAATGTTAGAGGGATAAATCATTTGAGAAAATGTACATCATGGAATTTTCTAATTTTTCTAGAATATGTCAATTAAGCGAGCGGAAACAAATCGAATCTTAAGGAAGACGAAACTTGTCGAGCGAATACAATTGGAATCATCTAGAATATAATGGAGCATACATACAATGAGAATAAGGGAAAAGATTCCAGAAATTCGACGACTTGTAATATAAGCGGTGAAATGGATGAAATAAGCTGTCACTACAGTAAAGGGCGCGAGCAGACACGTGACTCGAGCAGTATTTGGAATCGTTGATTTATGTGAGCGTGTCACTTTGACAAGACCAATGTTTTGACTTATTTTAATTTTGAACTGCTAAAATGTTATTATTTTACAATTTTCAGGCAGTAAACCCCATGAAATTAAGAATAATAACTTTTTTCTTCAAGCGTATTATTGGCATGTATTTTTTAAGGTACCTTTATATACAGGGTATGGCCATGGGGCAAGATCGCCGCCATAAGCGAGCCAATGTCAAACATACTGATAATTCATTTCCCTATTTATTTGTAAGAAATGTGATATTATATTATACAGGAATATTAAATAATCACACTATGAATCTATAAAGGTAATATAAATTCATTTATTTAAGAGATACACAATTATTATTATGACAGATTTAGCGGTTATGTACAGCATATGATATAGGTTGTTATTATCACATCAAATTTAATAACTGTGGTTAATATTTACATAATAAGTATATATTTTATACTTACCTTTTAAAAAATTAAATGCTTGTGCGTAATATTGGTCATTTTTATGTATTTTCAATATTGTCAGTCATCGTAGTCAGTATCTCAAGAAAATATACAAATAAATAAAATAAAAGTATTACTTACACTTTAAATAAATATTAGAAGTATATATAAATGTGTTTTGCATTAAAATAAAGCAAGTAGCCAAGAAAATACATAATAATTTGCGCAACAACAACGAATATGACAGTGGCCCTCTAATGGCGGACGAAACGCGAGCCACGTCATGGCCATACCCTGAGTATAAAGATACCCTAGTATTTTTTAGGGTACCTATATACTCAGGGTATGGCCATGACGTGCTCGTGTTTCGTCCGCCATTAGAGGGCCACTGTCATATTCGTTGTTGTTGCGCAAATTATTATGTATTTTCGTGTCTACTTCTTTTATTTTAATGCAAAACACATTTAAATATACTTCTAATATTTATTTAAAGTGTAAGTATTACCTTTATTTTATTTATATGTATATTTTCTTGAGATACTGACTACGATGACTGGCAATATTGAAAACACATAAAAATTACCAATATTAAGCACAAACATTTAAATTTTTAAAAGGTAAGTTTAAAATATATACTTATTATGTAAATAATAACCACAGTTATTAAATTTGATGTGATAATAACAACCTATATCCTATACGCTACATAACCTCTAAATCTATGTCATAATAATAATTGTGTATCTCTTAAATAAATGAATTTTTATTACCTTTTTAGATTCATAGTGTGATTATTTAATATTCCTGTATAATATAATATCACATTTCTCACAAATAAATAGGGAAATGAATTATCAATATGTTTGACATTGGCTCGCTTATGGCGGCGATCTTGCCTCATGGCCATACCCTGTATATAAAGGTACCCTAGTATTTTTAAGATCGCAGCGCTGGGGTGGCAAGTTTTAAACTACAGATTGAATGAGATATGAGGTTAACCAACTGTCAAATGAGCAAACACATAACTTATAGAATTGTGTATTTGTGTATTATATTCAATTTTCTTTTTATATTATTTTATAGTAGGTTTTATATTATCCATTCAGGGTAAATTAATGTAAATTCCTAGTACATTTTTATAAAAATTTTACTTAAATTGTATAACCACTTCTGTTTTAGATGATATCTTCAAAGAAATAATTAAAATAGCAAAATTTCACGATTATATTTCGTATTCACTTGTGAACATTAGTATAGGATGTATTCGTGGAAGTGAAGATAACTTAAATGATATTTTTGTGAACATTTATAAAACTAACCTCGTTTTGAAACATTTTTTTTTTTGAAATATAATGAATAAATCTTCAAAGTATACAAGACGGATATATTAATTTATAATTTTCTGATCCACGCAATGTATTATTATCTTTTTTCATCTTGTCAAGCATATTTTTAATGTAAATACGAACTTTTCGTTTACGCGGGAATTCGTGACAACATAATTTATTGCCTTTCTAATGGGACAATGTGCACTCAAGTAAGCAGCAATATTTGTTACTCATATTACAATATATGTCAATTTACATACACAAACACGTATAATATTTAATAAATTTCTAATATTACTACTTTAATAAAAAGTCAACCTGTAGTTCATTATTTTGCCAGCAGATGTCATATCGCTTAGCAATACTTGCCAATAATATTCATAGAAGATATTTATTTTCTTACTAGTACAACAATGTTGTTCATTATTGTACTAGTAAAAAAATAGTAGCTTCTTAATTCACCGCTAGTGGCAGCAGCCGTGACAGCAACACAGACCATATTAAAATTGTTACTTGACAGTTGTATCTTTTGTGTTTTGTATTGCACACAGCCAATTTTGGCTGACATTGCAAAATCTACAATTAAACCAATTCCAAAAAAATATTGAAAAAATCCCCAGTTTTCTTTGAAACACTTGAAGAAAAAATCTGTCGTGGCCAGCACAATACCTTCCGTAAATCCTATGTATTATGTATAAATACCTAACATAAATTTTCTTGTAAAAGATTCTAAATTTCCAGTAAAATTATTTCATAAACAAACTATGTAAATTGTACTTGACACGGACATTTTCTTCGTCTTTAGCTTTTCCCATTCAGTGGGGGTGGCTATTTTTTATTATCTTCTTCCATTCATATCTGTTTTGCGTGTCGTTCTCATTCAGTCCTTTTCTCTCAAGTCTTCCGCAATACACTCCTTCCATCTTATCTTTGGTCTTCCTCTGTTTCTTCAACCTTCTATTACTAAGCTATTCATCCAATATACTCTTCATTTCTCCTTATGACATGCTCAAATCAATGAAATCGTCTGTTTAGTATTTTTCTAGAAACTTGTAACACTAGAGTTATTTTTTTACCGTATCTTTCCGTGTCTTCCCCAACATCTACTTCAACATCCTCACCCACATTCATTTACTTTTTATTGATATTGACATCTGTCAATTTGAATTATGTGAATATATTAGCAATTTTCATGGTTAGCATAGCAGGCTGATTTATGAAATTTAATACCTTTATAATTCTTTAACTCTATATCTATTGAATATGAAGTATAAAATGAAATGAAATAGTATATATAGTTATAATAAGGTTAAATGTCAATAAATCTTATTTAACTGTTAAAATCTTCAAATGAGGATACTTCCGGTTGATCAATTATAACCAAAATCTAATCAGTTGTTCTTTTGAATGTAAACTTGAGGAATACGAAAAAATTTTTTTTTTGGAATCGTAGTATTGAAGTTATGCGATCCGAAACTTTCGTTACATACACACAGAGACACACAGACACACACACACACACATCATCGTAAAAATGGTAAAATCGTATTATAGGGATCCTAAAACATGCTTATTCACTAAAAACTCATCATTGAATTTTTTGACAAAAAAGACAATACCTTCCTTACCTAAAGGTGACGGAAGGTAAAAATGGTATATGTTAATTGGAGTAGAACGCCCTTTTTGTGTTTTACCTAGCTTGCCTAGCCTCGGCTAACGCCTCGACCGCAATAGCTGGGTTCAACACAAAAAGATCGCTTTCTACTCCTAATAACATAATATACTATTTACACTCTGAAGGCGTCGACGAAATGATGTTACTATTGTTCTTTCAATATCCTACAAATTGTCAGATGTGACATTTTTTGTTGTAGTGCTATTCTTCGAATACTAAAACCTGGCTGAGAATCAAAACTTATTTTATTTACATAGGTACATGTAAAAAAAGCGTTTTAGAAGATGACGATTCGAAAAACGGTCGAAATAAATTTGCTGGGCTTTGACAGCATTCCTTTGAGCTTTACCACAGGCCAGCACAAAGTCTGTATACTCACTATCCGTAAAGGCAAGCATATTTACTGATTATAACTTTTATAATAATTATTAATCGATTTTTTGGCAAAATTTATTTGAAAAAGTTGACTCACAATTTTTAAAAACAATTGTTTCATTGTTATTGCTACTTGATCAAATTATTCTGAAAATACCTAAACGACTCGTTAATATATGGGCGGGTAAAAATGCTAAAAAATGAGATTTCGAAAAAAAGTTATTAAGAAATATTGTTGCACTCAACGAGTGCTATCACTGGCTAAATTTAATGTACTTATTTCTGTTACACCCTGTATTTTATGGATAAATTTATAAAATAATCTATAATTTAAAACGGGGGCCTATACTTTAAACACAACTCCTTGGTTACTATGTTCAGCTCAAATGTATGTAATTGACAGATAAATGTCACTGTCAAAATAATAATCATTCCAAATTAATAATAGTTACATAAAAAAAAATACCGCTATATGGAAAGGAACTTGATATAGTTTCTAGCATTAGTAAAAATGTAGGTATGTATTTAAATTAATAAAAATTAAATGACGGGAGATATTATGTTAGCCACATCAAACTTTTTACCTCTCGCTAAGAGAGGTATTGGAATCAAGCTAAAAATCGTATATCCAGATTTTAGTGAATAAACACGTTTTAAGATCCCTAGAATTCGATAATAACATTTTTACGATAATGTCTGGGTGTGTGTGTGTGTGTGTGTGTGTGTGTGTGTGTGTGTGTCTGTGTGTGAGTGTGTGTGTGGATGTGTGTGTGAGGTTGTTCTATCCGGCAGATTTAATTTTTTTATTATACCTTCTATAGATTTAAAGATATAGATATATAATCTATAAAATAAAGCTAGGGTCACATAGCTTGTGTTATGTTATGTCTGTGTTATGTCGTTTTATTATGTTATGTCTATAGATTTAACGGTTTGTGGAGCCATCTTTTGAGAAAATTCAAAAATTATTGTGACGTAAAGAGGTTATATACGAAATATCGTACAAGTATGGATTACTTTCCACTAAACTTATTAATACATTTTCATCCATAATTACTTATTGAATAAACAAAACAAATTCACTTGGACAGAACAAGTAAAACGTAAATAATGACCAGACGACCAAACCAGCTGATAGACATTCACAAACGGCACTACTGCGCCGGCGCAGACATAGACATAACGCTGAAAGTTGAGTTGAAATCAACTGTTGTGTTATGTCAAAAGACATGACATATGTGACATAAGCTATGTGACTTGTTCCATCAGATTTAACATATCTCAACATAAGGACATAACACAGACATGACATGACATAAGCTATGTGACCAGGCCTTAATCTGTTGTAGTAAATCTCACAGCCTACTCACAGCCCAAACATCGCCATGGTAACTACTTGAGAAATTAAAATGTTGTTAAAATGTCTGTAATTGACAAATAAATGTCACTAATGTCAGAGTCAAAAATTCAGATATAGTACTGAAGGCTTTTTCTGGGAACGATATTTAATATTTCTTATTGTATTATTAATTATAAATTTAAAATTATAGGTATATTACATGAACCCTTCAGAAATACCGCCAATCCCGTTAATGAATTGGAAAACCTCGAACATTTAGAAGAAATGGAGAAACTTGCTCATAGAATGAATTTAAAATTATAGAAAATACGTAAATGTACAGATTAGGTGTAATTAGAATTTTTTGTTTGTACAAGAAATATTAAATACATTACTTTTATATACCACAATGGAAAGGATGCGAGAGGTATTGTGATGGCCACAACAGATTTTTTATTTTGTTTTTATTCTTAGATGCTCACATTATTGCTTTTAAGTGATTGTACTGTAGGGATGGAACAGTTTTTCTTGTAACATTTTCATTTTCTAAATGATAAACACACAAACAAACAACCATATTTTATCTGGGATTCGAATTCGAAACCCTTAAGTCTTAATTCAGCTATATTCTAGTTTTGCATCGAATGGTTTGACATACTTTCCTTATACACCATAGAGATTCATTTATGTCTACAAAGTTTATTCAAATCGATGAGTCGGAGGTTGCGACTTCTCAGTGTACTCGGTTGTGTTATACCCACTCTGTTTGTTTATTTGCTAACTATATTCCTAATACTATACAAACTACCTGTGTTTTATCCCTTTATAGTCGACAATTTATCCAAACCATCCCCCAATGTGAGACGTGAGCGAGTGATTTGGTATTCACGGTGGTGAACATGACAAGTATCCTTGGTCGAGTCGCCTGTCTGCCGACGACTGCGGATGTCACCACGTGAAATATCACGGCAAGAGGTCCAAGTAGGCCGAGCATCCTGCCCGGAAAATTCAATCATTCCACCGGGGTAGCAGATTGCGACCTGGATTGATGGCTTACTTACAAAGGACATAAGACTTCCTGCTGTTTAAATAAATCTTTATCGCGACTTTTACCAATTGCTAGATAAGTCACATATCAATCTACTTTAAAAAGAATTCGGATTTTACAAGTCTAAAGTGTTTATAAAAAATCTGATGTGGCCAGTACAATACCTTCCGTCAATCCTGTGTATTATGTACAAATTCCATACATAAATTTTCTTGCAAAAGATTCTAAATTTTTGGTATTTTATGATTCCCTTTCTCGGCAACTGAATTCCACTAACAAATAAACCACATGAAATAAGAAAATCATGAAATTTTGAATGAAAAATTATGACATTTGTCAGTTATGGACATAATTAATTGCTGTCATTTTGACGCGGGTCCCTATATCTGCTTGCCAAAGTTAGCAAAGTCACATCACTGCACGCGCTCTATACATAAATTTTCTTGCAAAAGATCTTATATTTCCAGTAAAATTATTTCATAAACAAACTTTGCAAATTGCACTGGACACTGACATTTTCTTCTTTAGTTTTTCCTATTTGTTAGGGGTCGCTATTTTTTATTTTCTTCTTCCTCTCATTTTTGTATTGCGTGTCGTCTTCATTCAGTTCCCTTTCTCTCAAGTCTTCGTAAATACAGTCTTTTCATCTTATATTTGGTCTTGCTATGTTTCTTCCACCTTCTGTTAATATATTCATCTCTCCTCATGACATGTTCAAATCAATGTAATCGTCTCTCTTATATCTAAAAACTTCTAACACTAGAGTTACTTCCCTTATTCTTTCATTCAATTACTTGCTTATATTTCGTCGTCCATGTTTCTTCGACCTTCTATTACTAAACTATTCATTTTTCTTCGAATATATTCATCCATATGACATGTTCAAACCAATGAAATCGTCTCTCATATCTTTCTAGAAACATTAGAGTTATTTCCCTTTTTCTTTCATTCATTTACTTTTTATTGTTACTGACATCTGTCAATTTGAATTTTCTGAATATATTTGCAGTTTCCATGGTTAAGTTAGAGCATAGCTGGCTGATTTATCAAATTTAATATCTTTAAAATTCTTTAACTCTATATCTGTTGAATATGAAATAGAAAATGCGATCAAATCGTAAAGAGAATAATATATTCTTTAAGTTATAATAATATTTAACTGAGTTTTTCAAGAAAAACTGTTAAAATCTTCAAGTGATGGTACTTCCGGTTGACCAATTATAACCAAAATCTAATCAAGTCTCCATATGGTTGTAAAGAAGAGAAATACGTACGAATTCTAATTTTTGGAATTCTACTATTGGAGATATCGTGCCCGAAACCGCGGTCACATACACACATACACACACGCACACACACACACACACAAACACACACACACACACACACACACACATACAGACATCATCGTAAAAATAGTAAAATCGTATTGTAAAGACCCTAAAACGTGCTTATTCAATGAAAACTCACCACTGAATTTTTTGACCAAAGACAATACCTTCCTTATCTATAGGTGAGGGAAGGTAAAAAGTAGAGGTGGTAGTTGGTACCGGGTACATTGGATTCGGTTTAAAATTATTCGGTAATTCGGTTATTTCAATATGTAACTAATCAGTTCTCGGTTCCTATTCTAAAACTACCCGGCTTCCGTTTCAGAACTAAAACTTCAATTCTAGGACCGATTCACGATTTTAAATAAAATAAATAAATATATCATTACGACATATTACGCACTGCTGAGTGTGCCAATATGCTTTGTATACAGATTTCGGTAATGTTGATGACATATTTGCGTCACGATTTTGAGGCTGAAACTAATCGGTTCTCGAAACATGCAGATTCTGAAACTAAGACTAATGGTTCCTCGGTTCTGAGAGTGAAAAGACCGAATCTCGACTCTGAAACTGACAATACAGGTGATTAAAAAAATAAGGACAAATGGCTGGTTTCTTTATTATTAATTTTAGATATATAAGTAGTCGTCGTAGTTTCGCCACAAGCGATATTAACGTTGTTTACCTTCCATCACCTATAGGTAAGGAAAGTATTGTCTTTGGTCAAAAAATTCGATGGTGAATTTTTGATGAATAAGCACGTTTTAGAGTCCCTACAATACGAATTTACTGTTTTTACCATGATGTCTGTATATATATATATATATATATATATATATATATATATATATATATATATATATGTGTGTATGTACGTGTGTGTGCGTGTGTGAGAGAGAGACAAAAATGTCTCCTTCGATAACTCCAATACTACAATTCCAAAAGTTAAAATTCTTTCATATTCCTGTTCCGTACGTCCATATGAAGGGTTGATTAGATTTTGGTTATGATTGGTTAACCGGAAGTATTCTAATTTGAAGATTTTAACAGTATTTCTTGAAAAAACGCTGTTAAATAGCATTTTTGGACCTTTTATGTTATTATAAATAGAAGAATATGTTATTCTCTATTCGATTTAATTGTATTTTTTCTTCATATTCGATGAATTAGAGATAAAGAATTATAAAGAAATAACAAAACTGCTAAAAGCTGCACCATGGAAACAGAGTATTCAAATATTACTAATTGACACATGTCAGTGTCAAATAAAATTTACATAATATCTTTGTGAAAAGATTTTACTGGAAATATAATAAAGTAAAATAATTTAAGGTGGCAGAAACAAATCACATAAGGTAATACAACAGATTATAGCCATAAGCCAATTCAGCAGATTATTATGTTATGTTATAAAAATGCTATATGTTTTTATTTTCTTCTTCTTATTTTAAGAAACATACTGTTCTTTTTAGGAGTAGTTCAGTTCAGTACGAAGTAAGATCAGTTAATTTTCCCCTAAAAAGAAAACGCCCATAGAATAGTTTGCAAAAAAAATCTGTGTGAAATTTGTACAAAATACGTATAATTGACGGAAGGTATTGTGCTGGCTACATCAGATTTTTTTTATGAAATGATATATTTATTTTTTGAAATTAGGCAGGTAATTTAAATTAGCTATATGGTGATGCCATATACTTATATTTTCATAAAAAAATCTGATATGGCCGGCACAATACCTTAAGTCAATCCTGTGTATTATGTACAAATTCCATACATAAATTTACTTGCAAAAGATCCTATATATCCAAACCTTCCATCTTATCTTTGGTCTTCCTCTGTTTCTTCCACCTTCTATTTCTAAGCTATTCATTCTTCTTCCAATATATTCTTCATATCTCGACATGTTCAAACCAATGTAATCGTTTGTCTTGTATCTTTCTAGACACTTCTATTACGCGAGCCATTTCCCTTATCCTTTAATTTATTACCCTATCTTTCCGTGTCTTCCCAACATTTGTCTCAACATCTTCATCTCAGCCACATTCATTTTCGTTTCATTGACACTGACATATGTCAATTTGAATTATCTGAATATATTAGCAGTTTCCATAATTAGCATAGCTGGCTGATTTATGAAATTTAATATCTTTATAAATCGTTAACTCTATGTCTATTGAATATGAAGTCTAAAATGCAATCCAGTCGTATAGAGAATAATATATTCTTTAATTAAATAACATTAAATGTCAATAAATGTTATGTAACTGTTTTTTTTTTCTAGAATAACTGTTAAAACCAATTATAACCAAAATCTAATCATGTCTGCATATGGATCTAAGTTTCAGGAATACGCAAAAGTTATAATTTTTGGAATCGTGGTATTGGAAACGATCGTCACATACACACACACTCACATACAGACGCGCGCACCCACATACAGACATCATTGTAAAAATAGTAAATTCGTATTCTAGGGACCCCAAAACGTGCTTATTCATTAGAAACACACTATCGATTTTTTTAACCAAAGACAATACCTTCCTTACCTAAAGATGACGGAAGGTAAAAACGAGTTGATATATTGGTATAAGGTTATAAACAAAATTTGAATACACATACCTTAAATATTAAACTTGGTTTAAATTGACAATATTGGATCGGAATGATATGTGAAATGATATGAATTATAATTTTGTCAATAATTCAATTTGCATTTTTTTGTTTACATCTACTTAAATTTTAAGCCGTGTTGATGCAACTGGGCATAAATAAATATTAATTAAATTTATGAAACCAGAGAACTCCTGAAGTAACCTTTGGCATTTAAACAACTTTTGTAATAATTAAAACGAATGTTGCCTTCGTATTAAATAGAAATTTATCAAGTTGAAAACAAATTTGATTCATATTGTTTTCTCTGATTGCGAAAAGTTACAATCATAGAGCTCTTCATTAAAGTAATTGTTATTAAATTCCTTGTGTTCTGTGTAAACACGCCTTTAGAATGCTGCTCATTGTTATTTTACTTGCAGTCAAATGAAGGAAATGTTTAATTTACAGGAAATTTTACTTCGGAAGTGTTTTCATTAAAGTTTGTGCAATTTTCAGGTCTTTAATTCTTGAAATTATATCTTCCAAGTAAAGTTTTAATAAATATTTGCCCGAAGAGAAAAATTTAAATGATTTTCTTCTCATTTAATTGGTTGAAGTGTGCGGGATGGAATCCTAATTGTAAGTACTTATTACATCCCGTTAGAGTTTGCGTTGGACGAATGGAAATTAGCAGACCGCTGAAATTTTTACTGCTCCGAGGGAGACATTATATCGGGGAACTCCAGAGGAAAACATGTTGGATGATTTCCCAGGGACTGCTTCCAACTACCCAGAGAGAAATTGTAAAATGTAAATCTGAATTTTGTTGTAGTGGACAGTTTTATTTATTCGAAAATGATTCGGTTTAAACGAAATGAATTTATTATTCATGAGGGAAATAAAGTGGCAGTTGTGAATTGGACAAACTAGATTTTAAACTCTTTCCAACGTAATTCTTCTAGATGTACATTTTGTAGCTTACATAGTATTATAAATAATATAGATGTGTAGAATTAAAAAAATCTGATGTGGCCAGCACATAACCTCTCGCCGTATATTTTACCTGGCTGTATGCATAAAGCAAAGAATATTTTTATAAATACAAATAATATATTCATATAAATCTATGACGTATAAACTTCTTTATTATTCAATAATAGCATGTCTCAACATAAAGATATTTTACCATAAATTATGTTACAATAAATTACAAAGTAGAGTTTACCATATATAAATATTAGGCTGGTAACAGCAATTTTCAATTCGAACAACCTTGTTTACTCTCTCTTCATATTCTTCTAGTAAAAACATTAATTTTGGGCGGTCTAAAATGTATATATCTGGATTGTGCATCTATTCTTACATATCTTCTTTTACATTTTATTTTTTCATACTTGTTATATCTAAATAACACTAATTCCCTTTAATAAAGTGACGGATAGATTGCACTCCGATTATTCTTATATTGATGTGTAATTTTGTCAATATGTACAACTTACTTGAGAAGAATTTGATAGCTTTTTCGCAATTCAAAGTTACTCTAGTCTACAGTGCTGGTGTACATTGTCCCATAATGTTTGAAACAAATTTAAGTCCTTCAACCTAGACTTGTCATCTCCATAATAGAGACAGATCAAGAATTAAGGGATTCTCCAAGTAAATTTTTCTTTCGTTACTCATTATTTCTGACACTGACATTTATCTGTCACAAATAATTAAAATTTTCAACTATTTTTCATGGCATCCTTTCGGTTGTAAAATTAATTACAACAGTTTATTTTATATATTATATTCCTTTTATCTCTAAATCTATAGAATATATATAAAAATATTTAAATTTATCAGAAAGAGAATTTATTTTTCTTTAATATTATCAAGAAAAATAATATTTAGAAGATTTTTTTTCAAGAATCTTCTACTTCCGGTTGTCCAATTGTTACCAAAACCTTTTCAGATCTTCCCATGAATGTCCGATTGGGAAATACGTAGTTAAACAAATTTAAAGTCTTATAGTTTTTGAGTAACCGTCCTTCCAACATCCTACATACATACACACACACACACACACACACACACATACATCCACACACACACACACACACACAGACATCATCGTAAAAATGTTAAAATCGGATTGTAGGGACCTTAAAACGTGCTTATACAATAAAATCTGGATATGCGATTTTTAGCATGAATGCAATACCTCTCTTAGCGAGAGGTAAAAATAGGTGTTATATTAGGTTACGTTAATGCATGTTTAGAAATATCAAAGCACCACTTTCAACTATATTTCCTGTTGCAAAAATATCCGCCAAGCCTGCAAAGCGTACATTTTTATTTCTGTCGCAAAAACGACAATTGCCCTGTAGAGACTTAGCTATCCAGCTCGCTACCGTTGTTATAGTTTACTTAGCAATATAACAAAATAAACATTCAGTCTTTTTCCAAATATCAAATAAAGAATTAACAAAATTCAATAGTCTTTTTATTATTATTCTTATACGAGTACAGCAAACTCCAAACGTGATGGCGAGAAGAAGATTTGCGCATAAGATCAAACTGCGACCTTACCCCTACTCCAGATGGCTAAGCACAATATTAGTTTCGGGTCAGTGGCGTAGCATTGTTAAGTAGTATTTCAATATCCATACACTGGATTGAATTTCTGGTTGGCATCTGGTGAACATATTTTAACAATTGGTGTATGGACATTTGATGTTCTTTAATTCTTTGTGTGAATTACTTTCCGCTTTGGCCATCACAAGGGTCACATTCAATTGAATACACGCCGGTAATTTAAACAAAGAATTAAAGAACATCAAAAGTCCACAAATAATAACAAATTTAGTATTGGTTTTGCCGCACATTGTGTAGAACAGAAACATACTTTAACATTTAACGGAAGCTTGAAAGTATTGGAGGTGCAACAAAAAAGATTAAAGTTAAACTTGAAAATTTAAAAACTTAAAAAGATAATAATAAGAAAAGACTACATTGTATGTACATATTATGTTTTTTTTTTTATTGAGTTAATTTGTTGTACCTCTTCTTTTGTAGACTTGCACGCGTTTTTTATGTTAATAAATTCGTATTATTATTGTAATCTATCATTTATTACGTACCCATGTTTTATTTTTATTGTTATTAACTTCAATTTTGTTTATAATTTTGAAGTGCAACATTATTCATTTTTATGTTTAAACTCTATTTATGTTAAATATGGAGCACGCTACTGACATTTTTTGCACCAATCGTGCCTAAATAAGGCGTGGCCATGTATGCGCGGGTCTTCGCCATCACCCGTGAATTTTGCTGTATATCTTTATTTTTGTTTGTACCGTTACTAGGTAAGTTGCACTTAGTAATAAGTGACGCTTAAATTACTAAAAACTTGTGCATCATACCTTAAGTTCCACTTTATTTTTAATAAGTGACGCTTATATTGGGATATTTCATTAAGAATGCGAACCTGGTGGCAAAATTTAGAACTAAAAACAAAGGAGCAGCTTTATTTCATTCGTTTTTGTTTTTACATAGGCGCGTAGTTTATATAGTGGAAAATAGATAATAGAACTAATATTTACAATTAATTACACTACTATTATCTAATATTTATTGTAAAACTGTCCTATGAAAAAAACAAAACTGTGAAAATAACCTAACAACTACTAACTAAAGTATTTAAAATGAAAAATAAAAATCAATCTACTGCTACAATTAGTAAAACAGGATACAAGGCAATATAATCTACCTAAAATAATAATAAACAGTGAGAGAAAAGTCAAAATACAAGAAGAATCAAAGAAAAACTACTGGCAGCAATAATACACTTATGGAAGTTAAACAAAAGTGCTCCCTTATCGAAGGTTTGATGTTGGTACACAATACCTTCCTTACCTAAAGGTGACGGAAAGAAAAATGCATGGCGGGAGATAAAGTGCTGGCCACATCAGATTTTTTTATTACAATGAAAAATATTGCATAAACTTTCATTTAAAATACTTTTAAAAAAATGTGAAACCGGCTTATTGCATGTCGTACAATTATTGCCCAAATTTTGATATTTTACATGATGATCTAAACCAGCAGTTTTATTTGTACAATTGTGCAAATCTAATGATAAATCGCTCAAATCGGTTGATACATCTTTTCGTGTATATTCAGCTAATCATGAAACCTCAAAATCCAACAGCCCCCACAGCTAGTATTACTAACAATTTAAACAAGGGACAAGAACTGCAAGACCATGTCGATGCACAAATAATTCCACAACCTGTCAACAGACGACAAACCGCAGCACCCTTCACAGAAGACTGCGTATGCAACGGCAATAACTCACTCAACCTTTAAACCACGACCGAAGACATAAAGTGCTCCACGCGGCGGACAAGATATAATTTACCACTTCAACCCAATTAACCATCACACAGTTACCCGTCGCCCAGTATTCGCGTACTATAAGGTCGTGCCAAGTAGAAATGACCTGCGCGTAAAACGCATTTACGCATTCTCCGCCCTTCTTACTTAAAGGGCCAATCGCATGCACTATACTTAAGCGGGTTTGTCTCAGTGGCGTCCGAATAATATTATTACAGATTTAAATTTATTGTGTATAGTGAAGTTGACTAGAAAACATGGAACTAAATAGTAAAAGTAGGTTGTTAGTGTACAAGGTAATCAAATTTATGGAGAATATTAAATGATCTTCATTTATTTTTAGGTATATTGTACATATTTAATTTTTAAACTTAATTTAAATATTCTAACTACTATTGTTGCCTAATTATTTCTACGCCACTGACACAACTCAGTGTTTACATTCATTGTCAGTTGAACGCTTGTATCTTCATCGGTTTTGCATTTATGTCATTA
Organism: Harpalus rufipes; assembly: GCA_951394225.1. Taxonomy (NCBI): domain Eukaryota; kingdom Metazoa; phylum Arthropoda; class Insecta; order Coleoptera; family Carabidae; genus Harpalus; species Harpalus rufipes. The sequence goes on from OX596289.1 coordinate 16,133,250, forward strand.
CAGTACTTACACGAGCGACTAGTGGGCAGTCCCTAGAATTCTTTTTGGGTAAGCGGCGCACGGAAAAGGTGCATGTATCACTATGAAATGGATAGTAAGAGACTACTCCGCTCTAAAAATAGTGGTACACAGTATATGCGCAAGAAATGATTGACAGGTCATTTCTATTTGGCACGACCTATACTCTACTCTCGACCAATGATGGTAGTGAGAGGTAAAAAATTGTGGAATTCATTATTTGTAATTATATGTGCACAGCATAAGAAAATAAACGGCAAGTTCGTCGAAAATTTGCGGAGAATTCTGAAAATAAAGTCATTCGTATTTGATTTGCCATAAAACAATTAATGGAAACATCATCGTTCTCTCGTCAAATAAAAGGCAATGCTTGTTCCTAATAAAAACGTCCCCCCTTTTCCTACCGTCATTCTTCTTCGCAGCCGTTGCCTGGGATATAAAACCAAATAAATACTAACCGCTCCAGGACCGGCAAGGTTCAGAGATATTAATTTCGATTTTATACTATCTCAAACGTCGCCAAACTCCATTAAAAACCTTTTAAAACTTCACGCAAATCCTACACATTTCTTTACTCATTTTTTCAATTTCACTTACTCTTCAAACCACTTAAATTAAGATAAAATATAAAAGAAAAATGAATCATAAAGTCTAATTGCGCGTATGAAGTTATTGACGAAAATTTGATTTGATGGAATTAGGAATAATAAAATTAAAAGAGCGACTTTCAAATTTAATTACAATAATCATTGATAAAAAATCTGAGGGATATCTCCCGCCATTTAATTTTTATTAATTTAAATACATACCAAACAGGTCATTATTGAGCATTACAAAACTTTAAGTAAATGTATGTTTTATTACAAAAAAAATAGAAACTTGTACCAAAACTTACGTTATACTTTGGTCTCTTAAGTTGCGAATATTAATTTAGTTAGAAATTACATAATTAAATTTTAAAAACAATAACCTGTATTCCGAGCGCACTTTATAATAAAAGCGCTTTTACGGAGCGCGCTTTAACATTATATTCTTATGCGGAGTGTGCTCCATAAAAGCGCTTTTATTATAAAACTAAGCTTGGACCATTGATGTGAATGAAAATATGGATTCAGCCACAGAACAATTTTGAATCATGGTTTATAACTTGGCACTTTTTAAATCAGCCTGGAATTTATTTCACAATTATTGTTGTCCCTCAGAAATAGGTGTATTTGGTCCAGGTTACCAAATAAAGGAGTCCACAGGCACCAGTCCCACCATCTTTCAAGCAGAGTTCTGCGCAATAAATTTCTGTGCTCAAATAAACCTAAACAAAGGTCTCAAAGGAGCAACAATCAACATATTGTCAGACAGTCAGGCTGCTTTAAAGACACTTAGTGCCTTCATTTGAGAGTCAAAGCTAGCTAGTCTGGAATTGCATGAACACCCTACAACAACTTGCCAAAGATAACCACGTCACTTTGTGGTGGGTACCGGGGCATAAGGGAGTACCAGGTATTGAAAAAGGAGATGAGCTCGCTAAAAATGGAGTTAAACTACTGTTTTACGGGCCTGAACTTTCGTATGGACTCTTGAAAAGCCATATAAAAAAGGAAATCAAATACTGGGAGGAAGCAGTCATAGCCTCATATTGGAGAGACATCCCGGGCCTTAGTCAGTCGAAGAAACTCATTTCACCCTCGTTGACAAACGCTAAAGAGCTATTAACTATGAACAAGAAGGACCTTAGAACTACGACAGGTATCTTTACTGGTCATTGTCCTCTGAAATACCATCTATGTAAGATTGGTATAGCTGAAAACAAAATCTGTCGACTCTGCAAAGACGACGAAGAAACTTCGGAACACATTGTATGTGAATGTCTAGCTGTAGCCATAAGTAGACTTAACCATCTTGGTGAAAGGTACCTCACGGCAAATGAGATCGGGAAACTGACTCCTGGAGCAGTAATTGGCTTCATAAGAACTCTAGAACTACTTCCAGGAAACTAAGATAGAGCCATGTTACAACATATCTTACAAGTCGCAATGACAAAAGCGGTTAGCGCTTAAAGCCCTCAACTTATTGTGAAAGGGAATTACTTATCACATATTTAAATTATTTTAAAACATGACCGTGTGTCTTATTCTCAATCATTCTAGCATGACTTTCGTATTCTAATGTGCACAACTTAGTTTATCTGTACATTTGGTTTTGACTGTACGTTTATGATATTATATTGTTGTACAGGGGCGGACTGGGAATTCGAAACGATCCAGGAAATTGTAGCAGTAAGCGGCCCGAGGGACCAAAAAGAAGCTCATAGCAGGCTAGATTCACCTAGTCTGTAAAGCTTCTTTCGAGAACTTTCAAGCCATCGATACACCGGGAAACTCTCACCTCCCAGATTATCCAGTTCACCCATGCCGTTGGGGTTTTAATACAAAATTAGAATATTCATTTGAGTCATACTTCATTTATAGTATTATTGTATCAGCGCAAAATAAGAAATTCCTTTTAAATTACTTACATAAGAAATAATATCCACCTTTCTTAGTAAATTTACCATAAACATTTCTTCGGAATTTAGTTGTGAATCAGTGGGTAGCACTATAATGTCGCAAAACATATCCTGTTGATGAATCAGAGTTTCGATTCCGATGTATTGCTGCTGTAACAGATGAAATTAATTCGCGATCCTGTCACTAATGATAGAATTGACAGGAATTATCTTTATAATGAACCCCTGAAGACAAACTAATTAATTTAATAAGTTTGGTGGGGTAAATATTTACTTGTTACTTTAATAATTGTTGAAAGTATTTATTGTATTGTACATTACACTAATTTAATTTTATTGAAATATATTTTTAACATTAATAACTGAAAAAAATCCCTATAAATACTCAATATTTTAAAATTATTTAATTATTTCTACGTAATTCCCCTTCGTGTATACACCCCTCCCCCCCCCTCTGCAACATTCTGGTAAATATGTATAATCCTACCATGGTTACCATATTGAATAATCTTATTTTTACGTTGTCCTCTTAAGAGGAAAGGTTACCCCTGTATTAAAATATGAAGCGAAAAAAAAATGTTCCCTACTACAACTATTAACATTTTAAAAAATTCAACATTAGCCGTGCATACTTCCGATATGAACCTGCATTTAAAAAAAATATATTGAAATCTTTTAGTAGTTTGCATATTCCTGAGTCAATTTTTGAGACAAAATTAATAGTTACCATAGAAATTTTCAGTTGTCTTTTGGTTTTGAGTTACAAATTCTGAACAACATCGTATCTCGCTTATTATAAGAGATATGGAAAATAAACGTTTAAACAATTTTTATTTGGTATCTAATGTAGAAGTACTTAGTGGTATCATTTGGGTTGCGTTGTTATGTATACGAAATATGTATTTTAACCTTTCGTTACCTTTAGATAAGGAAGGTATTTTTTTTGTCAAAAAATTGGATAGAGTTTCGAATGAATAAGCACGTTTTCGGGTCTCTAGAATACGAATTTACAAATTTTACGATGATGTCTGTACGTATGTGTGTGCATACTACGATTCCAAAAATTATATTTTTATCATATTCCTCGAGTTTAGATCCATAGACGTGATTAGATTTTGGTTATAATTAGTCAACCGGAACTACACTCAATTGCAACTTTTAACAGTTTTTCTTGGATAAACGTAGTTAAATATCATTTATTGACATTTAGTGATTATAAATTTTAAAGAATATATTATTCTCTATACGATTTGATTGCATTTTATACTTCATATACAAAATTGGCCCTGTGGTGCACTCTCCACGCCAGCATTGAGTGCCCGTGAGGTGACATCTGGTAAGCGCTCGCACGGTACAAATATTCCAACATTACCGATATCTGTGTATGAATCAGATTGACACACCCAGCAGTGGGTAATATGCCGTGATGAAATATTTATTTATTTTTATTTATTTAAATTTCATAAATCAGCCAGCTATGCTAACCATGGAAACTGTTAATATATTTAGATAATTCAAATTGGCAGTGTCAGTATCAATGAAAAGAAAATGAATGTGACAGAGACTAGGATATTGAGATAGATGTTGGGGAAGACACGGAAAAAATAGGGTAAGGCATGAAAGGTAAGGGAAATGGCTCGAGTGATAAAGTTTCTAAAAAGATACAAGAGAGATGATTACATTGATTTAAACATATCATGAGAAAAGATGAAGAACATATTGGAAGAAGAATGAAAAGCTTAGTAATAGAAGGTCAAAGAAACAGTGGAAGATCAAAGATAAGATGGAAGGACTGTATTGCGGAAGACTTGACAGAAAAGGAACTGAATGAGGACGACACGCAAAACAGAAATCAGTGGAAGAAGAAAATAAAAAACAGCGACCCCTAACGAATGAGAAAAGGTAAAGAAGAAGAGTCAGTGTCAAGTGCAATTTGCATAGTGTGTTTATGAAATAATTTTACTGGAAATATAGGATCTTTTGCAAGAAAATTTATGTATGGAATTTGTACATAATACACAGGATAGACGGAAGGTAATGTGCCGGCCACATCAGATTTTTTTAGTAAGTTCTAAGAATTTCTGTAGTTAAATAAAAACCGTAATTTGATATATGAAATCCCACTTTATATTGTTAACCAACCAAACAGGTCGTAATTCGTGGTTTAATGTAATTTCCACATATTTCATATCTCAAATCTGAAAATATATGGATGTTTTTGTGTCCCGTTATATTTTACCGGTCAGTGTAGATTTCAATAATTATTTTTTTAAAATGCAGGTTAATATCGGAAGTACGTATATGTCTAGTGTTGAATTTTTAAAAATATTAATAGTTCTAGTATATGAACAATTTATTTGAATTTTCGCTTCATATTTTAGTACAGGGGTAACCGTTCCTCTTAAAGTCTTAATATAAATTTTAATGCCGACGATGAAAAAAATCTGATGTGGCCAGCACATAACCTCTCGCCGTATATTTTACCTGGCTGTATGCATAAAGCAAAGATTATTTTTATAAATACAAATAATATATTCATATAAATTTATGACGTATAAACTTCTTCATTATTCAATAATAGCATGTCTCAACATGAAGATATTTTACCATAAATTATGTTACAATAAATTACAAAGTAGAGTTTACCATATATAAACAACTTTGTTTACTTTCTCTTCATATTCTTCTAGTAAAAACATTAATTTTGGGCGGTCTAAAATGTATATATCTGGATTGTGCATCTATTCTTATATATCTTCTTTTACATTTTATTTTTTCATACTTGTTATATCTAAATAACCTTAATTCCCTTTAATAAAGTGACGGATAGATTGCACTCCGATTTTGTCAATATTTACAACTTACTTGAGAAGAATTTGATAGCTGTTTCGCAATTCAAAGTTACTCTAGTCTACAGTACTGGTGTACATTGTTCCATAATGTTTGAAACAAATTTAAGTCCTTCAACCTAGACTTGTCATCTCCATAATAGTCACAGATCAAGAACTAAGGGATTCTCCAAGTACATTTTTAATTCATTACTCATTATTTCTGACACTGACATTTATCTGTCAGTTACAAATAATTTAAATTATCAACTATTTTTCATGGCATTCTTTCGGCTGTCAAATTTATTACAACAGATTATTTTATATATTATACTTTTTTTATCTCTAAATCTATGGAATATATAATAAAATATTTAAATGTATCAGATAGAGAATTTAATTTTCTTTAATATTACCACGAAAAATTTTCAAAAAATAATATTTAGAAGATTTTTTTTCAAGAATCTTCTACTTCCGGTTGTCCAATTATTACCAAAACCTTTTCAGATCTTCCCATGAATGTCCGATTGGGAAATACGTTGTTAAACAAATTTTAAGTCTTATAGTTTTTGAGTAACCGTCCTTCCAACATCCCACACACACACATCCACACACACACACACACACACACACACACACACACACACACACACACACACACACACACACAGACATCATCGTAAAAATGTTAAAATCGGATTGTAGGGACCTTAAAACGTGCTTATTCAATAAAATCTGGATATGCGATTTTTAGCATGAATGCAATACCTCTCTTAGCGAGAGGTAAAAATGTTCAGTCGAAATAAGTATAAATGTAGTTTTTATTTTAATTGCGGTTAAGGTTAATTTTTCATTTTATTATCAACATATACGTGATTAACTATTATTTTTAAATTTTTGCTGATTTTGTTATACTTGCATTAGTTTTGTAATGGACTTCAGACCTTCAGAAATATTTGTAACAGTACATTTTCTGGTACAATGTTTTATGTAGTGGATTAAGTGATTTAGGTTTGTATGGTTATCTATTTTCTACAAGTATGCCTTTGAAGTTCTATGCTATCACATATTTTCGATCTGTTCTATGAACACTTATGATACATTGACCGGTAATTGCCCCGGGGCTAAAATATATCATCTACCAAGAACGGTTTAAATAGTTTGTTAGGTAATTGATTAGTGACTATGTAAAATCACTTAGAAATCCACTCAAGATAAATTTTAATTGTGGACAATTAATTTATTCACAAATAAATACGGGTATATGATCAGGGCTTTCCAATGGTGGGTGTATCAATCATCAATCTGTTTATGCTTGAATTGCATTTTTATTGAAGAAATAATTACAAAACGTAAAAGAAAATCATGAATAAATAACCTGGTAAACCATATTTGTAACAAAATATAGAATCTTACAAAAACAACGTATTGTTTAAACAATTAATTTAAATATTACCCAATATTGTCAACCGTTTTCACAGCCTGCCTGATATGTTTATGCAGGTTAATTATTAATAATTTTCTATTAGGATTTTTTAATTTATTCTTTCAATAAAAATGCATTCCAAGCATCGTTAAATTCGTAATTTTTCGTAAATTCCAAATATATAGGCTGTCCCATTTGAAATGTGAAAGTTAATCTCACTTCCGGGTATATCGGAAGCGCTACCATCATGCCAAATACTATTATTTGTACGCCCCTAAGCTTAGTTCATAAATATATCAAGAAAATTAAAAATAATTCTAAATAAAAAAGTTATTTTGAGTGACTCGTATTTCAGTGCCACTATAAGATATGAGTCGAACCGAACTAAATGACACCAATGTCTATTGGCATAAGATCGCAGCGCTGGGGTGGCAAGTTTTGAACTACAGATTGAACGAGATATGAATTTATAGAATTGTGTATTTCTCATAGTACTGTATTATATTTAATTTTCTTTTTATATTATTTTATAGTAGGTTTTATATTATCCATTCAGGGTAAATTAAGGTTAATTCCTACTACACTTTTATAAAACTTTAACTTAAATTGTATAACCACTTTTTTCCTAGATATCTTCAAAAAAAATATTTAAATAGCAAAATTTAATAACAATTATGTCTTATTCACTTGTAAACATTAGAATAGGATGTATTCGTGGAAGTGAAGATAACTTATATGATATTTTTGTAAACATTTATAAAACTAACCTCGTTTTGAAACAAAGTTTTCTTTATATATAATGAATAAATCTTCAAAGTATACAAGATGGATATATTAATTTATAATTTTCTGATTCACGATTACATTGGTTTGAACATGTCATGAGGAGAGATGAAGAATATATTGGAAGAAGAATGAACAGCTTAGTAATAGAAGGTTGAAGAAACAGAGGAAAACCAAAGATAAGATGGAAGGACTGTATTGCGGCAGACTTGAGAGAAAAGGAACTGAATGAGAACGACACAAAAAACAGAAATGAGTGGAAGAAGAAAATAACAAATAGCGACCCGTAACGAATGGAAAAGCTCCAAAGAAGAAGAAGAAGAAGAAGATGTCAGTGTCAGTTTGTTTATGAAATAATTTTACTGGAAATTTAGAATCTTTTGCAAGAAAATTTATGTATTGAATTAATACATAATACACAGGATTGACGGAAGGTATTGTGCTGGCCACATCCGATTTTTTTGACCTTGTTTCATCTTGTCAAGCATATTTTTAATGTAAACACGAACTTTTCGTTTACGTGGGAATTCATGACAACATAATTTATTGCCTTTCTAATGTGACAATGTGCACTCAAGTAAGCAGCAATAATTGTTACTCATATTACAATTTATATGTCAATTTAGATATGAAATACGTATAATATTTTACAAATTTTTAATAATACATACTTTAATAACAAGTTAACCTGTAGTCCATTATTTTGCCACCAGATGTCGTATCACTTAGCAATACATGCCAATGCTTTACAAGAAAAAAATGAATTGCATTATTATGCGTAAAAATAAAAAGAATGTAGCAATTTATATTTTATTATTATTTAGAAAGGTACTTATATCTACTCAAAATTAAATGCAGTATATAATTTAATTTAAAATAACTGTATACAAATATTTGGACGAATTTATTTGTAAATCCTTAAAATTACACTAATATTGCCTCATTCAGAAGCTATTTTAATGATGTGTTTGGATGTTCGAAAGAATAGATAGATTACTATACATAATACATACCTTCCTATAGGAAATACATATACGAGTACGTACATACTCGTATATGTATACTTAATTAATTTGGCAGATTTTTATATTTATTCTATTAACTGAAGAAATCAGTCCATATTAATTTGTATTTCAAAGTTATAAATGTAACAAATTTTGTTAAATTTTTCCAAATTCCTATCTCATAAGATATGAAAACTTTTATCCTGCATTGAATATAATCAGTTTTGGATTAAATTTATATTCAAATGAACTCGACGTAGACTAGGATCTAAATTTATGTCATTAAAGTTAAACTATTCGCAATACGACCGCACATTGGATCTGTACCTATTTCAAACTTAAATTAGGTGCTCATTCTCCATCCTACAACCGTACCTATGCAGCAATAAATACAACAGCGTTAAATTATAAAATTAATACCTAAATCCTGCACAATATAACCCAGAAAGTATCGCCTGTATTTGAAGTATTTCAAATATTCCCGCACGGTTTTGACATTCGCTTGTTTTGTTTCAGGCGACGAGAACGGTTCCATAGCCGCTACGATCCCGGACAAACCGGTGGAGTTGAAAAGTTTCACCAAGCTCTGCGACCAGCGCAGAAAATACCCCGTACTCTACAAATTAGAATTCCAGGTACGTGGTAGTGTGCTGCACTAGAACAGAATTAGTGGCGTATTATGTGTTGGTGGAGAGTAAATATACGGAGAAGTAAATTGTCGGGATGCATGTACTCGTACAGGGAACTCACGGAAGTGTGCTGCTCCAGAGATAGAAATATAGTAAAAATCTAGGTAAAAAAGATTAGGCAAAAGGCAGAAGACGCAAGTCATCAACCTGAAAAAACCTTATGAAATGAAATATAACTTGTAGAAATTATTGGGTGTTTTATTTTTAAAAAAAGAAGAAACAACTATACTAGTATTAAGTAATATGTACATTAATGATATTTACAATTATTTTTAAGTCAATCGTTATTCCGGAATATAAAATTATTTTTTTACAGTCTACATAGAAAGTAGCCATTTTCGCTCTCTTTTGTCAACGCAAAATGTCACTTTGCCGCTCTAGCGCGACAAAGTAGAAAAAACGCTCGCTGTCCAAATTACAATGTTGAAATATGTCATTTGTCTACATTCTTAATGGAAACGTTTAGTCATGAACTAATGACACCGTAGTGACACATTTACCACCTTTACAAATCAATCTGACATATAACTGCTCTGTCGGTATATTACATAGCCAAAAAAAATGCCGCACTATTGTGAAAATAAAATAAGGCATTCATTTACAAAAACGAAAGTATAAAATGTTTAGATTAGATTGAAGGAACAGGTCAAGAAGAATGGGAAATAACGAAATTAAAATTAAATATAAAAGACGATTTTTTCTTTATATTAATCCTTATTAATTGAGTAGTAGTATAAGTACAAAGTGTACATTTTATTATTTTTTGTTATGGTGGAGGACCCCACTGTGGCGACTGTAGAAAAAATCTTGTGTGTGTTTCGAGCGCAAATGGAAATTGTCTATTTCGGGAGAATCGACAATGTCCTATTTTGCGCTCTTAATATACAACTAGCTATTAAACGATTGTAGTTTATTTTCGTACCATATGTTGGCACTACTGAGAATGACCATGTTATGTAAAATAATTTTAAATTCCGTAAAAGGAATAAGGATTGACTTAGAAATAATAGTAAATTCTTAAATATACAGATACGTTTCTTAATATTAGTATATATTTTTCTTCTTTTTACCTCTCGCTAACCTTGGTAAAGGCAAGTATAGGGATCATGCTAAAATCGCATATCGAGATTTTGGTAAATAAGCACATTTTAAAGTTCCTAGAATTAGATTTTAACATTTTCATGATGATGTCTGTGGGTGTGTGTATGTGAGTGCGTATGTATATGGCTGTGTGTGTGGGTCCTCTTTACGCTTTAACTCAAATTCTATCATTTTGAAAATTTTGAAACCGTGTATTTTTGCTCTATTTTAATATGGAAAGATCCCATTAGATTTTGGTGTAAATCAGAATACCGGAAGTGGCTCAGAACAGTTTTTCTTCGAAAAATACATTTAAATTACTTTTTTTTTGTGATTCATGTAAAATGTAAAAATTAAAGACTATTAAATTTTCAACAGATTTGTATTAATACTTTTTCTATAAATTTTATGAATAAATTTATAAAATAATTTATTTTACAAATCCCGGAGCCTGTGCTTTAAGGATAAACTTATTTCCTTGTTTACATTCAGATCTCAAATTTGTGTAACTGACAGAAACATGTTAATGCTAATATATTGATAAATTCAAATTAATAATGGTAGTATTTTAAGAAGAAAATATTAAAATATGAATTTATAAAATATCGAATCTATGAAAAGAAATTTACGTCACTATCACAAAATAAAAATGAATTAACATAACGGTAAGACTCTGGAGAAGAAAATACTGATAATACCATAATAATACATTATATATAATAGTATATGCAAGGGAACTTATGCAGTTACCAACATTAGTAAACTTGTAGGTATGTATTTAAATTAACAATAATTAAAAGCGGGAGGTATTGTGTTGGCCACATCAGATTTTTTTAAAAATAAATAACACGCAATAATTTCTACAAGTTATATTTCATTTTATAAGGTTTTTTTCAGACTGATGACGTGAGCCTTCTGCCTATAATTTTTACTATATCTAGCAGAGGACAGGAGCGAACTGCGACTTTTATTTTCACCGAGTATCTCAGTGACCGACCCTAATACTACCAGCCACGAAGTTACGATATAGAGTGTCTAAGTGACTCTTTGCTTTGAGATTTCACTTAGGGATCCATAAAACGAGAATAAAACATTTTCTGATCGTCCTTTGTTATCAATTTTTTGATAAATATTTAAATAATGAACTACCCCACCTTTTGCAAGGTAAAAACCGCCGCCCGCCGCCATAGTTCGTGTCACAATATTGTCAAACAAACTGTTACAATGTTCTATAATTTTTTAGGAAACAAATTGCATTTTATTTATATTATTAATATTTTCTTCATGATTATAACGTATAAGTTTATATATATATATATATATATATATATATATATATATATATATATATATATATATATATACAGGGTGGAAACGAAGTTAATGTCATAAATTTAAGGGTGAGTAGTATGACATGTGCAGATTACGAAACAAAAAGAATTTTTTATAAATTCGCATATTTAAGGGTAGTTTTCATGAAAGTAACATTTTTGGTACCACTGGACCACTGGCAACGCATTTGCATTATTTTATCTATTACACAATTATTTTCTTTAAAAATGCTATTTAATTTTATTATTAAGAATAATATCTTATACAACTAATTTTGAATGTATTTTTGATAACCATATTTTTAATGAAATATGAATTAAAACAGCAGTAAAAAAAAGTTTCTTAAGAAAAGTCGAATTTTCGTTTTTCGAATTTTAAATAATTCTTTCAGTTTCGTAATCTACACATGTCATACTACTCACCCTTAAATTTATGACATTAAGTTCGTTTCCACACTGTATATATATTTCAGCTATGCGAACATGTAAAATTTGTATCCTCTGGAACTAACAATTTGGCGACCATTGGTGACAAGCTACGTCATACGCCAAATTCTGAACTGCAAATAAATAGATCTGTATATGAATATTAAAGTTTGTAGCAGAATTCCTATATTTGAAAGTGTAATCTTAATACATATATAGCGAGTTTTATATACGTTGTAGCCAGATTGCAAAATTCGTCTTTTTGTAAAACGCCTAGATGTTTTATAAAACGCGACCAGATTGTATCATCTTCGTTAAATTGGTGTTACTTTTACTTTACAATATGGCTAGTTCTTTTATAAAACGAGTGGACATTTTATAAAACGGCAAAAACTACAAGCGTTTGCGATAGGGATGGATATAACACACTTGTCTTTCAAAAATTCATATTGTTTCGACTAAGTTAGGACATTCGATTTTAAAACCATGCTCGTTGTAGACAATACTTTCGCTGTAACGTAAGTTTATTTATTAATTCGGATATATTACCTTGATTCATAGCCGTACGAATAACGTTATTCTAAAAATTATTAATTTATTTCATTGTGCAAATATATCACAAAAATAACTAATATTTCGATACCTACGTAATTCCTAGCTGGGCATTGCTTTGTTTGGTGAAATTAAAAATGGGTAAGGATCAGTTTAGGCAGTTCTTAAATTTAGGAAATTTCTAGCTAGCAACGGTCTAGGAATCGACCGTAGATGTTTTATAAAGAAATTGATTTTTACGACATATATAAAATTGAAGGTAGGATGGTAAATCCGAGAAAACAGAGAATGTCCCTTTTCCACGAATGCAATTAAATGAAATCCATGTTGTTATATACCCGTACAACATCTATATTACTTAGTATTTCTAATTCCAATTCCAGCATCGTTTGCTAAAGGCCATAAATAATAGATATTAAAAAGAACAATATAATCCGATTGATTGGATATTTGACAAACAGATTTCCATTGTCCATCTTTGCTGAATGACCAACCCATCGCCATTTCAGTCGATTACATCGTTGGCCTATATTGCCAACTTAAGTTTTTTATCTGAGTTCTATATTGGTGATTCTGTCATATCTGGAGGAGCCGAAAATTGATCGCTTCATATCTCTCTGGTTCACTTACAAATATAATAAATTTGAGAGGACGAGAAATCGTATAATATTACATTTAAAATATATATTAATATCCAGTATACATTTCATAAAAAATAAAGGATTAGTATAGATAGATTAAAATCAGATAAATTAAAAACAAACACTTGGTTTCATTATTATACATGTGTTGGCCTTTGTTGTTATATGAATATACAGATATTAAATGTCCAAATAACTTGTTCAACATTGGGATCTCGAGAACCATATTAATGATGTATGTATTTTTTACCGAAAAAATGCATGTCACTAGATATTGGCAAAAAAAAAATTGACCTTAATTTTTATAAATATAACTTCTATGTGTGAAACATTACTCAATTTTGAACATCTTTATTTTCTTTCGACTGGTGATGTTCAAATTTTTATAATTGATGGATTTTGACGACTTGATATTGATGTAAGTTTTTTTTACCTTTTTAACGATGTATAACTTGTCTGTGTTCTTTTGTTTTAAACAGCTAAAATAAAACAATAATAATTCAATTAATAATTCATAACCAATAATTATGAGTATAAAACAAATGAATTAATTAATTATAGATCGTCATTTATTCATTATGCATATTATTATTGTCATTTACATTACTATTTTTATTTTATTAATCACTAAAATCATATTATAAAACAAAATGTGTATTTGAACATGTCATATGACGACCATGGAATATCGTATAAATAACTAGAAAATAATTAAATATATAAATAAATATATCATCACAGCTATTACCCATGTGCTAATCTGCTTTGTACACAGATTTTGGTAATGATGATGACATATTTGTACCATGCGGGCGTTTATCAGGCGTCACCCCACGGGCTCTCATTGTTGGCGTGGAGAGTGCACCACAGGGGTCAATTTTGTGCCATTTAAGATTCGAGATATTTGGATCGAACCCGGCTCCCCACATTCGCGACCAGACACTCAGGCACGCGACCACGAAACCCCATAAATACTAATAATAATTAGTCTCAATAATATCCTAGAACTAAACTAGCTATTAAAAAATTAAACAATGAATAAGCTCTAGTGGTGATAAATGTCTTTTTACCTCTCGCCAAGAGAGGTATTGGATTCATGCTAAAAATCGTATATCCAGATTTTATTGAATAAGTACGATTTAAGGTCCATATAATCCAGTTTTCAAATTTTTCAATGATATCTGTATGTGTGTGTGTGTGTGTATGTATATGTGGCGGATCAAGTATTCAATATATTTAGTAAGTTATCCGCCACGTTACCCTCGCCCATTGTTGATCAGCTGTTCCGAGCACAAAACAAGTTCCGAGGTTACCTTGGAACAGCTGACAACCAAAACATCATTAATTCATTGTCCAAGACAGTCAAAATTATTTAATAAAATTATATTTACTATATTTGTTTATACAATTTAATTTCAAAAAGTTTATTTTACACATTGTAACGATTGGGATTATCAATCAAAGATAATCCGTTTCGCTACATATGTATGAATGTATGTGTGTGTGTGTGTGTGTGTGTGTGTGTGTGTGTGTGTGAGAGAGAGAGAGAGGTTGTTGGAGACACGATTTCTCAAATTCTATAAGACTAAAGACCTTTTTTACTACGGATTCCTCAATCTAACATTAATGGGAAAAGTTGAATAGGTTTTGGTACCACCGGAAGTAGTAGTATGTTAAAAAAAATCTAAATATGATTTATTGAATTTTTTTATTATTAGTATTAAAGAACGTAAAATTATCTATTTGATACATTTTAAAATTTTATTATATCTTCTATATACCTATTGAGTTAAAAAAGTAATAAATTTCAGAGCCTAAACAACTCTATAGTAACCATCAGATGTTTGTAAATGACAGAAAAATGGCATTGTCAAAAACCAACAGTAGTTCATAAACCTATTTGGGCGGTATTGGTAGCTCAATTCTAAAACTTGACCTTAAGTCTATTTTAACTAAACACATGACAGTGAATAAGAACCGATTCAGAATTTGTCATAGTACGAATATGGTTTTATGTAGATTTTAGCTGAAAATAAATCTTAGATATTCTTTTTTGGCAATATTGCAGAAAAACGTCAAATTACGCTTTTACGTTAAATGAAGAAGTTTAACTGACATTATTGATGAATTTTTCTGTGATATTGGTAAGTTTACTATTTCTTGTTGTATAACAATAATAATTAAATATTTAAAATTATAGCAATATACATATACCCATCAGAAATCCTGTCAAGAAATTGGAAGAAATTCGAACATTTAGAAGTATAGGAGAAAACTCTAAAAAAATAAATTTTAAAAATAATCTAAACATAAAGAAAAGACATGTGAAATTTATAGGGCGCGAGCAATCATGTGACTTTGTTGGACTTGACAAGCCCGAGTTAGAATGACAGCTAGTAATTATGTACATATATGTCAAATGTCAATTTTCCATCCAAAATTTCATGATATCCAATTCCATGTGGTTTATTTTCCTCAACAAGTAAATTCCATATTCCTGGTGACAAATAAACCACGTGAAAAATTATGACATTTGACATTTATGTAAATAATTGCTAACTGTCATTTTGACAAGGGCCTCCATATGTTTTTGTCAAGGTCAAATATGACAAACTAACTGAGTGAATTTAGAAAATCTTGAAATTTTTGATGAAAAATTCTGATATTTCACATCTATGTACAAAATTACTAATTATCATTTTGACACGAACCTTCATATCTGCCTGTCAAGGCCCACAATGTCACATGACTGCTCGCGGCCTGTACTTATGTCACCAAAAACGGAAGTGACAAGGGCCTCCATATGTGTTTGTCAAGGTCAAATATGACAAACTAACTGAGTGAATTTAGAAAATCTTGTAATTTTTGATGAAAAATTCTGATATTTGACATCTATGTACAAAATTACTAATTATCATTTTGACACGAACCTTCATATCTGCCTGTCAAGGCCCACAATGTCACATGACTGCTCGCGGCCTGTACTTATGTAACCAAAAATGGAAGTGGTGAGAGGTATTGTGCTGGCCACAACAGATTTTCTCATTTTGAAAGATGATAAAAAAGTGCCCAAAAGATGATCAAACCAAAATCCAATACTGTGTCACACACGCAAGTTATTTGCAAAAATTAAAATATGTAATTTTTTTGTTAATTGAGCAAGAACATTTTAAAAGTAAATAATTTGGGATAATTTATATATCTCTAACAATGACAAGCTGTCATAAAAGTTACCATTAAAAAAAAAGCGTTTTGAATTCTAAAATGTATTGTATAGGCTAATATATTGAATACTTATTTTTTAGTTTTCTAATATTTAAAATCCAAATTCTAACCTCAAAACAAGCCTAGGTTGTAGAAATCTACCCAAAATTGCTAAGCTAGTAGACTGTCGCTACCAGTTTAGCTTAGAAAATAGTATATTATGTTATTAGGAGTAGAAAGCGGTCTTTTTGTGTTGAACCCAGCTAGCTGGTAAAACACAAAAAAGGGCGTTCTACTCCGAATGACATATACTATTTTTTCTTCAAGTGTTTCAAAGAAAATTGGGGATTTTTAAATATTTTTCTAGAATTGTTTTAATTATAGCGTTTGCAGTTTCAGCCATAGTTGGCTGTGTACAATACAAAACACAAACGATACAACTGTCAAATAACAATTTTTCAATATGGTCTGTGTTGCTGTGACGACTGCTGCGGCCAGCGGTGAACTAAGAAGCTAACATTTTTTTACTAGTACAACAATGAACAACATTGTTGTACTAGTAATAAAATGAATATCTTCTATAGTGTGTGTATAATAGCATAATATGAATATTATTGTACACTTGAAGAAAAAATAGTTTTATATTGATCTTTTGAGTTTTCGGTGAAGTTAAAATACTCAACTTTCTCTTAATAATGAACGAGTATTTGCTCTTGAAAATATTTGTAAAGGATCACACTTCTTTCAACCGAAATAGACACTTCTTTCAAGCTCTTTTTTCTTTCTATCTTCAAAGGATAAAATTTGATCCTCCTGCGAATTCCTTATGTTTATCCTTTGAATTATGTTATTGCATGAGACCCATTGGGCGGCATTTCAGTTCGCGAAAAATTTATCGTCAACCTCGATTTTCTCTTTCATTATTAAATTCGAGAATCATTTGCCTCAGAATGAGGAGATTGATTAGAAATAATAAAATCATCGTCATCAAAACGAATGTTTCTTATAAATGCTCAATATTTTATTATTATTATGGTAAGGTATATTTAACAAATGATGGTCTATGAGTTCGGGCCACAGCAAAAAAAGCATTTCATTAAAGTTTAATTGGGTCTCGTGGCGGTGTGCCTGAGTGTTTGGTCGCGAATCTGGGGACCCGGGTCCGATCCCGACCGACGCCAAAAATTACTTCGAATTATAATGGAACAAAATTGACCCCTGTAGCGCACTTTCCACGCCAGCAATGAGTCCCCGTGAGGTGACGTCTGGTAAGCGCCCGTACGGTACAAATATTTTATCATTACCGATATCTGTGTAAAAAGCAGATTGGCACACCCAGAAATGGATAATAAGCCGTGATGATATATTTATTTATATTTATTCACATTAAAGTTTAAAATTTAATAGTTTTAAACTATTCAATTATAAATAATAAAAATTATTTTTCTAATTGACCAACAGAGAAGACTCCATGAATAAAATGGTCCAAATCCTCCCACAACTTTAAATCTGTACCAATATAAAATGCATACTTTGTAGCATTTGAAGTTTCTTATTTCGAACTTGTTTGACTAAGCTGACAATTATTATTAATTTACTCTCTTCTCTTAGCAGAACAGAGAACTGGCCCTATATTAAACAAGTACCCCTGTAGTATCCATGTCCTCCATAATCAAATTGTCTATTATTATATATTCCTCGTATTTGATATTAATCGTTTACCTTTGATGTGTATTATTCGGTTTCATATGCTTGATGTTTGTGACAATGAAAACAGGGCTATTAACATTCACTAGTTCGTGTTGGCATTTACTAATTGCACTAGTAAAACGAACCTTAACATTTACCAGTGAATTCTAATAGTTATTAGTAAAATTAACACCGGCTAATCAAGACTATTAAAACTAAAAGCGTCCCAGGTTAAGTCAGGTTAGTTTAAACCGGTACAACCAATATTAAAACCATGGAGGTAAGAATAAATATGGAGGGAGCATAAACTTGAACTACGGACAAGGGGAATGCAACCCTGTGGGAACGGACGCAGGTACTGCTGCAGTCACATTGTGCTGGGAATTCACGCGGCAAATATAAAATTAAATATTTGAAATTAATATTGCAAATACTCTCTCCATATTTATTCCTACTTCCATGATCCACCATATTTGTGTTAACGGGGAACCATTTTGTTGTGAACAGTTGTCTTAAATGAAACTTTTAAAATTATTTTTTAAAGATTGTATGATTTATATACAAATCTATATAAATTCAATGATTAATTATATATTAAACTAATTATTTGCAAAGATTTTCATGTAATGTAATACTTAACAAACGAAAAACTTCCTTTTTAATTTTGATTGAAAAAATAACCTGTGTGGTCTATACACAGAGACATTACTGGTATTTGTGTCGCCGTTTGAATCGACCAATCAAAACTAGAATTATTTTGAATTCTCCAAAAAGCAGCCAATCACATTTTAGCACTGTACCAAAGACATTATCTAGAGTGGTAAGGCATGTTAAAAAAATTGCAATTTTTTTAACAATTTTCTCTGGTTTTACGGGTTGTTAAGGATTGAAAAAATTATGGATTATATATTTAGTTATAATAAAGGTATATACTAAGTATCAAGGCTTAATATTGCCTAATAAAATTGTTGAAATGTCAGTGTAGTACAGCGTTTTCCCGAGTGATGTCGGGAGTAGTATCGTTTTGAGATTTATTCATCTGATGAATTTTCTTGTAAAATTGGATTTTTTCTAAGTCTGTAAAGTAATTATTAAAGTGATAATAGATGTCTCTAGTGGTATTGTTTTGAGGTGAGTGATTGTATTATTATTAATTTAAAGCTAAATAAGATGTAAAAGTTTGTACAAAATTAATGACACAATTAGAAATTTTGGGCTCCTATGCGAAAAATTTCTGGGTCCCGTTAATATATATATATATATATATATATATAGAAAGATTTTTTTAAATTCGCATATTTGAGGGTAGTTTTTATGAAACTAACATTTTTGGTATAAATAATATAAAAAACAAACAATGCTCAACGTCAGATGACAGAAACAACCTTGTAACTTCAAACTGACAACGGTCACAATGTAGAGTGGGAAGCGGCTTCTCCAGCGATTGCAAATACTCCCTCCATATTTATTCCTACCTCCATGGTTTTAACCTAAAACTGATCGCATAACCTTACTTTCTATCTTACTATAACCGTTCTGGAACAGTGAGTGGTGGCTATACAGTCAAAGTTTATTTTAATTTTTTTTCTTCGACTTTTACAGATTAATAAAAAACAAATCTGTGAATGTTTACCTGCACTAGTCACTGTTGGCTTTTACTGATTTCCAGATTTAACTATAAATTAATTATGTTCTTATTACTATTATACCTAGCTAGTACTCAAAGGTAATATAGAATCCTACCGCAAACACTAAATTCAGCAGCCTAAACCCAGGTACAACATATGGCAAAATACAGAATAACAGGATGTTATACCCCTCTCTCTTCACCCTAGGCAAAATCGTAGCCATTCGTTAAGTAGAATCAGTGTTGGTAAGCTTATGTACTTGTAATTTTGTTCGTAAATTTTGGTAATGACAATATAGAATATTTCACAAAATATGGGCCATCAGCATTTAGCATGGAAAACTAGTATTTCCTTGCATGATGGTTTATCTTTTCATCTATCCTCAATTGACAAATCGTTTAGTAGTACCTACATACCGGGAAAATACTTGAAACCAGAACATACGGGCCTATTCTGAATTCTGAACAAAGTGGTTAATTTTTAGCAACTTTTGTCCAATATATAAGGATTTGACAAATAAAAATCCAATTTTTTGTTTTATATATCAACATACTTGATTGGTTAAATTTTTTAACCAGTTGTAAAAATTAAACACTGAATTACAGAATAGGCATGGACGCCCGATATCACGGGAAAATTGTTTTTCGCAGACTGTTGCACCCCGTGTCAACTGACAACTATCGTTGTCGTATCAATAGAAAGATAAAAAAATCTGTTGTGGCCAGCACAATACCTTCCGTCAATCCTGTGTATAATGTATAAATTCCATACATAATTTTTCTTGGAAAAGAATCTAAATTTCCAGTAAAATTATTTCATAAACAAACTATTCAAATTGCACTTGACACTAATATCTTCTTCCTCTTTAGCTTTTCCCATTCGTTAGGAGTCGATATTTTTGCGTATCGTTCTCATTCGGTTCTTTTTCTCTCAAGTCTTCCGCAATACAGTCCTTCCATCTTATCTTTGGTCTTTCTCTGCTTCTTCAACCTCCCATTACTAAAATACTCATTCTTGTTCAAATATAATTCTTCATTTCTCCTCATGACATGTTCAAACCAATGTAATCGTCTTTCTTGTATCTTTCTAGAAAATTGTAACACTAGAGTTATTTTATTACCGTATCTTTCCGTGTGTACCTCAACATCTACTTCAATATCCTCATCTCTGCCACATTAATTTACTTTTTATTGATACTGACATCTGTCAATTTGAATTATATGAATATATTAGCAGTTTCCATGTTTAGCATAGCTGGCTGAATTATAAAATTTAATTTCTTTAAAATTCTTTAACTCTGTATCTATTGAATATGAAGTATAAAATGTAATCAAATCGTATAGAGAATAATATATTCTTTAAGTTATAATAATATTAAATGTCAATAAATCAAATTTAACTGTTATATCTTCAAATGAGGCTACTTCCGGTTCACCAATTATAACCAAAATCTAATCACTTGTTCTTCTGGATGTGAACTTGAGGAATACGAAAAAATTATAATTTTTGGAATCGTGGTATTGAAGTTATGGGATCCGGAACTTTTGTCACTCACACACAGACACACACACATACACACACACACACACACACACACACACACACACACACACACAGACACACAGACACACATACATACATACATACATACATACATACATACATACATACAGACATCATCGTAAAAATGGTAAAATCGTATTATAGGGACCCTAAAACATGTTTATTCATTAAAAACTCATCATTGAATTTTTTGACCAAAGACAATACCTTGTGACGGAAGGTAAAAAATCATAGCTAACGAATTCTCACAGATAAAATGCCAAATATTTGTTTGTCATTTCGTTCAAATGCCATGGCTATCGCTACTAATAAGAAATTGAATAAATTTAATAGTTAATTTATGGAACTAAAATATTAAGCAATTTACATTTATCTTTTATCTTTCTATTGATACCACAATGATTGTAGTGGGTTGGAACGGGGGGCAACAGGCTGCGAAAACGATTTTTCCGTTTTAATGGACTATGTTTGGGTTTTAAGTATTTACCCGGTACACCGAAAGAAATATGTGTTTTATTTACAACAAACATTACTTTTGTTTCTAAAAACACCCAAAATGAAAAGAATTACTTTCAACTTAAATAAATTGCAGGTAAAAATAAAAAATGCTACTCTTAAAACATACTTTTAATTTTACAACTATTATAATTTTATTTCAAAATTAATATACTTTTAGGTGGTTATTATATATTTGTAACTTAAATATTGATACTTTTGTTATGAATAAGATTTACTTAAAAAATAATGTTATACTTTTGATATAAAATTAATACTGTTTAGATAAAAACTTAATTCATTTGTGGCCAAAAATTGAGATTTTGAATTGAAAGTTAATATATTTTTTTAAATTCAATTAAACGTTTTGTTAAAATTAAAGTAAAATGTTTTCTCTTCAAAACAGTAGTACGTTTAAATGCAAGAATAACTTTATAAACAAAAATTATTACTTTCGTAGTAAAATATTTACTTTTACGTTAATATATTTAATTTTAAATTAATTTACATACAATTTTAAATTAAAAGTATTAAATTTTGATATCTAGTTGCCGAATTTTGACTGCATAAATCGTTGTCGTCAGTGTTTTGCGTGAGTAGTAAGTACGCTGAAAATACAATAGCAATAATTATGGTCATAGCAAACACAGAAAATATTATTAAAGAAATAGAATTATATCTGAATAACAAAATTGAGAATGTTGTTCCATATTTTAAAGGTAAGAATATACACTCAAAATGATGCGTTTAATTGTATTTATACTTGAGAAAACAACTAATTGTAGGCTCTCTACATTCTGCGTCAATTAAACAACTTGGATCTGAAGGAATAGATTCCTGGCTCGAATTTCGGATTAAAGATATTAATACCAAGACAGCTGAATCTTTGGAAAGTATGTATTATTATTAATATAGTTACTTATAAAATACTATTATGTTTATTTACTATATTTTTATTACTAGTTCGGTGAAGGATGTAATGCTGCCTACAAAGGTACAAGAATGGTTAAATCAATTATCGCCATCAATCACAACCACATCATACGATCAAGTAAAAAAGAAAATGTAGTATGTATTTACAATTACACATAGCTACTTATAAAATTACAAGTACAAACAAATATGTATGTTAAAAAATTAAGTTCATTTAGACTTAAGGTAGAATTAACATATGTTTTGTTAATAATTATTGTGTTTATTATTCTATGTGCAATTACCTTGTTAGAAATAAGTTTCCATTTCCATTATAAGATCAGAAATCAGAATATTGTTCAGACACTTCATGTTTTGTTAATTATTGTATAATTATTAAAATAAAATAAAAGTATTGAGTACGAACATATTAAGTAATTTTAAACTTCGTTCATTAGGTTAAGTAAAGATTTTCTATTTCAAATAAATGAAAATATTAATTTAAAAATAGAATAAATTTAAATGATATACATATTTTTTCAAAATGAATACTAATAGATTTTAATTTTAATGCTTTGATTATTTTGGGTTAGTTTTAAAAACATTGTTCTGAAATCATATGTTTTTATTTCAAAATTAAATACATTTCACTTAAGTACAAAATAATTTAAAAAATAATACAATACTTTTAACATATTTGCTTTTGATATGGCGGTATTTACTTTTGTCTCAAAATCCTAAATAAAGCTTGAAAGCAAGGGTACTTTTAAATCAAATATAAACTTTGTTGGATCCTTTTTAAAAGTAAAAATATTTGATTTAACCTGCAATTCCATAAGTATTAAAGTAAAATTTCTTTGGGTGTATATAGTATTGCAATTGCAATTCTCAGAGGAATAACAAGCTTCGTAATACTGTAATGTACGTCTTCACAATATACCACGTGATTGTAAAAAGTTTTATGCAACCCAACGTGGAATTTTTGGCGCCATAAATAAAATGTTCAAAAATAAACTTAATGTTGATATTTCATGTAAACCCATTCAACAATAGGCAAGCTCTACAGTCTACAGCAAATTGAAAGTCCCACTGAACAAGAACTACAAATCAACCGTGGTTTACAAAGTTTATTGTTCCAATGATAATTACAACGCTACTTTATGTTGGTACCACTAAACGGTATGTCAAACTGAGGATGGATGAACATCGCAGATAACACAAAATTACACGGCGAACAAATGTGCTCTGGCTGAACATTCGAGTACACTAAAATATACATTCAATTTGGAAAATTTCAAAATTATGGACGAAGAACTAAATCTCTCCAAATGTTTATTTCTTGAAATACTATGTACATATCAGGGATGTTTGCAACAACATCAACGTAAGAAACAATATATATTTTGGTGTTTTGGAAAAAATTGAAAAGGAAATTTGATGTGGACACAACACGACTTCCTTGTACGATTATTAACCTATACATATTTTTTTTAATAATTAAATTACAAAATATTGACAGGCTTAAGCCAAGCCCGAGAAATATTTTGATATAGAACAAAAAATAATTCATTTACTACTATCATTCTTAAATTAACAATAATCTAACCCGGTTCTTTTTAAAGAGAGTTTTGATTACAACAAAGAAATATTTGATTACAACAATGAATATGACTAATTTCACAATAAAAATATAATATTTGTTATTGTTCGAATCATAAAATTGCACGTATTTAACGTAATTTGATATGAACATTTTTTTAATTTTTTTTTGTCCTAATCCATAGCAAGCTTTATTACAAAAACAAAAAAGTATATAATTTTTAAATTTACATATCTCGCTTATACAAAGGGCTAATTTAATAATACTTGATGTGGTAGACGCAGAAATTAATTCTCTAACTTTTATTTGAAGCATTTATTTCTTAAATCAAAATAAAATCATTTTATTCAAGAAAAACTGTTAACAACTTCAAGTAATATACCACTTCCGGTTAGCCTATTTTAACCAAAATCTATTATGTTATTTCGATTGACATAAAAGTCTTGTATACCAAATTTGAAAAGTTTTGGATTATATTTTAAAACAGTTTTTTATTAAAATCTATTATAGGCTTCATGTAAAGTGCCACTTCTGGAAATTGTGTAATAACCAGAAAGGGAGATGTTATAGCAGTCCTAAATACAAAATTTCAACTTTCTACGGCTTACCTTTTCGAGTTATGGCGAGATACGTACGTACGTACAGACGTCACGACGAAATTAGTCAAAATGGATTCAGGGATGTTCAAAATGGATATTTCCGCTGAAATCTGAAAACCGAAATTTTTCGCGATTACAATACTTCCTTTACTTACGTACAAGGAAGTAAAAAGCAAATTTCTGGCCAAAATTCTTTATATTTTATTTAAATTTTGAGACAATACTACATAATCATTGGTTTATCGACAACCAATAATAGTCCGTGTTTACTAATTTATAAATTATTTGTGCAGATCATCACTCTGCTAGATGACATTCAATATTGTTGGCGCCACCTCATAGCTCGCGCAAACAATATTGAAAGTTTTACAATTTTGTTTACGTCAGAGATGATCACAAGAATACCATTTTCAAAGTGTCTTGATTTTGAAACCAATACTTGTTTATTAAACAATATTGGTTACTAAGCTAGTGCCACGAAAATATCGACATTGGTGATTTCTTACTCTATAAACAATAATTGTTTTGTTCAATATTCAAAGGCACCAGAATAAGCCCAAATGTTTATGTTAATTAATTTTTGAATGCTTGTAGGCCCTGATGATAATATACACGTGTATATCGAAACTTTTTTTTTTTTTAAATAAATGCTTGAGATTTCGAATAATTAGGTAAGCTGTGGAGAATAAAATTACCACTATCATTTTAAACAGGTATTTATCTGTCATTTGAAATAAAGTTGCGAAAGTTAAGTGAGTTAGAAATTAGAATTTAGTTAATCAATTTTTTAAAATACCGTTGTGAATAATATATTAACCAGAGAACATTTTCTTCAGTTTTTGTACGCAGATATCGGTAAATAATGAAATACTTGTACCAGGCACCTCACGGGCACTCTTTGCTGTCGTAGAAAGTGCACCACAGGAGTCAATATTGTACCATTAAATTTTTTAAAATTTTTGGCGTCAGTCAGGATCGAACCCGAGTCATAATTAACGAATTTAACATTTCTTGTACATACAAATAATTCAAATTGTATATATTCTTTCGTTCTATAAGGAATTTTCTCCTACTCCTATTTCTTAAGGATATATGTAATATTAATATACCTATAATTTTAAATATTTAATTAATAATACAATAAGATATTTTAAATGTACTTACTTCCCAGAAAAAAGCTTTCTGTAATGTTAATAAAACATTCTTCTAGTAGCGGCGCTCGTATACTCTTTACTCAGGGGCGCACGTTACAATATTATTACATATCTCTAAATCTATAGAAGATTTAATATATTTTTTTAAATGTATCAGATTGAGAATTTAAAGATCTTTGTATTAACAAATTTTCAAAATATAATATTTAGAAGATTTTTTTTAAGAAACTAGCACTTCTGGTTGTCCAATTGTTACCAAAACCTATTCAACTCTTCCCAGTAATGTTAGATTGAGGAATCCGTAGTTAAACAGGTTATATAGAATTTGACAAATCGTACCTCCAACATCCTAACACACACACACATACACACACACACACATACACACACACACACACACACAGACAGCATCGTAAATTTTTTAAAATCGTATCAAATATGTGCCTTGTGCCCAATATTTTTAACGTGATCCTCACGTAATTAATAGACAAAACGTCAAGTTACCTAACACGTATTTTGTATTTTGAATACATTGTTGAATCTGCGTAAAATTAATATGTAAATCAAAGATGTATAAACTATTACTGTAACTCAATCGGCATTATGCGGCAAGTCCTCCGTATAGCGTTGGGAATGGAACACAACGACACCACCTAACTGTTCATTATTATAAGCGTGCACAAGTGCGACCTTAATCTCCGGCTGCTCTTTATGTGCCACAAACGTCAGGAATGTATCCCTAATGCACCCATGAATCGGGCATAAACTAGACACAGCTGGAAACTTTGTCAACTGTAAACTGTATAAACACTCCGTGCAGAGAACAGACGGGAAATTAAACTACTAAATAAATATTACTTTTTCAGTATTACCCATAAACTGAAGGAATGAAACTACAAAAGAACTTATTTTTCTGGATTCCAATTAAACTGAATGCAGGTTTTATTGACTAAAAAAATCTTGGGAGATATGTAATTGATTTTTTATAATTTCGTTTCATAATGACGTCTTTTCGATTGTTATTTTAGTATCGAAATGACTATGTTTTGCGCAGAACTAAACACATGTAAGTAAAGAAAAATTGAAGAAATTGATAATTATTTATTTATTATAAATATTTATGATACATGATGTTAAATTACTAAATTCAATATTATTTGATTTAACGATCGGTTTTTCTTCCTCCTGAAGGATGTTTGTTCTAGGTGAAAATAATTCAGTATCCACAATATTATTTGTGAATAGTTTTAGCTTCTTGATTGTGTTTTCTTTCTCCCCTAGAATCTTCTTTTCGATTTCCTTTTTATTTGTATAAAATTCTCTATATATGCCTCCGCAACAGAAGTAGAACGCCAACCCCCATGTCTTTTGAGCGTTGATTGCTCTCGCATCAGCTAAGAAGGTAGCAGAGCACCGTCTAAAACAGTGGCCTGTATACACACAGCATTGGGAACACCGAGAAAATCAGCGATCTTTTTTGGTACAGCACCAATAGTATTGATACCTACAGGTTGTACACCACACCTTGAATTTCTGTAGAAAATAAAAAAATCGTCGATGGTTAACATTGAAAGGACGTAGATTGGCATATTAGCGAAAAACTTCCACAAAATTTTGGACTTTTTAGGTCTGTAACCATTAGATTTTCTTTTTAGGAGTGCAATTACATTCGTGAATTTACTAATATCCACATTTCGATTAAGATAAATTGTTGTGTGAAGCATTGAGTAGTTACTCCACAGTGGCGTGCGGTGCGTTTCTGGGTTGGGTGTGCAGAAATAAAAAAATATATTGTATGGGTGGAATGTTTGGTTAAAAATTCATATAACATGATTTATACAGCAACATGTAAGCTACGTGATGACGGATGTACATTCATGATATTACTTCCGGTTTATTAGTAATTAATATCAACTTTGAAATTTCAAATGGAACATACTATATTTTTTTTACAAATTTGAAAAGTACATCAAATTTGCTTTACAATCAAGTACAATAATCCATATGTTACATTATTAAAACGTAAAATGGCGTAAAATCCGTTATAAGTAATTCACTTGCAATTTTTATTCTATAAATTTTCAAAAATACATATATAAGTTAAATAAATAATATATAAATTATATACCAAATATTTACCTAAAATAAATAATTAAATTTTGTGTCTAAACTTGTCTCAAATGTAATTTTAAGGCGCTACGTGCACAAAATTTCCTGCACGCCGGAGAGTGCGATGGAGCGATACGTATTTCTAATATGTTATCCCTATCTGCGCAAATACACTACATTCCCTATGACTCTGTGTAAAAATATGCGCGCGGGGACTTGCACGCTTACGAGCAACGAGCAATTCGTATTCGGACATTCGCTTATGATAGACAACCAAACACACTTCAGTACGTTATTGTCCCATAATTATATCAATATTTTTACATTTTGTATATCATATTTAGATCAAATCAATTAAATAATTTATATTTTAATGTATTACATTTGAAATCATTCGCAGGGTGTGCAGTGCACACCTTGCACATATGGACTGCACGCCACTGTTACTCCATAGAAGTAGAAGGTTTCAATTTTAAAGATAATTCGGAAAAATATGCCAAAATCACCTTTTCTATAATGGTAGACACTTTTTTCTGTTCACACCAACTTCCAAATTTGTTATAACAAATTTCATAACATTATATAAACTGTAGGCGCATATGTACAAATATACGAATAAAATAAAATTGCCCCCTTCTTTTAGTTCCAAATTTCGCCACCAGGTTCGTATTCTTTTTGAAATATCCCAATACGAAATGTATAAAAACAAGAAAGATATAAATCATAACCGTACGAACTTTTTGCAATATTACACCTTACTGAAACAATTAATCAATGGTTATTATTTCTTATCGTATTTATTCCACCACTCCATATTCTTATAATATCTTCTTCACAGAAATGTTTTTCTCGGTTTTTCATGGATAAAATTCTCTCTATTCTCGGAATTTGTCTTCGCCACTTCACTACACTCGAGCATTAATGTCTTCAGGTCCGGAAAAAAAACTAAATATGCTCTTATTATTATTGTACCAAGTAGTACACAAACGTACAAGATATTATCTACCCATTTTAGAAAATATAGTATATTTAGTGTAAATATATAGAATCGCTACGCGCAAACACTAATTTCAACAGTCTAAACACAGGTACAAAGTATATCAAAATTGTCAGAATTGTCGCCTGTTATCCCCATCTCTATAATAATAATAATAAGAATAATAATAATAATTTATTTATTTCCGTAGAGACAGTACAAGTGTATGGAAAAAATCAACAAGGAAATAGGAGTAAAAAATACGGGTAAAATAAGAAACAATATGTTATGCAGTAAAAAAATCATTTACATTATAAAAACTGTGTTGCAGTAGAAACGACATTAGTATTTTTTTTTTTAATTTTTACCTTTCGTCACCTTTAGGTAAGGAAGGATTGTCTTTGATCAAAAAATTCAATGATGAGTTTTTAGTGAATAAGCATGTTTAGGGTCCCTATAATACGATTTTACCATTTTTACGATGATGTCTGTATGTATGTATGTATGTATGTATGTATGTATGTGAGTCAGTGTGTCTATGCGTGTGTAATGAAAGTTTCGGATCTCATAACTTCAATACCACGATTCCAAAAATTATATTTTTTTCGTATTCCTCAAGTTTACATTCAGAAGAACAACTGATTAGATTTTGGTTATAATTGGGGAACCGGAAGTGGCCTCATTTGAAGATTTAACAGTTAAATTTAATTTATTGACATTTAACGTTATTATAATTTAAAGAATATATCATTCTCTACACGATTTCATTGCATTTTATAGATATAGAGTTAAAGAATTTTAAAGAAAGTAAATTTTGTAAATCAGCCTGCTATGCTAAACATGGACAGATGTCAGTATAAATAAAAAGTAAATTAATGTGGCAGAGATGAGGATGTTGAAAAAGACACGGAAAGATAGGTAAGGAAATAACTCTAGTGTTACAAGTTTCTAGAAAAATACAAGCGAGATGATTACATTGGTTTGAAAATGTTATGAGGAGAAATGAATATATTGGATGAAGAATGAATAGCTTAGTAATAGAAGGTTGATGAAACAGAGGAAGACCAAAGATAAGATGGAAGGACTGTATTGCGGAAGATTTGAGAGAAAAGGAACTGAATGAGAACATAAAACAGAAATGAGTGGAAGAAGAAAATAAAAAATAGCGACTCCTAACGAATGGGGAGAGCTAAATAAGAAGATGTTAGTGTCAAGTGCAATTTGCATAGTTTGTTTATGAAAGCAAGAAAATTTATGTATGGAATTTATACATAATACTCGTACACAGGATTGACGGAAGGTATTGTGCTGGCCAGAACAGATT
The DNA here is from genome assembly GCA_951394225.1 of Harpalus rufipes. NCBI lineage: Eukaryota > Metazoa > Arthropoda > Insecta > Coleoptera > Carabidae > Harpalus > Harpalus rufipes. The sequence continues at coordinate 16,163,784 of OX596289.1, forward strand.
TTTTAAAGTTATTATCTATTTCAGAGAATCAGGCATCTTATAAAAAAATCTGATGTGGCCAGCACATAACCTCTCGCCGTATATTTTACCTGGCTGTATGCATAAAGCAAAGAATATTTTTATAAATACAAATAATATATTCATATAAATCTATGACGTATAAACTTCTTTATTATTCAATAATAGCATGTCTCAACATGAAGATATTTTACCATAAATTATGTTACAATAAATTACAAAGTAGAGTTTACCATATATAAATATTAGGCTGGTAACTGCAATTCGAACAACGTTGTTTACTTTCTCTTCATATTCTTCTAGTAAAAACATTAATTTTGGGCGGTCTAAAATGTATATATGGATTGTGCATCTATTCTTACATATCTTCTTTTACATTTTATTTTTTCATACATGTTATATCTAAATAACACTAATTCCCTTTAATAAAGTGACGGATAGATTGCACTTCGATTATTCTTATATCGATGTGTAATTTTGTCAATATTTACAACTTACTTGAGAAGAATTTGATAGCTTTTTCGCAATTCAAAGTTACTCTAGTCTATAGTACTGGTGTACATTGTCCCATAATGTTTGAAACAAATTTAAGTCCTTCAACCTAGACTTGTCATCTCCATAATAGTCACAGAGCAAGAACTAAGGGATTCTCCAAGTACATTTTTCTTTCATTACTCATTATTTCTGACACTGACATTTATCTGTCAGTTACAAATAATTTAAATTATCAACTATTTTTCATGGCATTCTTTCGGCTGTCAAATTTATTACAACAGATTATTTTATATATTATACTTCTTTTATCTCTAAATCTATGGAATATATAATAAAATATTTAAATGTATCAGATAGAGAATTTAATTTTCTTTAATATTACCACGAAAAATTTTCAAAAAGTAATATTTAGAAGATTTTTTTTCAAGAATCTTCTACTTCCGGTTGTCCAATTATTACCAAAACCTTTTCAGATCTTCCCATGAATGTCCGATTGGGAAATACGTTGTTAAACAAATTTTAAGTCTTATAGTTTTTGAGTAACCGTCCTTCCAACATCCCACACACACACATCCACACACACACACACACACACACACACACACACACACAGACATCATCGTAAAAATGTTAAAATCGGATTGTAGGGACCTTAAAACGTGCTTATTCAATAAAATCTGGGTATGCGATTTTTAGCATGATTACAATACCTCTCTTAGCGAGAGGTAAAAATTATAGTCTCATTCTGTTAGGAGAATCTTTAGCAACATTTATTCGGGATCTAGGAACGTAGAAATTGTTTGTATGGTGAGTATTATACTCATGCAAATCGGAAATCATGGTAAATGATGTTATATTCGTATGGATAAAAAGACAGATCTCAAGAATATAAATGCAAGCTAGTGCTAGTGGTAAAATATTTAATTCTTTAAAAGTAGCTCTGCAGGATCAGCTATCACTCATACCCACTATAGAACGTATAATTCTTTTTTGAGCAACAAAAACGTTATTTGCAGGATTTGAAGCACCCCAGAAACAAATACCATATCTTATACGAGACTCGACACAAGCAAAATAAAACACCAAAAATTGTTTATTGTTTAAGTATTCCCTTAAATGACGCACCTGATAGCAATAACGTTTAATTTTGCAACAAGTTCTTCACAGTGAGACATCCAATTTAAATTTTCAGTGAACAACATTCCCAGAAGATATGCTGAATCATTATTGCTCATTATCTTCAAAACATCAGTTAGTTTGTTGATTTTACTGGAAAGTAATGGAAATTAATAAATTTGGTCAAAAAAATGATGAATTTTTAGTGAAGAAGCATGTTTTAGGGTCCCTATAATACGATTTTACCATTTGTACGATGATGTCTGTATGTATGTATGTGTGTATGTATGTCTGTGTGTGTGTCTGTGTGTGTGTGTGTGTCTGTGTGTGTGTGTGTGTGTGTGTGTGTATGTGTGTGTGTGTGTGTGTGTGTGTGTGTGTGTGTGTGACAAAAGTTCCGGATCGCATATCTTCAATACCACGATTCCAAAAATTATAATTTTTTCGTATTCCTCAAGTTTACATCCAGACGAACAAGTGATTAGATTTTGGTTATAATTGGTGAACCGGAAGTAGCCTCATTTGAAGATTTATCAGTTAAATTTGATTTATTGACATTTAATATTATTATAACTTAAAGAATATATTATTCTCTATACGATTTGATTACATTTTATACTTCATATTCAATAGATACAGAGTTAAATTAAATTAAATTAATGTGGCAGAGATGAGTATGTTGAAGTAGATATTGGGGAAGTCACGGAAAGATACGGTAAGAAAATAACTGTAGTGTTACAAGTTTCTAGAAAGATACAAGAAAGACGATTACATTGGTTTGAACATGTCATGAGGAGAAATGAAGAATTATATTGCAACAAGAATGAATAGTTTAGTAATAGGAGGTTAAAGAAACAGAGGAAGACATAGATAAGATAGAAGGACTGTATTGCGGAAGACTTGAGGGAAAAGGAACTGAATGAGAACAACACGCAAAAATAGCGACCCCTAACGAATGGGAAAAGCTAAAGAAGAAGTGCAAGTGCAATTTGAATAATTTGTTTATGAAATAATTTTACTGGAAATTTAGAATCTTTTGCAAGAAAAATTATGTATGGAATTTATACATTATATACAGGATTGATGGAAGGTATTGTACTGGCCACAACAGATTTTTTTATTTTGATTTAAAAATAATTTATTTTCTTGGTAGCATGAAATTGGAGATTGCATATTTTGATTACATTTGTCAATCAGAGTTTCTACATTAGTGTCTGAAACAAACTGATGTCTGTTTAATAAAAAGTTCCATAGTTCTCTATTTTACTCTCGCCACAAATCGTAGCCAACTTACGTGTAGAGAGAATACGATGTTGTCTAGGCGTGGATCGGATCCATGTTGATCAACCTTTTTTACTAATTTTGGTTAGTAGGTACTATATTTACCCCTAAAGTTTTTACCCGAAGTTGTGAAACACTGTATAAAATATTTCTAAAGCTTCAACGCACTGGGTCATTGCCCTGAATTTCTGAATTACAAAGTATAAAATTCATCGCAAATATAAATCTACAAACTTTTGGAATATTCATTCAAATTTTCGTGGTATAAGCTAATCAATCATTGTAATTCATCTGCTTGTGACTACTTCCGGCTTCCGGTATATTCGCTGCTTTCTGCGTTGGTAGAGCTGAAACCTGTTGGCTTCTTTGTATGACTATATGATTCACATACCGAGTAAACTAATTATTCACTATATTCTGATTTTAAACAATACGTACAATGCTCCATTCTGAAGGTGGAACAAGCTATTGTACGATGATACAAGTACGTAATATAAAATATAATAATTTTTCTACATAAATAATTTGACAAAATTTGTTTTTTGAATACTCTAAGTTTAATGTCGATTATTCTAAAATCAGTACAAAAATAAATGGAATCTAATTCAAATATCTGTCAAAGACTGTTACTTTACAAATTTACCTTTTCTATTTTCCATCTTTCCATGTGGAGAATACATGTTTCTACGCGGTAGCACACTATACTTTTTATGTGATTACATTTATTAGTAAGCATCACTATTAATTTTTAACGTATTAATCAAGAACAGACATTTAACAAAATGACTACAAAACCTATCAACACTAGAAAACATAAATATCATATGATTGGCCTAAACTTGACTATTAATGGAAAATTGGAAAATAATCGGATACGCAGTCTACGTTTCGACTATAACTACAGTCTTCTTCAGGGCTAGAAATGGTCAATTATTGATGGTAATTTTTCACAGACTGCGTTAGTGTTTCACGGCTTGACTTGATATTCAAGTTACTTGACTTGACTTGAAATCAAGTCAATCTGAAGTCAAGTAATAGTACCGAAAATTAAGTCAAGTCAAGTAGTTACAGCTTCAAGTACTTGAAAAATCAAGTAGGTAGTTATTTTTCAATTACTTGAAAAAATCAAGTAATTATTTTTTTAATTACCAGAAAAAGTTCTTCAAGACAACATTCCATTTTCATATAGTTCCTTATGTTTTATAACAATATTAATAATATAGCTTGAAATATAAACTTTTATTCATAAAAATAAATCATACATTCAAATTTAAAAATTAAAAAAAAAAGATTTGAAAGTATATATGAATTAACAAACTATTTATAGTATATGTATTATGGTGGACCTTAAAAGGGGGAAAGTCGAATTTTAACTGGACCACCCCCTACAATGGTTCCAAATGAATAAAAACAAATTATACTGACAATGATTCCGCTTAATTTTAATATTTGACCGTGTCTAAATGCACTTGATTTTTTCCCATTTAAACAACATGGCACATTTTGGAACTTTATTTTTCTCCGAGATATTAAGAGGTTTAAAAAACACATTCATTATTGGAATATATACTAGAATGAGTCGAGAATATGTGGACAAAATCTGAAGTCCCAATTATTATTGTTATTTCGAATGGAGTATAGCTTTTTGGGTTTTTGTGCGATAGTTTAACCATCTACAGTTAACTTAATAATAACGATTAGGACTTCAAATTTTGTTGACATATTCTCGGGTCATTCTAGTATATAATCCAATATTGAGTGTGCACAGATTTTAACTTGCAGTAGTGAATCAGCACAGCATAATATGGCACACCATGCCGTACCACACACAGCTAGGTTATGATTCTACGGATTCGCGCGTTTTCGTACATAATCGGTTCGTTATCAAGTAGCTTGAATTTTCTTGAAATTGCTTGATCAAGTCAAGTAGTATCGATAGAAAATCAAGTCAAGTCAAGTAATGAATTTTTTAAAAGCTTGATTTTCAAGTCAAGTCAAGTAATTTACAAAAATATCAAGCTACTTGACTTGATGAAACCCTAGACTGCGTGTTCGATTATTTTCCAATTTTCCATTCTACTACCAGTCGATCATCGTATTCAGCCCGTGACTATTAATACTTATTAATAGCTATTTGTTGCAAATAATTTTTTTCTACTATAGTTTAGAATTTTATATTAATACGACTGAAGAAACTAAGAATTTCACTCACGCATGTGCCAGGGCAAAGGCACATAAGTGAACGAATTCGTTTCTTCACGAATGTTGTATAGGGTTTTGTTCAATCCTGCTATTGAAATATTAGAAAACATATTAAAATTTGTACTAAAAGATTTATACATGGAGAGGAAATTAACATAGGCGGCGGGGTACGTAGCTATTGTTTGTGTTTATTGTCAACAAAATTATTTTTTGGCTGTCACATTCTGTATATCTTATATAAAATTTTTAGAAATATAGAAAATAATGAAGAATGTCAGCGATCCATAAGCAGGCGCCAATACCAGTAAGAAAATTCGCGTAGGTATAGGTAATAGAAGACTCTGAAATAAATAAAATGTCACTTGCTGGCATCTTTAGTTTAAATAACTGCTGTTTTCAATAATTGTGAAGGTCATTTTCATGTAAATAAATAAATGTTATGAATTCTATTGTAGTTTATCCCTATTTTCGGTAATGAGAGGTGAGTGGGCGAAAGTTCACTTTCGCTCACTACTTTCATCCGCCCGTTACCATAGGAATAAGGTGAGTGGATAAAATAGAAGGTTTCAATTTCCGTATCCAAGTAAGAAACAATAAGTTTCAATAGCAGGATTGAACAAAGTTATTTTTTACAATAAATAATGATGGTAATCTTTTGCATACTGAGTGCGGAAAATGGAAAATAATTATGGATGTATTAAAAACTATCGACTATTAGTCGGTTACGCCGACTATCCGGCCACTATTGTAGTCGGCTAATCGGCTTCTAAAATGGCGGAATAATCGGTAAATAAAAATAATACTTTTGCTCTCTAAAATACTTTTGCACATAGAGTGCTCAAAACATATTCCGGATATTGTGAAACACGCGAATTACTTTATAAAATACTTTAAAAGGTTTACGAGATCCGACATGGTCATACACATGTCCATAGGGCCTATAAAATATAATTCGCTTTCTTGTTTTTTCACTATAATATAAAAAAAAGTCTAATTCTAATTTATAACTGCATGAAAACTTCATTCGTTTCAGAATCATTATTTTCCCACATGTGTTGCAAAGAAGATTTACAAAATAAGAAAAATTTAATTCTAAGTTTATGACATACATATCCGCTACTTGTGCGGCTGTACATGGAATTTTGAAGAGATCATGACAATTTTTCTCATGCGGCCATTTTCCGCACTCATTTTGTGTTTCAGAACACTTATTCCCCGCACAATTGTAGAAAAAGATTAATTTAACACGAGTGGATGTTTTAACTACACTCAAATAAATTGTAGTCTCGATTGTAGTGTAATTTTTAACACTAGGAATTTCTTATAGTACATACTCTTAAAATACAAATATTATATTATTATTATTATTGTATAAGTATGTGGAATATGTAATTAATACAATTATATTTTGATTTATAATATTCATCAAAATATATTTTATGAATAGAATAAATGAAACCTAACATAATTACAAAATCATCAGAACTAAATAAATATTTAGGCTTTAGAAGTAATTAACATATGTAATTAAATAGTTTCTATGTCCTTATTGTTGTTAATGTGAAGGTAATCAATTTAAAATTTAAAAAAAGGCGCCTTTACCCCCTCCTCTACTTGGCGCCGCCCAATCCAAGTCACCCGTTATTGATCTCGGTGGTAACTAGGCAACGCTCAGCATACAACATCATACATGGACTTGTTTATTACTAGATGAGCGTGATTATCAAAGACAGCCATGACGGTAATTTGTTCGAGATGCGGATCTAAGACGCCGGCTTGTGTGACATGTGACGTCATCCGAACCAATGCTGTTTTGTTTGAACGGCGCTAAATTGAGCGGGTTAAGAAAGACTTGTTTGAAATGCCAGGGAATTGATAGGCAACGAGATTTACACATTATTAAACGTGGTAAACGTTTATTCTAGAATTTAACCCTTGAAGTTTGAGTATTTTTTGTAAATATGTCAGCTTATTGATGTGTACATTTGCTACGATTACAGAAAATGCAAATGTCCATTTGAATCGTATCAAAAATTGCATATAAAAATATTAGCCCATAAGCACGTTTTAAGAGTCTTCTGATTGTAATATTTTTCGGTGTCTATATAGGTAATAATACGTAGTATTATGATTCAATGAGTTTGTTAATAATAGCTGTTAATATTAGTGATGCCGCAAGATCTCACATTTTCGATATCTCGTCTCGAATTTGTCGAATTTTCGAGAGTAATGATTTAGAGATTTGCTCGAGACGAGAGTATAATTATGAGATCTCAATTGTACCATTTTTTTATATTTTATATTTATGGGGTTTCGTGGCCGAGTGCCTGAGTGTCTGGTCGCGAATCTGAGGACCCGGGTTCGATCCCGACCGACGCCAAAAATTACTTTGAATTTTAATGGCACAAAATTGACCCCTGTGGCGCACTCTCCACGCCAACAATGAGTGTCCGTGAGGTGACGCCTGGTAAGCGCCCACACGGTACAAATATTTCATCATTACCGATATCTGTGTATAAAGCAGATTGGCACACCCAGCAATGAGTAATAAGCCGTGATGATATATTTATTTATTTATATTATAATTAAAATATACAAAATATTAATCGAGATAAAAGAATATTTTAATCGCTTCTTCATTTACAATAATATTTATTTTTCTCATTTTAGATTTATTGGGTTTCAGTTTTTGGTAAAAAGAAAAATCCAGAAAAGTGACACTTATGGTGTACTCTTCACGCCAGCTTCTAGTGCCCGCACTTTACAATGTACAGTGTTTAAAAAAATGGTAAAAAATTTAGGGTATATACTCGTACATTCCGATGTGCTGATTCGCAATCAATTTTTTGTCCAAAATTGGGAATTTTGCTCTTATTTTCATTTAGTTCTCTTTATTACTGAATATATATTTTCCTATTACCAGACTTAAAATAATGTTTTAATCAGTAGTACTTGTTTGTTATATATATGTTGCTTATACTGTTAATTTATTTACCATTGCTAATTATAAATTCGAGAAATTCAAGACTCTCGATTCGAGATCAAGAGAAGGTAAGAAAAAGTATCTCGTCTCGAAAATTTCAGACGAGACGAGTGGATAGTTTCTCACCGTTTCTCGTCTCGCACCATCACTAACGAGTATCGTAATTCATGTGAGAGCATTGTTTGATAGTCATACATGAGTTACATACATTATTTTTTCTATGACTATTCATAATAATTAAAAATCTGCTGTGGGCAGCACCATACCTCTCGCCACTATTACTTATACCTTTTCTTTATAAATTCATTCTATAAAATGTGAGCAGTAATGTGACTTTGTTCGACTTAACAAGCATATATGGGGGCCCGTGTCAGAATGACAGCTAATTAATTATATAGATATCAAATATCATAAATATCAAAATTTCAAGATTTTCTGAGTTCAAGTGGTTAATTTGTCACCAGGAGTGTGTAATTTACTTTTCGATGAAAATAAACCGTGTGCCTGAGTGTCTGGTCGCGAGTCTGGGGACCCGGGTTCGATCCCGACCGACACCAAAAATTACACCGAATTTTAATGGCACAAAATTGACTCCTGTGGTGTAGTCTCCACGCCAGCAATGAGTACCCGTGAGGTGACGCCTGGTAAGCGCCTGCACGATACAAATATTTCGTCGTTACCGATATCTGTGTACAAAGCAGATTGGCACACCCAGCAATGGGTAATATGCCGTGATGAAATGTTTATTTTATTTATGGAATTGGAAAATTATGAAATATGCAATGGAAAATTATGACATTTATGTAGCTGTCTTTCTGACACGGGCCCTCATATCTGCTTGTCAAAGCCAACAAAGTCACATGACTGCTCGCGCCCTATGACGAAATTTTGTCCTACTCTTCTAATTTTTCGAGATGTTTCCAATTCATTGTCGGAAGTAACAGTATTTCTGAAGGGTATGTGTAATATACCTATAATTTTAAATATTTAACTATTAATACAATAAGAAATATACTTCGCAGAAAAAGTCTTCAATAATGTCTCTGGATTTTTGACACTGGCATTTATCTGTCAGTTACAAACATTTTAATTTTTTAATTGGATTCCATGACATTTTTGCTTTGTGAGATTTATTACAACAGATTATTTTATATATTTCTTTATCTCCAAATCTATAAACGATATAATATAATTTGTATATGTATCAGATAGAGAAGTTAATTAAATAAAAAAAAGAACAGGACTGCAGTCCAAAACTTTTTTTTATTTAATCTGAAGCCAACGTTTCGCTGCCACTTGCAGCTTCATCAGGGCAAAAGACTAAGGCGTTAAAAATAAATAAACGCCTTAATCTTTTGCTCTGATGAAGCTGTAAGTGGCAGCGAAACGTTGGCTTCATATTAAATAAAAAATAAATACATTATTACAATATTACAGAGAAGTTATGTTCTTTAATACTTGCAAGAATAAAAAAAATTAAAAAAATAATATTTTTCTTCAAGTGTACAATAATATTCATATTATGCTACTATACACACACTATAGAAGATATTCATTTTATTACTAGTACAACAATGTTGTTTATTATTGTACTAGTAAAAAAATGTTAGCTTCTTAGTTCACCGCTGGCGGCAGCAGTCGTCACAGCAACACAGACCATATTGAAAAATTGTTATTTGACAGTTGTATCGTTTGTGTTTTGTAGTGTACACAGCCAACTATGGCTAAAATTGCAAACGCTATAATTATAATAATTCTAGAAAAATATAAAAAAATCCCCAGTTTTTTTTTGAAACACTTGAAGAAAAAATAGTATATGTTATTCGGAGCAGAACGCCCTTTTTGTGTTTTACCCAGCTTGCTTGGCCTCGGCTACCGCCTCGGCCGCAATAGCTGGGTTCAACACAAAAAGACCGCTTTCTACTCCTAATAACATAATATACTATTAGAAGATTTTTTTAAGAATTGCTACTTCCGGTTGTCCAATTATTACCAAAATCTTTTTCAACTCTTCCTAGTAATGCCCGATCATTATAGAAATGTTAAAATCGGATTGTAGGGACCTTAAAATGTGCTAATTCATTAAAATCTGGATTTGCAATTTTTAGCATGAATCCAATACCTCTCTTTTCGAGAGGTAAAAAAATAAACTATAAACCAAGAAATTGGTTATAAAATTCATCTGTATAATAATGGTAATCTGTATCGAAATGAAAAGAAAATCTGTATCATAATGACAATCCGTATCGAAATGTAAATCTGTATCTCAATGGTGTCATGCAAATACAGATGACAAATACTTAATAATTGTATTAAAGCATAGGAGTATAAAAATAAATATTTTAAAACAAAACTTCCCACCCAGCGACAAAAAGCCATACTCGTACATTTTGTATGTGCTGAATTATACTTCCGATATCCGCTTTCGCCGAAAGCGACATCATCGTTGATTTTTTAAATGGAATGATACATATTTTTTTTGATTCTGCTTGAATAATTTAAATTAGCTTTGCAGAGATGCCAATATAATTGAATTGTAATGAATAATTAACCTAGCTAGTATTTTTTTAAAATCATGTATCTTTACGCTCGGTTTCACCAACATCAAATAAATCTTCGTCGAATAATTGAAAAAATCGCATCAAAATATGACACCTAGAATAAATACCGTCATATGTATTTTGGTTTCGATGCGATATTTTTCTCTTACTCGGCGAATAAGCTATTTAGAGATTTATTTGATGTTGGTGAAATCTGTCATTAGTGCATTGTCAGGTTGCCATGACATTTGTACCTTATTTGTTTGAGGACATATTTTGACGTTTATCCAATAAGTCGTTACTTTTTGATTAATTTGGACTGCAAAAAAACTTTGTTTTTAAATTTAATGTAATTTTGTTCTCTATTGAAGCTTAATACATCAGATAAACGTATTATGTTACGTCAATTGCTCCAAAAATTCATTCTGAGCACAAAGAAAAGAAAAAGTATATTTGTCTTTAATTTTACTCTTTATTAAATCTTGATATGTAGGTACAATTGTACATCAAGTAAATATCAAACTATTTACTCAAACAATGAGGATACAAATTTCGTCTCACACTAATACTGCATTAGAATTTCATAATTTTGAAAATTTAAGAATGAAGCTTGTTCTAGTATCAAAATACGTGCTGGAATATATCATTCTTATTCCGAAACAAAAACATTTTACTGTATTCGAAGCTTGCCTCATCCAGTTAAATGGCATCTTCCGGACTTTATACATACTCATACTTTTGTATTACCCTAGTCGTAGAGGGTATTATTTACTGGTCACTTTACGATAGTAGTAAAATATATACATATTTTTTCGAACCATAAAAAAATATCATTTTGCCATTATAACAATGCACCATATTTCTCTTTTAACTTAAGAGCTCCCCCACTAGTAAGCCTTATGCATAAAAAGGTCAATATTTCTGATAAAGCTTTTTTTTTCATTATTAGCCCTTAAAGTTTTTTCCCTCATTTTCACCACCCTATGTCAATGAAAAATAAAGATCAATATAAAAATGACATCAATTTTGATGTATCTCAAAAAATGACAACAAAATTTTTTATAGTAAAATAAATTATGAATATTTTTTTAATTTTTAGGGTTTGTATTATAAAGATCCATACTGAATTTAATATAAGAACAAATTGGAATCAATTTCCATGTTCTTATGACATTTAAATCATTGCTGTCAAAAATTTGCGTTGAATTTGTTTATTTAATTTAATTTACTATGGAACTAAATTTAACTGGATGTTTGTAATACCCAATCTTAACTTAGAAAACCGCTACATTTAGTATAAAGCAAGTATGTAATTTTTTTGATAGATATTTTAGTAGTTTTTGGTAATAAACTACTATATCTATGTGTGACTATTGATCAACACACAATCGTAAAAACTTGAATAAAATACAAAGATGTAATTTTGACGTTGTTTATTCATATTCTAAAAACAGACTTGTCATTTTGTTTTTATTACATTTGACAGGTTACAGATGTACTCACTTGATAATATAACGTAGTAGTCGCTATTCTTGAATTTCTTCATCCGCTCATTTCTATTTTGCTTGTTGTCCTCATGCAATACTTTTCCTCTCAAGTCCTTCGCAATACAGCCTTTCCATATTATCTTTGGACTTCCTCTGTTTCTTCTACCTTCTACTACTAACCTGTTCATTCTTCTTCCAATAGATTCTTCATCTCTCCTCATATTTCTATCATTCGAGCCATTTCCCTTATCCTCTCATTCTGTATCCTATCTTTCCGTATCTTTCCAACATTCTCATCTCTCTGCCACATTCATTTTCTTTTCATTGACACTGACATCTGTCAATTACAATTTTCTTAATATAGTAGCCAGTAGCGTATACAAGGGGGAGGGGATATGGGGTTCAATCCCCCCCCCCATTGAGAAACAATATATGTACATAGTTGTATCTAGACATAAATAAACAAATAAACGCCGAAATTACAAAGTATTATGATGAAAATGTGGTATAGGCATTTAATTGAAATTAAACATGATAATTTCCCAAAACAAACAGTAGACTATTTGAAATATTGTGATAAAACAATTTATCCAAATATTTATAAATTGATTTATAAAAGATCATTTTCTACGCTGAGAAGATTGAAAAGTTACTTGAGATCAACAATGTCCGAAAACCGGTTAAATGGCTTAGCCTTGCTCAATATTTATAGAAATATTGAAATTTCTAGCGAAGAAGTGTTGCAGGAACTAATTAATGGAAAAAGAAGATTAAATTTTGATTTATAATTATTAGTAGTATTACATATTGTTATTTCATTATTGCTACTTATTGTATTTTTCTTTCGTTATTAATAACTGTTTATTTATCTCTTACTTACATAATGTATACATTTTATTTTAAAATCCTAAATCCCCCCCCATTAGAAATTTCTGGCTACGCTACTGATAGTAGCTGTTTCCATGGTTATAGCATAGCTGACTGATTTATGAAATTTAATTCCTTTATAATTCTTTAACTCTATATTCATTGAATATGAAGTATAAAATGCCATTAAATCGTATAGATAATGTTATATTCTTTAATATTTATAATAACATTGCGTCAAAAAATGATATCTAACAGCGTTTTTTTTAAGAACTGTAAAAACTTCAAATGAGGCTACTTCCGGTTGGTCAATTATAACCAAAATCTAATTATTAAGACACCGGAGTGTCTTCTGGATGCTAACTTGAGGAATACAAAAAATATGTAATTTTTGGAATCGTGGTATTGAAGTTATGCGATTCGAAACTTTCGTCACACACACACACACACACACACACACACACACACACACACACACACACACACCCGCACACACACATCATCGAAAAAATGGTAAAATCGTATTATAAGGACCACAAAACGTGCTTATTCACTAAAAACTCATTATTGATTTTTTTGACCAAAGACAATACCTTTCTTACCTAAAGGTGACGGAAGCATATACAAGGCATGTTTTAATATTTCTCGGCTTTTCAATCAAATACTTTAACCTTTACAGTTTTTGTTATATATTATTATAACGTAGTTGAACACACAAACATCCAAGTCCCTGGTGGGAATCGACCCCAGGGTCCGAGCGCTGCAGATACGCCGCCTCGAGCACCGAGCTGGCTATTTACATATACAAAGTATGTTACAAAGTTAAAATATAATAATAAATATTCATCTAAAGCTGTGTAGAAATATATGTGTAAGAAATCAGAATAAAAATTCAATCAATTTATAATTCATTTCATTTATGTTTCCATTATATTAGTATTACTTTTAACTTCACATCATATAGTATGTAAGAGATAAATTATTTATTGCTAGATCCTAACATTCCAGCACGAGATTTCACTTCCCAGTTATTTGCTAAGCTAGCGCATTATTTAACGATTCATAATTTTCAAATGGCTAATAAAGCCATTCCTATATTCTCTTTAAATTTTCTTTTTATAATAAAATGAATATTTTTATATGACAAAAGTACCTATGTACATCGCATATAATTTTAAAATAAAAATATATGACGTACATATAAGCGTACCTATAACGAATGATTTAAATTGTCATGCTCGTCAAATTTTATATTCTCGAAACACATAATCTAAATGATTAAAATATGAGTGTTTTTTAGCATTTCAATGTTTTAAAATAACATAAATATAATATGGATATTATGGATTGAAGGTGCACCTGTTTATTTATTTACATTATTGGTAATATGTCAAATAAAATGATAAATAAGTATATGTAAATTGTAAAATATAAATTTATGGATTATTTTTAAAATAAAAAATCTGTTGTGGCCATGGTGGCCATCGCAATACCTCTCGCGCCGTTTCCATTGTGGTATATATAAATATTGTATTTAACATTTCTTGTACACACAAAAAATTGTAATTACACCTAATCTTTATATTTACGTTTTTTCTATAATTTTAAATTCATTCTATGAGTAAGTTTTCTCCATTTCTTCTAAATGATCGAGGTTTTTCCAATTCAGTAACGGGATTGGTGTTATTTCTGAAGGGTTCGTGTTATATAGGTACCTATAATTTTAAATATGTAATTAATAATACAATAATAAATATTAAATATAGTTCCCAGGAAAAACCTTAAGTACTATCTCTGAATTTTTGACACTGACATTAGTGACATTTATCTGTCAATTACAGACATTTTAATTTCTCAAGTAAGTAGTTACCATAGAGATGTTTGGACTGTGAGCAGGCTGTGAGATTTACTAAAACAGATTATTTTATAGATTATATATCTATATCTTTAAATCTATAGAAGGTTATAATAAAAAAAAATGTGTCGGATAGAGAATTTTGTTTTTTAATATTTGTAATAACATAAATATTCAAAAAATAATATTTAGAAGATTTTTGTTAAAATACTACTACTTCCGGTTGTCTAATTGTTACCAGGATCTATTCAACTCTTCCCATTACTGTTAGATTGAGGAATCCGTAGTTACACAGGTCTTTAAACTTATAGAATTTGAGAAATAGTACCTCCATCAACCTAACACGCATACACACACACACACACACACACATCCACACACAAACACACACACACACACACATACATACATCATCGTAAAAATGTTATTATCGGATTCTAGGGACCTTAAAACGTGCTTATTTACGAAAATCTGGATTGCGATTTTTATCATAATTCTAATACCGCGAGTAATAACTTTCTTAGCGATTAAGTAATCGAATTCAATATGTACTACGTGAGTAATAAATCAATGCATATTATCAATATCTAACCTGAAAATGGTTGCATTTTAGACAAGTTTTTAATGTGAAAAACTATGTTTCCATTTAAAAGTTCCGTATTATGAGAAGCACTGTTTTTTGTAACAAATGATTATATGTAAGATTTATGTTTACTGTTCGTAATCTTGTTAACGGTTTGTGCTTTTCTTTGTTCGGGTACAGCGTACTGTCCATTATTGCACATCTTTTATAGTTCCTAGTTTGTAGTTTGTTGTTTTTTCCTTAATATTTTGATAGCTATTTCTCTATTACTTTATGTTTCACTAATCCTTTTAGTTCTCGTACCAGAATTGAAATGTTCTGGAATGAAGTGTTGCACGAATTTTTTTCTTTGCTGATGACGCTGTTTGGGACTTTTTCATGTTCATCTATCCCTGAGTCTGATGGAATTCATATAATTGATATTTCATTACTTTCATTGTTAAAAATGTAACGACCATCTTGTTACGGCTTTTTTCATGAACAACTTTTTGGAATATAAACATCCGACTGCTACTTTTTTTGAGATCATGCGCACAGATCCAACTTTTTTCCCCTCTCACAGTGTTATAAACCAGTTGAAAGGATGGACCTGCATCTACGAGTAAAATGTGCGAGAGTAGCTTGTGATCATCTACTATTTTTATTTTTTTATGAAACTTCATCTAAAATGAAAGCGATTTGTATTTTAGAAAGTCTTTATTGTTATTCGTAAATGTTAACTGTTAAACGTTTTTATTTGCATATTTTATATCATTTCAATATATGTATACATATACTTTATAAATTATAGTGAAAGTGATATATTCTTCTCAAGCTTGAATTTGACGTGGGACATATAAATAATTGAATTATAAAGGTAAAACTACGAAATTCTTCAAAATTCCAAGAAAAATTGACATAACTTTGACTGTCAAATTAATGTAACACGAAAAGAGCGTCCCTGTGAGAGTGAATACTTTCGGGTGTCCCCTGGCAACGGTACCTGAATGCCGGCCAATCTTTCCACAACTGCGCTACATGTCTCAGAGGGAGGGATGAAGAAAAAACTTTTATCAAGACCATGTTTGACTTTGACATTATATCAAACCCAGCGCCTGTCCGAATGAATTTATTGTATTGTAGTGCAGATACGAATAAATAAATAAATTGTTATTCGTTATACCATAATATTTTTTTTTTAATATTCTCTGATGTAGATACAGGGATGATTTGGTTCTCAAACAATTGACTTCGCTAATAATTGAGGTCACATAAATTAATCTTCTTCCACCTTATGAAAATATATAAATATATATGTTAAAAAAATCTTTGTGGTCAATAATTGGAAATACGCGTGGATAATAAGCAATTTAATAATAGCTATTTGTGTATTAAGAGCGCAAAATAGGACATTGTCGATTGAGAGTCGCGCGGCATTCTCTCGAAATCGACAATGTTCATTTGCGCTCGAAACACACACAAGATTTTTTCTACAGTCGCCACAGTGGGGTCCTCCACCATAACAAAAAATAATAAAATGTACACTTTGTACTTACACTGCTACTCAATTCATAAGGATTAATATAAAGAAAAAACGTCTTTTATATTTAATTTTAATTTATCGATATTTCTCATTCTTTTTGACCTATTGCTTCAACCTAATCTATACATTTTATACTTTCGTTTTTGTAAATGAATCCCCTATTTTATTATCACAATAGTGCAGCATTGTTTTTTTTTTTTTTTTTTTGGTTATGTAATATACCGACAGAGCAGTTATATGTCAGATTGATTTGTAAAGGTGGTAAATGTGTCACTACAGTGCCATTAGATTCTGACTAAACCTTTTCAATATGAATGTAGACAAGTGACATTTCTCAACATTGTATAGTTAGAAATTTGGACAACGAGCGTTTTTTCTGCTTTGTCGCGCATGAGCGGCAAAGTGACATTGTGCGTCGACAAAAGAGAGCGCAAATAGCTACTTTCTATGTAGACTGTAGAAAAAATAATTAATGAAAGGTTTTGCCACCGACAGCCTGTCATTTAATGTGACATGGCATCATAAATTTAAATAAGTGTTATTTGGTTTACTTCTGTAGTTTCTTTTTTATTTTCATATACTTGAAAATGGATTCCGTAAATAAAAATCCGTCGTGGCCAGCACAATACCTCTCGTCATTTCCATTTTATGTTACATAAGTAAGGAAGTTAATATTTCTTGTAAATACAAATAATTCAAATTGTATCAATTCTTTCGTTCTATGAGAAATTTTGTCCTACTCTTTAATTAATAATACAATAAGATATATTAAACGTACACGTACAAACATTTAAATATCTCAACTGATATATTTTTTAGAAACTACCACTTTCGGTTGTCCAATTGATACTAAAATCTTATCAGCACTCCCCATTAATGTTAGATTGAGGAATTGGTAGTTAAGTATGTCTCAACTCTTGTAGTATTTGAGACACCGACATCATCGTAAAAATGTTATAATCGTATTCTAGGGACCTTAAAACGTGCTTATTTACTAAAATCTGGATATGCAGTTTTTAGCATGCATCTAATACCTTTCTTAGCTAAAGGGAAAAAAGGCGATAGCAAAAGACTTGAAAGTAGTGAGATTTTGGAATAGAGTAAATGTGTAACGTAAAGATGAGGATATGGTATTATAAACTCGATTATTTTAAAAACTAATAACTGTTTTTAAACTTTTATAGTTTTTAACATATAGTTTTAAGGTCTAATTTTAATATAATTGATCCATGTTCTAATTTGTTACTACGATGGAGGATCCCATTGACACGATGTGCCTCTTGAACTCGTACTAAATTATGAATAATCTAGCGAGTACAAGCTTCAGTACATCGAAATAATTATGTAAGATGGAGTGAATCGTTTTTCAACCAGGGTTACTTGAATCGAACGAACAGGAACAAAATAACATTATCCTCTTCATGCCGTGTATAATCGCAATGTTTTCATTCATATAGTTTTTAGGCGTCCTCTATGAAGCTCATTCTTTAAAGATACATGGCCAAAATTCAGAATTAAATTCATTGTACCAACGTTTTATGGTAGCTAATGAGCATAACTCACACCGATATACCTATATAGTTCAGTACATCAAAACAATTTTGGCAACTTAATTCACACTTAAATTTGTAGAAAATTGCAGCTTGAAAATGCTCGTTGTTAAAATTCATGATTTTTCACTTCCACTAACTTCAAAAAGAGTAAATAAAATTATTTCATTTTTTTGTCAGTCAAACACATTTCTAAAATATAATTGCATAAAAGCAGCAAAAATCTCCTTCTGTAAATTTTCTGGTGATTGTTAATTTTTCATTGAAATTTTCATCTGAAAAGAAAATGACTTGGTGACGTTGAAAAAAAGCGGAGTAATTTTTAAATTGCCCCACAAATGTTAATTTCGCTAATTACCGGTGTAAATGCTCTCCAAGCTTATCTCGGTAGCCATGGAGATGAACGAACAGATGAAATTTGCATAAGGGTGACATTCATTATGTCATCTCTTACAATGACAGATGACTATGAAATTGTAAGTTATTGTTATTGGCCTGTTCTACATATTTTTTGCCTTACGTAAAGTAATTGCGTGTATATTATCTTGCTGAGCGCTTATTGTCACAAGCGGTTTTATAAATTTTCCGCTTTCAGAGAGCAATTTATTTCAATATCGTGAAAATGTTACATTTTACTACGAGCCCAAAATCATATTAGTTCGGTCGGTATAATATTTTACCTTAATGATATTTTACATATTACAAAAAACTCAATAAATATTTTATTCCTACAAAAATTATATTATTACCGTAAAATATACAATTTCTGCTAAAATTTCCAACATAAACAAAATAGTTTCGATAACAATAATTAGGTTTGAAACTAAATTAAATTAACTATAATACGAGTCAGAATAGTACAGCCACTATTTTAATATTGCATTACGCCTCCTATATTGACTATAACGTCTTTAATTCTGTTAGGTATTATACAAGGGCAGTTTATAAAGAAATCTACCTAGCCATGAAATAAAAGACGAACGATAACAATTTTTTCTTGTCAAATTTGTGTGTCATTTTGTCAGTATTAGCGGAATTTCTTAAGGATATATGTAATATTAACATACCTATAATTTAAATACATATCTAATTAATAATACAATAATATATATTAAATGTACTCGTACCTCCCAGAAAAATCTGATTTTTGACACTGACATTTTGCATTTATCTGTCAATTATAAACATTTAAATACCTCAACTGTTTTTTAGGCAACGACATTATTTTTTACAACTGATTATTCTATACTATTATATATACTATATCTCCAAACGTACACGAGATATGTATTTCCAAGAATTTTTTTCAAAAAAATAGTATCTAGAAGATTTTTTTTCAAAAATTTGCTACTTCCGGTTGACCAATTGTTACCAAAACCTTTTCAGATCTTCCCATGAATGTGCGATTGGGAAATACGTAGTTAAACAAAGATTAAGTCATAGTTTTTGAGTAATCGTCATACATACACACACACATACATCCACACAAACAGACATCATCGTAAAAATGTTAAAATCGGATTGTAGGGACCTTAAAACGTGCTTATTCAATAAAATATGGATATGCGATTTTTAGCATGAATGCAATGCCTCTCTTAGCGAAAGGTAAAAATGAGTGAAACTAAGTTGGAGCATCGGAGTGTGATAAAATTCGTAACAAAAGAAGGCAATGGTCCTAAAATTATTCATGAGCGAATGGTGGCCGTGTATGTAAGTAAAATTTGGGTGTAACAGTTTCGATGGGAAAGTGATTCGATACAGGATGATATAAAATCTAGTCGACCACTTGAAGCACGAACTGCAGAAAATGTTCAACAAGTTGAAAAATTGATGCTTACAGATCGACGGTTGAAGGTTTCACTTATTCCCAAGAAACTGTCTTTATTTGAAACCAGTGTTTGGAAAATTGTGCATGATGATTTGGGCATGAGGAAGGTGTCCTCACGGTGGATACCCAGACTGCTTACACTTGATCAGAAACAGACAAGGAAATAAATTTCGCAAGAAAATTTGACTGCTTTAGAAGATGACAGCGACTTTTTCTCGAAAATTGTGACTGGAGATGAAACATGAGTGTATCACTGGGACCCGCATACCAAAAAATAATCCATGCAGTGGGTTCATAAGGGCTCTCCTCCACCCAAAAAGGCCAAGACACAATCTTCCGGGAAAAAGTTGATGGCAACAATTTTTTAGGATAATAAAGGGATATTATTAATAGAGTATATGCTAAGAGGGTCTACAATTAATGCAGAGGTATATGGTAGAACTATTCAGAACTCAAAACTTGCCCTGGAAGAAAAGCGTCCGAATTGATATAAACAAAAGAAATTGTTGTTGCATGACAATTGTAAGGTTCACAAAGCGCGTAAAGTTGAAGGCATTATCAAGGACTGCGGTTTTACAGAACTACGCCATCCACCTTATAGCTCCCATTTAGCACCTTGTGACTTCTTTTTATTTAAAAATATGAAAAAAAATCTTAGGGGAAGGAGATTTGAATCAGACGAGGAGTTAATGTATGCTGTTATTTTGCAGATCTTCCAAAAAAATATTTTTTTGACGGAATGGTACAGTTGAAGAAACGTTGGGAAAAATGAGTTAGTGTTATTTATTTATTTACATTTTGGATTCTCAACAGGATAAAATATCCCAATAAAATAGAATCTCTACATACACAAAAGCTACAATACTAAATAGAAAAAAATAGTGATACTTAATGAAGTTTGACACGTTGAATATTGCCGAAATATAACAAGTGGAGTATAAATTTATTGCAAATATAATGATAAAATACGTTTAAAAATAAGCAAATGTGACGAAAACATGTCTGGTAAATGAATTGTTGTTTGTATTTCTTTTTGCATATTGCTAAGTCGAGTTACTGCTGAATTAAGAGCTGAGTGCTGAGTTTGTTCTATAACGTGGAATGCTAAATAAGTTCATACATGGTTACGAACCCTAAGACTAAACCTTGATAACAGGTACGGTGAATCGGTCATATTATTAAATAATTTATACAGAAATATAAAATCTTTAAGTTTTCTCCTGTTTTCTAAACTTAGTAAGTTTGCTCTGTATACTGGAAATCTATATTTCAGATATTTTATTAATTTGTTTTGTATGATGCTTTCAATTCTAGTAATATAAACTAAATACCATAGATTCCAACACACTGAAACAAGTTATGTTGAAAAATAAAGTATTGTTCAAGTTCAATGTGTCTTCTTTCATAGCAAGGTAAATTTCTTTATAAACTGCCCTCGTATCAACTAACTTTTCACATTCATCAGCATCAATATTATCCCATACTTGTTGCAATGTTACATTTAATTCGTTTACTGTGCATTCCGAATTCTTACGCAGTTCCTGTTTCATTTTATGTCAAAGGGAATCAATTGGCGACAAATCCGGACTACTTGAAATCCACTTTAGAGTAGGAATATTCTGGTTTTCAAGCCAGGTTTTAACGGTTTTGCCGAATTACACAAGGCATCGTCCTGCTGAAAAAACATAGCTCCCTTTGACGGACTGACATACAGGAATCGATAGTACAAGGGTTGCCTTTTATATTTCGGGATTGGGCAACCCTAGTGCTGCCATCTGGCAATTGACGTCTCTATCTTGAGCGCTGTCGAAACACGCCACCTCAACACGCTCGGCCACCAAGGCATAGTACTAAAAGTTCTACTTTTTTTATTATTCCTGTAAATCTCTCAAAGCAATATGTGTCAAATTTCAGTAATTAATTTGTATATATTCAGATTCTGAGGCTTTCAAAATTCATCTACGGCTCGTATTTTAATTTATCTTAATCAATCAGTAAAGTAATTGTTTCCAGACTTAAGTAAAGTAAGTAATATACTATAATCATTTCTGTGGGTAATTTTTACCTCTCGCTAAGAGAGGTATTGGATTCATGCTAAAAATCGCATATCCAGATTTTATTGAATAAGCACGTTTTAAGGTCCCTACAATTCGATTTTAATATTTTTACGATGATGTCTGTGTGTGTGTGTGTGGATGTGTGTGTGTGTATGTGTGTGTGTGTGTGTGTGTGTGTGTGTGTGTGTGTGTGTGTGTGTGTGTGTGTGTGTGTGGAATGTTGGAAGGACGATTACTCAAAAACTATAAGAATTTAAATTTGTTTAACTACGTATTTCCCAATCGGACATTCATGGGAAGATCTGAAAAGGTTTTGGTAACAATTGGACAACCGGAAGTAGAAGATTCTTGAAAAAAAATCTTCTAAATAATATTTTTTGAAATTTTTTCTTGGTAATATTAAAGAAAATTAAATTCTCTATCTGATACATTTAAATATTTTATAATATATTCTATAGATTTAGAGATAAAAGAAATATAATATGTAAAATAATCTGTTATAATAAATTTTACAGCCGAAAGAATGGCCATGGAAAATAGTTGAAAATTTAAATTGTTTGTAACTGACAGATAAATGTCAGTGTCAGAAATCCGGAGACATTACTGAAGAATTTTTCTGGGAAGTACATACATTATATTATTTCTTAATGTATTAATAGAATTGGAAACATTTCGAAAAATTAGAAGAGGACAAAATTTCTTCATCAAAAATGAATTTAAAATTAAACAATCTAAATATATATGGAATAGATATATGTGTAAGTAGAATTTTTGGTGTAGAGTGTAGGTATACAAGAAATGTTAAATACAATAGGGCGCGAGCAGTCATATGATTTTGTTGGCCTTGACAAGCAGATATTGGGGCCCATGTCAGAATGATAGCTAGTAATTATGTATATAGATGTCAAATATCATAATTTCTCATTCTAAATTTAGTGATTTATCAATTCCATGTGGAGCAGAATTAAATGTTAAATATCTAAGGCATACAAGTAAATTTTAAACACCTGGTGATAAATTAACTACGTAAATTTAGAAAATCTTGAAATTTTTATTGAAAAATTCTAACATTTGACATCTATGTACATAATTACTAATTATCATTCTGAAACGGGCCCGCACATCTGCTTGTCAAGCCCAAAAATGTAACATTACTGTTCGCGCCCTATACTTATGTAACCAAAAAAAGGAAGTGGCGGGAGGTATTGTGCTGGCCACAACAGATTTTTTTGACTGTGGTGTAGTTTAGGTGTTAACAAATACTAGAAATCTAAGTCATGCAGAATTTATTTTTACAAAACCGACGTTTTGATACACTCTTGTAATATCATCAGAGCTTTTGAAGCAAGATCTTCCAGATTTTTACATACAAATATGTAAAAATGTATACATTCGTTTAACTATACAGTTTTTCAAACATCGTACGCAAATTCACAAAAAGTACATATAATGTTTGCTCTCAAAATGTTGTTCTGTTGTCAATTTTGAGAGCGAACAGATATGTATGTGCCTTTTGTGAATTTTTGTATGATGTTTTAAAAACTGAATGGTTAAAGGAACGTATTTGTGTTCATGAATGATTGTACATACCTATGTAAAAATCTTATCGAAACATCGGTTTTGTAAAAATAAATGCAGTATAACTGAGATATCAAGTATTTCTTAACATATAATTATATTGCCAAAAGATATTGTCAAGACGTTTAATCCATCTTCACACATTTTCGAGGATGAAAATTTTTTTATTCTCCGAAGGAAAAAAGTGAACCTTCTACACAATTTATCAATGCCGTTCTTAGAAATACTTTTTGAGTAATGTTCGTATTTGAATGGATCTTAATAAATTATAAGTTAAGTGTTTTTGATAATAAATTGTGGAATCGTATGAATGAGTGCGTTGTGTAACCGGTTGCTGTTCTAACGAACCAGGTATGAATCCTACTGGAGGCAGTGGCGGCTTGTCAGGGTAGGCATGTGAGGCAGTGCCTCACCAGAAAAGAAATAAAGCTGCAAGTAAAGTAGTATGTAAATTAAATTTTAACTTATTCTGTTAATGCTTGTCTTTATAAATATCAAAAGTATAATTTAAGCCACGACCATAACTAATATGTAATGCAGTTCACCTAATTTACACCCTATAAAGTGCTTCTCGAAATGAATAGTATAACTGCCTAATGTTTTTGATAAAGCATTCATTCCGGTAAGAAATACGTGCGCTAGACAAAGAGCTGTTTGAGGCACTGCTTCAAATGCTAAATGCAATGAGTGCGTAAAGGATAAAAGATAGTCACTTTACCTTCCACGCGGCCCTATAGAGGCCGTTACCGTTACTGCATATTTTTGCAAGCAAGATTAAATAATATTAGCTGCAAATTGCATTCGACAATAAACAAACATAACATAACCTGTCTTGTCTAGCATTTTTATTATAATAGGCTCTAGTTTGTGACTGAAACGTATTGCCGTAAATATTTAATTCTTTTATTTTTTTCGTTGTTTTTATAGTTTACCCACGTAGTGTTTATGTAATTTGAATTTTAGTTGAAAACAAAAAACAAATAATGGTTTCGACTTTAACTTTAAATGAAATGAGTGACAATATAAGGAATTTTGAAGATATTGTTAATTTGTTAATTAAGAAAAATCCATTTAATCAACTGTGTTATGAAGATAAACTATTTGTCAAAGAATTTCCTAAAATGTTCTGTGATCTGGCAAATT
Organism: Harpalus rufipes; assembly: GCA_951394225.1. NCBI lineage: Eukaryota > Metazoa > Arthropoda > Insecta > Coleoptera > Carabidae > Harpalus > Harpalus rufipes. Next base: position 16,188,889 of record OX596289.1, read on the forward strand.
TATTTTTGTACATGAAAGGGGAAAAATATGCATTTGCACATCCCTTGAAAAAAATGTAACTTTCAATTATAAGGCATTTGACCTTGAATGAAAAAAAAATTACGTATTTTTTTTCTGGATACCTTTGCCTCACCAATGTTTTAGTGCGCGAGCCGCCACTGACTGGAGGTAATTTGAAAATTATTTTCAGTTTGCAAATAACAGAAAAATTATTCCTATGATGCTTTATTCTGCGACAGCTATGAAAACATATGAGGTTAAGCCTGCTAACGATAAGCACTCAGATATATCAATCAAAATTTGTTAATTAACAGGAGACTGAACCATCTTAAAGTTGGCAATGAGCTTGGATGATATATTATAAATTTTTACCTGTTTACTTCGTTCGTTCGGCATCATCACGTCTAGTGAGATCAACAAACGGAATTAATGGTACAAATGCTACACTAGCTAGTGTACTATCAGGTCCAAACTAGTATTTTTTTTTTTAATCATCCTATGTAAATGGGGTATGTGATCATATTAGATTTCCAATATACCCATGGCTCATAAAATATAAAAAATAACCACAACCATTATAATAATAAAAATTAAACATTACTTCGTAATAATAAAGTTATTTGCAATTAAATGTTTTGGGGATTTGGTGACATCAGTATGGCCTAATTTTATATTTCTACCGCTATAAACCACCATGGCATAGTGTCTGTCTTTGTCTACCACGTTCGGGCCATAGTGACGTCACTATACTCCTCCAAATTTTTAATAATTTATTTTTCGAGAAATGCAATAATGGGGTATTCTACCGATTTATTTTTTTCATATTTTTTGTAATAATATATAAAAATCTAGGAATATTGGTAAAAACTATGTTAAAATTTGAATTAGTAAGCGAGATAGAATTTTGGTGACTGAAGTTGTGACGTCATAGTCCCGAGTTGATTATGCTTCTAAAACACATATCTAATTCTAGAGTTGTCTGCATTATCTGGATATATTTTTATTTCTTTTTGTTCTATTCTTCTCTTTTTTGTCAAATTAATTAATTAGTAATGAATACAGAAATAAAGAAAAATGTTTAAAATAAAAAAAATATTTAATGACAGCAGTGATGCTATAGTTCTTAATTTGAATTCAAACAAATTATCTTCCGTCAATCCTGTGTATTATATATAAATTTCATACTTAAATTTTCTTACAAAAGATTCTATATTTGCAGTAAAAGTATTTCATAACAAACTATGCAAATTGCACTTCACACTGACATCATCTTTTTCTTCTTTAGCTTTCCCTATTCGTTAGGGGTCGGTATGTTTTATTTTATTCTTCCACTCATTTTTATTTTGCGTGTCGTTCTCATCTAGTTCTTTTTCTCTCAAGTCTTCCGCAATATAGTTCTTCCATCTTATCTTTGGTCTTCCTCTGTTTCGTCTACCTTCTATTATTAAGCTATTCATTCTTCCAATATATTCTTCTCTCCTCATGACATGTTCAAACCAATGTAATCGTTTCTCTTGTATCTTTCTAGAAACTTCTATCACTCGAGACATTTCCCTTATTCTTTCATTCCTTATCCTATCTTTCCCCAACATCCTCATCTTTGCCACATTCATTTTCTTTTCATTGGCACTGACATCTGTCAGTTAGCTGTTTCCATAGTTATAGCATAGCTGGCTGATTTATAAAATTTAATTAATTTATAATTCTTTAACTCTATATCCATTGAATATGAAATATAAAATGCAATGAATTCGTATAGATAAGAATATTCTTTAATATCTATAATAACATTAACATTAAATGTCAAAAAATAATATTTACATCGTTTTTTCATGAAAAAACTGTTAAAATCGTTAAATAGGGTACTTCCGGTTGACCAATTATAACCAAAATTTAATTTTGGAATTCTAGTATTGGAGATATCGCGGCTGAAATTATAGTTACACACACGCATTCACACACACACACACACACACACACACACACACACACACACACACGCACGCACATACACACACACACACACACACACATACATACAGACATCATCATAGAAATAGTAAAATCGTATTGCAGGGACCGTAAAACGTACTTATTCATTGGAAACTAACCATCAAATTTTTTGTCCTGACAATACCTTCTTTACCTAGAGGTGACAGAAAGTAACAACGATCCATCAATTTAAAAAAATATAAGTATTTTATTTTTTGTATGGTTTTTATACATACATGGTGTTGACCGGCACAGCCGAACATAGGACTTTAACGTGTAAAATTATACTTTCCTAATTTCCTGCTTCCCAAATTATTTTAGGTAAAAAAGCTTCATATAAAAGTATGCATCTGAATCAATAAAGAAAATTAATTTTGTGTGCCATATAACGGCAGAAATTAGTTATGAAAATGTCGATAATCACCCCAAAAATAACTATAGCCATGGAATTGAAACAAAAAATTAACAAATGTTAACGATTTATCTGTCAAACTAGGTTAATTTGTTTTTATTATTATTTGTAATTTCTGTTCAAATGAACAAATATCAATATAAATTAACAGATAATATTAACTATAACAGAAATTAGAAATAATACCTAATAAAAATAAATTGCCCTAACATGAAAGATAAACCGTTAGACAATTGTTATTTATTTTGTCTCAATTCCATAGCTATTACTATTTTTGAGGAGATTTTCGACATTTTTATACCTAATTTCTGTCGTTATGAAGCATACAAAATTAATTTTGCTTATTAATTCAGATGCAGAATTGTATGCCCTATAACTTTTATTTATTTTATATTTATAATTTTTTACCTAAAATAATTAGGGAATCGGGAAATTAGGAATGTCTGATGTTAAAGTCTTATGTTCGGCTATACCCATCACCACCCTGTATATGTATATTGTATTTGATACTAACATCTGCCAATTAGTATTTTAATATCTTTAGATTCTATCGTGTAGAAGCATAGGTTGCAAAATTCAAGAAGTTTAATTTATTTATAATTTTTATCGCCTAAATAACTATATTTAATATAAAAAATCTGTTGTGACCAGCACAATACCTTCCGTCAATCCTGTATATAATGTAAAAAATCCATACATAATTTTTCTAGCAAAAGATTCGAAATTTCCAGTAAAATTATTTCATAAAGAAACTATTCAAATTGTACACTGACATCTTCTTCTTTAGCTTTTCCCATTCGTTCGGGGTCGTTATTTTTGCGTGTCGTTCTCATTCAGGTCTTTTTCTCTCAAGTCTTCTACAATACAGTTCATCCATCTTATTTTGGTCTTCCTCTGTTTCTTCAACCTCCTATTAGTAAACTATTGAATCTTGTTCCAATATAATTCTTCATTTTTCTTAATGATACGTTCAAACCAATGTAATCGTATTTCTTGTATCTTTCTAGAAACCTTTAACACTAGAGTTATTTTCTTACCGTATCTTTCCGCGTGTTCCCCTACATCTACTTCAACATCCTCATCTCTGCCACATTAATTTATTTTTATTGATACTGAAATCTGTCAATTTGAATTATATGAATTTAGTAGTAGTTTCCATGTTTAGCATAGCTCGCTGAATTATAAAATTTAATTTCTTTAAAATTCTTTAACTATGTATCTATTGAATATGAAGTATAAAATGTAATCAAATCGTATAGAGAATAATATATTCTTTAAGTTATAATAACGTTAAATGCCAATAAATCAAATTTAACTGTTAAATCTTCAAATGAGACTACTTCCGGTTCACCAATTATAACCAAAATCTAATGACTTGTTCTTCTGGATGTAAACTTGAGGAATACGAAAAAAATATAATTTTTGGAATCGTGGTATTGCAGTTATGGGAACCGAAACTTTTGTCACACACACACACAGACACACACACACACACACACACACACACACACACACACACACAGACACACAGACACACATACATACATACAGAAATCGTAAAAATGGTAAAATCGTATTATAGGGACCCTAAAACATGCTTATTCATTAAAAACTCATCATTGAATTTTTTGACCAAAGACAATACCTTCCTTACCTAAAGGTGACGGAAGGTAAATGCAAATAAACTGTATAGTATAGATAATAAAATATACTTTAATATTTATAATAATTTAAAATGTCAAAAAATCATATTTAACTACCAAGAGCTTCAAGTGAAAAGCAACCTCCGGTTGATTAATTACAACAAAATGTCCCTTTTAAACTAAGTCGTAACTCTTATAATTTTCGAGATCTCAATGGTGGTAACTTTATATGCACCAGCGGAAAAGATACCTTGATAAAAATCCTTTCATTCTTAAAAAGTTCAAACCATATACTCGTATTTCTTTTATAAACAATTACAAATCGTTTCCTTTTCTAAACATCTTGTTTACATCACTTTGGCCTTGCTTCCTAACGTATGACAATTGAAACGGCAGGAAACGACATCTATGTCCTGTCTCCTGCTGGTTATCATCCTGCGAGAACATCAATATATCCTGCGGCAGGATTTCAGGAACAGAGACGGCCTACACTGTGGAATACAATATGAAAGGGAGGGAGAAGTATGAACTGAGAGCTATAAATTTAAATACTGTACAGGAAGAAAATGCTATTATATTCAGGATAAAAAATGGACACAATTAACAAGTATAACAGTATAAATTTATTGTACAGAAATATAGAAAGATATTAAATAATAAATGTGGTTATAATTAAAAAATCTGATGTGGCCAGCACAATACCTTCCGTCAATCCTGTGTATTATGTACAAATTCCATACATAAATTTTCTTGCAAAAGATTCTAACTTTTTGGTATTATGTGATTCCCTTTCTCGGCAACTGAATTCCATACTCCTGATAACAAACAAACCACATGAAATAAGAAAATCATGAAATTTTGAATGAAAAATTATGACACTTGTCAGTTATGGACATAATTAATTGCTGTCATTTTGATACGGGTCTCCATATCTGCTTGCCAAAGGCAGCAAAGTCATGTCACTGCACGTGCCCAATACATATTCTTTTTTTTGCAAAAGATCCTATATTTCTAGTTAAGTTATTTCATAAACAAACTATGCAAATTGCACTTGACACTGACATCTTCTTCTTTAGTTTTTCCCATTCGTTAGGGGGTCGCTATTTTTTATTTTCTTCTTCCACTCATTTTTGTTTTGCGTGTCGTCCTCATTCAGTTCCTTTTCTCTCAAGTCTTCTGCAATACAGTCTTTTCATCTTATATTTGGTCTTCCTATGTTTCTTCCACCTTCTATTAATTTATTCATCTCTCCTCATGACATGTTCAAACCAATGTAATCGTCTCTATTATATCTAAAAACTTCTAACACTAGAATTACTTCCCTTATTTTTTCATTCAATTACTTGCTTTTTATTGATACTGACATCTGTCAATTTGAATTACCTGAATATATTAGCAGTTTCCATGGTTATGTTAGCATAGCTGGCTGAATTATAAAATTTATACGAATTTTTTATCTTTATTATTCTTTAACTCTATATCTGTTGAATATGAAATATGGGGGCTCGTGGCCGTGTGCCTGAGTGTCTGGTCGCGAATCTAGGGGACCCGGGTTCGATCCCGACCGACGCCAAAAATTACATCGCATTTTAATGGCACGAAATTGACCCCTGTGGCGCACTCTCCACGCCAGCAATGAGTGCCCGTGAGGTGACGCCTGGTAAGCGCCCGCACGGTACAAATATTCCATCATTACCGACATCTGTGTATGAAGCAGATTGGCACACCCAGCAATGGGTAATATGCCGTGATGAAATATTTATTTTATTTTTTTATTTATGAAATATAAAATGCAATCAAATCGTATAGAGAATAATATATTCTTTAAGTTATAATAACATTTAACTGAGTTTTTCAAGAAAAACTGTTAAAATCCTCAAATGAGGGTACTTCCGGTTGACCAATTATAACCAAAATCTAAACATGTCTGCATATGGTTGTAAGGAAGAGGAATACGCAAGAATTGTAATTTTTGGAATTCTAGTATTGGCGATATCGTGCACGAAAAAGCGGTCACATACACACACACACACACACACACACACACACCCACACACACACATACACATACACACACACACACGCACATACGAACACACACACACACATACAGACATCATCGTAAAAATAGTAAAATCGTATTGTAAAGACCCTAAAACGTGCTTATTCAATGAAAACTCACCACCGAATTTTTTGACCAAAGACAATACCTTCCTTACCTATAGGTGACGGAAGGTAAAAAGTTACAATTTTTAGTTCAACACTGAATATTTTATTTATTTCATTGTAACGTATGTGACAAAAGTTTTCGGAAAAACTCTCGAAATTACAATACTAAATGAGGTCTAATCTATTTGCCACTGGACATTTTAAATATATAATAGTTGTTTTATTATACCATGTTAAAATTGACGGAAAAAGTTTTGAAAGATATTATACAAACTTGATATACGCAAATCTATATATAGGTTTGTTAGACAGATAGCCGAAACGTCAAATTGTTAAAGTTTTTGGGTATCAAAATATGCCATGAGTGGGGCACAAACAGAGAAATATTAATGAATACCTACAAAGCACTAATCAGATTCAAACTAGATTATGGAATGATATACTCCCAAGCCAAAAAAACAATTATATACTCTATACAAATAATACAAACTACTGCACTCCGCCTGATTACCGGAGGATATAGATCTAGCCCAATAAAGAGTCTATTAATTGAAGCAGGAGAAATGCCAATGGATTACCCAGCCAAACTACACAACACTATTCCAATGCAGTAACCAAAACATGTCCGTAAAACAGGCTACCCCATTCCATGAATACATAAACCAAACAATAACAGAACTCAACCTATCTCTACCTAAACCTGAAAATAATTTCCGTCATGATCATGCACCCACAAACATACAAAAATACGTTCCATCACATTTGCAACAGTCAATAAAAAGACTACGACTTTATATACACTGACGGTTCAAAAACAGAAACGCTAACAGGAGCAGCTATAGTAGAAAAAAGAAAATAACAAAATTTAAACTACACAACCAAGACAGCATATACACAGCCGAAGCACTCGCCATCCTAACATGCCTACTAAACATAAAAACAAATAACAAAATAGCAATATGCACAAACTCACTTAGCGTACTACAAAGTATAAATAAACTGTATCCAAAAACTGCCATAATAAAAAATATCCATCGCGAAATCACACGAGTTAAAGAAGATCATAACACAATAGTGAATTTTATATGGACCCCAGCTCACATCGGAATACAGGGAAATGAGCTTGCAGACAGTGCTGCAAAAAACACAGAAAACGCAGAAGAACTCGAACATCCAGCCCAAACGTATGACATGAAGACGGAAATAAAAAGAAAACTAAAAGAAAAATGGCAAGAAGAATGGACATTAGAAACTAGAAACAAAATAAGGAAAATAAAGAACAATGTAAAGCCATATAAAACAATTGGAACAAGAAAAGAACAAGTCATTGTAGCAAGACTGAGAATAGGCCACACACGAACCACCCATGAGCACATCTTCAAAAGAACAGAAGTAGAATTATGCCATACGTGCAACATACCACTGACAGTAGAACACATCATAATAGAATGCAACAAATTCCATAATGAAAGAAGACAGCACAACATCCCCAACGAACTTGAAGTTGCCCTCTCCGACAACAAGACACACATATATAATACGCTACAATTCTTAAAATCTATAAACATGTACCATAAAATATAATGCAATACTCTAATGTTTATATATGTATAGAGATACTAATGACCATGATGTTGATGTGTCTAAATCTAAATAATAAAAAAAAATATTGGACATACGACTACCGAACTATAGGGGAATATGAAGAAGGTGTAGTATATATTAATTTGCAAAAAGTGGGCGACCCGAACTTTTGCCGCCAAATCGAATCAGCTGACTCATTTAAAGTCTCAAGACAAAATTAGAACGTCATCGCACAAATTAACTCGACGTTTATAATTTTAAAGATGATTCTTAGCAACCGCCGCCGCTGGTAGAACGTTCTCGAACGATGACGTAAACGTGGCGCACAGTTCTAAACCTGCTTCATTACATACGGTTAGCTGATCCCTTTGTATTCTATGTTATTATCGCGTCGAATATTCCATATGTTATATATAAGCATCGTGAGATGAACTGTTGGTATTATAAATAAATAGGCTACGACTGGTGAACATAAATATAGTTATATAAATAAATATAGTAATTAATAATATTTCTCTGATTTTTACACTTTACCCAAATAAATAAACGTTACAGTATGAACAATGGTTCATACAAAACAATACAAAGAATATTTATTTCCGATACGTGCGATGCGTACAATGCCGATTAGTGGACGCTTACATTTACTCTATGCTGCTGAAAGCAGGCATCTGACTATCAGCTACAACTGATAGTTTAACAAAGGACCTCGAACAATGACCAATTATTTGTCGATCATACGGCGCGGAGATTCATACAAGTTTTGCGAGAAATGATTCCGTTTACTGTGATGTCGTTAGCCTTATACTCTGAGATTTCTTTTTTCAAATTAAAGTTGTACAAAAACCGACCTTATAGTTATTAAGGTACCAAGGGTGTTATAAGAACAATAACGCTTAAGGTCGACAGTAAACTTCCCGAGGGCCTCTGGCCCGAGGGTTGTTCGTCGACCGTGGGCGTTATTGTTCCTTTAACTCCAGAGGTGCCTTTAACGTTTAATGTCCAACTAATTTATTGTTTTTTTCACAATTTTTTAATGTATTTTGCATTTTTTTGTTGCTTATCAGATTGTTCGACAACAATATAATTGTTTTGAACACTGTAACTAAGTAACGCGATGTACTTTTTCTCAATAAATACAGTTTGTTTATTTATCAAAACGACGCTACACTGCATAACACCTTTGTCAAAATGACCGAAGAATTACCCGAAAAGGTATTGTTGAAAGCTGCAAAAGCGATTGAAACTCTTGTTCCTCAAAAAACTCGAGAAGTTTATGAAAAGGAATACAGCCGATTTGAAAAATGGATGACAGAAAACGAAGTGAGTACAATAAATGAAACAGTAATGATGGCTTACTTTCAAGAGCTGTCCGAATCTTTCTCCCCTAATTCTTTATGGACAAAATTTTCCATGCTGAGAAAAGAACTTTTAGTTAAGAAAAAAATCAAAAGCTCAGAAAAATTTATTCAACTTCAGCAGTACCTAAAACAAATTAATAAAAATTACCATGCTAAAAAATCTAAGGTTTTAACACCGAGAACAAGTACTTACATTTCTAAAAAACGCACCGATAGAAAAATATTTAATGTACAAAGTTGCCCTTGTAATAGGAATATTCGGAGCTTGTAGAAGAGATGAATTTGTTAAAATGCGAATCACTGATGTTAGAGATATGGGTGAATACATATCAATTGGAATTCCGCAAAGTAAGAATGGTCAAGCAAGAAGCTTTTTGATTATTCAGGAAAATGAAATGAATGCTCAACAGTTAATACGGCTATACATATCGCTGCGTCCTAAAGGTGTGCCCCATGACAGATTCTTCGTATGTTACAGAGATAACAAATGTACCGTTCAACCTGTCGGTAAAAATACTTTTGGAAACATCCCATGTTCAATAGCAACATATTTAGGTTTGGCAGATGCAAAATTATACACAGGGCACTGCCTGAGACGCACATCAGCAACTCTTCATTCTGATGCTGGTGGCAATACAGAAAGCCTAATGAGACTAGGTGGATGGAAAAGTACATCGGTAGCCCGAAGCTACGTAGATAATAGCGAATGTTCCAAACAGACAAATTCTTGCTTAGTAGCTGGAATAAAAGCAAGTACCACTTAACACAATAGTAAAAGAATCTACGATTCAGGTTATGTCTAACATAAATACCTCAGAAACTTTGAGTACAAAAGAACACGTAGGCATTGTGTTGTCGGGTAAATTTGACAATTGTGTTTTTCATTTTAAATAAGTATTCTTTCTGTATGATTATATTGAAAATAAAGATTATTCTTCTTAAACAGTGAACTATTTTGTGTCTTTTTCATAACATCTAAAGTCCCTAGATTACTATAGCGCGAACGTCCACCAATAAAAACCGCGAAATTTGAAAATCTAGGAACTTTAATTACATCAAATTTATATTGCCCTAGGGCGTTATTTTTGAAAAATAATGCCCTAGGGCGTTATTTGTTATGTAATTTCCATAGAAACGGAGTTATTATTAACATAATAATAAACTAGTTGGACATTAAAACCTTTAAGGACACTATCACCGGGAAATCGCCGCTATTCCTCTAGAAATGACCAAATGAGTCTTGCAAACATTCGTAACTTCATGCAAGTAGTTTCTTTTCCAGTCTCCTACAGTCTTTGTATTGAACCATTGAACGTACAGTTTATCTTACCTCTGCACACTTTTAACACGGAAACTCAAAGTAGGTATGTGTACAAGTATACACAGACTAGCAAGGATATGCAAATAATAATTTTACGCTTTTAATGTAAAATAAACAACATTCATGTACTGAAATGCGAATTCCTGTGCATACATTTTGTTTCTGCAATGTATAATGTATTTAATAAATGGAATACGGTTAATATGTACATTAATATTAAAATATTAAATTTCGTAAACATGCATTACTAACATTTTCATATTAAATAAAAGCAGGCCATTTTGCAAACAAATTTATTTACACTATGCACAAGGGTAATACAAAAAGTAACGACAAATTGACATTATTCCATAAAAGCGTCATCCCAGGTAATACAAACTCCCACGTACAGAAGAGACATGGAGTTAGTAACAAATAGATGTTGTAAACTAAGGTGACAATTCATCCCCGATAAAAGACTTGTGTCCCCGCTTATTTTTACCTCTCGCTAATGAATAAATAAGTACTTTCAAGGTCCTTCCAATCCAATTTTAACATTTTTACGATGATGTCTGTCTGTGTGTCTGTGTATGTGTATGGATGTATGCGTGTATGTATGTGTATATTTGTGTGTGTGTGTGTGTGTGTGTGTGTGTGTGTGTGTGTGGATGTGTATGTGGATGTTGGAAGACGATTTCTCAAAAACTATAAGGCTTAATATCTGTTTAACTACGTATTTCCCAATCGGACATTAATGGGAAGAGTTGAAAAGGTTTTGGTAACAATTGGACAACCGGAAGTGGCAGATTCTTGAAAAAAATCTTCTAAATATTGTTTTTAGAAAAAAATTGTTCTTGCTAATATTAAAGAAAAATAAATTCTCTATATGATACATTTAAATATTTTATTATATCCAGATTTAGCGATACAGTAGAACGCCGATTATCCGAACGCCGATTAACCGAATCTCCGATTATCCGAATCGGTCCTAAGCGTAATATAAAAAATTAAAACCAAGTATGTATGTATGTAATTTTTGTTTTGTTTTGTTGTAACAAGTTGGAACTCGCTGGAGTCCAGATATATTTCAACTGTTATGGTTAAAAGCTAGATGCAAGACACTACATGTTTTGCGTCGCGCGGCTTCCGTGAAACGGAACGTTGGAACATTGAATTACATACTGTCAGTGATACTTTGTGTTTTTGTTAAGGCCTGATGGGGTTGCAACTTACTCTGATCGAGATGTTCAAGTGAGCGTTATTGTAGAACTGTGTTTGTTAAACTTAATAAAGTTTATTCTATGTGTGACAGTTCGTTTTTCTTTATTACCAGTCTATGTCCGATTATCCGAATTTTCGATTATCCGAATCGACCCCGGTCCCAATTAATTCGGATAATCGGCGTTCTACTGTAATTAGAAATATAATATATAACATAATCTGTCGTAATAAATCTTAAAGCCGAAATAATACCATGGAAACTAATTGAAAAATTAAAATGTTTGTAACTGACAGATAAATGTCAGTGCCAGAAATCCGGAGACATTACTGAAGACTTTTTCTGGTAAGTACATACATATATTATTTCTAATTGTATTAATAATTAAATATTTAAAATTATATGTATATTACACATACCCTTCAGAAATACTGTTAATCCCGACAATGAATTGGAAACATCTTGAAAAATTAGAAGAGTAGGACAAAATTTATTCATAGAATGAATTTAAATTTAAAAAATCTACATATAAAGAATAGATATAACTAGAATGTATGGTGTAGAGTGTATGTATACAAGAAATGTTAAATACATTAGGGCGCGAGCAGTCATGTGACTTTGTTAGCCTTGACAAGCAGATACGGGGGCCTGTGTCTGAATGATAGCTTGTAATTATATACATAGATGACAAATATCATAATTTTTCATTCTAAATCTCATGATTTTCCAATTCCATGTAGTTTATTTTCCTAGACAAGTAAATTCCACACTCCTGGTGACAAATTAACCACGTGAACTTAGAAAATCTTGAAATCTTGAATGAAAAATTGTGCCATTCGATATCTATGTACATAATTACTAGTTGTCATTCTCACGCGGGCCCCCATATCTGCTTGTTAAGGCCAACAAAATCACATGATTGCTCGCGCCCTATACTTATGTAACCAAAAACGGAAGTGGCGGGAGGTAATTATGCTGGCCACAACAGATTTTTGTTCTCGGATTTGTCTCCGATTCTATACTTTTCCTTGAAAGTTGTGAAAAAAATAATGTAAATGAAATCGGAGATGCTACAAATTTTTTTTTTCTTTTAAACTTAACCCTCGCTCCACACTATGGGGTCCTAAAAACCCCACGTGAAATTTCCATTCATAATAAGGTTTTATGGTTGAACACTGGTCCGCTCCCGTTCGTGTAAATTCAATTTACATTATACTCATCGGCTATCGAAGTCATTGGTATTAAATGCCCTCAGCACAGGTTCTAAAAGCATTGAAAGTAGCACTAGGATACACTGCACCCCACTGTGTGATTCATGTAAGTATAGTCTAGTTAACATTATTTGGCGATTGGCTGGACTCGCTAATGAGATAAGCTACTCAGCAGGTATTAAGTTTATTGTGTTAAGGAGCGGACTATACTAATTTTTGCATTTTATTTCTCGTGATTGGATTTCGGTATGTTTACATTACAGTTGTTTCTCAGAATACAATTAAATAGGAAAATTAATTATTATTATCATCGAACTTTTGTGACGTCACAAGTGACTTATGCGCATGCCTAGAAAGGATGGTGAGACCTAACGTTTGAACGTATATTGAGGCATTACGCCATCAGCTTATATCATGTTACAAGTATTTCGAAGATCATTTTGATCTATTCCATTATAATATAAATTACATAAAAAAAATTACTACGACTACTTCGTCCACTTAATATGTAATAAGCATACTAGACAACCTATTACCAGGTTTTGTTTTCCCTACCCTAGAATTGGGCGTGAGCCTGTTGGGTATTGTAACTAATTAAATAAATAAATAAATAACACTACACACTTCTGGTTAGTTTATGTGGGTTTGTTCACGTTTTCGCGGAGTGAGGTTATGAATTTTTAGGTCGAATTGTATTTGTCTTCAAAACTATTATACGATATTTAATTTTTAATATTGAATACAATAATACACGAAATGAAATAAATAGAACCTGTCGTTTGCACAAGAAGAACGACAAAACTATAAATAAATAAATATTTCATCACGGCTTATTACCCATTGCTGGGTATGCCAATCTGCTTTGTACACAGATATCGGTAATGATGGAATATTTGTACCGTGCACCTCACAAAACTATAATAATCACAAATCACAACACAGAACTGTCACTGCTGATAGAGGTCAAAACATGTGGATGCCATTTTTAAAACTCCCTGTTGCCATGTGAACCCAGCGCGCACCTGCTTAAGGTAAACTATACGTTCTCTGTGAACTTCTGTGACGTCATTATTTTAGAAAATTTCGTTTTTGGAGAAATGTAGGCATCTTTAGGTGAAGTGAAATACAATATACTTTGAAGACATTCTTAATAAAATAAAAAAAATAAAAAAACAACACTGAAGTTCCCCATTAAAAGTTTGCATCGTTTTACAATAGTCTGTGTAATGCCAAAGCAATATGACGTAAATATTTGACATTAAAATAATGAAAGCTGCTAGATATCGAAGTAATAGTACATTAAAAAATCTGATGTGGCCAGCACAATACCTTTTCGTCAATCCTATGTATTATGTACAAATTCCATACATAAATTTTCTTGCAAAAGATTATAAATTTTTGGTATTATGTGATTCCCTTTCTCGGCAACTGAATGCCATACTCCTGATAACAAACAAACCACATGAAATAAGAAAATTATGAAATTTTGGTTGAAAAATTATAACACTTGTCAGTTATGGACATAATTAATTGCTGTCATTTTGACGGGTCAGTCATGTTACTGCACGCGCCCCATACATAAATTTTCTTGCAAAAGATCCTATATTTCCAGTAAAGTTATTTCATAAACAAACTATGCATATTGCACTTGACACTGACATCTTCTTCTGCTTCTTTAGTTTTTCCCATTCGTTAGGGGGTCGCTATTTTTTATTTTCTTCTTCCACTCATTTTTGTTTTCCTTGTCGTCCTCATTCAGTTCCTTTTCTCTCAAGTCTTCTACAATACAGTCTTTTCATCTTATATTTGGTCTTCGTATGTTTCTTCCACCTTCTATTAATATATTCATCTCTCCTCATGACATGTTCAAACCAATGTAATCGTCTCTCTTATATCTAGAAACTTCTAACACTAGAGTTACTTCCCTTATTCTTTTATTGATTTACATTTTATTGATACTGACATCTGTCAATTTGAATTACCTGAATATATTAATTAGCAGTTTCCATGGTTAAGTTAGCATAGCTGGCTGAATTATGAAATTTATATAAAATTTATTATCGTTATTCTTCTTTAACTCTATTGGCTCGATTCTGTATAACTTGGATGTAACGCTGTAAAAGTGTAAGCGGTGTAGCTTATAGCGCAGTGTAAGTTCAGAGTTTACATTTCTGTAAAATAAGCGATTCTGTACCGTGATATATAACCTTGATCGATGTAACGTACGCTTACAGCGCACCTATCTTCATGTTTATTATTTATTCCATTTGTAAATAACTGCCAAAATGTCAAACACTAATAAGTTAGTATTTTATACATTAATTATTTGATTCGGTATTATAATTCATTGTTCAGTATGTCTTGCAGAGAAAAGAAACGCAAAAGATTATTTAGTACCACAAAAATACAGTATGAATTGTAAATATGTTAGAAAACGATTATATATTAAGAAGCGGAATAATAAATCCTAACGTAGAAGAGAATTACATAAAGAAGAAATGGGAGTAATTATCAATTTCGTTAAATGCTCTCGGGGATAGAATAGAATAGTTCTTGACCTTATTTTGAATATATAAAATTTATTATCGTTATTCTTCTTTAACTCTATATCTGTTGAATATCAAATATAAAATGCAATCAAATCGTATAGACAATAATATATTCTTTAAGTTATAATAACATTTAACTGATTTTTTCAAGAAAAACTGTTAAAATCTTCAAATGAGGGTACTTCCGGTTGACCAATTATAACCAAAATCTAATCAAGTCTGCTTATGGTTGTAAGGAAGAGGAATACGCAAGAATTGTAATTTTTGGAATTCTAGTATTGGAGATATCGTGCACGAAAGGCGGTCCACACACACACACACACACACACACACACACACACACACACACATACACACACAGACACACACACACACACATACACACACACGCACACACGAACACACACACACACACACATACAGACATCATCGTAAAAATAGTAAAATCGTATTGTAAAGACCCTAAAACGTGCTTATTCAATGAAAACTCACCACCGAATTTTTTGACCAAAGACAATACCTTCCTTACCTATATAGGTGACGGAAGGTAAAAACAAACAAAAAATACATGTTTAATTTTGTGATGTGATAGTTACATCAATTTTTTTTTTGTTAAAATATAGTTAATAGTTGGTGCATTGAAAAGAAGAGTTATCTGTATCTGAATTTTATGTACATTAGTAAAATGTTGAATTTGATATTACATACTTATTAAAGATTCCTTGTAGAGCATGTGTAACCTTTTAATTAATGAGGGCCTCATTAAAATTATTTACTTTCTCCATGTTAACCTTAAATTCAGAAATTACGTCCAGTGAATTAAGAAACTCTTGCAAGAAATGTTTAACTTCTTTATGAAAGAAAGATCAAAGTGCGTCATGAATGTTTAAACATTTGATTCTCCCGAATCGCTTAATAATCAAAGTGAATTTCAAATATGATATAATGGAGAAAAATGAATTGCAAGAATAAAAAGATGAATTAAGCTATGCATTTCTTTTCCTTTGGCACATGCAATATAAAAAAGTTCTCAAAGAAGTAAATAAAATATAGACTTTGCTGTCAGTCTGTCGTATACGTAGGATGGTATTTTATTTTTAATGATATACGAAACATGGAATATTATTCGCAAAATTTTATAAAATGTCAATTTCAAATAAATCGTCAATTGTTTCGCCCTTATTCTTCATTTTTATTTAATACTTTAAGCTGGGTTTTTTCCAACAATGTGTGTCACAAATGAACATGAATTTCATTTTTACGTTCATTCTACCTCATGTAAGAAAAATACGATTTATTATAATTTGGTTACAAAATGGAATAAATTTTAAATGCCTGAACACATTGTAGGATTTCTAAAATATGATTTTACTATACGAGTACTATTCACAATGGCGAAAGAATTTAGAACTAATTTTTAAACAAGGACAAGTTATTCTATTGGTCAAAGGAGGATAATTTTGGAGCCGAACCAGTAGAATAATTTGTCTGTATTCAAGAATTGGTTCCAAATTCTCTCGGTATTGTCAATGGACTATATTTAATTATTCATACGATAACTATGATGTCATCAGTTTCCGGGTCTCATTTCAACCATTTTTGGAGACACATGGAGTTCTGTAATGATAGCGTAATTCCATTAAATAAATAAATATTATGATATATTAAGACGATTTAAAGATGCTGAAAATAACAAAGAATAGGATAGGATCCACACGAAGCTGGTAGATAATACTTTCACTTGAGAGAAGTAAGATGATCAGCATTGTATTACATACATAATACATAAATAACAAATTTAATATCATATATACCTTTAATTTATATAGTCCTCTTCAAGGCTTGTTTCTCGATTTATTTCTCTTTTAGATATTTCTTGGTGTTCAATTTTATTCTATCTCTTAAGCTGCCACTAAATGTAATATTCTACTAGTTATTATCAAAATTTACCCACCTTGGTAGCTGGGGTAGCACTTTATTTTACCTTTAAAAATAAATTTATTTCCAATTCTGAACGAGCGGTATCAAAATTAATAGGAAAATAATTTTAATACGAATTTATCTCAATATATATATATATAATTAAAAATAGAAAAAATGTACATGTATAAAAATGTTACATTAAACAATAAAATAAATATAAATATTGCAACTGATACAAATGTTACATAATGGTTACAAATGTTGCAAATGGTTACAAATGTTTCAAATGCTTATACAATAATACATGAACAATAAAAATGGTTAAAATATACAAAAGAAGAAATCCTACCTTTAGTAGATTCTTGGAGTGAAAGAAGTGTACCTGGGACAAATCTTGTTTACAGAGATTCGGTTTCAGGTGAGTAATTTCTTGTACAAAATGTTGAACTTTTGAAGACCCTCTTATTAAATTTTGACCCGACCCAACCAAATGAGTCTTGAATATTCCGCGTCCGGGTGATTTCCTTAGATTAAGTACAGTCGTACGATCAAATATTAAGCTTAAAATAATAAAACATTCATATTCATTACATAATATGTACTAATATCCTTTCAGATATACGAGCCCAAACCCATAATATTTCGGCCGGTTTACATTTTCAAAAATAAATTATAAAACCTACGCAAATTGTGAGATGTTTCTGTCATTTTTTTTGGAGTAGTTTAAAATATAGATTTTAAACTTAAAAAACTTAATATGTTATTCCAAGTATTCCGCCATTTAATATTGGGGTACATCGCCTTTATTAGTAATACCAGCTTTAATTATTTTATGCATTGTAGCCCTAAGTCCTACAATTTTTTCGGTAAGTATTGTCGCAAATATCTTGCAACATTGACCTCTATATACAGAATGGACCGGCGTCTTGAATAACTTGCGTGTATCCACCAAAAATGCAACCCACCTGACTGGTAGGCTCTCTGTCTCTCTCTAACTTTTGTCTATAGTTGGATGAAACAGATATGTGATAACATTTTATCCATGTATTTAATGCGAAAATATAGTTAAGCATAAATAGAATGGGCATAAAATTGAATCACCGAGCACGTTGCAGAAATGGAAATGACAAATAATACCAAGCCAAGATAATGCCAAGCTTAACAGGATGTAATTTTTTCTTCTTCGTCGTCAATTTATCGAACTGGTACTAGCTGACCCATGCATACTTGACAGTTAAGTGGATACAGCCCCTGCCTTTTAATCTTGTAAAGATATAGGAGTCTCCTGTCCATTATATATATCAAGGTTTCTCCACGTGGGCGATACCGCCTACCAGTGGGCGATTTCCGATTTGTGGTGGGCGGCATAATTTATTGGTATTTATCTGATAAATTGAAAATTGAAGAAAGAGCAATCATTCCGTCTTATCTTTAATCTACCTCTGTTTCACTAACCTTCTATTACTGAGCTATTCATTCTTCTTCTAATATATTCTTCATCTCTCCTCTTGACATATTTAAACCAAGGTAATCTTCTCTCTTGTATCTTTCTAGAAAGTTCTATAACTCGAGTAATTTCCCCTATTCTTTCATTACTTACCGTATCTTTCCGTGATTTCCCAACATCTATCTCAACATCATCTCTGCCATATCCATTTACATTTAATTGCTATTCACATCTGTCAATTTGAATTATCTGAATATATTAGCAGTTTCCATGGTTAGTATAGCTGGCTGATTTAGGAAATTTATTATCTTTATAATTCTTTAACTCTATCTATTGAATATGAAATATAAAATGCAATCACATCGTATAGAGAAAAACATATTCTTTAAAATATAATAATATTATATGTCAATAAATAATATTTAACTGCGGTTTTTTCAAGAAAAACTGTTAAAAGTTGCAAATGAGGGTACATCCGGTTGATAAATTATAACCAAAATCTAATCACGTCTGCATATGGATCTAAACTCGAGAAATACGAAAAGGTTATATTTTTTGGAATCGTGGTATTGGAATTATGCGATCCGAAACGATTGTCACATACACGCACAAAGACACGCGCGCGCGCGCCCACCCACACACACACACACACACACGCACACACAGACATCATCGTAAAAATAGTAAATTCGTATTCTAGGGACTCCAAAACGTGCTTATTCATTAGAAACTCACTATCGAAATTTTTGACCAAAGATCAATACCTTGCTTACCAAAAGGTGACGGAAGGTAAAAATAAATCATCGGGGGTAGAAAAAATCTTGTATGCAACTTGAACTAAATTGTCAGCCTTCACTTCACTCGGGTAACAAACATTTTCTCGCCTGGTAAATACTATTTACCTCTCTTGTTGCATAAATAACTATTGTTAATCAAATACAAGACACTCATATTTTCTTTTTAATTTTTTTACTGAATTTTTTATTTTTAGGATGCAGAAGAACCTGATTAATTTATTTTTGTGCCCCAAAAAAAAAAGTTGAGAAACTCTGATGCATATAGAGGTCAATGTCATTGACGAAGTAGTAACGTATTTCATTGTGCCAAAAGTAAAGGGTCTCGGTAGAAGCTAAATCTGGACTAGAAGATGATCATTAAAATACTGGTCGAACTATTATCACTGTCATTTGGCCCACATTTTTTTTTAAAGTTTTAAGTCTATATTTAAAGTGATATAACGTTGCAAAAATGTAAAATAATATTTAAAATTTGATTAATTTCATATTAACTGAATATATGTTATCCTACCCAGTGGCACACTCACATCAATGTTTTTTACCCCTGTTGTACGTCCCATGTTATATGTCAGTGGCGTGGGACCATATTTAGCAGACAGAAATTTTTATGACAGGAGATATATCGCCGCTGCGATTTACTAGACTCCCCGCCTACCATGATGTGATTCTGGAATGTTTTTCTTCATGTTATTATGTTTCTTTTAATTTATAAAGTTTTTTCTGTGATATATCAACCTCAAACAGGGTTGGAATTTTTTTAGAGTTATGGGAGGAATTTAAATAGCGTTGTAATTTTATTTCCTTCGTGTAACTTTATTTAGGCAAGGATGATCCAAGAAATTTGTTATTTTCATCATATTTTAGCAAGGAAATTTAACCAAAACAAGAAAAATATACGGCCTACTTTCAACAACATAAGAAAATATGTAATATGGTAAAAAAAATGAACAGTAGGTTCTGTATTAACAATTTGTATTATAATACAATATTATTCCAAATACTAGCAGACGAAAGTGTTTAATAAAACTTCATAATAATTGTATAATTTTATTAAATTGATAAATATGATACTGGAATACAGTAATATGAAGAGAAGTAAAAAACGGAAGTAAATATAGCAAGGAAATATTAAAAACCTGATCGAAATAAAGAATATTAGATGAAAATTCTGACAAATACATAGGAATAGGTAATGGATAGGATTCATTTGCAGCTGGTAGATCAAATTTGTATAATAGAATAAGCAACACCTCATTTTAACATATGAGGATCGAGATGATCGACATTAAATCAATGTACATTATAAGTACCTAATAATAATGAGGTGACGCCTAGTAAACGCCCGCAAGGTACAAATATGTTTAACACAATAATAATAAGTTTATTGACTGGGACGATACAATATATATATTGAAAGAATGATTACAAACTGATGAATAGATTGATAGATATAGTTTGTTTCAAGATATTTGCAAACGTACCTGCTTCGACTTACGCAGCTTCTTAAATGGGCTTGATGGGTAAAATGACAGGGTTGTAACAAATTTTTTGAAATCCAGCATACGAAATAATTGTGTAGAATTTAATGTTTCACTTGAATTTTAAGAAATGCAGAACAAAGAATATAAAATAAAAAGTTATCAACACATAAATAGAATTTGCACAAAACTGAAGTTTCTTTGTCCCATGGTCGCCACATTTTTTTCTGTAATTTCGTCTGAATTTGCACAACCGCAACTGAACAAGTCAACAATCGAATGGCATTACACCAAATTTTCACAAATTATAAATACAAGTAGGTATATTAATTAACGGGATTTTAAGAAAGTGCCGTTACAAATTTTGTTAATCCTCCCCTGACGCATACGAACATTTATACCATGCTGTTTTGCGGTGTACCGAGTCATTACCAAGGTAGGTAGATTTGCAAATATATTGAAACACACTATACACCAGTAGATGAAACTATATACAAATCGGGAAAGATAAGAAATAGAATAGAGATTACCTCGACTAAGGTAACAAAAAAATCATACGTCAAATATTTATGTTACAACAGGTTCAACAATCCAAAATGGTAGGACATTTATAGAATGCAGTCGACCAAGAACACCTCTACAATTGATGGAACAAGAAAACGCATAAATATGATGAAAAGTGATACAGACTTAAATGAAATCACAATAAATGTTCAAAATGACCACCGTCACTGTCAATACAATACTGAAGGCATCAATGAAATGATGTAACTGTTGTTTCAATATCCTCTAAATTGTCATATATGACTCTATGTATTGTAGTGCTATTCTTCGAGTACTAGACCCTGGTTGAGTCCAAAACATAAATAAATAAATATATATCACGGCAAATTACCCACTGCTGGGTGTGCCAATCTGCTGTGTACAAAGATATCGGTAATGATGAAATATTTGTACCGTGCGGGCGCTTACCATGCGCCACCTCACAGGCACTCATTGCTGATGTGGAGTGAACTACAGGACTCAATTTTGTTCCATTAAAATTCGAACTAATTTTTGCGACCCCATCCTCTTCAATATTCTCTATGTGATTAGGGCGAGTTCTACCACGATCTTGAGCAGCAGGCTTAAAGAACTCATGATCTCGGAAATTTATTTATTTTATTTACATACATGTACGTGCGAACTTTTAGAAGATGACGATTCAGAAAACGTTCCAAATAAATTTTCCGACCTTGGGCAGCGTTTCCCTAAGTTTCACCATAGGCAGCCCAATGTCTGTATACTCGCTATCCGCAAAGGCAGGCATTTTTACTGATTATAACTTTTATAATAATTATAAATCGATTTATTTGTCAAAATTTATTTGAAAAGGTTGACAACTCACATCTGTCAAAAACAATTGTTTCATTGTCATTGTTACTGGATCATATTATTATGAATACCTATACCTAAACGACACGATACTTTATGGGGGGTAAAAATGCTAAAAAAACTGGGATTTCGAAAAAAGTTATTAAGAAATATTATTGCTTTCGACGAGTTTCACTGGTTAGATTTAGTGTACTTATTACTGTTACATCCTGTATATATATATATATATATATATATATATATATATATATATATATATATATATATATATATATATATAGATCTTGTATAACAATAAGAACAACTTCAAAATCATACAACAAATCCTTACTCTTAAACATATTAAAGTGATCGATTTTTGGTAGCGAAATATCGCATCCGGATCACAATAATAGTTACGAAGCAATCATCCTAAGCAGACTTCTTTCGCCTTGGCTACACTCATAATCGCATTCATACATGCTCTCCTTACTTGGAAACTTTCTCTCTTTATGCACCCTACCAACCACATCTATCCACTTACACACTGGTCGGCCACGCAATCGCAAATCTTCAACTTCACCAAGATATATACGCTTAACAAGCCGTTCACTCGCCATTCTCTTCACATGCCCAAACCATCTCAACTGACTCACACCAACTCTCTTAATCACATTGTTCACGCAATCCCGTCTTACATACCCACATACATCACGTAAATATCTCATTTCCACGGCAGTCACTCTCTTTTTATGCTTTCCCGTCCATGCCCAGCATTCGCTTCCATACATCAAAGTAGGCACTAGCACTCCATTATATACACTTAACCGAGCATCCATTGATACGTTAACGTTTCGTAAAAACGTACCCAGAGCATCCATTACCTTACATCCCGCACTCACCCTCCTTTCTATCTCTCTATGATCAATCAAATATCACACCATAGTTTATAAATTATAAATCCATAACTAGCAACACAAAGAAAGTATAACATTTACAAACCCCTTAACCCTGCGTCCGACACGTGGAGAGTGACAAATCCCAAGCGTCGAAAATTGCATGTAACTTTTGCAAATTGTTTCGTACGAAACATGTGCTCTGCTACATTGCACTAATTTTTCTTTTTTGTTAACAAACTAAACTTTTCGGCCCTTTTACACCAAAATTCATATTAATTTTTGATTTACGTAATTCTGTTTAAATTTTAAAATGTATTTCATCGCTTTCACAAATGGAAAATCAACACTGTATACAAATTTTTGAAACTACGCATCAGGATTTAATTTAAAACTTTTCGGCTCGTTACACCAAAATGATGTCTAAATTTTAAAAAAAAGTTATTCAGCTTCAACAAATAACTTTCTCCACATATTCATCAATGCCGATAAAATCAAAATCAATAAAAACAATCAATTTTCATTCCAATCCTGTAAAGTAGTTATATTTTCATGTTCTTCAATGAGGCTATTGTAAAATTCAACTTTACATTATTCATCGTAAAGAAGGATTAAAATAAATCCGAAAGCTTGATGAAATAACCCAGAACGAACTACACTTATTGCCCATTTGAAATCTACGTAAAATTATGAATTCAACGATGTGATTGAAGAAAAATTTTATTGAAGAAATAAATTACAAAAGCGCAAGAGAAAATTATGAATAATTAACCTGGTATGTAACATATTTTCTTTGTTTTCAAAAGTATGGTGAGTCATTACATGCTTTTGTAGGAAAATCATATTTTCTTGGATGTGACAAACTCCACATTGATTCTACGGTCGAAATTCTATTGTTGTTAGCCAATTATAAATTTTCTCTGAAATGAATCTGTGTGCTCACTCAAAAGGGATGATTCATAAGAGAAAGGTTGTCTAGTGATCACAAAATGAGAAAATGAGGATAATGAATAAGAAACGAAAAAACATACTTCTTTATCATGATCACTTTGATGATTTACATCGTGAATCACAGCCCGAAGGAACACGGCTACTATAGTACAGAACCTCACTAACGGTGTTTATAGTTCACGCAGTATTCATTTGCATGGCTCGGTCTTAGTATTTTACCTGTTCCGTTATAACTCTTGCAGGCTGGCCCTGGCGTATTCAAAATTTAGTTTCATGTTGTGAACTACTTTGTTCTGAGAAATCAGAGTCTGAAATCTGAACAATTTATATTATAATACCATGTTATGAGTCAATGCCGATCTTAGTTCTTGTATAATGACCAGATTCGCGAAGCGTGTTGTGCTTAGGATCGAGAAATATAGAAAAAATAATAAATTAAATATATCGTCACGGCATATTACCCATTGGTGGGTGTGCCAATCTGATTTGTACACAAATTTCGGTAATAATGAAATATTTGTACCGTGCGGACGCTTACCAGGCGTCACCTCACGGGCACTCATTGCTGGCGTGGAGAATGCACCACAGGGGTCAATTTTATGCTATTAAATTCGATATATTTTTTAGCGTCGGTCGGGATCGAACCCGGGTCCCAAATAAGCGGCCAAACACTTATGCACACGGCTACGATATTCACATAGTCCGCGCAATTTTTCATTTTAATTTTGAAATGATCGCGCAAATACAACATTTAGGGCCGGGTTTTTTCCAAGTAAATTTACTTTGAATAAGAAAAAAACTCGGTTGATTCACAAAATTAAAGAAAATTCTTTATTGTACAATTTCGGCTGTTAGGCCATCATCAGAAGAACTACAAGAATACTAGATATAAAAGGACCCGCTCTAATATATTCTTGTAGTTCTTCTGATGATGGCCTAACAGCTGAAATTGTACAATAAAGAATTTTCTTTAATTTTGTGAAACAACCGAGTGTTTTTCTCATTCAGTTTGAAAATTGTTTCACCTAGTGTCAACAGCTTCCTCTATTGATTTTATAAATTTACTTTCATAGAAAATTTATTTAATTCACTAAATTGGCATCAGTTTTATTTTCTTTGCCATTAAAATCATAGTTGTGTTGTGAGTGTACTTCGCTCTTACATATTACATAAATCCTTATAGGTACCATGCCTTATTCTTATCGTTACCTTCACGGGTAAACCTCGTAACTCAATTATTTGTTAAATTTGAAATTTTGGTGCCATTTGTTAAAGCAGGGATCTCTAAGCTTACAATAATATGTTTTGAACAATCCTGGTCTTCAATAAAAAAAAAATGTAACTTGACAAAGTTTTTGACATATTGTTACAGCATGGAAAATGAAGAAAATTCATTGAACAAGTTGATTATGAAACAATTGTAATTTTGAATATTAATTGAAACTTACATAAAAATTGCACTAATACGTATCAAGATCAGTTCAAACATTAGGTACCGCGGGCCGGATGTAAACATTTCGCGGGCCGTAGGTTGGGGCCTCCTGTGTTAAAGCAAATGACTATTCGTCAACTATGCAAATCTTGAATTTCCATTTTTATTTAATTTTATGTTATAGAAAAAATATAAAAGTACTTATCTGCCATAGGTATTATTTTCGTTATGAAAACTACATAACTCCATTCGTCCTTGTTATTTATAGTATATTCGTAAAATAAACCACGGTTCGGTGCTGGTTTCAGGTGGTAACCGGGCAAGAATAAGATAGATTGAAATTATGGAAGCGTGGATATTCTTTAATGAGTTTATTTTAACTGATATTAGTTCTAATAATTTTTCTTCTTTTACTAAAGCGACAACGAAAATGCCTATTCTCAGATCAAATTATACTCTTTGTTTATTCGGAGGTTATGCCCTTAATAACTTTATTTCGAATATAACTATTGCTACTTCTCTTATCTCCATAATTGTCACACAAAATACGTACAAGATTCTAACCTAATTTCTAATTCTAACCGCCGAAACCGCCGAAACCGCCAACTTCGCGCCGTTACTGTGGTCATGCAAAAGTAACCAAAATTTTCATGAACCGTGTTCGAATTTGTAATCGGTTACTGAAAAATCTAACCGCGGTTAGCGTGGTTCCTTTTTCGAATATATCTTTAGAGTGTTCTTCTCTCACTCGCATAGGGACAGGCTATTTCGGTGAGTGAACAACATTATGTTGAAGTCGTATCGTATCGATCTTGCATACACTCCAAAACAGTATTAACAGTTATTTACATCCCTCAAACAATTATTAAGTTTATTCGAAATTTCAAGTTTACATTCTGAAATTCACATATCCGCGATTAAAACTATACTATGATACTTTTTAGTACAGTGTTCAGTGTTTAACTATTATTTACTTTCATTCGTGTTCACTAATGTGGTAATAGTTATTTATGTATTAAGTGCGATAAAAGCATTATTAATATACACGCGTGAAGTTTTCGCAGTGGGGCTTTAGCCGAGTTGTGTAATCACGGAAATATCTTAATAATGCATTATACCACGTGTTACATACGAGTACAAATTTTATCCACGCTTCTCTAAAATAAAATAAAAAATGTTTAAACATAATCTCACATTTTTAACTTACTGTATCTATGAGATCTGTCAAAATTTCGTAACTAGGATAAACTTTTACATTAATGACAGTATAAATGTAGAAAATACGTATAAAATACATCTAATTATTCTATATTATGCCTGCAAAACTACAATAAAATTTTGTAAAGATGTTCGATCAAGGTCATCTCCGAATTGTAGGAATTAAGATTTTAGCTGCGCCCATTCTGTCAAATTTAGTAGTGTACTGACAGAAAATAAAGTTATTCGTACAGCTAGTCAAGGTAATATATCTGCATTAATAAATAAACTTACGTTACAGCGAAAGTATTATCAACAACGTGCATCGTTTTAAAATTGAGTACCCTAACTGAGTTGAAACAATATGAATTTTTAAAAAACAAATGTGTTATATCCATCCTCATCGCACACGCTTGTATTCTTTGCAAATAACAGAGACAAATGTATGCCAATTTGTTAATTCGTTCATGCTACAGATGACCTTGATCGAACATCTTTAAAAAAAATTACAGTACATTTTTTTACCCTTTCAGGCTTGATTTACATTAGCGGTACAATGACGGTGCGGTGATGGTACAATAACGGTACAATGACGGTATGTCAATTACCCGAGGCATTTACATTAGACGATACTACCACGGTACGAACATAATAAAATATCATGACAATATAATTTTGTCTTTTATATATTATGACGGTTTGTGGTGCATATGTCATGTTTCTATCAAAAGTAGAAAATAATTGTGTAATGTTTAAAAAATTATCAAATGCCGACTTGGGTATAATTGCCCTTACTCTTGACGAAGAAGACGAAAATGAAGAAAATCCAGAATATTTTAAAAACGGAACTATTTTTTATGTATTTACTGTGTTAATCCGTGGTGTATATTTCACGTTTTTGTCATAAGTAGAGAGCTTCTGTTCAATAATGTATACAATAATTCTCATTTCTAGGTCATGTGGACTGCATTTTGGTTGAACTAAGAGACAAATATCAAAAAGTCAAAAACATGTCAGATGTCAATCACGGTACAATAACGGTACGATGACGGTACGGTACTTCTTGCTCCAATGTATTTTAATGGACCCATTTACATCTACGGTCTCGGTACGATGACAGTACGCTGACGGTACGATGACGGCACATTGATATTCACTGATTTACATTAGCGATACGACCACGGTACAGTATAGTTTTGTTTCTATTGAAAAAATATTGTATCATAGTTACTGCGTAGTATTTGCATGCAACGGGGAGTGGAAGGTTGCGTTTGAAGAGTACGTGCACATCATGTTGATGTTCATACCCAAATCAGCTGATGGAAGTATGCTAGTACGTGATTGACATGGTTTTGACTTTTTGATATTTGTCTTTTAGTTAAACCAAAATGTAGTCAAAATGAGCTAGACATGAGAAATTATTGTATACATTATTGAACAAAAGTTCTTTGCTTATGACATAAACGTAAAATATACATCATACATTATCACAGAAGTATAAAACAGTATCGTTTTGTATTTTTTGGATTTTCTTCATTTTCTTCTTCGTCAAGAGTAAGGGCAATTATAGACAAGTCGGTATTTGACAAATTTTTAAACATTGCACGATATTTTCTACTTTTGATAAACACATGACATATGCACAACAAACCGTCATAATACATAAAAGACAAAATTATATTGTCATGGTATTTTATTATGTTCGTACCGTCGTGGTACCGTCTAATGTAAATGCCTCTTGTAATTGACATACCGTCATTGTACCGTTATTGTATCGTCATCGTACCGTCATTGTACCACTAATGTAAATTAAGCCTAAAAGCGTTATTTAAAATTTTAACAATTTTTACATGTCAAAATGACATAATTGTTCAAGTTTTTCGAAAGTTTTACATATTAAAATGTATTTTATCTAATTTTTAGCCAATTTTACTACAAAATTTATATAAAATTTGTTAAATTGTGCATATTTGTTGTTAAGTATCGCGTTGCTTGGAAGGTCCTTGCAGTGACACGAAAACTTATGCGAACGCTGATTTAATAAACAACAATTGGATCAGATATACCACTTTAATTATAACATACATATGTACAATATTTACATCAAACAACGAATGTTTGTATGTTCAACGATATGAACTGTTAATACGAATTATCTTCAACTATTGTCAACTATTTTCAACTATTGTCTATCAACTGTTTTCTTGCTGTCGCAAACACAGAATTTAAGAGAAATTCTTCCAATTGTTACCGCCCTCTATAAGAGGAAGGCACCAATCGCAGAAAAACTCCAAAAACATGGGAGGTACTAAACAAAATTTTCTGGACATGCATTCCAGTACCTGGCAAAGGATAAATACTCAACAAATGCAAATATCCCCGACTTAATCCTAAGTCCAATACAATGGGGTGCAGATGGTCAACAGGCGACAGATTACATTTAATAGTATATAATAAAAATATAAACTAGCATACTAAACCTATAAACTAATAAACTTAAATAGACATTGAGATCAAACGAAATATAACACAAAGAAATGTATTGTTACTTGCAATATGCTTTTGCGAAGCGAACATTTGTTTATATTGAAAGATAAAGAAATTAAAGTCATTACCTGAGCAATTACCAGAATAGTTTCTTCTGCCTCGTGTAAAATTTACTATTTTGGAGTTGCGAGGTTTTCTAATGAAGGTAACGTTATACAGAATACTCGCTTGGGTTGTGAAATATTATGTGTTCGCGTATCCAGTTACATTCTATGATGTAAGCCTAAGATGCAGATACACGTTCTCAGCAGACACTACTGCTTCACAAATTTATTATAGCATTACCAATCTTGCTATAATATATGTATATTATTTAACCAACGCTTATAGCTTTTTTAACAAATGTAATATAATACATAACAACAGAAACATTGCACACATCCTGAATACAAATTAATAATTTTTATACACGGTAACAATACGATCGCAACGGGTTCGTTCGACGAACAAAAACAACAGTTCCGTAGTTCAGCCGTGTTGCAGCTTTGCATACGGTCTTATTTTTATTTTTTTCGTTTGTACCCGTTACAGTCGTAAGGCTGATTTACATGAGTAGAATAGACTAAGGGTATATTCCAAAAATAACAAATTTTAACCATGGTTAACCGAAAGTGTTTCAAAAATATCAAAAGACGTAAATTGTGGATTAATGAAACATGGTAACGGTTAAAGTGGTTGCAACCAGCGTAATCATTATTTTATCTCGGTTACGCCGGTTACGTATATCTATCCTTTTCTAAAACATAAATAAATGTTGGGTTATATTTACGTATTTACCAAAAACTTCTGTCACACGTGGTAGTCTTTTTTGTGTTTGTACACATTAATGTAATTGTTAGTTTATAAGGAATTTGATTTTCGTTAAATAAAGAATATATTTTTATTTTACATACATTTTATATGTATACAATATACAGAATTTATATTATTTTTGTATTAAATACCAAATTGCAAGTAGAAGCTGTAATTCGGCTTCTTTTTTTGATCGACACCTCTTAAGAAAACGGGAGATGTTAAATTGCCTCCATTGAAATTTAATAAAAAATAAAAAGTGTTTCTATTCATCCGGAAATGTGATCGAAACACCTCGTCACTGTAAATATTTCAACATATTCTTCTATCCTAGGTCTCTTCCCTAACAAAAACAAACAATAATTCAATAATATAATAGGTATTTCGCAAAATTAATGATTTATAACTTGATTTTTATAGACGGCAATAACTGTGTAACTATTTGCTTTATTTGTTCATCATCACTGCTTTCATCACTATTTGTTAGAAGTAATAAATTCATAAATAAAACGTTTTCGTTCATTGAGATATATTTTAGAGTTGCCGCTACTATCATATGATCTAGATTTAGAGGTTATGTTATAATTTTGAGAACCGAATGAAACCGAAGTGTTTCATTAAAAATAGTCACATGACTACAACCAGTCCGTTACCAGAACCGTGGTTTCGGTTTTTATATTTTATTTTTGGAATATACCCTAAGTCTACCCGTATAAACCTGTAAAAACACTCAGTAGAGTAGAGTAGTTTTTAGAGTGGAGAGTAGCTGGTATAGTTACTAGCAACATGTGGTAAAGTAATTCTACTCTACCTACTCCCACCATCGTCAAAATTACTACTTGCCTTCCCAATCTACCCGCGTAAACACGCGAACCCGTTCAGTAGACTATACAGGATGTAACAGCTAAACAAGCTATCTCAAATAATTTCTATATTATTAACGATACAAAAAAATACTATAAGACAATCTTATAGACAGGGCCGGATCTAGAACAAAAGTTGGGGTGGGCAAGATCTAAAAATTCGCCCCCCCCCCCCTCCACATCATATTATACTGGTGTTCATTTTAATTTCTATTTCACAAGACAAATGTAAAGAAAAAAAAAATTGACCAGTAGTTCTCAACATGTGTGACAACTTTTTATTTTAAATGAGAACATATATTTTTTATTTCCTCATTCGTTGGAGAATTTAATACTGAATTCAGTAATATAATATTTTTATGCCTTTATAATATGTCGAGTATTTTGAGAAAAGAGCTTATGAAATTTTATTCTAATTTGATTAAAATATGGCTATAATAAGAAATAGAAAAATAAATTCATGTTATATTTTATTATTATATTAAATGAATTATATGCTTTCAATTTTTTTTTGTGAATTGCCGCCCCTGGCAAACTTTGGGGTGGGCTTTCGCCCACCTCGCCCACCCCTAAATCCGGCCCTGCTTATAGAAGACCGAGGAGGAACATCTGAATAGAGAAGAAAATACTTTTTTAAACAAGTGGTTTTCAAGTTATATTTTTTTAACTGGGATGGTACTTATTTTTTAAGACCATTCGAAAGAGTACTTTTTATTGTCTTTGGTCAAAAAATTCGGTGGTGAGTTTTCATTGAATAAGCACGTTTTAGGGTCTTTACAATACGATTTTACTATTTTTACGATGATGTCTGTATGTGTGTGTGTGTGTGTTCGTATGTGTGTGTGTGTGTGTGTGTGTGTGTGTGTGTGTGTATGTGACCGCTTTTTCGTGCACGATATCTCCAATACTAGAATTCCAGAAATTACAATTCTTGCGTATTCCTCTTCCTTACAACCATATGCAGACATGTTTAGATTTTGGTTATAATTGGTCAACCGGAAGTACCCTCATTTGAAGATTTTAACAGTTTTTCTTGAAAACCTCAGTTATATGTTATTATAACTTAAAGAATATATTATTCTCTATATACTATTTGATTGCATTTTATATTTCATATTCAACAGATATAGAGTTAAAGAATAATAAAGATAAAAAATTCGTATAAATTTATAACCATGGAAACTGCTAATATATTCAGGTAATTCAAATTGACAGATGTCAGTATCAATAAAAAGCAAGTAATTGAATGAAAAAAGAAGGGAAGTAATTCTAGTGTTAGAAGTTTTTAGGTATAATAGAGACGATTACATTGGTTTGAACATGTCATGAGGAGAGATGAATAAATTAATAGAAGGTGGAAGAAACATAGGAAGACCAAATATAAGATGAAAAGACTGTATTGCAGAAGACTTGAGAGAAAAGGAACTGAATGAGGACGACACGCAAAATAAAAATTAGTGGAAGAAGAAAATAAAAAATAGCGACCCCCTAACGAATGGGAAAACTAAAGAAGAAGAAGATGTCAGTGTCAAGTGCAATTTGCATAGTTTGTTTATGAAATAACTTTACTGGAAATATAGGATCTTTTGCAAAAAAATATGTATAGGGCGCGTGCAGTGACATGACTTGGCTGCCTTTGGCAAGCAGATATGGGGACCCGTATCAAAATGACAGCAATTAATTATGTCCATAACTGACAAGTGTCATAATTTTTCATTCAAAATTTCATGATTTTCTTATTTCATGTGATTTGTTTGTTATCAGGAGTATGGAATTCCGTTGCCGAGAAAGGGAATCATAAAATACCAAAAATTTAGAATCTTTTGCAAGAAAATTTATGTATGGAATTTGTACATAATACACAGGATTGACGGAAGGTATTGTGCTGGCCACATCAGATTTTTTCTTAATTCAATCATATAAACATTTTATATCCTAACATTAGAAAAATATTGATAATAATTCTATTGAAATTTAAATAAATTTGATATTTTTCAGTAGGTTATGTCTATGTATGAAAAACATAAACTTCTATCTGTCAATTTGAATTATTTATAAAATTATTAACAAATATCTATGTTTCATTTTCATTTAAGCCCAATAGACCTTTTCACTTTAATAGCTATCTCTTTCTATCTCTGCAAATAGTAAGTAAAATGACGTCTGCAACTACCAGCTGGGCTGCCAAACGAAACCTCAAAAATATTGCTGTCACTGTCACTAAAATTCTCGTTGACATTTGAGAAGTTTTTTAAAGTTGTCAAAGACTCTTCTCACATTTTACGCCAAAAATTTTAAATAACAAGCGTCATGGATCACAATAAAAAGTGTGTAACCATGACTCCCGCTAGTTGTTGGCTTACTTTGCTCAGTACCCATTGCGCATATCTTCTATCTCTTTAAATTAAAAAGGTCTATTGTTTTTCATTCATAGTCTTCTGAAAGATAATTATAATAATGAAATTTGTTTAAATTTCAATTGAGTTTTTTTCAAAAAAAATGTTTTGATAGGATATAAAATGATTACATGGTTGAATTTAGAAAAAGAATGTGCCTAAAAAATAAATACCGTCCTATCTAAAAAAATATAACTTTGTGTTCTAACTTGAGAATCACTGGTTTAAAAATATTTTCTTCTCTATTCGGACGTCTCTCTTGGTCTTCTATAATCTATAACAGGGTTTCTCAACGTGGGCGGTACCGCCCACTAGTGGAAGATTTCTGATTTTTAGTGGGCGGCAGAAATTATTAATATTTTTCTGTTAATTAGGAAATTAATTGTTTTATTCACAGCCGATTTCATAAGGAAGCTATTTGGACGTTATTTGTAGGGAGGTATGTTCATTTCATTCTCAAGGTATCGGTTTCTATTCACGACGGGACGTAAATAGCTCCCTTACTTCTCTGAGCAGTTCCCTAACGTACGTATTTTATAAAATACCAAAAATTAGATATTTTAAACTTGTTAATATTTGCTCATTGTTATAATTTATGATTTTGAATTATTTTTGTGCCTCATTGGTTGCAATAATTTTTATATTTTATTTCAAAATAAAGTGAATTAAAATGATCGCGAATTATGTAGGTGGGCGGTAAGCAAATTGCGTTACTTTAAAATATGACCAAGTGGGCGGTATATAAAAAAAGATTGAGAAACCCTGATCTATAATATTGTTTTATAGTATTTTATTGTATCGTTAATAATATAGAAATTATTTGAGGTAACTCGTTTAGCTGTTTCAGCCTGTATACAGAATGTAACAGAAATAAGTACATTAAATCTTACCAGTGATAGAATTCATCGAGTGCAACAATATTTCTTAATAACTTTTCTTATAAATCTGCTAGATGCTAGATATTGAGTTAAAATCCTTCAAAGTTTTGTCACAAATTTCATTACCCGTCTATGGTTGAATAAAATAAACACGGAAAAGCAGAGCGTGTTGCATACTGCCCAAATTCAAAATAGGACCATTCTGCGCATGCGTGTACAAACAGCTGTGTCCGTTGTGGTTGTGACATTGTGACTTATGACGAGCGTTATGCGCCATGAGCCGCGACTGAATACATACAATGATTAGAAACTGTTGAATAAATTGACAGATACACCAGAAGATGAAACTATACACAAATCGGAGTAAATAAAAGATAGAATAGAAAACCTCGACGAAGGTAACATAAAAATATGCGTCAAATTTTTATGTAACAACAGATTGGACTGTTGGGCAATCCAAAAATAGTAGGATATTTATAGGATGTAGTCTACCAAGAACTACTCTACAATTGACGGAACAAGAAAACGCATAAAGATGATTAAAATAATAAATAAATGTTCAAAATGGCCACCATCATTGTCAATGAAGGCGACGACGAAATGAATCCTCTATTCTTTCCAGCATCTGCCTGTTGTTGAGTATGCTGGTAGCTGCATTTTCTTTCAATATCCTCCAAATTGTCATATGTGACACCAAAGTGTCACAAATGTTGCAGTGATATTCTTCGAGTACTAGACCGGTGGGCGTGTTCCACACGATCTTGAGCCGGTGGTTTAAAGGATCCATGATTTCGGAGATGATTATTTGTACAGGAATATAAAATGTACAATAGAATATTAAATTATTATTATTAGTAATATCACATTTATTTATAAAAATACATAATAAAATAGTTTATCTTATAGGTATAGTTTGTCTTATACTACATCATAAATCTTATGCGTTGTATTCAGGGGAGACTAAACATTTGTTATATCTTTCTAACCACATCCTTCCAAAGGCGTTCTCTTCTAGCGGGGTAGTGCAGCCGTACCCTCCGTTGAAATTAATCATCATATAGTCGTAGCAGTTTGTTACGCCGTCGCCATTACAGTCCTAGAATAACATGGATACAAGATATATTAGATGGAGATGAATTGTCGAATAACAAAACTACTTCATAAGTAAACATCAGTAATATTAATTTTGTAGTATTATTGCTAGACAAAAAAATTAATAAACCTTGAAAGATCTGTTCGTTAAAAAAGAAAGATACTCTTTTATGGATTTTTATCTTTGCATATTCACAATTACAAATTTCCAACCTTTTCTATTATATATAAAAGTTACTTCTTTACAGTATTAGCCATGGTATGGATATAAATCTCAAACAAATGTTATGATATTTTATCTGTCAGAAATTATAAAATATAATATGCATCAACATTATATAATACTCAATAATTTCTTCGTGTAAATTATTCTCAATAATAAATAAATAATATGGGGTCTCGTGGCCGTGTGCCTGAGTGTCTGATCGCGAATCTGGGAACCCGGGTTCGATCCCGACCGACGCCAAAAATTACTTCGAATTTTAATGGCTCAAAATTAACCCCTGTGGTGCACTCTCCACACCAGTATTAAGTAAGCGCCCGCACGGTACAAATATTTCATCATTACCGATATCTGTTTACAAAGCAGATTGGCACACTCAGTAATAATAGGTAATATGCCGTGATGATATATTTATTAATTTTATTTTTATAAATAAATAAATGTATCATCACGGCATATTATCCATTACTGGGTGTGCCAATCTGCGTTGTACACAAATATTGATAATAAAATATTTACACTGTGTGGGTGCTTACCAGGCGTCACCTCACAGGCACTCATTGCTGGCGTGGACAGTGCACCACAGGGGTCAATTTTGTGCCATTAAAATTCGAAGTAATTGCTGGAGTCGGTCGGGATCGAATCCGGGTCGTCAGATTCGCGACCAGACACTCAGGCACACGGATTTCAATAATAATGGCTCAAAAAAAGAGCGATTCTGACAAGTAAAATATGTCGAAATGTGACAAATACGTTTCTGACAGGTAAAAAGTCATTACATTGTTTGCAATGGCTAATATTATAAAGAAGTAAAGCGTGCATTACACGATCAAGTGACGAAAAGTTTTCTCTCTCGATGTAAATGCAAGAAAGACATATGAATAAATTTGTAATGAAAAACTTTAACGAAAAACAAACTAGAACATACGCAATTTTTACCTTCCGTCACCTCTAGGTAAGGAAGGTATTGTCTTTGGTCAAAAAATTCGGTAGTGAGTTTTAATTGAATAAGCACGTTTTAGGGTCTTTACAATACGATTTTACTATTTTTACGATGATGTCTGTATGTGTGTGTGTGTGTGTGTGTGTGTGTGTGTGTGTGTGTGTGTGTGTGTGTGTGTGTGTGTGTGACCGCGTTTTCGGGCACGATATCTCCAATACTAGAATTCCAAAAATTACAATTCTTGCGTATTCCTCTTCCTTACAACCATATGCAGACCTATTTAGATTTTGGTTATAATTGGTCAACCGGAAGTACCCTCATTTGAAGATTTTAACAGTTTTTCTTGAAAAAATCAGTTAAATGTTATTATAACTTAAAGAATATATTATTGTCTATACGATTTGATTGCATTTTATATTTGATATTCAACAGATAGAGTTAAAGAAGAATAACGATAATAAATTTTATATAAATTTCATAATTCAGCCAGCTATGCTAACTTAACCATGGAAACTGCTAATATATTCAGGTAATTCAAATTGACAGATGTCAGTATCAATAAAATGAACTCAATGAAAGAATAAGGGAAGTAACTCTAGTGTTAGAAGTTTCTAGATATACGAGAGACGATTACATATTGGTTTGAACATGTCATGAGGAGAGATGAATATATTAATAGAAGGTGGAAGAAACATAGGAAGACCAAATATAAGATGAAAAGACTGTATTGTAGAAGACTTGAGAGAAAAGGAACTGAATGAGGACGACACGCAAAACAAAAATGAGTGGAAGAAGAAAATAAAAAATAGCGACCCCCTAACGAATGGCAAAAACTAAAGAAGAAGAAGAAGAAGATGTCAGTGTCAAGTGCAAGTTGCATAGTTTGTTAATGAAATAACTTTGCTGGAAATATAGGATCTTTTGCAAGAAAATTTATGTATGGGGCGCGTGCAGTAACATGACTTTGACCCGTGTCAAAATGACAGTAATTAATTATGTCCATAACTGACAAGTGTTATAATTTTTCAATCAAAATTTCATAATTTTCTTATTTCATGTGGTTTGTTTGTTATCAGGAGTATGGAATTCAGTTGCCGAGAAAAGGAATCACATAATACCAAAAATTTATAATCTTTTGCAAGAAAATTTATGTATGGAATTTGTACATAATACACAGGATTGACGGAAGGTATTGTGCTGGCCACATCAGATTTTTTCTTAAGAGTTCTTAGAAATTTTAACTGTCAAGTAACTGTCAAATCTAATGTATGTTCATATTTTTTATGTGTCCAAGTGTGTCCAAATGGCAAAATGGAGAAATGTTGATGAATATACATATATGAAAAATTAAAATGATGGAAATTCAATGACAATTTGTGTAGATATAACTTAACTTTTAACACTTGGATACATAAATTACGTAAAACTTGATCGTGTAAATATCCTTGTAAAGTCACTTTTAAAGACACTTTCGCGGCATTTCATCGTGTAATTAACGCTTAACTTTTCTGAAATTTTAAAGTAAATTTTCTTGGTTATGAATCGTGCAAAATAAAAAGCGATTGTTGCGTTAAATGCAGAATTTAATTATCTACAACAATTATTTAAGGCATTTTTGCCTAAAGTTAATGAGCCACTTTTGTGCAAGGAAAAACTATTGCCCTATGTTAAACGCCTATGATCCGCTTTTTGTTTTACACCCGCTATAATTATTATTCTTCTTTAAAGCCAAACTAACTTTTAACTTTAAT
Source organism: Harpalus rufipes (assembly GCA_951394225.1). Classification (NCBI taxonomy): domain Eukaryota; kingdom Metazoa; phylum Arthropoda; class Insecta; order Coleoptera; family Carabidae; genus Harpalus; species Harpalus rufipes. The sequence continues at coordinate 16,227,288 of OX596289.1, forward strand.
CTAGTACTACAGTGCAACCAACAAACGATAGTTGAGTATTTTCGCCAATCTAATTAACGGAGATAACTCGAATTCGTAGTCAATTGGGAGCCATTTTTCAGAGAACAATTAAACGTCAGTGAATTCACCCTATACATATTTTACATTGTGATTAAGAGTTCAATGGAAATAGAACATTGATCTATTTCAAGAAAACTTCACATTAAATTCTTGCACGAAGTGTAAAAATAAATAAAGAATTTCTCTCACCATTCCAAACTTCTTGAGGTAGCTCGTAATGATCCTTTGAGCACATTGAAAGTTGTTACTGCAATCTTCGTAGGCTGAAATAAGACACTGTGTTAAAAATATTACGCTGCATTCTTCTGTTTTAATATGCTTTAGTACAGTTACTGTCCCAACAAAAGAACAGCGTGAAAAGTAATATGAAACAAACACTTGCTGTACTATTTTCTTTTGCAACTTTGCATAATGTTGCTTGACAGTTTCATAATAAAATTTGAAATTCTACACTAAAGCTTTTATGTGTATACGAAAGTATAAAATGTATTGAAATGTGGATGGATTTTACGAAATTTAATCTCGACTGTATATTGTAAATTGTGTTTATTTCCAGTTTTTATAGACAATAGAAAAAATGTTTTATACCTGTAGTGGATTGGTTTTATTGGTAATAAAATTTTAAAATCTGACAGAATTTTTATATTTATGAACATTTGGATATAAATATGTAAATTATACTCGAATGACTATTGTAATAAATTTCAAAATTATAAAATCATATAAATATAATATTTATGTATCAAGGAACTGAAATTTTATTTTTTATCAGGAATGTGGAATTTATTTGCCGAGGTCCTCGGGGCCGAGGAAAATAATTCATATGAGTGATAAAAAGGAACTTCAGTGCCAAAGTGCATATAAAATTTTATTTGAAATCGAAAAATTGTGATATTGAAAGGAATACTTATTTTCATAGGTTATGTTTACAAAACCGTCAGTCTGGCATTCAATATTGCTAAACTCGGACATTGATGTTATCGTGAAGAATACTCAAAATTTTGTGTTTATAACTTTTATTTTTTCCGAAAATTTACTGTTAACATTTTTGTTACTTACATTGTTAATGGACCGGTTCCAATTGAATTTACTTCACAGTATTTCATAAGAAGAATTTTGCATCAATTTCTATGTTTTTATGACTTTTAATACATTGATGTCCAAAAATCGAGTTGCATATGTTCATTTCATTAAAGCCTAGTTGCACTGCTGAAGCTCCAATTTTAAGTGTCCTTAAATTGGAAATATTATATCGAAACTAAACGGCAAATGAGTAATGGGATCCTCAACTCTGATTTGTCATTATTTTAAATGAAATTTTGTTTAAATTTTAAGCAATTCGTAGTAATAAAAAGTTTTTGATTTAACTGCATTTGATTTTTAAAGTCAATATGACGTCACAGCGACACCTATTGCCATATCTTTCTCTCGCACAAGCACTACAGTAGGCTGCGAAAGAAAGATAGCAACAGTGCGACTTCACAGTAGCACTGAGAACAAATTTCAAATATATTGCAAAGTAATTATTAAAAAATTGTTTTTTTTCATCTTAATTGTAATTGATTAATTCTTTAACTATAAAGAGTACATTTTATTATTTTTAATTATGGTTAACGTTCGTGATGCTTATAACATTTTTTGTGCGATTGGAGTTCGCTAAAATGTTTATTTTTTATTTCATTTTAAATTTTTTTCATTATAAGTATTATTGAAACTGATTATAGTAAGTAGCTTTACAGTATGCTATGACTTTATTGTTTTGTTATGGTTTCATTGTTTGTTTATGCGTTTCAATCCAATGTCAAGAAGTCAAGGTGTTATTTAAACTTAATTTAAACTATTCAACAAAGAAAAATAATTAAAATGAGTGACTCTGAGAGTGAGAATTTAAATATAGAAGAATCGTGGAATATCGGATGTTCGGCAGTAATACCAGAAAAATCTTACAAAATTTTCAAAGAATGGTGCAGTGCAAAGAATGCTGGTATAAACGAACAAGTTATGCTAGCATATTTGGTTCAGAGATCTAAGCAACTAAAAGCACATGGAAGATGCTTATGGGCTGAGTATTCAATGTTAAAGAGCACAATTTTTCTTTATAAATCTATTGATATTTCAAAATTTGGTATTATTGCTTATCTTAAAAGAAAAAATGTTGGCTATAAGACTTAAGAAATCTAGTATTTTCACTAAGGAAGGAAGACATGAGAAAAATTTTGAATAAAGCACTAGACCAGGAATTTTTAATTCATAAAGTATGTTTAGATCACTTGTAAAATGTAGGCAATAATTATATTATTTAGTATTAACATACATAAATAATATTTGTAAAATAATTGTAATTATTGTAAAACCAAATATGTGAAAAATAAAACACTGACACTGTGTGTATTTATTGTAATCAAGCATTTCTTTGTTGTAATCAAACCCCCTTTGAATGCCGATCGAACTATTATTATTTAAATAAATTTATAATTTATTAAATTTATATACTTTACTTACCGTTCAGTGAACAGTAAGTAAATCACAAACCGTCGTGTTAGTCCTAGCAACCGGCAAACATAACTTACTGTCGTGGAAACAGGCATGGTAAGTTGATAAAAAAAGATCAATCGCGCAAAAAATATATTTAAGAAAAATATATGACCGTTTTAATAAATGCGAAAATTTAATCGAAAATCACAAATTTTCTAATATTCGAAGAGAATTATTACAAAAGTAGCTAGTAAATGGTTATTTGTTTGGTAATTTTTATAAAAAAAATTCTGTCATTTATTGTATGAGTTGCAGAAACGTTCATCAACGCTTTGTTTAATTAATGGATCATCAAAACAAAGAAATGCAACGGGATTTTTGACAGCAATGATTTAAATGTCATAAGAACAAGGAAACTGATTCGAATTTGTTCATTTTAATGATCCGTTAATTTAAAAAAGCGTTGATGAACGTTTCTACAACCGGGCAATTACGGAAAAAAAAACTCCAATGCCATTTTTTTCGCTTAATTTTAGCATTTTAGCAGAGGTAGTAAAAACCGAAGTAAAAAATCATGAAAAATATCGTATTTAAATTTCATTTCATGATAGTATCACATTAAGTGGACGTTTATAAAACCGGCCCAATAACAATTTGTTTTTAATTATTTTAGAAAATTTGTGATTAAGATTTTTGTTTTATTGTTTTATTAACTTATTATTGTAATAAAAATAAACTTAATTCAAACGTGATTTTTTAAAATGTCAAAATCTTAACGGGTACTGTTTTTGGTAATTATCTCACTTTGACTCAATAGAAATACCGTATTATACTCAATAATAGTATCTTTATTCTATAAATATCTTAACAATAACTCTTTATTCATATACGTTGACGTTATTTCTATTGAGTTTTACATTATCAACATTTTTTTAGAGGGTGTCTCATTTTCAATGTTTTTTATGGTATGTCGGGTAATACTAACGATAGAGCAAAACCGTTTGCATATTCCACAGTCAACTTTTCGAAAAAAGTTTAATAGTCACCACACGATTTTTTTATCTTCTTTTGTTTCTAAGCTACAGGCAAAAACTCGTTTTTCGGTAATTTCAAAAATATCTCATATCTTATTTATTATGATAGATAGAGAAAAATCATTTACACAAATTTTGTACCGTTTTTTGCGTAGAATGATTAAATTGGCGTAATTAGATTTTTTTAAAACTTAATAATTCACAAACTTTTATTTTTTAAAAGGTAACCTATGTTGAAATAGTCTCATATTTTTACTTATTTTATAAGCTTTTCAATGATATACAACTCTACATTATTTTGTTATGAATAAAACAAATTATTAATTTTTTGGGGTGACAAAATTTAAAAATTTTAAGAAACAAATGAACCAAATCTATTACAGATCATCATTTGTTTATTTTAGTTCTATATCTATTAATTTTGTTCTTATAATTATTCTTAATTAATTTTATTCGGGTCAGACAAATTATATTTTATAAACGTTATACTTGGCTTTGATACAAAAAAGGCGTTAAATATGCTTTCTGAGGTATATAAATTGAAAAAATGATAAAAACTGAAGAAAATAATATTAAAAAGAAAGAAAAGGTGATATGTAATTGAGTTTTTATTTGTTTCTTAATTATTTTCAATTATTTTCACTCCAAAAAATTAATAATTCATGTTTTATTCATGTTTAAAACAAAAGAATGTAGCCTTGTTACATACCATTAAAAAGCTTACAAATTAAGCAAAAAGATGAGACAATTTTTTAGAAAGATTCCAATTTAAAAAATTATACAAAAGTTTGTGATATCTCCAGAATTATTAAGTTTTCAAAAAAATCTATTTACGTTATTTTATTCTACGCAATAAACAATACAAAATTTGTCTAACCCTTTTTACCTTCTGTCACCTTTAGGTAAGGAAGGTATTGTCTTTGGTCAAAAAATTCAATGATGAGTTTTTAGTGAATAAGCATGTTTTACGGTCCCTATGATACGATTTTACTATTTTTACGATGATGTATGTATGTATGTGTGTCTGTGTGTGTGTGACAAAAGTTCCGGATCCCATAACTTCAATACCACGATTCCAAAAATTAATTACTTTTTTTGTATTCCTCAAGTTTACATCCAGAAGAACAAGTGATTAGATTTTGGTTATAATTGGTCAACCGGAAGTAGCCACATTTGAAGATTGAACAGTTAAATTTGATTTATTTGATATTTAACGTTATTATAACTTAAAGAATATATTATTCTCTATACGATTTGATTACATTTTATACTTCATATTCAATAGATACAGAGTTAAAGAATTTTAAAGAAATTAAATTTTATAATTCAGCCAGCTATGCTAAACATGGAAACTACTAATATATTCATATAATTCAAATTGACAGATGTCAGAATCAATAAAAAGTAAATTAATGTGGCAGAGATGAGGATGTTGAAGTAGATGTTGGGGACGACATGGAAAGATACGGTAAGAAAATAACTCTAGTGTGACAAGTTTCTAGAAAGATACAAGAAAGACGATTACATTGGTTTGAACATGTCATGAGGAGAAATGAAGAATTATATTTGAACAAGAATGAGTAGTTTAGTAATAGCAGATTGAAGAAACAGAGGAAGACCAAAGATAAGATGGAAGGACTGTATAGCGGAATACTTGAGAGAAAAAGAACTGAATGAGAACGACACGCAAAAATAGCGACCCTAACGAATGGGAAAAGCTAAAGAGGAAGAAGATGTCAGTGTCAAGTGCATTTTGAATAGTTTGTTTATGAAATAATTTTACTGGAAATTTAGAATATTTTGCAAGAAAAATTATGTATGGAATTTATACATTATACACAGGATTAACGGAAGGTATTGTGCTGGCCACAACATATTTTTTTCTCTATAGATCATAATAAATAAGATATGAGATATTTTCGAAATTAGCGAAAAACGAGTTTTTGCCTGTAGCTTAGAAACAAAAAAGTTCAAAAATTCGTATGGGGACTATTAAACTTTTTTCGAAAAGTTGACTCTGGAATGTGCAAACGGTTTTGCTCTATCGTTACTATTACCCGAGATACCTTAAAAAAACATCGCAAATGAGACAGTGTGTACATGTCGGTAAATCTGTGAATAATGAACAAAATCACAACAAAAACTTTCACATCTTATTCAATTACAATACTGTCAAATTTGTCGTCCAAAATAAATTTACACCGAATTTTTAATATAATAGGTACTCGTAATAGACGGTAGTAGAAAAAATTTAATACAATAATACGCTGCGTAAACATTTTTTGTTCTTATAGATTTTATAGGCTTCGGTATTCGCCTCAAAGCGATAACCTACCTCCTAATTTAAATCAAGCCTTCACAGCTTGGAATGTAAATAACTATAATTTTATCCGAGTTCTGAGTAATTCCGCATAAAATTATGTGACCAGCATAATTATTACACATCTGAATGCTAGAATTATATTGAAGTTTTTAAAATGTTCAAATATTAACAGCAACAATATTGTTGTAAAAGATGTATGTATATCAACTTTTACTGCGTTTTTATATCAACTATTTTTATTAAAATTATAAATGTCATTTGATTTACAACTATGATACATAAGTATGTTAAAATGCCAATATTATGTATTAGTGAGAATATAATTCCTTAGTCATGTGACATGTTTTCCACCAATCAACATTCAGAATCTCCCTAGCTACGCGTTTATCACAGCGATGATAAAAAACAAAGAAATAAACACCGTATTTATAGTCGTTACTAAGGGATTTGTTTTCTTTATTTATGACATTGACAGTTAATTTTGAGTATAAAAATAAATAATAACAATAATTCAAACTCCGAAATATTAAATAAAACTCGTAAGTACCATGTTTTAATACAATATGAATATGTATATCAAAAGTTAGGTTAGGTTAGATTGCAAAAATTCATTATATTCTCTCATTAAATATAAGCTCGTGATATGATTAATAATCGAAGATATTGCTCGTGAAATCGAAACAGCACATTTCAACTCGTCCTTCAGACTCGTGAAATCTGCAGCTCGGTTTCACTCGAGAATATCATCGATGATAATCATATCACTTGTTATATTACGTATGACAATAATTTACAATAGTAAAAGTTGTAAGATTGCATCAAAATCAGGGATGGAAAACGCAACGTAACGATACCCGATAACATTATAATAAAGTTTCATTTATTATTATTTATTTAATAACGTTATGTAACCGTAACATAACAAATAACGTTTCAATATAACGTTATACAAGTTTATAAATTTTACAAGATTTTTGCCGTTTAAAAGTATAATTTCCTGATAATTTATTTTGTGTTTTATATGTGGAATACTTTATTTAATTTCTAGAATAAGATGTGTGTAAGTTTTTTTAATACATTGTTTTTAATAAAAATGCAAACTGCAAAAAGCAAATTGCGAGTTTCTCCGTGAAACGAATAAAAATAATAAAAATTAAACAGTACTACTAAACGTACTGTTTAATTTTATTATCATTGTTTTTAATTTTAATTTTTATGGAATTTTTATTACAAACTTGAGAAAATATTGTTATTGTAACATTATAATAACGAAACAAAAATAACGTTATTATAATGTTACGTTACTTTGTTTTTTATTCAGTTATTTATAACGTTATGTAACGATTTTTTTATAACGTTATGAAATAACGTAACAATTCGTTAACGTTATCCTATCCCTGATCAAAATTCTAGTCTATCTATCTGGCGTTAGTATTAAAATTTTCCACTTGTGTATTACAGATAGGGTCCATAACAAATTAAAACTGTATGATAGGTACTATCAAAAAGATACTCCTGTTAGTTTTTAAAATATTCGAGTTTTTAATGCTTCTAATATATAGGTACCTCTCACGTTACTCTATTCCAAATTCTTATTACCCTATCGCCTGTTTTGAAATCCGGAATTAATATTCAAGTAAATGAATGCACAAAAGAACGAAACATTGGAAGTAAACCAAATTATGTAATACTTGTTTGAATTTATGATGCCACTCCAGATAGAAACCACCTGTGTTTGTGACAGATAATTCTTATGTTGAATGACATAGGCCAGGCATGGCGAACCTATGACCCGTGGGTCAGACATTGACCCACGCAAGCTTTTTAACTGACCCACTCTTTGGTTTTTATAAATTAATCTTTTATATGAAAAACAAATATTTCGAAGTGGACATTGGCTAGCTGATTTTCTATTTCTTTTGTATCACGATACCTGTGCTGTGGAACTTAACGCGCATTTCGTATTTCGTTGCTTCTTCATAGAGTGGGGGAATGTACCAGCCAACAGTCAGGTCGAGTGCTGAACTAACATAAGTGGCATCCATTTCGAACGCATTTAAAAGTAATGTGTATTATTGTGTTTGTATATTATGTATGTTAATAAAATAGACTTGAATTAACTGCCAAATGCGTCAAACTAATGAATACGAAATATGAACCTGTTATTAAAATAATATCTGAAAATAAACAGCAACAGATTTCCCATTAAATAATTTATATTTATACTTTGTTATATTTTATAAATATGTATACATATATAAATATATTAATAAATAATATTTCATAATACATATTTTATGTAATTTTCTTTACCCCTTGTTCATTCAAACACTTAGTGACCCACGAGCTAGTACTAAAAAAAATAGTGAACAAAATTTGACCCACGTCTGAAAAAGGTTCGCCATCGCTGACATAGGCTGTCAGTAACAATCAAAACTAAGACTATAAGGCTGCGGTTACATTGGATGCGAATTCGTATTAAAATTTGTTCGTACAAAGTCTTAAGATTTTTTTTTTTTTCGTACGATTACGTAAGACAAAGTGGTTACATTGGTTGGAAAATCGTAATACGAATGCGTACATATTATATTCTTTACGTAAGAATAGTATTGCGCAATAAAAAGTGTATGATTGTTAAAGACATACGTAATTGAAGTAGTTTCTTTTTGCAATATAGGTTGTAGAATCTGTTCATAAGGTGACGTATGTATGCCGTAACTCTATTCAGGAAATAATTTGGAATTGTGAATAAAGTTGACTGTGTCGGTCCGTGGATAAACGGCGCCTTTGTGCAATAGTAGTTTGTACAACAAGGGTGGATATGATGTCCTTATCGCATGAGGATGAAGTGAAGCATACTTTTTCTACAACTATCGAAAAGAAGGAAAATACGAACTCTTGATATTTGAAATTTTATTGAACATGTTTAATTAATATCATTTTATGTACTTGTTTTCCTAGGCACAATTAATGGCATTTGTTATTAAAATTATATTTTATTTTTATATACAATGTTTTTACATACTATTTAAAAAAATTCTAATTTAATTAAATATTATTAAATATTTCACACTCTTCTTCTATATTCTGAAATTATTGATAAATCTAAAAAGGGATAATATTTACTTGTCAATTGTGACATTTCATACCGTTTTGATACTCATTTTTTATACGTTCTTTTTTAATACTTACAACTTATCTATTAATCCATAATATAATTTTATTAAATTATTCAAATCTCTTTTTTTACTGAAAATATTTCCATTCAAATGACAACATTGAAATGCCAAATGTGACACTTGTAAAAAAACCAATTTTTTCTAAAAAAAATTTTTTTTTTCTAAAGCCAGGGGGGTGCACGTGCACACCCTTGCACCCCCCCCCCCTCCCGGCGCCCATGATTGTACCGTTCTTCTTCCTAATCTTTGTAATAAATGAATAGACAGTTGCTTAGGTTACACGACTTACGTGAGTTGTTATTCGTGGATTTCATATCCACCCTAGGTTGGATATGAAATTATATCCGTTCAGTTATCCAATATTGACTACATATCCATTCTGCAGTTGTGAAAAAATGGGAGTAGAATATATATATATATATATATATATATATATATATATATATATATATATATATATATATATATATATATATATATATATATATTTCAGACCCTCCTCCCCATAATGCATAATTTGCAAATGAACACACGCTTCAAAATTTAAACGATACTGTTGTTTCTTCGAAAAATGCTAGATTTAAATATTGATGAAATATCCTTTATTAGATTCTTTCTTGTAATCAATATTATTAGGTTATAATTAAAATTGATTGTTGTAATCAACAATTTTACGTTAATAGTTTGCATTCCAACATACATCATATCATAACTATGCCAAAAAGTTATCTGTTTGGCAGGATATTTCATTTACTTTTTTCTACTAAATTTTAATAGTAAATCAGGGAAATTCAATACCTATTGGATCAGTAGAATTGAAAAATACAATTCGTACTAAGAAGTCAGAATTGTAAATATTTGATTCTTTGCAAAATGCTAATATTTAAATATTGGATTAAATGTTAGATTCATTCTTGTAATTAATATTATTGAACTATAATTAAAATAGCTTTGTTTCAATTGTAGTCTACATCTTCACAGTTATTATTTCAATATAACAATGCTAGAAAAATATCCATTTCGTAGGATAATCATTATTTTATTATAACTTATAACTAGAGCTCTAATGCAAGCAAATTTTTAAAAAATATTGGTCACTTTTATCACCTCACTGTGTAAGTTGTAAAGTAATGTATTCTTTAGGCGCTGTGCGCTCACCCGCACGGAGTAGCCCAGATAGTTCGGTTCGTATACATTGACGTGTATTTTAGCATTTTTGTAACCCGTATTGATTTAAATGATTTTTCAATAATATAAAAAACTATTACACAGGGCTAGAATAATGGTCTATAAACGAATAATTATTACGCAATGTTATTCGTACGTGATGTACTATAATTTTCATTACGTGCTTATGTGTAATGGATCCAGCATCTGAAATTTACTTGTTTGTAATAGACTATTTTACATCTAGGGCAAAAACGGAAAATTCGAAAGATCATTTGAATAAGTGCAAAAAAACGGGCAATAGCCAAGTGGTTAAGGTATGTTTAGAAAAATAAGAGCATCACCACCATATCATATGCCTGCTGCATTTTTTTAAAGTTTGACTATCACCCAATTGTCACGTACCGGAAAAAAATATCAAATATTCTTTGGATATACCAGGGTGGAAAAAAACCTAGGTTATATATAAAAAAAAAACCAACCCACTTGGATTTTATTGAGCATTTTTGAGTTTTCTTGGGTTTTTTGTTTTGTGGGTTTTTATGTTCAAAAATATGCTTAACATGATTACCAGTTGACATATATCAGAAAAAAAAAATTGTGGAAAAATTACTTTCATGCATTTAAAATCGAAGATAAAGATATTGTTTTAAACAGTTCTTTTTCGTAAAATGGTGGCAAATTATAAATACAAAACTTAAAATTATGCCAGAAATGATTTTTTCCACAATTTGATTAGTGTGGTCCAAACTAAGAAAAAGACGAGATTCAGAAAAGACACAAAAACTTAAAAAAAATGTAGGTATTTAAGAAGAGAATATGTAAATACAGAAAACTATTAATCTAGTACGAGTGTTTTGGTTTATTAAAATTAAAACTTTATTCTGAGAAGAAACATTTAAATATTTTCATTATTATCTTAAAAACTATGAAATTTAGAAGGTAAGAGCCCTTAAACTTTTTTAAAGCAAAAATTATTTTCTATTAATTAGTGCAAGAATATACAGGGTATTCCATTTGAGAAAAGTAAAATATGGCAATATCTACGAAAATTAAACTTTTTTACTAAATTTATATAGATTTAAACGTCAGAGTGGTATTCTGAGCGCATCTATAGCTTATAGGATTATCTTAAATGTCTTAAGATATCTTAAAAACTTAAGGTCACAGTGCAGTTCGCTATTACTTGTCAGAGAAACAAATAGAAGTACAATTTGGTTTGAAAATGAATAACAATTTGCAAATTTTATATTTTGCACATTTATTATCAGAAGAGGAGTATGAACTTTAAGTATTAATTAAATTATATAATTAAAATATTTATACATTTGTCAATATTTGAGATTAATTATTGTTATATTTTTAGTAATAACATACGCATATCATAAGAAAAAATATAAGGGATGTAATTAATACATTATAATTGCCAAACATTTTAAACAAATGTTCATCATACTACCGCACATCTCTAATACCATTTCATAGCAAGATAGTTTTGCTACATTACATTTTTGTGCATCTGGTTCATACCAAAGCAGTGTTAGAAATAGCACTTGGGTATTAATGAGCCAGCTAACAATTAGCAAGTTTTCTTTTCCTGTAACATAATTTTATATTTTTATTTATAATATAATTACAATTACCTATCAAACAATTTGAATTCTTAACTCATTTTAAACTGGCTGCTATGTGACCATGCCTGACTATTTGTAAACAAGTTTGACGTAAATCTTCTGTCAATTTCTTACAGTAATATTCAACCAGTAAAGCTAACCTCAGAAAAATAAATGCTGTGCATATGCAATTAAGAATTTGGAAAACTTGTATTTTATATTTATTTTATAGTAATAATTCATTTTCAGATGTAAATAACGTTAACTAAAATAGTTATAAATAAACTATTACTCCTATTTTATAAATATTAAACCATGATACATGTTTTATTTTCCAATGAGTGGCAAACTTGCTTTTAAGATATCTTAAGGGAATGTTATAGAAACTCAAGGTTATAGACGCTCGCTCAGAATACGGATTTATGAAAATCTATAAGCGTTCAAGTTATAGATTTGTCTTAAGCTATAGATCTTAAAAGTTACAGATTTTTAAGATAATGCCCAGAATCCCACTTAGCTTATCGAAAGTACTAAAAACTTTATTTAAACAATTTTTCGGTATCTAGAAAAAAGGTGTTTCCAATTTCACATTCCACCCGTATACGAAGATCAGGCAATTCGATTACATTTTAAAAGCTGTTTTAACTCGCCATAATGTTTTATATAACTCGTTGTTATGGTATTGATTGTATTTTTGATCGCATGAAGGCTGTCTTTGTTCTATAAGTCCACTTAACTTTTTACTATTCATATTCTTTTCGTATGAATAACGCATCAAAAACAAAATATTTTGTTCGTATTCAACCAGCCGTATGATTTCGTACGAAATGATCAATGGTAAAACATAATACTGAAAAAAATGTGTTGTACTTATTTATTTATTGAAATATGATATCCAATTATTTTTATATAATTTACTTATTACATTTAGTTAATTAACTTAGTAATATATTATTCTAAATTCTATGAAAAACTAACAATTTTGCAAAATAAGTTTATTATGTTATGAACAACAAAATAATAAAACAAATATAAAATTATTTCTTTAAAATAATAGGCTAATAGTTTTTATCAAATGTACTCGTACTATGTGATGTGATTCTCTAGAGATCCATGCTTTAGCAATGGTTTGTTAAATTTGAAAATATGTTCGTATTAACAAAATATAATTGTAACTACATCAAGTAAAAAGACGAAATTAAAACCGAATACTTTTAAACGACACAACACAAACGTAAACAATCGAAACAAAATGGCATTGTTAAAGGTTAAAATTAGGCGCTACCTGGAGTGGGGGAAATGGCTTCACTTTTACAGCAACATGCAACCTCCTTATCTATACCTATCTCCATGGTAACCACACATATCTCGTACTTGTATGTATGTATGTATTTGTTTACTTCTGAAGGTTTTGTACGATTTCGTATGTATTCGTACGAACAAAATTTTGTATGAATTCGTATACAATGTAACAGCCACCTAGTACATATACTTTTTTTATTAATTACATACATATTTTATTCAGTTGCTCATTATTCATCCATATTTTTAATCTTTAACATATTTATGTAACTACCTATTTTATGAGTTTTGAAATAAATCAATATATGTGATTATCTTAACATTTGTGGGTAGATACGTCATAGAATATTTAAAAAAAATACGGCTTAACAATTAGGACTTTCAGGAACTACAGATTGCCATAAATTTATATGAAGTTTCGTGAAAAAAAATTAACATAGTTGAATATTCCATTAGCAAAGGCAATTAAGTTACAATAAAAAAATAATTTTAGAAGATTATAATTACGCAGAGATTATTCGTTCCATTAAATAAATAATACATTACACATATTATTAATGTAATTAAGTTTATGGATATGATATGGCTCATAAATTTTAAATTACATATTGATTACTTTTCTCCGTATGAAGCAATAATGTGATTTTTAGTTACCTAATAAATAATTAGTAATAATAATAAAATAATGCCATCTTTAGATATAACGTGTAAAAAGCATAGAAAACAATCATAGGCCCACATACAGTAAAAAAAATAAAGATGTCCGACCAAGGTCATCTGTATCATGATCGAATTAACAAATAGGCATACATTTATTTCTCTTAAAAAAATACAAGTGTGTGCGATAAGGATGGATATAACACGCTTGTCTTTCAAATATTCATATTCTTTCGACTAAGTAAGGACATTCCATTTTAAAATAATGTTCACTGTAACGTAAGTTTATTTATTATTAATTCTGATCTATTGCCTTGATTTATACGGATAACGATATTTTCTTGGCATTGTATCAGTATCTTATTTTGCACATATTTGCTTTTACATTTGCTATTAAACTTACCAGTTGTCTTATTTTTGAATTTTGAATGCTTTTACTGTAACATATATTTTTATAATAATAAAATAACAGTGGTATCTTGTGCACCCTAATAAAAACTAGGTAAACGACACTACTGAATTTTACAGAATGGGAGGAGCTAAAATCTTAATTCATACAATTCGTAGATGACCTTGACCGGATATCTTTAAAAAAAAAAATACTGTACCTCCAGAAAAGGCCTATAAATCAGATTACTAGAATCGGAAAACGGAAAATGCTGTTTAAAATCACATGCTGCATATTTTAACAACTCAATCTCAGGACGTCTCATTTTCGAGGTTTTTTTTGTAGTATCTCGGTAATATTAACGATAAATAAAAACGGTTGTATATTCCATAGTTAATTTTTTGAGACAAAATTAAAAGTCACCATAAGAATCTTTGTTTTTTAAGATACCGACTAAAACTCGTTTTTTACTCATTTTAAAAATTCCTCGTATCATGATTGTTATGACATGAAATATACAGTAAAAATATTATACAATTTTATATATTTTTTTATGTACAATAACGTTATGAAATGTTTTGAAAACATAAGAATTGCACCTGTAGATTGAAAATATAGGGACAAATGGCTGTTGTCTTTATTATTAATTTTAGATTAAATTATAAAGTTGGGAGCGTACTTAAATGCCACTTTTCTGCTGGTTTTGACACTACTTCCGGTTTTGCCAATTTCTCCCTCAACTTTGTAAGTAAACTGTAAGTCTGAAATTAGTAATAAATAATAGTTAAAATAGTTATTTGTCGCTATTTTTTTAATCATCTTGAATAAGTGTGTAATAATAACATAATATTGGAACCTATGCTGACAATAGTTAAATTTTTCTTATTATGTCATCATATGCTTTTCAATGATTTAACACATGTGTACAATGTGATATAATCTTTTGTTTCAAACATGAATAAAACATGAGTTATTAATTAATTGAAGTGAAAAAAGTTGAAAATTATTAAGAAACAAATGAAAAAAAATAATTACTGTTCATTATTTGTTTGTTTTGATTCTGTATACGTTAATTAAGTTCTCAAAATTATTCTTAATTATTTTCGGCGGGTTTGTTAAATGATTTTTTACCGACTCTACAATACGCTTTGATACAATTCGAATTATATGTTTTATTAATGAGTAAAAATGAAGAAAATAACATAAGAAATAAACAAATCATGATCAGTAATTGATTTTTTCATTTGATTTATTCATGTTGAAAACGAAAGTATGTAGAATTGTTATACAGTGCGTTCAAAAAAAAAACCTAACTTGGAGCAGGATATGAAAAAAAAACCTATGTCATATTAAAAATATTAAATTAAATGTCAAGTCGACACGAGATATTGTCAAAAATGTTATCTAAAGAAATCAAAAGTTTTTCTTCTTGAATTTTATTTTAGAAATGAAAGCAAATTAGAAAACTGCGAATGGCAATAATTCTGTATCCTTCTTTGTTATCATTTCTCCTTAAAAATACATTTCAAGATAAATTTTGACTTGACTTTTGAATTGTATAATGCTCAGACATGCGTTTCTCTATTCATAGCCTGCTCCGGTTAAGTTATAGCTTATAAAAGAAGTACAAAGATGACTATTTTTAACATAGGTTCCAATTTAACAAATATACTTAAAGGTCCATATTACGAGCCCACTTTTTAGAGCACTTTTGTTAAAAGTGACATTTAACCTCATAAGAATATAATGTAAAAGCGCGCGTTATAATAGTGCGTTCTTATTACGGGGCATTACGTTCCTATTACGTCTCAACAATTATTATAATATCATAGATATAATTATACCGCATAATGCTACGTAAAAAACCATATAAAAAATTATCTATACATTTTTTCTTTATCTCTCATAATAAGCAAGATATGAAGTTCAGTAGAGACCCTTTAATGCGAACCCACATTAATCCGAACATCCAGTAATTCGATTATGGAGTAAAAGCAAGGAAATCCGAACAAGGACTCTTTAATCCAACAGTGGAATAAAATTTCTCCAAACGCAAAAACTAGCACGTGTGATTCTTAAAGAAAAAAACTTTTAAAAATTTATTTTAGTTTTCACCTTTCAATTGGCGGAATGTGATAATATTTCAGCCCGATATTACAACTAGTGGATGTACGTATATGCATTGTTCATTGAATAATAAAACGTAATACGTCGGCAACTGACGATCAAAGCCGAAATGAACGCCCGAAATAAGCAAAAATTTATGATTTTTTTCGGAATTAATTATTTAGTTATTATTTTTAATTCAACATTACACATCCCGATTACAGAATAATATTACATAGCAATATAAACATTGAAGAGGTAATGTAAATACCTACAGAAGAAAAAAAAATTAAAACTAAAAAAAATAATTATGATTTTTGTTCTTATTTCTTAATTTTAGCCTTTTTTGTTCACTGAAGTAGGTACTGTAATAAATATTGGGTTAACCTGCAGGAGAACTACTTCACGATTTGCATGAAACTTTGTGAAAAGATTCCTCTCAGCGAGCAGAATATGGGAAAAATACTAACAATTGGCGGTCGGAATGATTTAACCTCAAAATCGTTTTTTTTTTTTGTTTTTATCCGTATTTATTACGTATTCATTCAATGTAGCGTGTGTTTGTGTGTGTGTGATTGCGTATGGGTTTTGTTGCGTTAGGTAAGGTCTATATTTTTTTATAACATCACAACAAATAAGTAACGTAACCACTCGGCTTTTGCCAAATTGAGTTCTTTGCGTTAGGTATCGTTATTGTCTATATTTTTTTATAAAATCACATAAAAAGTGAATAACGCAACCACTCACTTTTGCCAAATTGAGTTCTTGCGTTAGGTAACGTTATTGTCTACATTTTTTTTTATAAAATCACAACAAATTAGTAACGTAACCACTCGGCTTTTGCCAAATTTAGTTCTTTGTGTTAGGTATCGTTATTGTCTATATTTTTTTATAAAATCACATAAAAAGTAAAATCGGAGGTAAAGTAGTTCTGCTGCAGGTTTACTAAATATTGCAAACAATACTGAATTGACGTTATTTTTACTTATCCATACAAATTCAACAATACGAACAATTTAGTCCGAACATCCCCTTACATTTAGCATTTCGGATTAAAGAATCTCTACTGTATTCAAAACAATCGAAAAACGTGTTTTGGTCTCTAAATCAAAAATAAAATTTGATAAAAGAAATTTCTCTCGAGACTATTAAATTTGTCTCAGAAATGTGCAAACGGATTTGCTTTATCATTAATATATTACCCGAGATATGTACCGAAAAAGAAACTTCAAAAATGAAACATCTGTACACGGTGTCAAGATTTTTTAAAATTTTCTATTATATTTAACTAATGTTAAGCGTATGACAATTTGATCCTAATTCATACCTCCTGCCCTTTGAGGATCATCGCTGATCATTGTAACATTATCAGCTTCAATCCAGTATATTTTTGCTATTTTGTAAGGACCACAATATCCAAGTTCTTCTTTACATCTCCTAGCAGGGTCACATCCTGTAGCAGCCTCGCAAAGGCACTGTAGACACTTGGGGGTTAAATTCTGTAGGCTCCAGTCTTCAGCTACAAACATAAATGGTAACTGTTATTACAATACAATACACATGTGTGTTGTGTGCTAAACTTGTTCAGCACGGGGATATGTATGTGTTATTCCTTAAAATAAACATCAATAAATGCCGACAAAATAGTAAATTTACCATCCTTGACCATTATAGGCGGTTTGTACGAGGGTCATTTCATAAATATTGCACACATTAGTTAGTTTATTCATTTGTTTATTTTTATTACACTATCTCTTTACAATTATCCCTGCTTCTTAATGACCGAGTCCCAACGTCTGTGAAGCTTTATTATTCCATCCAAGACACTCTCTCTGTTCATCTGTCGAATGGCTTTAGTAACGGCAACATGAAGCTCTTCCAAAGACGGGAAACGATGTCCACGCATAGGCTGTTTCAACTTTGGAAATAGGTCGAAGTCTGGTGGACTCATGTCCGGACTAGAGTTTTACGGCTTGACTTGATATTCAAGTTACTTGACTTGACTTGACTTGAAATCAAGTCAAGCTCAAGTCAAGTAACAGTAGCCGAAAGTCAAGTAGTTAAAATGTCAAGTACTTGAAAAGTCAAGTAGTTATTTTTCAATTACTTGAAAAAATCAAGTAGTTATTTTAATTACCAGAAAAATCAAGAAGTTCTTCAAGACTACATTTCATTTTCATATACTTCCTTATGTTTTATAACAATATCAATAATACGAGTATACCTTCAAATATAGACTTTTATTCATAAAAATAAATCATACATTCAAATTTAAAAATTAAAAAAAATGATTTAAAGGTATAATATATGGATTGACAAACTATTTATAGTATATGTATTATGGTGGACCTTAAAAAGGAGCATGTCGAATTTTAACCGGGCCGCCCCCTAAAGTAATTCCAAATAAATAAATAAATTATATTTGACCGTGCCTAAAAACACTTGATTTTTCCCCATTTTAATAACATTCGGTTTTGGTACATTTTGGAACTTTATTTTTCTCCGAGATATTAAGAGGTTTCAAAAATCCATTCATTATTGGAATATATACTAGAATGACCCGAGAATATGTGGACAAAATCTGAAGTCCCAATTATTATTCTTAATTCGAATGGAGTATAGCTTTTTGGGTTTTTGTGCGATAGTTTAAGCATCTACAGTTATCTTAATAATAATGATTAAGACTTCAAATTTTGTCGACATATTCTCGGGTCATTCTAGTATATATGAATTTTTAAAAAGCTTGATTTCAAGTCAAGTCAAGTAATTTACAAAAATATCAAGCTACTGACTTGATGAAACCCTAGTCCGGACTGTAGCTCCCTACATGAAGTAACTATTCCCAACCGTATTCACACAGTTTTTTGGTTACCATATTCCCGATGTGGGGGCGAGCATTGTCGTGGAGAATGAGTGGCGCAGCCTCGAGCAACTGAGGTCGGGTTTTGCGCAATTTTCGGCGCGGTTTTTGCCCGATAATAAACTGCTGTGACACTTGTTCCATATGGAACTCTGTCTGTCATGATGATTCCTTTGTAATCACAAGCAAAAATCATAATTTGTTTTACGTTTTTTTACTCGGTAGATTGTAATTTAAACTTGAGCTTAAAATCTCTAACCCACGTTCCATTAATAGCGATTATTCGATACAAGAATGCTTGACCTTCAGTCACGTAAAGTTTCAATCTTAATGTACGACCTCTGATCTTCAAAAGTCACAATACCCAAGACACGTGCAGCCTCCATTTCTAGCTGATGTTTGTGAAAAACAGATTACGCTATAGTTGAAACAAAACACACGCTCTTCCCCAAGCCTTCCGCTACAACTAACGCAAATGCCACTGTTGTTGCATCATTCAATCCGCAGTGTTGCCAACCTGTGCATTATATATTAAATGACCCTCGTATATTTTGAGCGTCAGCCCTCTACCGATTTGTCACAAGTGTGACATTTTGCGAAACTGATAAAATACAAAATATTATTGCCTATCGTAGTGCCCAGACTCATAATTCGGCCCGTTTATATTTCCAACGAACAATTATAAAACCTACGCGAATAACATAACAAATTTCTGTAAATTTCTTTCGACTGGTATAAAATATAGATTTTAAACTTACAAAAACTGAATGTTATTTAATTTTCCGCCATATAATATTGGGTTACATCGTCATTATTGGTAATACCAACTTTAATGGGGTCCTCCACCATAACAAAAACGATTAAGATGAAAAAAAAATTTTTTTAATAATTACTTTGCGAGATATTTGAAATTTGTTGTCAGTGTCATTATGACGTCATACTATTGCTATCTTTCTCTCGCAGCCTACTAAAGAGATTGTGCGAAAGTAAGATATGGCAATGGCAATAGGTGTCGGCCGTGACGTCATATTGACTTTAAAAATCAAATGCAATTAAAGTAAGACAATTAAGATTTTTTAATACTACGAATTCCTTCAAAATTAAACTAACTTTCATTTAAATAATAAAAAAAAGTCAGAGTGGTGGACCTCATTCTATTAGGTACCTATAATATCTACAAGCCTGCACATTCTTCTATTATTAATTAGTATTATATCAAATGTTTTGCAAGATAGGTTTTACTGTACGCCCTGGATTTTTATGAGGTTGTTTTCATTGTGCCAAATGTAAAGGCTCTCGGTAAAAGATAAATTTGGACTAAAAAATAACCTTTGAATGTTGGTCGAACTATCACACTCGTCCTTTGGCTCACAGTTTTTCTAAATTTTATTAATTTTAAGTGTATATTTAATGTAGTCGAAAGAATTTTGTAAACTATTATGAATCTGGGCTCTATATGAGTGTTATACATCGTAACATATTAAAATGAATGAAGAAATGATTTAAAATGCTATATGTAATTTGTTTAATTTAAAAAACAATCAAAATACCAAAAATTATGAACTTAAATCAAATAAAGTTCGGCGTGTTCTTCCACAAGGCGCAAAGTTCTACGGGCACCTAGCAGTGGGTTTTGGACCACAATTACATCGATTTCTCGGACTGAGTAACTCCGAAATTAAGGGTAATGATCGTTTGTATACCGACAATATTGTAAAGGTCCCTAATAATGTCAGATATAAACAAAAGGCCAAATTTGCAGATAAGGTGTGAGTATGGGGTATGGTGCAATATTTCCACAAGGGATGTATCCAGGCCTTATGTGGGCTGAGTGAGGTGAAGCCCTGATGAGTGAAAGGTACATCTAACAAAATAGGTCAATTTTATTGGTGAAGAACAAGCTGGGGATGATTTAATCTTCTGGCCAGACCTTGCGTCCTCTCAATCTGAACACAAATTCAAAATTTGGTAACAGACCAAAACGTATCATTAGTTCCGCGAAACGACAAAACTATAACCTTCCCCAGGATCGTCCCAGAGAAAGTTTTTGGGCTCTTATATTGAAAAGTTCACGATGGAGGTTGGAAATGCCAAAATGAGAATGAACTTCAACACAACGCCGAACTTTATTTGGTAAGTTCATAATTTTGTTGCTTATGAAACAGTTAAATAATATTTAAAAAAAATATATTCAAATTTGTGGCAAAACTTTAAGATATACGGTATTCTATAATTTTAGTTAGATATTGAAAGGTTACAGTCGTAAATTGCGATTAAAGAGTTGAAGTAACTGGACAATGTCAACTGTAAAATTTACAGCGAATACAACAGAATCTTCTTTATAGTTTCTTCATTGAAAATATATTAGGTAAAGGTGTCTATCTCACGCCCCACGGGCTGTATGCAGTCCACAAAGCCAATCAATTCTAACGGCCGTAAACGTTTTCATAATTTGAAAAATGAAGTGTTATATGGAATTTAAAGAAACGACTTTGGGAATTAAGGCTGCGCGCCAGGCAAAACCGTGATTAAGCGATATATTCTCAATTCTTTTCCTCGGAACTGTGAACACATATCAAAATGAGAATAATAGGAACAAATAAAGAGAAATTAATGATTTCAAAAATATATTTTTAAAAATCGTATATAACATTATTGATGAGAAAAAAAATATTGAATTCATTAAAATCTGAAATGATTATTTTCTTTATAAATGCACCCAAGTCATGTATGGAGCAGTTTTATGTTAAAAAGTTGATATCACAAATATCATAGGAAAATGCTAAATATAGCTAGATATATGTAATTTGTATAATGTCTTTTATTTACGAGAAAATAAGCCAACATTTGAACAATGCGAAATATGTACTTTTACAAACATTTTTTAAAAAGATTTTCAGGTAATTTATAGAACAATAATTATATTCACTATATAGAACTTTGGCTCAAGAATCACATAAATTTTTTTACATTTTTTTAAAATGAAAAATACAGCGTCTGTGTGCTCCGAAATATTTTTCCAATGTTATTTATAGGCAAATTTAGTTTACTCTTTCGCCACCACGTGCCGCATGAAATTTGAGCTGTCGTAACACAAGACAAGGAGGAGTTAAGGCGGAGCTTAGGTGATTAGATTATATCTTACTACTAACTTTGACTAAAGAAGAAAGGATAGCACTAGAAATAAATACAAAAGAACAATCAAAATGCAGAACATCAAATTTATGGAGACAAGAAAGATACAAAAGGATAACAGCTTCTAATTTTGGCAAAATTTGCAAAATGAGAGAAAGTACTTCGTGTATTGTGACTGTGAAAAATATTTTATATTCCACTTTTAAGGGTAATGCAGCGACAAATTGGGGCACAACGAAAGAATGTATCGCACTGAAAGAATTAGAACAAATGCTTGAAATAAATATTGAAAATGCAGGGTTATTTATTGATGAAGAATATCCTTTTCTTGGAGCTAGCCCAGATGGTATTATTGACAAAAATGGCATTGTGGAAATTAAATGCCCGTACAACGCATCTAAATATAACCCAGAGGAAGCCATAAAGAAAAAAATTATAAAATTTGGTACATATACAGACGATGGCCAATTCATGTTAAAAAGGTCAGATCCTTATTTTTATCAAGTACAAGGACAGCTCTATATCTCTAGTCGAAGTTATTGTATTTTTGCAGTTTGGACGCCATTAGGGATTGTTTATGAAAAAATTTTGTATGATCCCCAATTTTGGCATGAGAAAATGGAAAAAAAAATTAGATTATTTTTATATGAAATGCATATTACCAGAATTAGTTGATCCTCGAAAAAAAGTTAAATTTATATATGCATATATAATTTTTTGTACATATATGTATTACGTAAATTTATTTTCATAAATTGCATTTGTATGTATCCTTTTTACCTCTCGCTAAGAGAGGTATTGGATTCATGCTAAAAATCGCATATGCAGATTTTATTGAATAAGCACGTTTTAAGGTCCCTACAATCCGATTTTAACATTTATACAATGATGTCTGTGTGTGTGTGTGTGTGTGTGTGTGTGTGTGTGTGGATGTATGTGTGTGTGTATGTATGTAGGATGTTGGAAGGACGATTACTCAAAAACTATAAGACTTTAAATTTGTTTAACTACGTATTTCCCAATCGGACATTCATGGGAAGATCTGAAAAGGTTTTGGTAACAATTGGACAACCGGAAGTAGAAGATTCTTAAAAAAAAAAATTCTTAATAATATTTTTTGAATTTTTTTCTTGGTAATATTAAATAAAATTAAATTCTCAATCTGATACATTTAAATATTTTATTATATATTCTATAGATTTAGAGATAAACGAAATATAATGTATAAAAAAATAATGTTATAATAAATTTTACAACCAATAGAATGCCATGCAAAATAGTTGAAAATAAGACAGATAAATGTCAGTGTATGAAATGTTTTGTGTCAGAAATCCGGAGACCTTACTGAAGACTTTTTCTGGGAAGTACATACATTATATTATTTCTTGGTGTATTAATGGTTAAATATTTAAAATTATAGGTATGAATTGGAAACATTTCGAAAAATTAGAAGAGGACAAAATTTCTTCATAAAATGAATTTAAAATTAAACAATCTAAATATAAGGAATAGATATATGTAAGTAGAATTTACAAGAAATATTAAATACAATAGGGCGCGAGCAGTCAAGTGATTTTGTTGGCCTTGACAAGTAGATATGAGGGCCCATGTCAGAATAATAGCTAGTAATTATGTATATAGATGTCAAGTATTATAATTTCTCATTCTAAATTTAGTGATTTTCCAATTCCATGTGGTTTATTTTCCACGACAAGTAAATTCCGCACTCCTGGCGACAAATTAACTACGTGTATTTAGAAAATCTTGAAATTCTGAATGAAAAATTGACAATTGACATCCATGTACATAATTACTAATTATCATTCTAAAACGCCCCCCCCCCCCCCACATCTGCTTGTCATGGCCAAAAATGTAACATGACTGTTCGTGCCCTATACTGATCTACTCAAAAAAGAAAGTGGCGAGAGGTATTGTGCTGGCCACAACAGATTTTTTATTTATATCATTATTCATTATATTATATATTTAGTATGTGTCATTATTATTTTTCCTTTGTTATTTTATTTCAGAGAACAAATAATTTATATGTGTGTATGTAGGTAGGTATATGTGTCATGATAAGTGAATGAATATAGGTCCCTGGTATTACTTCTGGTTTCTGAAAAATTAATATATATTTTGAAATTATTCAAACAAAATATAACATACTATATTTTTTAATCGTCTTGTTATATTAATAAATATTGGCTGGCCCTTTTATAAAAGGATAAAAAGTTAATTGTGTAGAATTTAAATTTCCACATAATTTGTTATTCATATTTCAACATTTTTAAATTTTCTTATACGGTAGAGTATATCATTATGCTCTAATCCTTGTACCGGCAAGAGAAACAGAATATTTTCTTTTATCATTCTGTGGACAAGCGCTGTAATCGTACAGTTATTTAAAAGAAACAAAATAACTATTTCCGTACATTTATTTCACTGGTCAATTGCAGTAGGTACAAAAAGGATAGAGATAAGGTAGTAAACTAGTAAGAAAGAGAAAGTAGATTTGTACGTTCCCCTTACCCCAGCCACACTTCATGTCAAGAGATCTAGGTAAATAAGTTCAATGCTGCACGGACGATCCCCTTAATGCTATAAATCAAAATAAGATACCCGCCCCTTAAAACTGCTTGTCGCGCCATCTCTTGACTCAGAAACAAATTAATCTGCCTATCCCGCCGCCTTAAACTGAATTTGTAGGAATCTTAGATTAAGAACATTTACTTAATTCATTTTGAAACATTGTCTGAACACAGCCACATAAACAGTAAATTATTAATTGCTCTTTTGTCAAAAGAATTTCAGAATAGATTTTAAGATTTGAAATAACACCTAATCCATTATTTACTACTCCATTTTCATTTGATATCAACACGTTGTCCTAGTATGTACTTGAAAATAGAATGTACAGACGTACAATAAAATGAGCGACTTGAAATAAAAAAATATTCGTGTGTTTATTGGACTTTTATAAGTTGTACCTGCCTAAAAAATATTCAGCACTTCACGGTATATGCCGTATTCATCACGTCCGTCTCTATGAGGATGTATATTTTTAAGATTTTGTTCTCATTATCAATAAAAAAAATAGAATAAAAATTTCGAGCAATTCTCTTGAAAATACTCTTTGCATCGCTACTCCGTCCATCAAACTAGGTGTGTAAGTATTGGCATCGAAAAAACAGGTTCAATGTTCACATTAAAATTGTTATGTTCGTATTTTTTTGGTGTTTGTTTTATTATACCCATTGATAATATGGGTTACATCGTAATCACATATAATTTTAAATTTTACATGGGACCTTTGACAAATATTTGTTAGGCGATACGGCCCAGAAGATCCAATAGGTTGAACACATATGGAGTAGGCCTTAAATTGAAGCAATGCTTTAAGTTATGAACGGAAAATATACGAAATATACGAGCCGTATAAACCTGATCAAGCATGCCATACATAATTTTTTTTGCATTTTCTTTTCACTAAAACCCAATAAATCTAAAATGAAAAAATCTGATGTGGCCAGCACATAACCTCTCGCCGTATATTTTACCTGGCTGTATGCATAAAGCAAAGAATATTTTTATAAATACAAATAATATATTCATATAAATCTATGACGTATAAACTTCTTTATTATTCAATAATAGCATGTCTCAACATAAAGATATTTTACCATAAATTATGTTACAATAAATTACAAAGTAGAGTTTACCATATATAAATATTAGGCTGGTAACAGCAATTTTCAATTCGAACAACCTTGTTTACTCTCTCTTCATATTCTTCTAGTAAAAACATTAATTTTGGGCGGTCTAAAATGTATATATCAGGATTGTGCATCTATTCTTACATATCTTCTTTTACATTTTATTTTTTCATACTTGTTATATCTAAATAACACTAATTCCCTTTAATAAAGTGACGGATAGATTGCACTCCGATTATTCTTATATCGATGTGTAATTTTGTCAATATTTACAACTTACTTGAGAAGAATTTGATAGCTTTTTCGCAATTCAAAGTTACTCTAGTCTACAGTACTGGTGTACATTGTCCCATAATGTTTGAAACAAATTTAAGTCCTTCAACCTAGACTTGTCATCTCCATAATAGTCACAGATCAAGAACTAAGGGATTCTCCAAGTACATTTTTCTTTCATTACTCATTATTTCTGACACTGACATTTATCTGTCAGTTACAAATAATTTAAATTATCAACTATTTTTCATGGCATTCTTTCGGCTGTCAAATTAATTACAACAGTTTATTTTATATACTATATTCCTTTTATCTCTAAATCTATAGAATATATATAAAAATATTTAAATTTATCAGATAGAGAATTTATTTTTCTTTAATATTATCAAGAAAAAATTTCAAAAAATAATATTTAGAGGTTTTTTTTTCAAGAATCTTCTACTTCCGGTTGTCCAATTGTTACCAAAACCTTTTCAGATCTTCCCATGAATGTCCGATTGGGAAATACGTAGTTAAACAAATTTAAAGTCTTATAGTTTTTGAGTAACCGTCCTTCCAACATCCTACATACATACACACACACACACACACACACACATACATCCACACACACACACACACACACACACAGACATCATCGTAAAAATGTTAAAATCGGATTGTAGGGACCTTAAAACGTGCTTATACAATAAAATCTGGATATGCGATTTTTAGCATGAATGCAATACCTCTCTTAGAGAGAGGTAAAAATAAATATGAATGTAAATACTGAGCCATTAAAATATTTATTTATACCAATTAATATTTTGTATAATTTTATTAGATATACGAGTAATTCTATAACATAAAAAAATATGTTGTGGCCACCACAATACCTCTCTTGCTCTTTCCATTGTGGTATATATAAGTATTGTATTTAACAATTCTTGTACACACAAAAAGTTCTAATTTCACCTAATCTTTATATTTATTCTATGAGCAAGTTTTCTAAATGTTCGAGATTTTTCCAATTCATTAACGGGATTGGCGGTATTTCTGAAGGGTTCATGTAATATACCTACCTATAATTTTAAATATATAATTAATAATACAATAAGAAATATTAAATATCGTTCCCAGAAAAAGCCTTCAGTATTATCTCTGAATTTTTGACACTGACATTAGTGACATTTATCTGTCAATTACAGACATTTTAATTTCTCAAGTAGTTATCATGGAGATGTTTTTGGGCTGTGAGATTTACTGCAACAGATTATTTAATAGATTATATGTCTATATCTTTAAATCTATAGAAGGTATAATATTTTTTTTAAATATGTCGGATAGAGATTTTTGTTTTTTAATATCTGTAATAACATAAATTTTCAAAAAATAATATTTAGAAGATTTTTGTTAAAATACTACTACTTCCGGTTGTCCAATTGTTACCAATTGTTCAACTCTTCCCATTATTGTTAGATTGAGGAATCCGTAGTTACACAGGTCTTTAGACTTATAGAATTTGAGAAATCGTACCTCCAACAACCTCACACACATCCAGACCACACAGAAATTATCGTTAAAATGTTATTATCGGATTCTATGGACCTTAAAACGTGCTTATTCACTAAAATCTGGATATACGATTTTTACCATGAATCCAATACCTCTCTTAGCGAGAGGTAAAAATCGTGCGAGATCTCGAATGTTTACTCTCGTCTCGAGAAAATCTCGAGGGCATGGCTGTCGTCTCGTCTCGAAATATCGAGACGAGAATAAGGTTAATCTTATTTCAAAAAGTCGAGATTTCGAAAATGTGAGATCTTGCGGCACCACTATTTTTTACAGATTAAGAGATCTGTATAGGTTTTGTCCAAAATACGGCCATAGGTTACGAAATACATATTTATGCAATTCATTTTTTTTTTTAATTTCAATCTTACGACATCTTTTATAATGAGAAAATATCTAAACCTAAATGAATTTTTCGTCTTAGTACAAAGTACTTGTTTTAAAGTTATTTTTTAAGTATCTATTCCGCTGATTATCTTCTAGGAAATTCGTCGATGGTACTTCCGTCGGTATTTTTTAAAAATTATTACAGCCCCCCAATGCATTGCATTGACGTCTCATCATTTGCATTCAATGTAAATATTTTATAAAATATAAATTACAAAATATTCTGAGGCAAAATATAACCTTAAAGCATTAGTAATTTGTGTGAATAAACATTATAAATAAGTAGTTTTATTCCAATGAAATTCGTGACTTATTTAGTATTTTATGGCATCATCGTGACACGTGAAATTCCCAATAAGTTTAGAATTCAAAGATGTATTAACTTGAATTTACTTCCTGAGAAAATATACAAGTCACTGAAATTAATATAATATTATACTCAAATTTGTGGTATCAAAATTATTCATTGTGAAATAAATCATTTGTTTTCTTAGAAAATATTGTAATTTATTTAAATGCAATAAGGAAAAATTTAATATTACATTAGCTGGAAAATATACGAGGAAGAAGCGTTAATTATTTTGTATAACATATCTTTTTTCTAAATCGTGTTTTTATTTTCCATTAATAATAATTTATATATAGTATATCTCATTTAAAACTGCCATCATTGGTATTTCGAATTAAGACGTATGATTTCGGTTAAATAGGACTTTTATGCGCCTTGGGGAGACCATTTCAGATATGCTTTTATTTGCTCAAAAATTCTCATAGGCTGCTAGATAATGAGGAAAAACTAACTTTGGTCGTTTTTCACTCTTCGTCACCTACAAAGAAGATATTACGTTTGGTCAAAAGATTTAATGATGAGTTTTTAATAATTAAGCACGTTTTAGCCATTTCACATCCATATTGATTATATGTAATTGGACAAATGGAAATATCTCTTCACTTGAATTTTCAATTCAGTAAAATATATTTTTTTAACATATTTTTATGTTATTGTAAATAATAAAGAATATTTTAGTATCTACATAGGATTTAATTACATTTGTTTTTCGTAGTTGAAAGTATTAATTTCATAAATCTTGCAACCTATGCTGCTTCACAATGGAAACATGTTACATTATTATGGTTGGTAAAATAATTTCGCTGGCAATATATCACATTTCTGTATAGAATTTATAAAAACCTACATCGAATTGACGTAAAGTAATGTG
This sequence comes from Harpalus rufipes, assembly GCA_951394225.1. Lineage (NCBI taxonomy): Eukaryota > Metazoa > Arthropoda > Insecta > Coleoptera > Carabidae > Harpalus > Harpalus rufipes. The sequence goes on from OX596289.1 coordinate 16,256,734, forward strand.
TTGGCCACATCAGATTTTTTCTTTTTATAATAACTTCTAAACAATCAATCTTCGATAAAAATGTGTCAAATGACAAAGCTAGACATTTTTATTGCATTTACGTACAAAACTAATTTTAAGCGATCTAAGACAATCTAACACAAACATTTAATTTATTATATGAAAGTTAATTTTATTTTTCTCGTAAAAAATCTTTATTACCTCCCGCTACTTTTGGTAAGGGAGGTATAGGGATCGTGCTAAAAATCGCAATCGAGATTTTGGTAAATTACCAAGTTTTAAGGTCCCTAGAAACCATTTTTAACATTTTCACGGTGATGTCTGTGTGTGTGTGTGTGTGTGTGTGTGTGTGTATGTGTGTGTGTGTGTGTGTGTGGATCATCTTTACGCTCTAACTCAAATACTATCGCTCAGAAAATTTTGAAAACTTGTATTTATACCTTGCTCTTATATGGAAATATCCCATTAGATTTTGGAGTAAATCAGATAACCGAAAATGGCACTTTACTGGAAGCTCAAAATAGTTTTTCTTCGAAAAATACCTTTAAATGTTATTTTATCGAGATTTATGTTATATACAAATTAAAGATCATTAAATTTTCTACAGGTTTGCATTAATACTTTTTCTATATATTTTATGGATAAATTTATAAAACTATAATTTTAATCCCGGAGCCTACGTTTTAAACACAACTCATTCACATGGTTACACAATTCAGATCTCAAATGTTTGTAACTGACAGATATATGTTACTGTCAACGAACTAATCATTTCAAATAATAATGTTAACGTTTTTAAAATATAAAAATTTATTTAGGCTTTTAGGTTCACATATTTAATTGAAAATTAAGTCAGTATAATTGGACGTTTCGGATATAAAACCCACCCATTATCAGAAAATACAAATTCGTAAAAAAATAACATTGTGAAATAAATATTTTGAAACATAATTACAAAAGTCGTGGTTATAGAAAAACAGCACCATTTGACTAAATGGAACAATAATTATATGGAAAGGAACTTAATACAGTTTCCAGCATAAGTAAATATGTAAAAATATAGGTAAGGTAATAAAAACATATATCATCACGGCATATTACCTATTGATGGGTGGGTCTGCCAATCTGCGTTGTACACAGATTTCTTCGGTAAAGATGATGACATATTTGTACCGTGCGGGCGTTTACAAGGTGGCACCTCACGAGCACTTATTGCTGGCGTGGAGGGTGCATCACAGAGGTCATTTTTGTGCCATTTAAAATTCGAAATATTTGGCGTCGGTCGGGATCGAACCCGGTATTTAAATTTAATTTTAAGTATTTACATGAATAAAAATTAAATTAAACGGGAGGTATTGTGTTGGCCACATCAGATTTTTTTTTCTTTTTTCGTTGATAGAAGTTATGTTTTAAAATTATTTTTTTCTTTTTAGATTTAGAACAAGAATAAACAAGGTTATATCACAAAATCAAAATTGCACCGTATATTATGTATTGATATAAAAATAATCTGTCTTTTTAATAGGTGAATAATTGTTAAGAGGCGAAATGGCACTCAATTTCATGTTATACTGCAGGTATCATCTATCAAAGTCGGTCTTCAATGTGAAATACCACGATTTTTCTAATACACATGTCTATGCGATCATACGTCGATTAACGTCCCCAATACCGTCTGTAAAATAGGTCGTAATATAATTTTGACGTTGACACTTTACACTATATCTCCCATGTTAAATGGCCACCATTGGGATATTGGAATTCAAAAGTAATGTGCTATTATTTACCAAAAAATTCTCGTGAAGTACCTACTAAATAATAAATTAGAGCAAAAACAGCAACAAAGAAGTTGTTCAGAATTAAAAATTGCGTGTAGTGAGTGGGCTCAAAATTAATGGTTAATCATTGCACTTCATGAAACATGCTAAATGATTTCAACAATTTTTAAGTAATTTTCGGTATGCTACGGAAAATTTCAGTTTGACAGTTTTAAAGTAATTGATAAAATGATTAAAGTATTGTTGAGATTCGCAAATCAAGGAAATTTTTTTTCAGCTAAATTGGATTAGTTGCTAAGTAAAATTTAATCGTAGATTAATTTGTTTTATGTAACCGAGCCTTAATGTAGAATTGGGTCATTTAAAAAAAAAAATTCGTTGTTTTTTTTTATAAAATCGTGAAATCCGTCTCATTTAATAAATATAGTAATATAAAATAACATGAAATTTGTGACTTTTCATTCATAAATTTGCTAATAAACTGTCGCGGCTGTAAAATTCGTGACGTCACTGCTTGTTACTCACACAAAGACATTCCTCTCACACACACACAACGGTCCACGTGGTATCCGTTTGCTGCTGTAAACAAGCTAACCTAAAATTGTGACAGGTGACAGCAGAATTAAGAGTAAAGGTATGTAAATAAAACATTTATTAAAATAAATACCAAAAGTTGTATGAAATATGTTTTTCGTTAACAATATGTTGCTGTCACAAAATCAAACTGACAAGTGATAACTCAACAATCATAGTTCCAAACACAACCGGGAGAGCTAGTGCTGCATCCGACAAGCCGTGACGTATAGCCGTGACGTCAGCGTCCAAATATTTGAAATTAAAGACAACTTTTAAAAAATCATATCTCTGATTCTAAAGACTTGTAAAGTGTAAAACATACAGCTACATATTTATTTTGACCTATTCTTTCGAGAAAAAAATAAATTAGAAAATATGAAAGGACCCCATTATTGGTATTGTATAGTTTAATTTAAACTTTATTCATCCAACTAATATACCTAATAATCTAACTACACAAAGTCTATTATACTACTTATACGTAAGTATGGTAATTAATATATGTACATACATACTTATCATATTTATGCAAATAATATACCTTTACTTCGTTCGTGCAAAAATAAGCTAATATATTCGTACTTATACATATTTTAAGAATGTATCATTTTGAAGAATACAACCGGCTAATCAAACTAAATGCCAGGCTCGCATACATGTATATATTTTATTTTATAAGTATAATAACATTTCCGTATTCTACTCAGTGACCTCATCTACATTAAAAATTTATAATTTGCTCATTTAAAATTAAAGTTAACTTGACGTACAACACAACGGATTTTGTTGACAGCGTTACTTTATTGATAGTGAATTTAAATAATTCTAAGGACTTTGAATTTTTCTATTGTGATTTCTAATAGATTCACAATTAGTAGTCCTTTGTTATAAAATAGTACCTCGAATAATACCAACTGTACCTGTTTCTAAACTAGGAGAAGTAAATTAAAACACAATGCCTAAATGTCCACTGGCGGTATTATACAGGGTAGTGGAGGTTACGGAGGAACAAAGGGATATAACATGTACAGGTGTATAGAATTAAAAGTTGTATACAAAACTATTCTCATATTTTTTATTATGGTTTTAGTTTCATCTTAATTTTGAAAAGAAATTTCAAAAGTGCCGTTAATTAGATACAATAGCCATGACATGACATTATAGCAAAACAATATTATTTTATTCATATTCTGTAAAAAAAATAATTCTGTAAAGTAAATTAAAGAACGAATGTTTATTCGAATAAGGAACGGGTCAGTATAATAAAGAATTATTGTGGTGGAAATAGTTATCGAAGAATGCGAAATTTATTTTGCATAAGTCAGTTTGACGTTTGATGTTTATTAATAATGTCTGAAAACCAAAAAAATCTGTTGTGGCCAGCACAATAGCTCTCGCCACTTCCTTTTTTTGGTTACATAAGTATAGTAATTATGTACATAGATGTCAAATGTCAGAATTTTACATTAAAAATTTCAAGATTTTCTAAATTTACGTAGTTAATTTATCACCAGGAGTTTAAAATTTACTTGTCGTATGCCTTAGATATTTAACATTTAATTCTGCTCCACATGGAATTGGAAAATCACTAAATTTAGAATGAGAAAATATGATATTTGACATCTATATACATAATTACTAGCTATCATTCTGACATGGGCCCCCATATCTGCTTGACAAGGCCAACAAAATCACATGACTGCTCGCGCCCTATTGTATTTAACATTTCTTGTATACCTACAATCTACACCAAAAATTCTACTTACGCATATATCTATTCCTATTTAGATTGTTTAATTTTAAATTCATTTTATGAAGAAATTTTGTCCTCTTCTAATTTTTCGAAATGTTTCCAATTCATTGTCAGGATTGACAGTATTTTTGAAGGATATATGTAATATAACTGTAATATTTATTATTTTTTGCTATTAATACTTTAAGAAATAATATAATGTATGTACTTCCCAGAAAAAGTCTTCAGTAATGTCTCTGGATTTCTGACACTGATATTTATCTGTCAGTTACAAACAATTTAAATTTTCAACTATTTTCCATGGCCATTTTTTCGGCTGTAAAATTTATTATAACAGATTATTTTACATATTATATTTCTTTTATCTCTAAATCTATAGAATATATAATAAAATATTTAAATGTATCAGATAGAGAATTTAATTTTCTTTAATATTACCAAGAAAAAGTTTCAAAAAATATTATTTAGAAGATTTTTTTTCAAGAATCTTCTACTTCCGGTTGTCCAATTGATACCAAAACCTTTTCAGATCTTCCCATGAAAGTCCGATTGGGAAATACGTAGTTAACAAATTTAATGTCTTATAGTTTTTGAGTAACCGTCCTTCCAACATCCCACACACACACACACATACACACACACATCCACACACACACACACACACACACAGACATCATCGTAAAAATGTTAAAATCGGATTGTATGGACCTTAAAACGTGCTTATTCAATAAAATCTGGATATGCGAGAGGTAAAAAGGGACACGTGTCACGGCTACTGCTACGAATTAACAGAAATTTTGAAATATCTTTTTACCTCTCGGAGACAGGTATTGGATTCATGCTAAAAATCACATCCAGATTTTAATGATTAAGCACGTTTTAAGGTCCCTACAATCCAATTTTAATATTTACGATGATATCTGTGTATGTGTGTGGGTGGATGTATGTGTGTGTATATGTGTGGGGAGGTTGGAAGGACGATTTCTCAAAAACTATAATACTTAATATCTGTTTAACTACGTATTTCTCAATCGGACATTACTGGGAAGAGCTGAAAAGATTTTTGAAATAATTGAACAACCAAAAGTAACAGATTCTTAAAAAAATCTTCTAAATATTTTTTGAAATTTTTTGTTCTTGCTTTTATAGATTTAGAGATAAAGAAGATATAAGGTATATAATAATCTGTTGTAATAAATCTTACAGCCCAAATAATGTCATGAATAAACAAGTTTTAGGGTCCCTATATTACGATTTTACCATTTTTACGATGATATCTGTATGTGTGTATGCGGATCGGATAACTTTTTTTCGTATTCCTCGAGTTTAGATCCATATACAGACGTGATTAGATTTTGTTTATAATTAGTCCACCGGAAGTGCCCTCAATTGCAACTTTTAACAGTTTTTCTTAGAAAAACGCATTTAGATATCATTTATTGACATTTAATGATTATAAATTTTGAAGAATATATTATTCTCTATACGATTTGATTGAATTTTGTACTTCATATTCAATAGAGTTAAAGATTTATAAAGATATTAAAATAAATCAGCCATCTATATGCTAACCATGGAAACTGCTAATATATTCAGATAATTTAAATTAACAGATGTCAGTGTCAATGAAAAGAAAATGAATGTGGCAGAGACTAGGATACTGAGATAGATGTTGGGGAAGACACGGAAAGATAGGGTAAATAATGAAAGGTAAAGAAAATGGCTCGAGTGATAGAGTTTCTAGAAAGATACACGAGAAACGATTACATTGGTTTGAATATATCATGAGGAAAGATGAAGAATATATTGAAAGAAGAATGAATAGCTTAGTAGTAGAGACGGTACAAGAAATAGAGGAAGACCAAATATAAGATGGAAAGGTTGTATTGCGAAGGACTTGAGAGTAAACGAACAGAATGAGAACAACAAGCAAAATAGAAATGAGTGGATGAAGAAATTTAAAATAGCGACCACTAACGAGTGGGAAAAGCTAAAGAAAAAGATGTCAGTATCAAGTGCAATTTACATAGTTTGTTTATGAAATAATTTTACTGGATATATAGGATCTTTTGCAAGAAAATTTATGTATGGAATTTGTACATAATACACAGGATTGACGGAAGGTAATGGAATTAGATTCGTGGCTCTACAAAATAAACCCTTCAAATTCACGAATTTCGAGAGGTTATACCCTGTTTTTGCATAATTCACACTAGATTTCTTTTCTATGTAGTGTTTATTTTTCTAAAGAGCGTTTATTCATTAGTGTTTACCACTCTGTATAGCATTTATTCTTTCTATGTAACGTTTATTTTTTGCTTTATAGCAAGTCGATCTTTTTATATATATAGATCTTTTGCATTTTTTTAACATAGCATAATTTATTCTCTTTACAAATAGCGTAAAAGTGACCTCTGTGGTGTTCTGTGCCTGACAGCTTTAAAAACCCTGAGATGATGACAAATAAGCGCTTTCAACTGTACAAAAAATATATCATCATTTCTGAAGTCTGTGAAGACAGCAGATTGACACACGTAGAAATGAGTAGCAATTCGTGATAATATATTTATTTGTATATCTACTAAAAAAAAATTGTTATAAGAATTTTAAATAATTTAATACACATTCTCTTTCTACAAAAATTATGAAGTGTCCGTGAAGTGATACTAGAATATAAAAATTATGTAAAAAAAGTGTATAGCACATGAACACACTATACAAGGAAAAACGGCATATTTAGATATGTATACTTATTGAAAGTTTATGTCAAGGAACTAGACATTAATTTATCAAAAAACAAACTTACCTGCCTCTATATAAACAAACAAAACTAACACCGAAAACACCAAACATTTACTTTCAATCATAATAAAATTTAACACCGCAAATTATGTATTTAAAAACAACGGAAATATTGCAACAAATGCTTGTTGATACTCCGATGTTCCTTGGGAAACAGATACGCATCGACTGATTCAAGGCAACTTGATAATTGCAGGTGTATCAAGCCGGTTTTGTAAAATTAAAAGAAAACAACTTTGCGTGGAAATACCAATAATAAACACAGCAAAAATATTTTATAAATGTAATTTCCTCACGAAATGTATGATTCTTTTTGTTACAAATAAGTAATTACGAATATAATGGTCAAGAATTAGAGAACAGTTAGGTTATTAGCCTAAATTGTAGGTTAGTTTTTAATACAAACACTAATAACATTTTAATTACGAAGTGTAAAAATAAATAATTCTACAGTTAGTCTCTTCTTTTTGTAAATATTGCAACTGCACAATTTGTAAACAGGTCAAATGCGGTCAACTACTGATAGCACAAACGATAACACTTTCAACAGGCGCGGACTGGGAATTCAAAACATGAGACAAAAAAGCTCGCAATAAGGATTTTGGACTAGTATACCCTCGGCTGCACTAAAACCAGTCCAAAATTTATCCTGCCGGCAGGGTTGTGCCTGTAATCTATGTACGTAATCTACGTTATTGTCTACGTGTAGACAATGATATTGTTTACGTCATAAAAATTGTATATTGTCTACGCGCATGTAAACTATAATATTTTTTTTTCTTAAAAAGGGTAAAAAAATATTGGTATTATTGATTAATTTACAAGGTATATATGAATGAGCCGTTGAAAATAGAATACGATTCTTATTTTATTGAAGAATTGAAATAGTGAAGCAAGTGGGAATCACCACCAGATCTTTTGGGTTGCGTACTACTATTGGCGATTGAAAATAAGATCGTAGCGCCAAAATGGCTTTTAAAGAAACTAATGTTAAAGGATAAATTGAAATTTAATTATTTTTTTTGTACTTAAATGCTTATTATTAAGAATTACTATATATCTAAACGTAAGTAATATAAATATAGTGGATAAGATTTACGCTTTTATAAACAAACTAATGTCACATTACATTAACTTATCGATCGTATCGACTACAGTTCCGCAAAATAGCACCAGATGTCATATTGCTTATTTACAATCGCCAATTCTGGTAAAAAATTAACGTCGTATGCTAATAACCTCGTAATGCTTTAATGTAAAATTTAGCTTTTTAAAATTGTCGTTTGCTTTTCTACCTCCCATTTTTGACTTTCACTGAGTCAGGTTAAGTAATAAAACAGGTGTTTTCCCTTAAACCTCTAGTGCGCATGTTTATATTCTTTACGCATTGTCTTCATTTGACATCATTGTTTACATAGTTTATGCATTGTTTACGCATGTAAGTAATCTATCATAGATTACGCGTAGACACACAACCCTGCCTGCCGGCCCACACATGTCAGCGGCCCATTGAAAAACATACCAATGTCTAAGTTACTTAGTCCGCCCCTGCCACTCGGAGAAATAATTAGGGAAGCAGGAAATTATGAAAGTCTGATTTTTAAATGTTAAAGTCCTATGTTCGGCTGTACCGGACACCACCCTGTATGTAATTTGTATTTCTGAATGCAGCTTTACTAACATTTTTGCCTATCTCTTACTAAAACAGCCAAAGCTGTTAAAATATAAATAATAATTCGACAATATTCTCTGGTTAATTCTATATTTTTACTCACAGCGATACGTTAAAAAATTGATTAAAATCTAATTAACTTTTGCAACTTAATTTCAAATGATATACGATAATTGTTTAAAATTATATTTATTTGTTTTCCGCGGCCTATCTGATTTTTCTATTGTCAAAATATAATTACTAAATGAAATATTGGAAAATTTGTATACGGTTCTGTCTCAACCCTTTTAAATTACCTATGCCATGTAAATCAGAAAAAGTCAATTAACTATAAATTTATTTATACAGCCTATACAACAGAGACCTACGTATCTGAGATTTGATTTTAATATTTGTAATTCGAAATATGAATATGATATCAAAATTTAGTATGCGATAAGATAACTTAATTAAATAATTTAATTGTTTTTAATAGTATTCTTGACATTTAATCAATTTGACTACAAAAAAAGTATTATACCACAATTTAAAAGGTACATTGTTTTATGTGATATTAAAATTAGTAAATAATGATTACGCATGAATAAAAATAGTTTTTTTTAACTTTTTGTTACTTTTTAGACATGTAGGTATATGAGAAAATTAAATATGAGTCATTTGTTTATTTACCTAAATAAATTTTAATGTGATTTGTAGCAACCATTACTCAAATGAAAATTGTAAACAAAGTAATTTCATTTATCAACGATCTTATTCCACGTATTTTATTAATTTTGCTGCGTGTTTGTGATAAAAAAATTCGGTATAAACATTCTTGGTAAAGGATTGCCGCAGGAGTTGAAGTTTTTTTTGAAACAATAATAATTATTTAAAAATATAAAATTGTCATTGTGTGAACTCTTTTATTTTATTTATACAAGGTGTTTTACAAATTATGTACCATATGTCAACGGGTAATAATTTGATACAGTTTCAATTACAAAAGAATTTTTTTCAGAAATTTAAAAAAAAGTGCAATTTACTTAAATGAACAGTTTTTGCACCACTAGATTCGTATAAGTACATACCTCTCTCATAAAAACGTAACTAATAGGTATAATAAACTTACATTATGTATTTTTTGAAAAAAAATATAATATATTGGGTTTTAAATGAGAAGATATAAAGTTACGTTTCTATTAGATAGAACAATATGGAAATCCAGTTATATTTCGAATTTCGAAAAAAATCTTTTTGTAATAGAATCAAAATAATACCTAATAGTAGTTAACGTTTGGTGCATAAGTTGTTTATTATACCCTATATAAATAAGTCTTATATACAATTTGCTTGTCCAACGTCATGTACTTATACTCGTGTCATATATAAAATACATAGCTAGATTTACGAACCTCTATTGACAGTTAGGAACTCAAGAAAAGTAATTTTTTTTAATAATGCCATTAATTTCGTTCTTTATGCGTTTATATGCATCACAATTATTATTTTTATTTAGCATAAATTTTAATCATAGTCTAACTTAACGCACAAAACTTGCGGCACTGAGTTTGTGGATTACTAGGTTAGGTTACATTAAGGTATGTATTATGTATATGTATTTAGAAAATTTACAAAAGAAAATGTGCAAATACTCATTTGAAAGTGCAAATAAAAATAATTATGGTGTATACATAATCGTAGTGGTATTATTTTTTTTTTAAATAATTTTGACGTGAGTGGACAACTTGATCTAACTTTGGAATTCAACTTTTACAGTATTTCTAATTTGTTTTTTGATACAATCAAAAATAATTTATTAAATTCTATTGTTGCGAAACAGTTTTTTATTTCATGAGAACCAAACTTATAACGTAATAAATTTAGAAATTTTACATTTATTTATATGAGGAAAGTCCAAAGATTAACATTTCTAGAAGCGTACGAAACCAAGAATGCCTTAATGAATAGAAACCTCTCATAAATGAACAGTTAAATTTGGTGGAAGTTCGCTACTCTGGTCTTTCCCATTATAAACCCCAAACCTCCACTTGTTTTATAATACCTACATAAGCTACAATTATTTTTGTAATTACATCTTCTGACTATATTACAAGTTGAAGATATTGAAAATTCAATCATCACCAGATACAACCATCATTTCCATTTCTAAATAATAAAAGTCAATTAGACATGAGTAAAGTTCAAATTTGTTATTTTCGTAAATAATTAAATAAAAAGATTGGCGTCAGAAATAGTAATTAAAAAGAACCCGCCACTCTTTTGACGTCAAATTACAAAGCACATCATTCATAGCCAATAGGAAAACAGTTTGTCAATAACCTACTTTATATAAATAAAAGTAGGCGATAGTTTCTCCATGTTAAGCTTTACGAACTTTTACGTCTCATTCTGTTCAAACACTTCTTCAAAATATTACACAAATTTCAAAAATTAATTCAAAATTGGTATCTAATGGATATTTTGTGATATTTCCAAATTGGAGGCTATTAAAATACATGCAATATTTTTAAAAATTTAGTACTTAGAAGGCATATGCAAATTTTTGCATCAACCCTAAGCAAATTTTGTAACGGAGAAAATTCGTTTTAAATTTTTATAAAAGTTATTTCTTTATAGTGAAATAAAACTTCAAACAAATGTAATAGGTACCGTTTTACTTATCAGAAATGCTTTGTTTGACTCATCATTAATAATACCTATTTACGTCATTAGGCTGGTAGCTATAGTTTGGTTCACGAAAGATGACAATTCAAGGTCATTTATTAACCGTGTGGCATAACATTACTAGCAGATAACTTCACTGCATTTCGTATACATAGACGTGCAACATGAAATATTTATGGATACATTTTAACTGAAAAAAATAAGTGTAATTTATTTGAAAATTATGTTTCTTTTTAAATAATGCCTTTCTCAAAGATTTGTGCTCTTCACCTATGTATTTGCAAAACCAAAAAACATAAGACGACAAAAACCATGGAATAATAATTTGATTTAAATGTCAACGTCACTGGGTAACTATTAGGACAGAGGGCAGTGCAGTAGATAATTAGATATCTGTAATTCTACGACATACGTCATTCTTATTTGTAATGTGTTAGAACGTAATGTCACCATTTACGTATATCGGTCACACAACATAAGCTTTATAGACATACGTCACATAATCTTTCTCTTTGTAACATGAAATGTTGCTAAGCTACTACTATATAAAGTGCTGTGTATTCTTTCTTCGAACAAGTGACCGTGAATTGTCATCTTTCGTGAACCAAAGTATAATGACACTAGTTCACGTGTCTCGCCCTATCGGGGTCGACCCGTGATGTACTAGCTCACCCGTAAATGCAGCTACCGGCCGTGTGTCGTATAAAATTTTTCAGTATACTCAACAACTTAAAGGGATTAATGATTATTCCTTATAATTATTATATCAACATTGAAACAAAGTGACTACTTATAATAGGAAGAGCCACTAATGACATCTCCACAGAATTAAAATAAAATGCATGTGATAGAATCGCACGTTACAAAAGGCACCCAACATATATTTCCATTTCCATGGGGAGTCTACTGGACGTTCAACATTTTTGTATGTTTGTGTTTATTGGCTAGTGTGCCTGTAGAACGGTATGTCTAGTTTGCGCCGTGTCAAGTTGCAAGGCCGGTTGATAGTAAGTTAGTAAGTGTTTTGTCTGTCAGGGTATGGGCCTGGCGTATCCTGGATTTAGTTTCACGTTGCGACAGATTCTGAGGACAAACTATTATTATGAGGGACTCGTACACATAGTTTGCTTTTTCTCTATTATTTGATAAGCATTATTTCCAATCAATTGTATAAAGTTTATACGTTTACATACAGAAATTAAATAATAATACGTAATAATAATATTTGAACGGAAGAAAGGCATACCTAGCATTAACAGTGTTTGTGGTGCTAGTCCTACCTTGGTCAGTGTGTGACTAATGAAATAACTTTAAATAAATGTTTACTACTACAACTATATTAATGAATGTCATATACTTTCTTTTGTTTGACCTTCCAACGTCATAAATTTTCATATTCATTAACATTCTGATATTTATTACGATATGTTGTACGTCATACACATCCTTCTCAAATTTTCTAATAAATCCATCATATCTTGCTTACTAATATGTTATTTTTAGTTATATTATATGTGTAATTTTATCGGGTTTGAATTCATAAATAAATTATTTTCCTTTTCCATGTGTAATATAAAATTTCCCGGTGATTCTTATGTAATTTTTAGATACACGCGAACAATATAAAATGACAAATATCAGTATCAATAACAATCATACATACATACAAGTATTTTTTTTTAAAGTTGTCCGATCAAAGTCATCTGTGTATCATGAACGAATTAACAAATTGGCACACATTTATCTTTCTCATATGTTAAAACTTAAATTGCTGAAGATGAGAGCCTTGGGGCTCTCGAAACGTCCAAGAACCATGTTTATATAATAAAGACTAAATATGACTGGTTTTACATAAAATATAACTGTCACTTCCTTCATATGTACCTCGAGAAGGCAAAACATAGTTCCATTTCCTACAATATTATTATTATTATTATTATTACTATTATTAATATTATTATTATTATTTTTAGCTTTAAAGTGATGCTAAATACTTGCATTTTCATAAAAAAATCTGTTGTGGTGAGCACAATACCTCTTGCCCTTTCCATTGTGGGATATATAAACATCGTATTTAACATTTATTGTAGACACAAAAAATTCTAATTACATCTATTCTTTATATTCAGATATTTTTATATAAATTTAAATTCATTCTATGAGCAAGTTTTCTCCTATACTCTTCTAAATCTTCGAGGTCTTCCAAATCATTGACGGGATGTATGTAATATACCTTTGAATATTTAATTAATAATATAATACGAAATATTAAATGTCGTTCCCAGAAAAAAGGTTTCAGTACTTACCTCTGAATTTTTGGCACTGACATTAGTGACATTTATTTGTGAATCACAAATATTTTAATTTTGCAACTGGTTACCATGGTGTTGTTTGGGCTATGAGATTTACTACAACAGATTATTTTATAGATTATATTTCTATATCTCTAAATCTATAGAAGATTATAATATATTTTTTTAAATATATCGCATAGAGAATTTTCTGTTCTTTAATATTTTTTGTAATAACATAAATTTCCAAAAAATAATATTTAGAATTTTTTGTTAAAATGCTGCTAATTCTGGTTGTCCAATTGTTACCAGAACCTATTCAACTCTTCCTATTACTGTTAGATTGAGGAATCCGTAGTTACACAGGTCGTTGCTCTTATAGAATTTGAGAAAACGTACCTCCAACATACACACATTCACACACATACACACACACACACACACACACACATACACACACACACACAAACACACACACACACACACACACACGCAAACATCATCGTAAAAATGTTAAAATTGGATTCTAGGGACCTTAAAACGTGCTTATTCAATAAAATCTGGATATGCAATTTTTAGCATGAATCCAATATCTTTCTGGGCCTGTTTCATAAAAAATATTAGACTAATAAAATTAATGAAAGTCTAATAATATTAGTTAATATTATTATGTTTTGTTTCATAAAAACATTAACTTATAATATTAGTTATTAGTGTAGAACAATAAAATATTAACTAATATTATTAGTAAAAAGCGGAATTTGTTTCATACAATAAAAAGACTAATAAATTATTCTAATAAAAATAAACTAATAATATTAGCGCCTTGAGAGTAATAAAACAATATATTAGTGAATATTGTGTATGTAAATGTAGTAGAAATTAGAGATACAAATAAAAATGTTTGATACAGAAGAAATTATAGTAAGAAGACCTAGAATATTTCGGCAAAGACTTTCTTATTAAAATTTGGATAACACAAATGAATTTAACGAAAGGTTTAGGCTTAATTTTGAAAAAATTGGGTACGTCTTGGTCAAAATAAATTATGTACTAGAATATAAAACAAAGAGAAACCATTCATTATTTCCCAAAGAAGAGCTTTTAATTACGTTACATTGGCTAGGGAGTGGTATGTAATATCATTGTATAGACATACATGGTGTATCTAATGGAACAGTTTGTAGAACCATAAAAGAGTAGTGCATTCTATCAACGACACTTTATTAAAAGATAATGTATGTTGACCGGATGGTGATGATATTGGTAAAGTTATTAGGGACTTCAGTGGATTAGCAGGGATGCCATTGGTTTGCGAGGCAGTAGACGGCACCCTAATAAAAATTGATGCTCCAAAAGACTACGAGTCCTATGGCCACCGCGTGGTCTCTGACTTCGCACCATGGTTTTCTTTTTGAATCTTTCGAAATTCATTCAGAAAATTGTCCAAATAACTGAATTTTTTATATTCTAATATTTTTCTTAAAAAAAAAATGTACTTTTACTTTCTTCTCGTCTCTTTTACAAACTGCTTTCGACATTTTTAAATCAAAACACAAAAGATTGTAATTGAATTAAGTATATGTCAAAATTTGGTGACAATTTTAATACAGTATAATAATAAATGTTTGGTTGTCATAGATATGAATTCACTAATAATATTAGTTAATAAATTTATGAGTAATGTTTAAATATATATGAAACAAAATATATTAGTTTAATATTATTATTTTATTAGTCTAATATTATTAACTAATATTATTAGACACTTTTATGAAACAGGCCCCGAGGTAAAAATTAATGTAATTATTATTAGTTTACCAAAATTATGAAAGTTAATACATCGTTAGTGTATTATGACATTTTGTTTGAAGAAATATTTTCCCGTTTAATTAACAATGTATCTTTTACACTTTATTTAGAACAACCAAAATATTTAAAAAAATCTGTTGTGGCCAGCACAATACCTTCCGTCAATCCTGTATATAATGTATAAATTCCATATATAATTTTTCTTGCAAAAGATTCGAAATTTCCAGTAAAATTATTTCATAAACAAACTATTCAAATTGCACTTGACACTGACATCTTCTTCTTCTTTAACTTTTCCCATTCGTTAGGGGTCGCTATTTTTGCGTGTCGTTCTCATTCAGGTCCTTTTCTCTCAAGTCTTCTACAATACAGTCCATCCATCTTATTTTGGTCTTCCTCTGTTTCTTCAACCTCCTATTAGTAAACTATTCAATCTTGTTCCAATATAATTCTTCATTTTTCCTCATGATATGTTCAAACCAATGTAATCGTCTTTCTTGTATCTTTCTAGAAACTTGTAACACTAGAGTCATTTTCTTACCGTATCTTTCCGCGTGTTCCCCTACATCTACTTCAACATCCTCATCTCTGCCACATTAATTTATTTTTATTGATACTGACATCTGTCAATTTGAATTATATGAATATAGTAGTAGTTTCCATGTTTAGCATAGCTGGCTGAATTATAAAATTTAATTTCTTTAAAATTCTTTAACTATGTATCTATTGAATATGAAGTATAAAATGTAATCAAATCGTATAGAGAATAATATATTCTTTAAGTTATAATAACGTTAAATGCCAATAAATCAAATTTAACTGTTAAATCTTCAAATGAGGCTACTTCCGGTTCACCAATTATAACCAAAATCTAATCACTTGTTCTTCTGGATGTAAACTTGAGGAATACGAAAAAAATATAATTTTTGGAATCGTGGTATTGCAGTTATGGGAACCGAAACTTTTGTCACACACACACACACACACACACACACACACACACACACACACACACACACAGACAGACACACAGACACACATACATACATACATACAGACATCATCGTAAAAATGGTAAAATCGTATTAGGGACCCTAAAACATGCTTATTCATTAAAAACTCATCATTGAATTTTTTGACCAAAGACAATACCTTCCTTACCTAAAGGTGACGGAAGGTAAAAATATGTAAGTAAATTTAATTTAATATTACTCTTTGTTGAATCTGCGACAGTTTCAATTCTTTGAAATAATCAAATGCAAATGATACATCAGGTCAACATTAAAATATTTCCTCAAATCTAAAAGACAAAAATGTCATGGGAAACTTATAATCTACTTTGTAAAATTAATAACTAAGTTAATTTTTGATAAAAATGCAAGTATTTATCGTCACTCTGAACCTCTAAAGCTAATTTAAATTGTACTTGTACTTTCAAAAAATATAAAAATGTATGTATTCCATATAAAAATCTACTTGATATATCTTTGCTTCCGGGAAACCCGGAAGTACAATTCAATACATTTTCTCACACATTGTTTCAGACACAGACGATGTTGAAGAAGCAGGTGATACTCATGATATGACACCGACATTTTATTTCCTTCTATTATATTACCTATAGTATGGTTTTAAAAAAGTCTAAATATTTTAGGTAAAATAATTATATTTACATCCTTTTATCACCAGACGCATTATGTTTGGTTGACAATAATTAGAATAATTCGTTAATTTTATTATGCCCCGAATCTCATCAGTTAATCATATTACATTTACTTGCTCATTTAATTTAAAATGCTTTTATAAATTCTAAACCACCAGTTAAATTATTAGTTTCAACATTAGTTTAGTTGCTAAATGAAATCTAATTATAGATTATATTATATTATATTTATATGTAGTTACAAAGTTTTATGAAACCGAAATTACCATTTATTAGTTTAGTTCCAAAGTAAAATTTAATCATAGATTAGTTTTATAAAACCGGATATTAGAAATTTGTATCGAAATACGATATGTTGTTATTAACATAGGTTGATGATTAAATGAAAAAACTTATACACAAGTTCCACAATTTTTTCTTGTGCAACTATTTCAGTTATGTAAATTATTAGTTTAGAGGCTAGAGAAAAAACTTGAGATGACCTATATAATGATTCTGAATAATTAATCTTAAATTAATATATAAGTATGTATATCATTACATTATTAATTCATATATAAATATTCTGTTCTTAGACAGATATTAGTAGATAATATTGAATTTTCCATGATGTCCATACAAATAACTTTAATGTTAAGATTAAAATTCCGTCCTGGATTTTGATTTTGTACCATTAATTTCTATATGTACATTTCTAGATTTGAGATTTCCTCTACTTTTCTCCGAGCAGATTTTAAATTCTACTGGTCTGAAGTAGTAGTATTCGTGTCCTTTAATTTCTATCGTTTATTCTTGAGATTTCTTTGTTTAAGTCAATTTTGAAAATTTGAATTATAATCATAATTGTATTAATTATTTTTAGCCAAGTAGAATTTGAAATCTACTACAATTTAAATTTACGAAATCGAGGTCCTGTATGTATCTACTTATCCATATGAGAATAATAATAATGATAGTGTAGATGAAGTCAATTGTTATTAAATTACAAGCAATCCACGTATTATTGTATTCGCATTATAAATTATGTTTATTTTTTTTTGCTATAATTATTTCTCACACAATATTTTTAAAAATTACTTCCTCAGTTCGAAATTATTATATATTTCAAATTTATTTTTGTCTGAATTTACGGTGTGCATTTACAATTTCAGTTGATGTGGGCCCCGGATTTTTTAGCTTACTTTTTACAAAGAAAAAGAATAAATTTTATCATATGTGTCAAAATGACAACAGATATCAAGCCTGCATCTTTGTGAGATGTTTATCATCTGCCCGCTCAACTAGTCTCAGTGCCTCGAAAGAGGCGTCAGTACACCACACTGAAGAGCTCCAATAAGAGCGAAACGCGTCTGTGGTTCTGGTTGAGTGGGCCAGTCTCTGATAAATGACCGAGAGGTTGATTCAGAGACTGAAATTTTGTGAAACTTGCCAAGTGTAATTTAAATATTATTAATATTATTTAGAGCAGTTCACCAAGTGTCGCATTTGTAGATTGTACAGTTTTCTTGTATTTAGTTTTGTTATATTCGCCTCGGCATTCGGCAATGAATGCTGCCGAAGCTATAAATCTGTGTTTAGTGCCGTGTTGAACACATTTTTTTGCCGATTTTAGAATTAATATTACTATTAGTTTTAATACCTATTTTGAAAGTTATCGCCATCAAATTATGTTGCTATGTGTTTATTGTGAACGGTTGCTATGCGTTTGTTGAGCGAATGCAATGTAATTAATAATAATAGGCATTAAAAATATTTTTTAGGCAGCTATTACATAAATAGTTGTTTTACTTATCCTTTGGTAGCCGTAAAGTATCACTTTACGGCTGCATTTACCTTATGAACTCAATTGTCAAACGTTTGATTAATGGAAAATGAATTTAATGTTGTATTACATGCAGCATCATAATTTTTAAGCGGAGCATTAGAAAAAAAACTTAACCGATATCGTTTTACATAGTATAGCTCATTATATTGTTCAACAAATTAATTATTATAGTTATTTTATCGTCATTTTCAGGTTGTAATATATTTTGTTCGTAAGTAGATTGTTTTGTGAGTTGATGACAGCACAACACTCTACAAGTGATATGAATCAATCCGATGAAATATAATTCGTAAAATAATTAATAACTTTGTGATAATTTAGCTTCAAGTGATTTGCTGGCTTCGGCCTTCGCCTCGGCTGCAAACTTCTAATTCAGCCAAAAAATGATTACATTTACAACCTTGATACACAAATAACTATTTATTACCCAGGCAGTAAAGTGCCATTTTACACCGTTAGCTTTAAAAAAAATCGCACTTTTACTGCAAATTGACAAAAAAAGATGTTTTTACGAGTGCTATGAAAAATAGACATTTAACACTCTCATTTTTCATCGTGAAGTTGGTGATTTTCGCTTTTTTTTATTTAATTTCAAAATATAACACAAATTCCAATAATTAATTGTAAAATATCTAATGAATATTTCGTGTTTTTTGTTTTAAATCTGAGGCTATTATGAATGAAATTTCACTGAGTACGCCGTCAGCAATATTTGTATATACGAGTACATTTCTACTACTTGAAAAGTTATTATATATCAATAACTAATTAAAAAGAAAGTCGTTCACAATAAAACTATTGTTATTCTTTGTTACGAGGAAAAAATATTGCTCGGTCGTGTCCTCAGTGGCTCAGTCTTGCCAACTTACTAAACTGAAGGCCCTACACAACTTTTATTTCTTTTCTCTGCCTTTTACTTTTTCTCTTGTTTCATCTTATTGGAAAACATTAGTTTTGTACTTTGGAAAACAAGAAAAAATATCGAGATATTTTAGAAAGAAATACATTTATCCGCGAATTTTCGTTTACGAACGATTTTACTGCGAACATATTTCCACATAAAGAGCTATTACTCGTTATGTGAAGAAATTATATACACTTGGATGCCAGATATTAAGTTAACAACTTATTTTACAATAAATATTCATTACAGAAGATAGCACTGTATATTATTTTTTATTATAGTAACAAGTATATTATGAGTTTGATTTCTTTAACTACGTTTCTTTTGAGTGCAAGCGGTTGTGACGTTAGGGATGAACATAGGGATAATATATGACATTGGTTTTATGTAATTTATTGCTCTCCTGTCTTTCCTGAAAAAATCTGAAGTGGACACCACACGACTTCCTTGTACGATTATTAAACTATACATATTTTTTTTAAATTACAAAATATTAATTTTAACTTCAAAACAGTAAGATATATAGCGACCATAAAGGGAGTTTTTAAAGAGAGTTTTGATTACAACAAAGAAATATTTTATTACAACAATGAATATGACTAATTTCACAATAAAAATATATTTGTTATTGTACGAATCATAAAATTGCACGTATTTAACGTAATGTGACATGAACATTTTATTTTTATTTTTTGTCCCAATCCATAGCAAGCTTTATTACAAAAACAAAAAAGTATATAATTTTTAAATTTACATATCTTGCTTATACAAAGGCTAATTTAATAATACTTGATGTGCTAGACGCAGAAATTAATTCTCTAAAACTTTTATTTGAAGCATTTATTTCTAAAATCAAAATAAAATCATTTTATTCAAGAAAAACTGTTAACAACTTCAAGTAATGTACCATTTCCGGTTAGCCTATTTTAACCAAAATCTATTGTGTTATTTCGATTGATATAAAAGTCTTGTATACCAAATTTGAAAAGTTTTGGATTATATTTTAAAACAGTTTTTCATTAAAATCTATTATAGGCTTCATGTAAAGTGCCACTTCTGGAAATTGTGTAATAACCAGAAAGGGAGGTGCACAACTAGATGTTAGAGTCCTAAATACAAAATTTCAACTTTCTACGGCTTACCGTTTTTGAGTTATGCGAGATACGTACAGACGTCACGACGAAATTAGTCAAAATGGATATTTCCGCTGAAATCTGAAAACCGAAATTTTTCGCGATTACAATACTTCCTTTACTTACGTACAAGGAAGTAAAAACAGTCGAATGCAGAATTAAAATTTCTATACAAATATGTTTTTGTTTCTGCATAATTATGAAAATAAATTTTCAAATAGCCATGACTTATGACATTATGGATTAAATGTTTAAACAATAATATTTTATTCATGTTTTTTTGTTGTAAAAATAAATTAAATAATTAATGTTTGTTTGAATGAGACCGTGTCTTTAATAAAAAAAAAATTCGTAGTTACTAAAATTAAAATTTGTTGTATGTTGGTTTTTATTTAATTTACAAGTTAGATTGGCGTTCATAAATAATTTATAACCAGAATAACAAATGCCATAACTATTACTACTAATAGAAATTTTGATATTTCTTTTTCAAATTATGGAGAAATCAAAAACATGATGTAAAATGTGAAAACTGGTTTGTATTCAACTTTTAATTCTGATAAACTTTGCACTCTATAGTTTTTGCCTTAAAAGGAATTTGAAATCAGGAATTGAATATAACTAATAAGATCACGTGTTCAATCCTTATGTTCATCTTTAACCGTCTCCACCCAGTATATTTAACGTTTTATATCACCACTGCTCTGCTACTTTTTATCATACATATTGTTTCGTACACCTAAAACTTCCTTAAGAGATGTTCTATCGCAGAATGTAAACCGCAATGATATCCATCTGCTATCGGATTCATAATTATAGTCAGATTGAGTTTCAAAAAAATCTGATGTGGCTCGCACAGTACCTTCCACGAATCCTGTGTATTATGTACAAATTCCATACATAAATTTTATTGCAAAAGATTCTCTATTTCCAGTAAAATTATTTCATAAATAAACTATATAAGTTGCAATTGACACTGAAATCTTCTTCTTTAGCTTTTCCCATTCGTTAAGGGTTGATAAGAATATTCTTTAATATTTTTAATAACATTAAATGTAAAAAAATAATATTTAACAGCGTTTTTTCAAGAAAAACTGTTAAAATCTTCAAATGGGGGTACTTCCGGTTGACCAATTATAACCAAAATCTAATCAAGTCCATATGACATGGATGTAAGGGACAGGAATACGTAAAAATTGTAATTTTTGGAATTCTAAAATTGGAGATATCGCGGCCGAAATTATAGTTCCACACAAGCGCACATACACGCACACACACACACACACTCACACACACACACACACACACACACACACACACACACACATACAGACATAATCGTAAAAATAGTAAGGGACCCTATTATTCATTGAAAACTCACCACTGAATTTTTTGACCAAATATAATACCTTCCTTACCTAAAGGTGACGACGGTAAAAATGCAAAATTTACGAAACACACTTTTAATTATAGGCTATAAATTTCTACATACCTACTAATTTTCATATTTTTAAATTATAAGCGCACATGGGTTCACGCGCGTATACAAGTAGAGTAAAACATTATTAAAATTAGACTAATCAATTTCAAATATAAATATATTCATATTTAATATAAGAACGACATTCTGAATCAACATACCAAATATCAAATCTTAATTAATAATAGAAGCTGAAATGTAACACTTACATTTTTGGGTCTCGTGGCCGTGTGCCTGTGTGTTTTGTCGCGAATCTGGGGACCCGGGTTCGATCCGGCCGACGCAAAAAATTACTTCGAATATTAATAGCACAAAATTGACCCCTGTAGTGCAATCTCCACGCTAGTAATGAGTGCCCGTGAGGTGACGCTTGGTAAGCGCCGGCACGGTACAAATATTTCATCATTACCGATTTCTCCGTACAAATCAGATTGGCACACCCAGCAATGGGTAATATGCCGTGATGATATATTTATTTATTTATATATAAACAAAATACAGGGAATTTATTTTAAAATGCAACATATAGGTCATCACTTCCATAGTTACACAGTGTCATAAAATGATAACAATGTAATAGATGTCCATTTTAAAATGCAACATATAAGTAAAATTGCAGCACAGGAGATACCTCCAGGGCCCTGTTTCTCAAAAAATACAAGTCTTGTAATACAAGTGTGTATACTTGTAGAATTTAAATTTTCACACGTGTTTCTTTCTCAAAACTACACTTGTAAGATACAAGTCACAAGTGCAAGTCTATTTTATACAACCTTTGGCTAAGGAAGGTATTGTCTTTGGTCAAAAAATACCCTGAGTATATTGGTACCCTACGTGATAATAGGGTACCTCTATATACAGGGTATGGCCATGACGTGGCTCACGTTTCGTCCGCCATTTGCAGTCCACTGTCATATTCGTTGTTGTTGCGCAAATTATTATGTATTTTCGTGGTTATTTGTTTTATTTTAATGCAAAACACATTTAAATATACTTCTAATGTTTATTTAAAGTGTAAGTAATACTTTCATTTTGTTTATTTGTGTATTTTCTTGAGATACTGACTACGATAACTGGCAATATTGAAAATACATAAAAATTACCAATATTAAGCACAAACATCTAAATTTTTAAAAGGTAAGTTTAAAATATATACTTATTATGCAAATAATAACTACAGTTATTAAATTAGATGTGATAATAACAACCTATATCCTAGCTCTACATAACCTCTAAATCTATGTCATAATAATAATTGTGTATCTCTTAAATAAATGGATTTGTATTACCGTTATAGATTCATAATGTGATTATTTAATATTCCCGTATAATATAAAATCACATTTCTTACAAATAAATAGGGAAATGAATTATCAGTATTTTTGACATTGGCACGCTTATGGCGGCGAGCTTGCCCCATGGCCATATCCTGTAGATAAAGGTACCCTACGTGATAACAAGTTTTAGTGCCATCTATGAAAAGGTCAGAGAACTAAATTTGACAGCCGAGAAGGTGGCGGGAAATAAAAATGAATTTTAAATTATTCTGAAAATTTAATTTCTTGATAATGTAAATAAATAATCTATTGAAAATAGATAATTTATTAAAACATTGTCAAGAAATGAGAAATATAGGTTGCCCCGAACAAAAAAAGTACTTAATATGTTATACCTATTTTTATTTTTGAAGAATTTACAACGATGCAATAGATAATTATGGGAAATTTACAACAGTTCTCAAACATAAGTTACGTTTTTATAGTATTTTGACATTAAATTTTAAAAATTACTGTAAAAATCTGTACTACTAACGACATCTATGAAAAGGTCAGGAAGTATTTCCATACGCTACTAGAATGAAAACTTGTTATCACGTTTCTGAATGCAGACTCACCCCCCTGATACAGTCTTTATAAATACTCAAATTACATGACAAGTGTCAAAAGTTACTATGGTAACTTAGGGCGCGAACTTCATATTTTATATATTCAACAATAATAAACCGAATATATACATATTTAGAACTAGCTTCTCGCTCTACTAGGTCAGTCGTGACATTTATGATAATGAATAAAATTAATTATAATTATAAGATAATGATCACAATATTTAAGCATCAAATTATTATTTGCTTATTAAATAAGCGTGCTGAAGTTTAAATCACCGTTAGTCGCTATTTCTAAATGAATAAAGTTTAAAGTACTATTTTAAGATAACATCAATAATCACATTTTGCTATTAAAACTCGTTGACATTAAAGACACCTACACATATTAAACATTGATAGTTAATTTGATTGCTAACGGTTGTTGAAAATTGCTACAGAATTCTAGTAAATTCCGTGCAAAGTTGTTTTGTGAAAATCTGAAGTACTTTCTGGAAAATCCAGTTAATTTCCAGTCTGGAAAAGTGAAAATTCAGTTTGACTGCTGGAACGGAATTTCCAGGAAAAGTAGGAAGTTAGCCGATGGAGAGATTTTCCACCGTTGCTGCGCAAAAAATCTTACATTATTACCACTTAATATTTTTTCACAGGCTACAAGAAATTTGTTACTCGTTTTCGTTTCAGAAAAAGAACTTGCTTTTTTATTAACTTGTAATGAATTTCTCTGATGTATAAGTGACATGGAAAAATGTGACAAGAATTTCAGAAGGCTTTTTTTATTAATGATATAGCACAAATTATATGAATTATTAAGATCTAAATTCAATGTCAGAGTTTGTAACCATCATTCAATCTAGATTCTAGGTGTCATAATTTGTTTACCATTAGTCACTGTTGTAATACAAATTCATTTCTAAATTTTGCTGTTATTAGAATTTAATAAATTACATAATAAATTTTCATATCTGCCGGATATGTTTTGAACATCATGAATGTTTGTCTTTAAACGTTACTTAATTAGATACCTGCTATAATTAACCTATTGCTTTTGGCTATTTGTAAAAATATATTTATTTATATAATTATTTTCGTGTACTTTTTATACATATATTTATAAAAAAAAGTTTATAGTTTTTGTATTCATTTACTAACTTGAAAATCTCTCTAATTGGGACATTCGTCATGTTGAGAGTCCAAATTTCAAAATTTAATAAATTTGTATTTATTATTAATGCAGCAAATATCATTATGATTTTGTTACTGGGTGTGCTAGTTTCCTTTAATCAAATTTTGGAAATGATAATACCTATTTTTACCTCTCGCTAAGAGAGGTATTGGATTCATGCTAAAAATCGCATATCCAGATTTTATTGAATAAGCACGTTTTAAGGTCCCTACAATCCGATTTTAACATTTTTACGATGATGTCTGTGTGTGTGTGGATGTGTGTGTGTGTGTGTGTGTATGTGTGTGTGTGTATGTGAGATGTTGGAAGGACGATTACTCAAAAACTATAAGACTTTAAATTTGTTTAACTACGTATTTCCCAATCGGACATTCATGGGAAGATCTGAAAAGGTTTTGGTAACAATTGGATAATCGGAAGTAGAAGATTCTTGAAAAAAAATCTTCTAAATATTATTTTTTGAAAAATTTTCGTGATGATATTAAAGATAATTAAATTCTCTGTCTGATACATTTAAATATTTTATTATATATTCTATAGATTTAGAGATAAAAGAAATATAATATATAAAATAATCTGTTGTAATAAATTTTACAGCCGAAAGAATGCCATGGAAAATAGTTGAAAATTTAAATTGTTTGTAACTGACAGATAAATGTCAGTGTCAGAAATCCGGAGACATTACTGAAGACTTTTTCTGGGAAGTACATACATTATATTATTTCTTAATGTGCATTAATAGTTAAATATTTAATATTATAGGTATATTACACATACCCTACATATATATACTGTTACTTCCGACAATGAATTGGAAACATCTCGAAAAATTGGAAGAGTAGGACAAAATTTCTTCATAGAATGAATTTAAATTTAAAAAATCTAAATATATGGAATATATTAAGTAGATTTTTTGCTGTAGAGTGTAAGTATAAAAGAAATGTTGAATACATTAGGGCGCGAGCAGTCATGTGACTTTGTTGGCCTTGACAAGCAGATATGGGGGCCCATGTCAGAATGATAGCTAGTAATTATGTATATAGATATCATATATTATAATTTCTCATTCTAAATTTAGTGATTTTCCAATTCCATGTGGTTTATTTTCCTCGACAAGTAAGTTCCACACTCCTGGTGACAAATTAACTACGTGAATTTAGAAAATCTTGAAATTTTTAATGAAAAATTCTGACATTTATATACATAATTACTAATTATTTCTGAATCGGGCCCCCACATCTGCTTGTCAAGGCCAACAATGTAACATGACTGTTCGCGCCCTATAGTTATGTAACCAAAAAAAGGAAGTGGCGAGAGGTATTGTGCTGGCCACAACAGATATTTTTACCTTGTGCCTACAAGCTGTAGCTATCGACTTTTCAATGAATTAGCACGTTTCAAGGTCTCTAAAATACGATCTTGCTATTTTGACTATGATTTATACATATAAATATTTCAGTTTTATGTATTAGATTTGTCTCGTACATCTATAAAAGGCTAATTTGTTTCTGATTATAATGGGTTCATT
The DNA here is from genome assembly GCA_951394225.1 of Harpalus rufipes. NCBI lineage: Eukaryota > Metazoa > Arthropoda > Insecta > Coleoptera > Carabidae > Harpalus > Harpalus rufipes. The sequence goes on from OX596289.1 coordinate 16,283,686, forward strand.
TCACATTTTCTAATTTATTTTTTTCTTGAAAGAATAGGTCAAATTAAATATGTAGGTGTATGTTAAAATCGTAACAAGTTTTTAGAATCAGAGATATGATTTTTTAAAAGTTGTCTTTAATTTCAAATATTTGGAAGCTGATGTCACGGCTTAGCGGATGCGGCAGTAGAGCTCTACCGGTTTTATTTGGCACTATGATTGCTTGGGTTATCACTTGTCAGTTTGATTTTGTGACAGCAATATATTGTTAACTAAAACATATTTCATACAACTTTTGATATTTATTTTAATAAATGTTTTATTTACGTACTTTTGCTCTTAACTCTTCTGTCACAATTTTAGGTTAGTTTGTTTACTACAGCAAACGGAAACTATGTGTACCGTAAATGTGTGTGTGTATAAGAGTAATATTTTTTTCTTCAAACGTCATAAAAGTAGCATCTTTTGTGACTTGATTCACAAGGTAGAAGTTTAATTTCTACGCCGCCGGAGTAGAAATTAGCTATTTCTACTCCGGCGGCGTAGAAATAAAATAAATAAATATCCATAGAAACTATACAGAATCAACGAATAAGAAGTTGTCTCAATAAAAGAAACCTGTAATATCGCCCTAAATGTCACTATAACACGCTTGGTAACCTAAGAATAAAGTTACTAAATACGATTCATAGCTGTCAAATTTAAATATATAACCTGTGAATTGAAATATAAACAGAGTTTACTTTTGAGGAAATAACATTATTAAAGAATAGCAGACTTACAGATTACAATTACAGGGACGGTAATCAGCATAAGAATACTTAGAATTAAAGTAATAAGAAAAGATTATATTGATTTGCAGTGATTCGTGGACATATCTTTCAGCCACACTATTAGATTTCCATCCAATTGAACTTCAGGCGACTTACATTACATTATAATCCTTCAAATTCCGACATAATTGCACACAAGGAGGATATAAAATTGCACAGATTTTATGTAAACGTCAAAACGTGAAAAAAATTATTTCAATGTTTATAACCAAAAGGAAACAAATAAGTTGGTCCTGCAAAAGTATTTCACACGAAGTTTAAACTGGTGTTTTTGTATTATTTTCAATTATTTGTTACTTATTTTTGTTGTGTTTTGGTTTTTTCATTGTTATTGTTACTTATTGTTATTTGTGACGAATAAAGTCTCGCACGTAGATACATAACCTGTTTACAAAACAACGGAGTGTTCTTCAAATAAATAATAAAATATTTATTATGAAATTTGTAACTAAATTATTATATTTTCCTTGTGCCTTGTGAATATGAGCATTTCACAGATTTCATCCCCCACTATAGCGCTCTGCACTCTTTACAATAGCTTGGGAGTCAGTGCATATTCGTTGGAAGTTGGAACTGAAATGGTTGTACGTTGCACGAATCTGCCCGATTTGTCAAAAAACACGCTAGTGTAAAAAAGTTAACACTAATGTAACTCAGTACATGTCAACGAACAGAGCTAATAGTTCGAACGTCAATTTAAGGATCATCTTCTAGTTCAGATTTAGCTTCAAGCGAAATCCTTTACCTAATGAAAAACAAAATCTTAAAAATCCAGTACATAGAGTAAAACCTACATTACAAGACATATGCTGGGTATGTAACCCAATATTAAATGGTGGAATACTTGAATATCATATTCAGTTTTTGTAAGTTTAAAATCTATATTTTAAACTAGTCAAAAAAAAAATTGTAGGAATTTCTTGAATTTATTTACCTACTCGCAGACAATACTTTTCGGACTTATATCGTAAATAACTATTACATAAAAATAAAATTCTTTACAATGAACAAAAAATAAATGTTGGAACGAAAATTTAAAATATTTACTGAAAAATTCTCATACCACACATGACATTTTGGCACAAAATTTGTAAATGAAAAGTGCAGTCCCCTATGATTTCAAATTCAACACCGCTGGTTGTGATAATTCTGGTTCGAAATTGCTCCATTTTGTTTTTGTCGTTTGTATGCCAAAGGGCAAGAAGACGAATCTGGAAATAAAAACCGTGAGAATACATCTATATTACTGGAGGTTCAACGTTCCTATCCTTCGGCTATCGTGGTTCAAACAACTGCGCATCAATCTTCTCGCACTTCTGCCCTCATTTCGTACTGTCGTCTGCCGGGACACAGACACGGATTAAGGATAATTCACGATAGAAAAAGAAATTATCACGAGAAAAAAAATTCGGAAATGTTTTACCCATGATACAAATCCTTTATCAAATTAGATATATGTCTAATGGATTCCTAATGAAAATTAACACAGTGCCTAACGAATTTCTTTTTACCCTTAACCTTCTCCATAACTCATACGAAGACGTCTGATAAATGTTTTCTTCAATAAAAAATATTTATTATTAATCAAAAAAATATATACACAGTTATAGCTGCAATGCTTGATGATCTTTATTTATATACTATCGTTGGCTGGCTACAAATTAGACCTTTAGAATAATTATCTGTTGTATAATATAGTGTGTCCAGGATAACTTGTCCAACATGTCGAACTACATATACGAGTATTGGTAGATTTATACAGCGTAAGTCGTAATGTAACGTACCGTGCCTGGCGTATTGTGATGTATCGTAACGTGCGATTTTTCTAAGCTATTTTACACAGAAATTTTACGATACATTTTCGTAAAAAGTATGCTCATGTTCTGTCGATACAAGTGTACGATTTGTATTTAACAATTACAATAATAGGAGGAGTCTAAGGTTAAATTATAAATAAAACTAAAACAATTACCCCTTAACCTTAAAATAACCTTCATAAATTTAAACATCGCCAATCCGTTTCTAATTTTACAACATTAACACCATTTAATAATAAAAATAATAATAAATACATAACACTGCCGTATGATAACGCTTCTAAAAATTTAAATAAAATTTTTCAAAATCAAAATTTAACCGTGACTTACAAATCAAGTAATACCATTATTAGGTAATCCTAAAGATAAATTAGACACTAACAAAAAATCCGGTATATATAAAATTAGCTGTAATGATTGTAATAAAGTTTACATCGGGCAAACTAAAAGACAAATTGAGACTCGGATTAAAGAACATTTTTATCATCTAAAAAGCGGTAATCCCGAAAAATCTAGCGTCGCTCAACATATGTTCATTAATAATCACAAAATTAACAATTCTAACATTAAACTTTTAAAACATATTAATAATGATAGATATTTAGATGCATACGAGAGCTTAATAATAAATAAATTTAAAAATAACTTGATGAACGCAGATCTCGGTCCCATACCAAATTTTAAATTATTCGATTTAATATAAACTTAAATTTTATAGGACATTTTAAATCTGAAATTTCATTGGACGCTAAATCCTAGTTTTAATTGGTATTCATTCACCTGTGACTCCTATCCCTATATAATCCCAGTTCTCTCCCTTGTTTGCTCAGAGTCGTTAGACCTCTGACATGGTTTACATGTTGAGTAATCTTAACTTCTCTGCTTAAACTTTTGTTTTTGTTCTACTGATGATGAGAACTTAGTTCTCGAAATACGTATATAGCTCATAGCTTATTTTATTATTATTTTAAGGTTAAGGGGTAATTGTTTTAGTTTTATTTGTATTTAACAAGTTCTTTTATTCGTAATACACTATATATCATTATATTTCCATAATTTCCATTTAATACAATAATAAAAATGTGACACTTGACACATGTCACTCATGTCAGTCACAGTCACACAAAACAGACTATTCGTAATGCAGTATTTTTACCTTCCGTCACCTATAGGTAAGGAAGGTATTGTCTTTGGTCAAAAAATTCGGTGGTGAGTTTTCATTGAATAAGCACGTTTTAGGGTCTTTACAATACGATTTTACTATTTTTACGATGATGTCTGTATGTGTGTGTGTGTGTGTGTGTGTGTGTGTTCATGTGTGCGTGTGTGTGTATGTGTGTGTGTGACCGCCGTTTCGTTAACGATATCTCCAATACTAGAATTCCAAAAATTACAATTCTTGCGTATTCCTCTTCCTTACAACCATATGCAGACTTGATTAGATTTTGGTTATAATTGGTCAACCGGAAGTACCCTTATTTGAAGATTTTAACAGTTTTTCTTGAAAAACTCAGTTAAATGTTATTATAACTTAAAGAATATATTATTATCTACACGATTTGATTGCATTTTATATTTGATATTCAACAGATATATAGAGTTAAAGAAGAATACAAATAATAAATTTCACATAAATTTCATAATTCAGCCAGCTATGCTAACTTAACCATGGAAACTGCTAATATATTCAGGTAATTCAAATTGACAGATGCCAATAAATTTAAATCAATGAAAGAATAAGGGAAGTAACTCTAGTGTTAGAAGTTTCTAGATATAAAAGAGACGATTACATTGGTTTGAACATGTCATAAGGAGACATGAATATATTAATAGAAGGTGGAAGAAACATAGGAAGACCAAATATAAGATGAAAAGACTGTATTGTAGAATACTTGAGAGGAAAGGAACCGAATGAGGACGACACGCAAAACAAAAATGAGTGGAAGAACAAAATAAAAAATAGCGACCCCTTAACGAATGGGAAAAACTAAAGAAGAAGAAGATGTCAGTGTATTTGCATAGTTTGTTTATGAAATAACTTTACTGGGAATATAGGATATTTTGCAAGAAAATTTATGTATAGGGCGCGTGCAGTGACATGACTTTGCTGACTTTGGCAAGCAGATATGGGGACCCGTGTCAAAATGACAGCAATTAATTATGTCCATAACTGACAAGTGTTATAATTTTTCATTCAAAATTTCATAATTTTCTTATTTCATGTGGTTTGTTTGTTATCAGGAGTATGGAATTCAGTTGCCGAGAAAGGGAATCACATAATACCAAAAATTTAGAATCTTTTGCAAGAAAATTTATGTATGGATTTTGTACATAATACACAGGATTGACGGAAGGTATTGTGCTGGCCACATCAGATTTTTTATATTTATTTACATTTAATATATTAGTTAAACTTTGACATATACAGCGTAGTTAACATATGAACTTAATGTCATAAGAGTTAGTAGTATGGCATGTGTAGATTACAAAACAGAAAGATTTTTTTTTAAATTCGAAAAAAGAAAATTCTACTTTTCTTAAGAAACTTTTTTTTACTGCTGTTTTAATTAATATTTCATCAGAAATATGGTTATCAAAAATACATTCAAAATTAGTTGTATAAGATATTCTTAATAATTAAACTAAATAGCATTTTTAACGAAAATAATTGTGTACCTAATAGATAAAATGATGCAAATGCGTTGCCAGTGGTCCAGTGGTACCAAAAGTGTTAGTTTCATGAAAACTACCCTTAAATATGCACATTTTAAAAAAATTCTTTCTGTTTCGTAATCCACACATGTCGTACTACCCTTAAATTTATAACCACCCTGTATATTAGCCACACAAAAACAGACTATAGCGTAAGGCAGTAATAATTTTCGTAATATCGCAACGTACCGTAACGTGCCGTAACGTAGAAAGATAAAAGTTGGCGATCTTCGAGTTTTTGACACGTTACGGTTTATGTCTGTATAAATTGTCACATACGTTTGCATTGTTTTATTCTATATGTTACTTTACAGCATGTTATGTTACGTTAAAGCTTACGCTGTATAAATCCAGCATAAGAAATACGAAGTCGGTTATATTATGTACTTATAGTCGAATCTCAACCTTGTACTTGAGAATTGCTTGACTGAGACGAAGTGGAGTCGCCATGGGTACTTCGTTGGAGATTTGTTCTATAGTTAAAACTTCGGGAATTCTCGGCGAAGTTTGAGATTACAAAGGTGATCTAGGGAATTTTTTATTTTACTATTGTCGTCCCGTTTATTTGACACAACAAATGACAGATTATTTTATAAGTGTCAAGTTATATTAAAGGTGCACAATAATTGAAAATTTGAGTAAGTATGCTTGTATAATTAATTATGTACGTAATATAGTTTTTCTTTATTTACTAATCATTTTAGAATGGAAAATAAAATAGTTCCATATACGGAAAAGAAAAATTACTACTAGCAGCGTTAGTAAATATAAAACAAACTATAGAAAAGAAAATGTTTAGCCTCAAATCCATCTAAACCAAGAAACAGAAGCTTTTTGGAAAATGAAAGCAACTTAAGAATTAAAAAAATTAAAGAATCTACTGAACAGCAGTATGAACTGCATAAAATTAGGATAAAAATTGAGGAAGAACAGCTGAAAAAAATATCAGCTGAAAGAAGAAAAATGGAAGCTGAAGAAGAATTAGCCTAATTAATAAAGTTATTAATGTATAAAAAAGAACATAATTTATAATTTGCTTTTCAGTTTTTTTTCTTTTTATTTCAATAAAATGATACAAGTTATCTTGTATAATCAGTTTATTTAAAAATGTTGATTTATGAATTGTGTAGAAAATAATTTTCTTCAATAAATTCGTTTTGCCTAATACTTATATTGTAAAGAGCGGCAGTAGCACAAATAACTGCAATTGATGTGTCTAATTTTGTTGTTAGACCTTGGCTTAAACAGGGGAATTTTCTTTTCCAAACACCAAAGACTCTTTCAACAATATTTCTTGTTCGAATATGTGCAATCGAATTTCCTGAGGGTTACCTGATCACACTCACAGATGGTTGGCTAAACCCTCGTAAATCCCCAGATACAGTCTGCAAAATATGAAAAAGTTATTCAAAACATTTTGAAAATTATAATAAATAACTATTTAAAAGAGCATACCTGAAAAATTCCTGTAGCATAAAATCTTAAACACAATAATAACTGCATTATTGGTGTAAAAGGCAAACCACGGTTATTCATTTTTATTAAATCACGTATTATTAAGGGTAAAATAATCTATAAAACTGTGTTGTTTGTAAATCTATATCTACTACGAAATTCCCTTCTCCATTAAATTCCAGTGGATTTTCCATATCACGAATATAGCGCTTTGGCCTTCTTTGTCGATCAACACCTTCCACAATGTCCATAAATTCGAAAAACTCTAAATTATCTTCCCTGTCAGGATCCATTATTTCTTTAAAAAATCAAACTGTCAAAATTTGACAGAAATAAATACTTGAGCACGTCTTAAGGTTGCTGTAATGCTGTCTCGAGTAAAGTCGTTGTCAAGTCTGCGCGAAATCTTACTTCATCACCGAGTAACGACTATAATAGCTGATTCAATACTTGAGCACTACTCAAGTTTGAGATTGGGCGAAGTTTTGACTATAAATACGGGCATTTTAGACAATAGTTGCCTCATTAAACACAGGGGAAAATGTAAATTACGCAGTTATTATTTTTGTGAATATCTTCCAAGTGTGAAATACTGGATTTTGGTTTTGCCCATCTTTAGGGTACTTTTTATGTTCTTTCGAATAGCGATGCTCAATTATTTTTATTACTATTGGATATCGAGATATGATGTCCAAGTTTTAATTCTTATAAGGTCCCCATATTGGAAAGTTATATCATTGGAAAGAGATTTTTTTATAGCATTCCAACGACATATCTATGTCCATTTCTGTCAAACAGCAAAAATACAACAAGTATTAAAGTTATAGGTTAAAAACAATTGTTATTGCAATGATACTATTGAAAAGCGCAACTACAAATAATAATTTGGTTATGTTCATTATTAATTTCCTTATTTAGTACTCAAAATATTGTCTGTGAATTTATAAATAATTTAATGACATATTTATAAAGAAATTTGGAAAAATGTTTGTTAAAAATTAATTAAGATAAAGAAAATAAACTTAAAATTAAACAAAAAATAATAACTGAGTGATGGATTTATTTGCTACGTGAGTTAAACCCCTGTTTTTAACCTACAAATTTAATAATTGTGACATTTTTGCTGTTTGAAACAAATGAACATAGACAAATTATACGTCTTTGGAATGCGAATAAAATTCTCTTTCCAACGGCGTAACTTTCACATATGGGGTCCATATTAAAATTAGACTTGGCAAAAAAAATCAGTAAAATTTATGTTTTCCTCTATATCTAGTGACCTATGCATTTACACAAACAAACCAACAAAATACGATTACAATGGTATCCTACCGGGGGAAACTTTTGGTTAATTTGTATCTTACAGTTCTCGAGATCCCCATGTTGGTCAAGGTGTCCCTGGACACTGTGTATACCATTTTATGGTTCCACATGCAAATAAAAGCCCTTATGATATAGACTATTTTCTGTTTTTATTCACTAATAGGTATCTCAATTTGCTACTCAAATTTCGGCAACGAGATAGAATTTTAGTGTGTATCAGACAATACCCCATACTTGCCCAAAGCTGTTTTTCGCTTGGACAGTCACGTATGAAAACACATCATCCAGCAATTAAATTAAAAACTCGTAAATAACTTAAATTTTAGCAACCCAAAGCTATTTTTCTTTTTTGCGAGAAAAGCCATGTATGAAAATCACACATCATACAGTGTTTTTAATAGTATTTCACGTGAAAAGAATATTTACTATGTAAATACTCTATGTAAAACTTTAATTTATTATTTTTGGTTAGGATTTAAACAAAATATAATTTTCAAATATAGAAAAAAATTAAGCAGCGATGAAAGATGATAATTAACAAAACAGAAAATGTACATAATTGCCATTAATTACCCGGTATAAATACACCCGTATTATAATTGGTAGTAAATAAATACACCGTATTTTGTATAAAATTAAAAGTGTCATTAGGAATCGATCTACACGAATCCAATAAAAGACCATATAATTAACCTTACCCAATTATACATTTTATTTAATTAATTACTGAATTAATTATAATTAACTGGTATTTAACGTTGATACACATTATTATGGGATCATTATCAAGGTAGATAACTAACCATGTCCATTTTGAGATTTTAATATTCTTTTTTCCGTCGACCGTTTATTAATAGGCTATCTTAATGTATAGAAAATCATTCATTACTGACCCCTATTAATGCATGATTTTTTATTAATAAACGATTTATTGGGTTCGTTCACCACATGGAACACAGCATGTATTTGTTGTAGCAAAAAGGTAGACAGAATTAAAAGTCATGCTTTTGACACTTACTAGCTAGGTATATTCACGTAGCATACCTTTAAAATGAATTTCAAAGAATAAAATTCCTCAAATAACATAAAAAACCGCTTGTGTTGTGTAGCATTAAGTAAACTGAACGCACCCACTGAAAACAATTGATGACAAAACTTATTGATTTTCTAACGTAAAATTTGACGTTCGGTCAACCATTACTAACCTAAAAAAAATTGTCATGGAATAAAATTAGATTTTCCATTTAAGTAAAATACGGTCAACGAAAAAATATTGTAACTAACACGTGTGTTAATTGGCGATTAATGATCTCAACAATTAACGATATGTCTCGATAATTAATCGCCCTCATTAACACACTTGATAGTTAAATAACTATTATTTACCTCTATTTTATTTTAAAGGTGTACAAGCGTCCCAATTCGACCCGCCACCTTTAGGTAAGGAAGGTTTTGTCTTCAATGATGAGTTTTTAGTGAATAAGTATGTTTTAGGGTCCCTATAATACGATTTTACCATTTTTACGATTATGTTTGTGTGTGTGTGTGTGTGTGTGTGTGTGTGTGTGTGTGTGTGTGTGTGTGTGTGTATGTATGTGTGTGTGACGAAAGTTTCGGATCGCATAACTTCAATACCACGATTCCAAAAATTATATTTTTTTCGTATTCCTCAAGTTTACATCCAGAAGAACAACTGGATAAATTTTGGTTATAATTGGTGAACCGAAAGTATCCTCATTTGAAGATTTAACGGTTAAATTTGATTTATTGACATTTAACGTTATTATAACTTAAAGAATATATTATTCTCTATACGTTTTCATTGCACACACACACCCATAGAAATCTTCGTGAAAATGTTAAAATCGGATTCCAAGGACCTTAAAACATGGTCATTTACCAAAATCTCGATATACGATTTTTAGCACGATCCCTATACCACCCTTAAGGGTAGCGGGAGGTAAAAATGTTAAACAATTTTTATACGGTTTTTTTATGTAAATTAGTTACGTTTTATTCTCGTATAAGACTAACAACTTATACATCATTGGAAAGTATGTAAAATGAGATAATAAATATTTAACAAATCTAGGTTTGATTTAATCAGCATTGCAATATAAAAATTACGTACAATTTTTTTTTTCGCAGTTAGATGTATTATTTAAATGTTTCAAATAGAATAAATATAGAGTAGACTGAATATATAAATCAAGGTGCATCTGTACATGAAGAGTACGTACATCAACTTATCTACAACATATTCCCAATACACTATCTCTAGTGCTGTGAAATATGTTCGCAATGAGCTCCTATGCGCGGTATCAGGTTCCTGCGTTCCGGAGCGGAGTGTTCCGGCGCTGAGTCCGGGTAGTCCGGGACTCTTGGCTCCGGAGCCGTCGATACGGCGCTGGCGCCGGTCTGACGGGCGTCGAACCTGCGACGCCTAACCTATACAACGAGAAATACAGCTTAGCAAACATTGTAAAAATGTTATAATAGGAGCAGATAATTAAGGGTATAAAATAGTCAACTGGAGGGTTTCATTACTTTTTTTATTAATTGTTAGGTATTGACATATGTATTTATCAAGATAATTTATAACTATACTTCATTTAATCCAGTTTATCATACTCGCATATTGACAAGTATTTATTAATAACCAAATATCCGTTGTTTATGCATTATTTTTCACTCATTAATTTTACCTTCTTCGTTCCTCTCAGTGAACGAAACTAATTTTAGCATCGTTTGATGCCGAAATGACCACACAGATGTATACGTATACCTACTAATTATTAATAAAGTATAATTTACTATTGTCATCTACACCAGCGTTTGAGATACCTCTTAGAAATTTAACCTTTAAAAACACAGTTACAAAACGGACTTTGTGCGGCTGGTTGTGTTGCTGCCGTGTATAAATTTTATTTTATTTTATTCGGGAAGTAAAGAAGCCTAAAAATTCGCAAGATTTGTTCCTTGAAAAATTATTTTACAGTTTTACGGTTTACATTTTTAACAAATTATAAAATCTACACAGATGGTAAAAAATTCTACATAACTCTTTTGGTTACTTTAAATATAGACTTAGAACTTAAAAAGAACTGTGGGCCAAATGACGGGTGATAACACTTCAACCCGCATTTTAATGGCTATCTTCTAGTCCAGACTTAGCTTCTACCGAGACACTATTTTTGGCACATTGAAAAACAACTTCGTAAAAATTCAGTGCGTATAGTAAAACCTACCTTGCAACACATTGGACAATACTCACAGAAAAAAAATTGCAGCCCTTAGGTATACAATGCCTAGTAGAATGAAACTCTGGTATTACTAATAAAATGAAATGGCTGAATACTTGAATGACATATTTAGTGTTTGTGAGTTTAAAATCTGTATTTTAAAATCGTCGAAAGATATTTGTAGAAATATCTCACCATTTGCGTAGGTTTTATAATTTGTTTGTTGAAAATGTAAACCGAAATATGGGGTTGGACTAGTATTCCACCTTCAAAAAATCACATCAGACATTCATTACACGAAATGTGCAATATTATGCTTGCTCGGACATTAATAATTAACATTAGGAATCCTTTCCAACAAACGACAAAATAATATCTAATTATTAATAAATAATTATTTTCAGTTTGTTTAGCAGGGCAAGTCATTGAAACAATTTGTTGACAAAACAATGAATCATAATTTGGATATTTACTTTAAATTTTGTTTTTCAATGCTAATTTCAAAATATTAATGTAATTGAAGAAAATAAACTTAAAAACGAATAGATGACCGAACATATCATTTTATTTGTTAAATTTGATTATTGCAACTTTTTTACTCTACTTATTTAATAATTTCTACATTTTTATTGTTTGAAACATAATTTACACGAATAAGTTATGTAGATATCGTTGAAATCTAAAAGAATCCTCTTTTCAATACTGTCACTGTCTATTATTACGATCACATAAAATTATAACTTTGACATCATAATTCAAAATCTAATAGCGATAAAAATAATTGAGTATCGTCGTTCGAAATAAAATAAAAATGTATTTTGAAAAAATGTACAGTTAAAATTTTATATTATTTCTTACTTTAAAACTTATTTGTATAGTAAAAAGGAATAGGAAGAAGATGCATGTTACCAGTCTGAAAATTCTTATACAATGAAATATAACTTGTTGAAATTATTGGGTGATATTTATTTGTAAAAAAGAAGAAAAACTACTAGTAATAACATATAATACTCGTATTAATGATATTTGCAATTATTTCTAAGTCAATCGTTATTCCTTTTACGGAATATAAAATTATTTAAAATAATTGTAGTTAATTTTGGCACTACTGAGAATGACCGTGTTATGCCAAATAATTTTATATTCCGTAAAAGGAATAATGATTGACTTAGAAATAATTGCAAATACATTAATATATACGTTTATTAATACTAATATTTCTTTTTAAATAAATAACACCAAGTTATATTTCATTTTATAAGGTTTTTTTCAAGTTGATGATGTGCCTAATCATTTTTACCATAATAATAAAAGTTAATAAAATTTGAATTTTTATATTTATCTAATAATCTACTCGTATACCTACTCATATTTATCTAGTAATCTATACCTACTCATGGACTGCTCTATCATAATTTAATCGAGATCCCGATTATGAGGGAAGAAAAATGGGCACCTGTAAAACTATACCAAATATTTTAACGCTAGAAATCTGGTGACGAGTAGTGAAAATTTAGGAAATTTTAAAAGTTCAATGAGTCATACTTTTTAAAAATAATTGGTGGAGTGTAGAGTTCAGTGGGTTGTATTAGCGTGTTTTAAGCTAAAACAGTCCTCTTTCATGAATATTTTGGCAACATTGTAAAAAAAGGAAAAACAAAGTATAATTTTTAAAATCGGGTCAGAAAAAAAGAAATGGGAGACTAAGGGATCAAATAAAGAAAAAAAATTGTTCACAGAAGTTATGATCCAGTACAATTATAATAAAATATTACAAATATCAAAAAGATCGAAATGTCAAACATATGTTCAGGCTGGCTATGGATGGATACATTTCATACTTGCCGTCAAATAAATATTCGGGCCTATTCTGTAACTCAGTGGTTAATTTTTAACTAGTTAATTTTTAATGAATGGATTTGAGAACAAAAATACATTTTTTTGTTATATATCAACATATTTGATTGGTTAAAATTTTTAACCAGTCGTTAAAAATAACCACTGAGTTACAGAATAGACCCGATAAACTAGAGATTTCTATACTGTTGCCATTTCAGTAAACATGTTGAAAATGCTAAAGAAAGTGTGAAGAAACGGCAAGGTGCGGAGAAGAAAAAAAGTTGAGCATCGGTCCATATTTATTTGACAGCGACTATAATACAAAGCTTAAAATAGTGATCACCTGAGTTTTTTTATTCAATATACGAGTATTCATAAGTAAAACCATGGTAAATGAAACACCTCCTTAAAACAAAACTTATATAAATTTCATTCACAACTATCTCCGAAATAAAAAAAATTGACACATGACATTTCACATATTTTTATTTTATTTATTTATTATTTATCAGCAATAATATTTTCTTATTTATCCAATGGTTATCTTTATGTCTGTTCCCGGATTGATATTTTACCTCCCGCTACCCTTGGTAAGGGAGGTATAGGGATCGTGCTAAAAATCGCATATCGAGATTTTGGTAAATGACCACGTTTTAAGGTCCCTAGAATCCATTTTTAACATTTTCACGATGATGTCTGTGTGTATGTATGTATGTATGTATGTACAGTAAAAATTTTAAAAGATGTCCGATCAAGGGCATCTGTATCATGAACGAATTAACAAATTGGCATACATTTATCTCTTTCTTTTGCAAAGGCTATAAGAGTGTGCGATAAGGATGGATATAACACGCTTGTCTTTCAAAAATTCATATTGTTTCGACTAAGTTAGGACATTCCACTTAAAAACGATTCTCGTTGTTAATAATACTTTCGCTGTAACGTAAGTTTAAAATAAAATAACAGTAGTATCTTACGTACCCTCATAAAAACTAAGCAAACGACACTACTGAATTTGTCATAATGGGCGGAGCAAAAATCTGAATTCATACAATTCGTAGACGACCTTGATCGGACATCTTTCAAAAATTTTACTGTATGTATGTGTGTGAGTGTGTGTGGATCCTGTTTATGCCCTAACTCAAATACTATCATTCAGAAAGTTTTGAAACCATGTATTTCTACCTTATTCTAATATGGAAATATCTGATTAGATTTTGGTGGCAATCGGATAACCGGAAATGGCAGTTTACTTGAAGCTCAAGATAGTTTTTCTTCAAAAAATACCTTTAAATATAATTTTTCTCAATTTTTTATTATAAAAATTAAAGATTATTCCATTTTCTACAAGTTTGCTTTAATACTTTTTCTATATATTGTATGGATAAATTTATAAAGTAATATAAAAATTATATACATAGGTAAATGGCGGGAGGTACTGTGTTGGTCACATCAGATTTTTTACATTACAAGTAATTTCCATTTGGCATTTGACAGATTTTACAACAATGTTGCGATTTACCATATACTTAATAGAAGCCTTAATACAGACCTTAATACGAGCCACTGAGTGGGGTCCTCCACCTTAGTAACAAATGAGAATATGGGTCATTTAAAATAAAGCAAAGCTCAAAAAAAATATTAGTTTTTAAAATAATCAAGCTTTAACATAATTTCCTCATCTCTATATATCAACCTCACACATTTACTGTATTCCAAATTCTCACTACTTTCAAGCCTTCTCCTATCGCCTTTCGGAATCCATGTTCAAGAACATAAATTCAGAAAATAAAGAAACACGTAAGTAAAACAAATGATAGAGATTGAATTTATAATGCCATGGCAGATAATTTTGCGTTTATATGAAAGAGAAAGATATGTTGAATGACGTAGGCTACCAGTGGTAATCAAAACTTGAATTATGATATACTTAGTTTTTACCTCCCGCTACCCTTGGTAAGGGAGGTATAGGAATCATGCTAAAAATCGCATATCGGGATTTTGATAAATGACCACGTTTCACGGTCCATAAAATCCGATTTTACCATTTTCATAATGGTCTGTGGGTGTGTATGTGCGTGTGTGTGTGTGTGTGTGTGTGTATGTGTGTGTGTATGTGTGTGAGTGTGGATCTTCTGAACACTCTAGCTCAAATACTATCAATCGCAGAATTTTTAAATCTTGTATTTCGACCTTACTCTAATATGGAAAGAAGTCGTTAGATTTTGGTGTAAATCGGATAACTAGAAATAGCAATTTATTAGAAGCTCAAAATAGTTTTTCTTCCAAAAATACCTTTAAATATCATTTTTTCGCGATTATGTTATGTTTTAAAGATAAACACAATTTCTTAGTTACACAATTCATATTTCAAATGTATGTAACTGACAAATAAATGTCACCGTCAAATAATCATTCCAAATTAATAATAGTAACGTTTTAAAAAGTAAATTGTAAATAGAATAATAGGTATATGAAAGGAACTTAATATACATAGTTTCCAGCATTAGTAAATATACAGGTATGTTTTTATACAATATATATACCGGGTGATCATTTGAAAACTTCCCACCTTGAATAACTCTTTAATTAATAAAATTATCAAAAATCACTAAAACAGGTCAATGTTATTTTGGAGGGGGACATTTAATAACCTATTCCAATCAGTTGGGAAACTTTCACCCTCCCCTCCAGCCACCCCCACCCCAAAATTTTAAATGGCACTACCCCATGTGTGATACATCATTTTAAAGGTTGTAAAATTCTCAATATTTTAAAGCAAAGAAAATTAAAATCGGCCGAGCCGTTCATGAATTAGAGACAAAAATGGATGCCCATTTTGAGTGGTTGATCAAGCCATCTACCTACGTTTTGCTTTGAAACAAAAGATGTCTTGCATTAAATTCATTGGCTGTACGTCGAGCACACTGATTTTCAGCTCCATAAATGAAAATTATTTCAATTCTCTCTTCTAAAGTGTATGTCATTTCAGTGACACAATTGGCACAAACGCTACCCCAAATCAAAGTAATCTAAAGTTATCTGAAGCGGCGATATTTAATTCCTGAATTCTACAACACTTGACACTTTGAACTTGTACGACGCACGTTCTTTTGTTTCAAAGCAAAACATAGGTAGATGGCTTGATCAACCACTCAAAATGGGCATACATTTTTGTCTCTAATTCATGAACGGCTCGGCCGATTTTAATTTTTTTGCTATAAAATATTGAGAATTTTACAACCTTTAAAATGATGTATCACACATGGGGTAGTGCCATTTAAAAATTTGGGGCGGGGGTGGCTGGAGGGGAGGGTGAAAGTTTTCCAACTGATTGGAATAGGTTATTAAATGTCCCCCTCCAAAATAACATTGACCTGTTTTAGTGATTTTTGATAATTTTATTAATTAAAGAGTTATTCAAGGTGGGAAGTTTTCAAATGATCACCCGGTATATATATATCACGGCATATTATCCATTGCTGGGTGTGCTAATCTGCTCTGTACACAGATTTCGGTAATGTGGACGAAATATTTGTATCATGCGGGCGTTTACCAAGCGTCGCCTCCCGAATACTCATTTCTGGCGTGGAGAATGCACCACAGGGGTCAATTTTATGCCATTTGAAATTCAAAATATTTGGTGTTGGTAGGGATTGAATCCGGTTCCCTAGATTCGCGACCAGACATTCAGGTATGCGGCCACGAGGCCCCATAGGTATATGTATTTAAATTAATAAAAATTAAATGGCGGGTGGTATTGTGTTGATCACATCAGACTTTTTATTAATTATTTTATTATATTGGTTATTACCCACACATATTTCTAGTTATTTTAACATATTTATATATTTTTATAAGTGCTAAAAATATATTATGTGACTCCAATTATTAGCGAAGTATATTTTACGAGTACAAAATTATCTATACGAGCCCTAACCCGTAATTTTTCGACCGTTATATATTCTCAACAAACAAATTATAAAAGAGATACACCGCGAGGTTTTAATGAAACTCCCACCGAGGTATGTATACCAATTTATTCAGAACCATCCTTTTTTTCAATCAATAATTTTCAGAAATCATTGAGTTATAACCTTTAATTTTGTTAATATTATTTGACAGCTCTAATAAAATTTGTTTAGCCTACTTTATTATAGGGGTCCATGGCAACATTTACATAAACATTTCCAACCCGTGGGGTGAAAGTGGAATCTGTTATTTTCCACCCATTGCAGTTAGGAACATTGGCGCCGACTACGTGGGGGCTCCGGGGCTACAGCCCCCTAGTGGATCTGGGTCAGTTTTGTATTTATTAATTAAACAAATAATTTGTAAAAAAAAATGTTGCGTATAAATAAATTGACTAATAGCATCGTTACTAACTTCGTTAAAATCCAAATTTTCAAACCCTACTTCAAATGAAAATATTTGCGATAATATCAAGAAGGTAGAAAAGTTAAAAACAATATCTGATAAATAAGTTAAATAATAAAGTATTTAAATTTTAACAGGCTTTTTTGTGTAATTGTTTTAACTGATAGAAGAAAGAACGATAGAAGAAATATTGCTATAAATAGAAAATGTGTTTGTACCTAAAAATCTCCTAATCTTCTACAGTTTAATCGAATATTATAAATAATATGTTATTAAAGGATTGAACGCATGATTAACCTAATGAAAACTTTTAAATAATTGATAAGAAGAACAAGAGAGTCGCGAATTTATTACAAAATCAAAAATTCAGCCACCCTTACCCCCCCCCCCGCGCGAATTTTTAAAAGTCGGCGCCTATGGTTTAGGAATGACGTATTTCTCCGCCTCTAAAATGTTAGGAATTGACAAATTACTATAATGATTGTGAATAAAATAGTATATATAGCTCGGTGGGAATTTCATTACAGCCTCGCGCTGTATCTCACCTCGAGGCTTCGCCTGTCGATAATATATATACATATATATATATATATATATATATATATATATAAAAGCCCTCGGCTGTAATGAAACACTCCACCTCGGGTGTAATATACTATTCCATACATGTCCATAGGTACAAGAAAAGGAAAGATCATATATTTAAAATATAAGTATGTCTATAAGAATATCATTTTTAAACTGACATGAACGTATCCCTTCTCATATTTTATTGGATTCACCTTCCATCAATTTAAAATTTCTCGTGAAGGTCGCTACAGGAGGATTTCAGCCTGCACCCCTAAAAGGATAATGAGGCAAGGCAGAGCTGAAATTCAACTAAAGCCATTTTCAACGACTGAAGACTGTTACAGGAATTTGAATTGGAGGTTTGGTTTCTTAATTGGGGACATGTTATCAAGATGCAATGAAAAGGGATGGCACCTTTCATTAATGGATGTTTCAGGGATTAAATGAGGTGTACTTTACAAGAGGAGGTATTTGTCAACGAAATAGCTCTCAAATATCTATTTAGAAACTGTCACGTCCATGAAAAATTAGCTGAATATTAAATGAGAAATGATCATGAAAATATTAACTGTATGCGAAGTTACATTTTTATTACCATAAAGCTGCATTCACAAATAAAAATTATATTTGTTTTTAATTTAAGTCTAATTTAATTTAATAGCTGTGTTCATAAATCTAAATTTAATTTACTTTTATGTCAAATATTATTATAATAATAAGGGCATTGTTGTTAACATCTTTTAGCTTTTGATTTATTTCAATATATAGTGGAAATAATTAAGCAGAGGACTCACGTCATCAACCTGAAAAAAACCTTATAAAAAGAAATATAACTTGTAGTAATTATTAGTTGTTATTTATTTTTAAAAAAGAAGAAAAAATATACTAGTATTATAGAAACGTATATATTAATTAATTTACAATTATTTGTAAGTCAATCCTTATTCCTTTTACGGAATATAAATTATTTGACACAAAATGATCATTCTCAGTAGTGCCAACGTATGGTACGAAAATAAACTACAATTATTTCAAATAATTTTATATTCCGTAAAAGGAATAACGATTGCCATAGAAATCATTGTAAATATCATTAAGATATACATTACTTAATACTAGTACTTTTTTCTTCTTCTTTTAAAAATAAATAATTTCCACAAGTTATATTTCATTTTATAAGATTTTTTCAGGTCGATGACGTGAGTCCTCTGCTTAAACATTTTCACTATATGCAATTTTTGTAAGACAAGGATGCACGATATCACCACTTCATTTTAGGAAATATTCTATTGGTTATGTTTATGACGTAAACCTAATTCTTAAACTAAAGTTTGGAGTTGGCAGTGTTTAGTTTTTTGTTTTCTGTCAATAAGTTCTAAATCTAGAATTGTGAATGGTTAAGGGTTAATTTTATGCCATTTAAAATTCGAATTATTTGACGTTGATTGGGATCGAATCGGATTCCCCAGCTTCACGACCAGACATCAGGCACGCGGCAACGGGACCCCATACGTAAATGGCGGGAGGTATTGTACTGGCCACAAGAGATTTTTTTGTTACATTACCCATAGAGCAATTATCAATTATGTAAAGTATTTTAATCACTGAAAATCCTATTAGCTGTTAGACTACTGCTCTGACATAATCCATTTGCATTTATTGTAAAAATGACATGCCGAATAGTATTGCCGCCCGCCTGGTGCTGTATAAACTATAGAATAAAAAGATCCCCAGAATTCTATTGCTAATTGAATCAGTTATTTTTGATCACTCTGTAGTTCGGGGACGATGAGTTTATAATTTTATGTTGATAAATCAACACAAATTATTTTAACAATAATTTATATATCTTCAACGCCCGAATATTCAAAACCTGAATATTCAAAACCTGAATATTCAAAGCCAGAATATGCATGCACAGAAATATTCATATCGCGAACATTCAAAAACAGAATCGCGCATCACCAGAAAGTGCTTCGCCCGAATCATTCAAAAACCGAATACGTGGACATGGCCAAACGAAGGTTACTTTAGGTTAGGTTTGAGTGGATTTGGTTAAGTTAGATACGCTTTCGTGCAATGCGCGATTCTATTTTTAAATATTCGGGATTTGAATGATTCTATGCATGCATATTCTGGTTTTGAATATTCTGGCTTTGACTATTCTAGTCTTGAAAATTTGGGCTTTGAGTATGCAGCCATTTATATGTTTGTGTCTTAGGCAAATTGTAAAATCAGTCTTTTTATAATACGCCTAGGATATTTCTAAATAACTAGATGAATTTAAAAATGAATATTTGTACATTTTCTCTTTTAATTTTTCTAAACATACCTTAATATAACGTAACTCTGCGAACAAAGGTCACGCCTATAAAACTCGGTTTTTCGCGTTAAGTTAGGTTATATTAAGGAGGTTGAAGCGAAAATCCAACGTAAAAATTAATTTCCAAACTTTATGGTTTTAAATTTTGTAATTATTACGAAAAATATCTTATCCGACTATTTTAAAAAGTAAACAACAAACCATCGTCTAGTTTTATAGAAAAACGCTTATAAAGTTCTAATACATAAGCTCTTATGGCAGAAACATTTCTGTAGATACTTTTTTGTTTGTTTTACATTGACCTTTCCAACTTTGATGAACAAAAAACAAGTATAATAAAACTGAAGACGCGTAGTAAATTATAAGAAGTTTACAATGTCTTCTTACCAGGGCATCGAACTCGAACCTCCAAAACCGGAACCAAACTAACATTTTACCGTACCAAAACCCAAAACCGAAGTTCAGATATATTTTTCAATTAAACCCGAGTCGGAACTGAACCGGAAAATAAAATTCGGGTCCAGGGTTCAGCTCCGATTCAAGTTTATTTTTAATTTGAAATGTAAGCGTAATCGCAATACAGCCGATCATCGACGCTTTCAGCGTCTGCGTTGCAGCCTGTGTGTACTGTACGTAAAAATTATGTTCGTGTTCTTGTCTTGCATTGCATTATAAATTCCGGCTCACATTTGAAATTATTTCTATATAAAGATTATTCAAAAAACATTAATTCAATCTGCATTAGGTCGAACCGAACCTGAACCCATTACCTGAACCCAGAACAAAATTGCAAATTTGAACCAGAACCGCCCATGAACCCATCTCTCAATAAACAAATTAACCTGAACCTGAACCGAACCCAATCTTTGGCGGGTTCGATACGCTACATCTTACCGTTCAAATTAACCTGAAAATTAATGTTAAACATTCTTTGTTCATTTTGGTTCGATAGTTGAAAAAGAACTTGGCCACGTCACACTAATTATTTTATGATTTTAATTTATTTTTCATGTGATCTGGTAAATTTCTTGATTGGGATGGATGATGAAAGATAACGATATTTTTGTCACACACGCCCAATCCCAGAATCACAAATTTAACTTTAAAATTCAAAGATACTAGACAACGAAAATAAGTTAACTTAAAAACCGACACAATGTACATTAGCAAGATTTATAACAATATTCTAAAATACAGATGACACCTAATTAATACATAAATAAAACAAAAACATTAAAATCCCATACATAAAAAATAACCATTAACTCAAAATCATTAAAACAATTTAAAAATATAAATAAAAAATATTTTTGTTTGCAATTAAAAACTTTGGCGGTAAAACCTTTTCAAAAATAACATGACTTAACTATTTTAATAAGTATATTTCACTGTACAGGTGAAGACTTTACTTAGTGATAGCTCGCCATTAAGGGTGTTGAATATTTCTTTTTTTACATTTTTCATATTACTTTTTTACATCACTTTTGGAAACAACCAGAAGTCCCAAGAAGTTATTCCTGGAGAGTAGGGAGCTTGGCGAACGACTGAAATTCCATTTTTCGCTAAGAAATTCTGGATCAGGTGCGATATATAAGCTGGAGTATTGTCATGATGCAACTGCCAGTTTTTCACCATGTCTGGTTTTTTGCGTCGAACTAACGTCACGGAGACGGCGGAGAACTTCTTGATAGTACTCTTTCGTCACTGTTTATCCTGCGGAACGTATTCGTGATGCAGAATTCCACAACTCTCAAACAAGATAGTCAGCATCACCTAAATTGTGCTTCGTATCTGTCGCGCTTTTTTCGGCCTTGAGGATGAGGGTTGCTACTATACTCTATTTTTAAACTAGGAGGAGTAGGTACGAAAGTCTGATTTACACTATAGAACAGGGGTCGGCAACCTATGACCCGTGGGTCACCGAGTGACCCATTTGGTAATTTCAAGTGACTCACTTTAGTTCCGAAAATAAAGTATAAGATATACAAACATTTTTTTCTTTTTCCCAAAAAAATTTTGTCGCAAAGTTATGAACGTCCCAAATTTGAATCCAGTATAACATATAAAAATATCAGTTAACACCCCCGCCTGACTGGATATGGAATCGGCCGATAGTATGCGGAATGCAGCGACATTGTCCGAACAAATTGTACCATTCCTGGACGCGCGCATCGTTATCTCAGTTGTATGTCAGTTATAGTTATAGCATGTGTAGTACAGTAGCACAATAATAAAAATGCTGTTTTAATACGAAAATATCTCTGACCCAAACGTCTCTTTAATACTCGCATTTTGGTTGATTTTGACCCGCGGCCAAAAAAGGTTGCCGACCCCTGCTATAGAAAGTTACCAGAAAAAGTTACTAGATTTTTTTTCGCGCGAAATACAAAAATTCCGTACACATCAATACTGTATACTTCGCATGGAACTTATTTTAAAATAAAACTGACATTATAGGCTCTTATTTTTCACGCCGTATATTTGATTATGTGAATAAAGATAATATGTAATCTAAATAAACACTCTTACTTGATTTATATCTATATTTTTTAATTGAACATAGCGATAAAATGCACAAAACCTATATATACATAATTTTATTTGATTTTCTTACCTAATGTATGAGAAATTTCGCCTACTATAGCTGTCATGTTCTTATCGGAGAATTTTCTCAAACTTTTGAACATATTTAATATGCTTTGCTTTTCGGCAACAGATAAATGCCCCAAATCAAGACGTTTTCTTTTCTTTATAGGTGAAAATTCCGTACTTGTACTAGGCTTTTTATCCATGATTCAAAATAAATAAATTCAAATATAAAGCAAAACTCGAAACACAAATATAAAAAAGTAAATAAAAAAAAACACGATTAAAGCAAAACTCGAATATAAAACACTAAATGAAAAAACACGAGTAAAAACAACAATCGAATATAAAAAACTAAATGAAAAATCACTAGTAAAAGAAAACTCGAATATTAGTAAAACGAAATGAAAAAAACACGAGTAAAAACAAAACTCGAATATAAAAAACTAAATGAAAGAAACACAAATAATATCGATACAATCAATATTATTAGTTCTTAAAAGAACTGATTTATTTTAAAGTCACAGAAATGCGAAAAACCAAAACAGAAAAAGATAACCTCCAAACGAATGACAGCTAATACATCAAATGTAAAATATTTGTGCAGTGTAAACCTGACGAAGCACTAGCCAATCAGAAGCGTCAGTTTCGGCGCTTAAAATTTAAAGTACTCCTCTTAGTTTAAAAACAGGGTATAGTGCGATCACTGTACTTTTGTTTCTGAGTCGTGCCCGTACACCCATGACTTATTTCCAGTTATCACGGTGTTAAGAAACTCAGGATCAACATTGGCAGTGTCAAGTATTTCGAGAGAGTCGGAAATCCTACAACTACGAAGGCGTAGAAAGGACATGAAAGAAAAATATTTATAATTGCAAGTTTGATCGTGCAATTAGGCTTAATTGCAACGTTTATCTTACAATTAGGCATAATTGCAACTTTTGTCGTGCAATTAGCCTAACCTAATGAAGCCTAACCTAATTGTAAGATAAATCTTGCAATTAGGTTAGATTAGGTTGCAATTATGCCTATTGCATGGTGAAACTTACAATTACGCCTAATTGCAAGATAAAAGATGCAATTATAAATATTTTTTTAGGTCCTTTTTACGCCTTCGTAGACATCTTACACAACCGCACACACGCAACTGCAAATGATGCATCCAATTAGGATTCGACCGATAGTATCGATACCGAGTAGGTATCGATACTTCTGGCTTCGATGCTGATACCGAGTATTCGATACTCATATCCGATACTTCGAGTACTCATTTTTTCTTCGGTATCGAGTACTTGCGTTTAAACTAATTAATAATAATAGACATGTACCAACACCAACCACTATGCAATGTCACGTGATACATGATCACATAAATATAATAATGTGACATGACAGCGATCGCCCAATGGCAATGACACATGACACTCTCTGCGTTAGTATAGTATCGTTAATAAAACGATTTTGATTCTCAATGTTATGTATTTTTCTGTTTGTTCTTCAAAAATACTCGAAGTGCGGAATTGATACCCAAAAAGCACCAACCTAAAATTCTTGACTATATTTTTTTAAAGTAGTATAACTTATTTCTAAAAAGAAAAAAACTCGATACTGAGTAGTATCGATACTTTGGGGTCAATATATTGAACCCTACATCCAATAGCGAAGCGAAAATTCAGGCATGCGCATGAAGGTATCCCCCTCTACTGTGGAAAGTGGCGACGCCCTAGCGTCATCATTTTGCGTGGGAAAATTAAAGGTCGGATTCTTTTTAAACAGGCCTCGTACATACATATATCGGCATTACCGAAATCGTGAATAAAATTGGAAATGAGTAATATATTATTTTATTGTTACTATAATTATTTTAGGATTTGTAGGAGAATTAATTAAAGAAATTAAGCTCAATGCTATAATAATTTGTAATAATATCAAGTTTATTGTCAAAAAGATCTTTCATTTTTTGAAGTATGGTATTATCTGATATACATATTCAATGCAAGTCAATGCAACTCTGGTATTAACAAGTGCTCCAATTCCAATATAAATCAACAGATACCAGAGGTCATTAGTGCTCCATTCGGGATTTAGAGGTGTATGTACGGGACGTCGTCCTAAATCTTAAATATATATATATATAAGTTAAAATAAAATTAAAGAAACTTAGGTAACAACTATTATAAAAATTATTATTAGTCGACACTAAAAAACCATTAAGATAATCTTCGCTTCGTTATTCACATCTTACAAAATCAGAATCGAAACGACTTAACGACCGTCCAATGTGAGCTTTTCTCCAGCTTGAAAGCGCTCCCCTTCCGCCAGCAAGCTCGCAAGCTTCTAAAGCATCGTTAACGGTATGAACACCGAAGTTCGAGTGTTCATTAAAGAGGCAATAACGCTGACAAAATCATCCTCGGTATGAAAGCTTTAAAAGCTGGGCTTTTAGTGCTCAAAAGCTTGTTTTGAATTTCACCTGTTTTCGATACATAATCATATTAAATACTAATTACAACGTGGCTTATAAAAGCAGGTTTTGCAAATATTTGGAAGCAGAAAAGGCAGAGATTTATATTTTATATTAAAAATATAAAATATATAAATATTAAAAATCATATTTGGTAATATTTTGGATGTAGTAATCTTTTCATTTATAAACATAGAAGCTGCGCGTAAGTATCGTTTTTTAGTTGAAAATATAGTTTATCGAGCCGAGGCCAAAAAATGCTAAAACAGAAAATATTTTCTCTACTACCGTCTACATTTTAATAAAAAAGTCTTATAATTTAAAATATAGGTAAATCTGGTAGTATTATGACCATAATATTGATGATAAATCATAGCAAATAAATAAACAATAGATATTTGTGTATCAAAATTGTTTTTAACACCCGTATAACAATTATTATTAATATTATTATACAGGGTGTATCACGGAAAGTGAAATATAGGCGTTTAACATGGGAAATCAGTTTTTTCGTGCGCATTGCTCCCCTAATTATTTTAGACATATAGTTTTAAATGGATGTTGTAAAGCAAAAGTTTTGCTTCCGAATCAATAAAAAAAATCACTTTGGCTACTTCATAACTGCAGAAATAAAATTTGAAAATTCACGAAATTACAACTTAATAGTATTGTAACGTTTTATTTATATGGGTGAAGTGTAAACATAAGTGAGATATTATTAATTAAAATAATACGTTTATTAAACTATAAATAATTAAGATTAAATATTAAGAAGATGATAAAAGTAACTAACACGATTAAATAATTATAAACACTAAGAATATTATTAAATACTTAAACACTAAGATTATTTATTTAAACAACATTTATATAACTACATTTATTTATGTTAACAACTCGTAGACTACTAATTTATATCACCGACTTCATTACTCGTTGCTTCTATATCACAGACTATCTCTCCGCTTTCTTTCGGCCGCTATATATACAGCCCATGATCCTTCTAGAACTCTCTGACGCAACCATCATCGAACACATAAGATTCACTCAACTGGATGTAATTGACCAGTCAGAACGCGTATGGGTTTTCCCTGGGAGATTACGCCATCGGGGTAATTCCGGCGAAGGGATTACGTCATCGTTCACGAACATGCTATCAATAGCGGCGCAAGCATTCGGCGCATCGGGTCGGCGCGCGCTACAGTATTAGCCATGGAATTAGAAACAAGAGACAAACAAAAGCGTAACGTTTTATTACGTCAGTGTCAGAATAATGATTGGTAAAATAAATACTAATAATTTGATGACATGTTGTTAATACTGAAATCTGCTAATAAAAACTAATTAGCACACCCAGAAATGGGTAATAAATCGTAAATGTATACCCAGCACAAAGGTCTGTCATACTCCACTCTATCGTAACTTATATACGAAGAGGGTGAATGAAATATAAACGGGACTGATTTTTTTTTAATTCCAGAGGGGTCATATAGACCCGTATGGAGTTGATTATCAGGTAGCTTAGGCTGTTGGGAAAGGGGTAGACATGACCCCAATTCGCTTAGGTCTCTTTAGTATTAAAGAAAACCACGAGCGAACTAGAAGGGCATGTCTCCGTGAAGCAACCAATTATTATCAAGTTTTTGGCCAAGGATGGCGTAAGTCCAACCGAAATTTTACGGAGATTGAAGGCCCAGTGCGGGGACAACACGTTTTTAAGGACCCGTGTCTTTGCTTGGCATAAAGAGTTCTCTGAAGGGTGAGAAGCCACGATTACCGCCAAAGGATGAGCATTACTGAAGTCAACATCGAGGCGGTTCGGAATCTCATGAAGACTGATAAACGCATAATGATCAACGCACATTTAATGCGCAATATTATTGCAACTTACTGGATGCCGCAAAATTATCCCATCGAAGAAAAAGAAAAACGCAAACTGTCAAAAATGTCATTTTGCTTCATGACAACGCCAGGCCCATACAGCAAACACTACAAAGCAAAAATTGAACAGAATTAGCTGGGAAACGTTGGAACATCCACGCTCCAATCCCGACTTGTCACTATGTGACTTTCACCGTCTTTGGCCCTTCAAAGAAGCGATGGGAGGCCATCGAATCGACGACGACCGTGCGGTGGAGGAGTTTGTGCATTGTGAAGGTCCCGCTAGTTTCTATGATGAAGGGATTAAAAAGCTCACATCCTGTTGGGAAAAATGCGTTTCTAGGGCGGGGGATTATGTGGAAAAATAATATGTTTTTGTATACTTTTTAAAATAAACCCAGAAATAAAAAAAAATCTGTTGTGGCCAGCACAATACTTTCCGTCAATCCTGTGTATAATGTACAAATTCCATACATAAATTTTCTTGCAAAAGATTCTAAATTTTTGGTATTTTATGATTCCGTTTCTCGGCAACTGAATTCCATACTCCTGATAACAAACAAACCACATGAAATAAGAAAATTATGAAATTTTGAATGAAAGATTATAATACTTGTCAGTTATGGAGATAATTAATTGCTGTCATTTTGACACGGGTCCCCATGTCTGCTTGCCAAAGTCAGCAAAGTCATGTCACTGCACGCGCCCTACACATAAATTTTCTTGCAAAAGATCCTATATTTCCAGTAAAGTTATTTCATAAACTATGCAAATTGCATTTGACACTGGCATCTTCTTCTTCTTTAGTTTTTCCCATTCGTTAGGGGTCGCTATTTTTATTTTCTTCTTTTGTTTTGCGTGTCGTCCTCATTCAGTTCCTTTTCTCTCAAGTCTTCTGCAATACAGTCTTTTCATCTTATATTTGGTCTTCCTATGTTTCTTCCACCTTCTATTAATATATTCATCTCTTCTCATGACATGTGCAAACCAATGTAATCGTCTCTCTTAAATATAGAAACTTCTAACACTAGAGTTACTTCCCTTATTCTTTCATTGATTTTCATTTTATTGATACTGACATCTGTCAATTTGAATTACCTGAATATATTAGCAGTTTCCATGGTTAAGTTAGCATAGCTGGCTGAATTATAAAATTTATTATCTTTATAATTCTTTAACTCTATATCTGTTGAATATGAAATATAAAGTGCAATCAAATCGTATAGAGAATAATATATTCTTTAAGTTATAATAACATTTAACTGAGTTTTTCAAGAAAAACTGTTAAAATCTTCAAATGAGGGTACTTCCGGTTGACCAATTATAGCCAAAATCTAATCAAGTCTGCATATGTGTAAGGAAGAGGAATATGCAAGAATTGTAATTTTTGGAATTCTAGTATTGGAGATATCGTGCATGAAAGGCGGTCACATACACACACACACACACATACACACATACACACACACACACACGCACATACGAACACACACACACACACATACAGACATCATCGTAAAAATAGTAAAATCGTATTGTAAAGACCCTAAAACGTGCTTAATCAATGAAAACTCACCACCGAATTTTTTGACCAAAGACAATACCTTCCTTACCTAGAGGTGACGGAAGGTAAAAATAGTCCGGTTTATATTTGATTCATCCCCGTATGTTCAGAAATACCACTTCCAAGTTATAGAGTTCAGAACATAGAATATTATAATTATATACTTAAGGTGTATACAGTTAAATTGAATGTTTGGTGTCATATGAACAATTTTTCTCAAATCAATCAGTATAATAACTATTATTGCTTTAAATTGTCCGTTTCATTTGTTCGCCTTTGCATTGTCCAATTACACACCAAACAATAATCTTATTAAACCGACATCGTTCCTATTTTACCATGACAATTCTCGTAATAACCGCAGTACATAATCAACGCCTAAACAATCGATCTACATCTGCTTCTAGCCAACATTACCATGATTGATCATCGCTAGGGCTAATTCAGCACTAAATTGATGTCAACTACACACAGACATTACGTACTTGTCGTAGTAGCCAGCAACAAGAGTAGACGCAAAAGTGTTTGCAATTGCAATCGAAAAAGATTATAGTAGGAGTAATAAATTACAGCTCTTTTCTCTTATGACTAGAACTAGAGAATGTTAAAAGCAGGGACCTGAACCGAAATGTATTTATGCTTCAGGTTCAAGAAAATGAAAATTATAATGGTTCATCGGTTTTGGGCTCGCATTCGAATTTCGGTTCAGAGCGGTAAATGATTAGAAGCATAAAAGCGTGGTGATATTTACAGTTTTTAATTATACAGGGTGTTTATTAAACATAGGGCAAAAATTGAAGGGATTATTCCCTGGACCATTCTAAGATGTTTTTGTCCTTTGATGATTTTTGAAAAGCCGCTTTGTTTCGAAGATAAAAAAATTCGACAAAACCAATTTTGATATTTTTCAAATTATTAATCTAGTAACAGCAGGCAAGTTATGTGTCAAATTTGTTGAGACGTTTGGCTGTTTGACGTGTATTTTCTGTCTATAATATTTAAACTTTTGTTAGTGAAGTCCTCTTATCATGAATCGCTATACGAACGCCGAGATGACTGACATGCATTTCATTTATGGACTTGCTGATGGCAATTCATTACAAGCTAAGCGGATTCTTGCATCGTAGCTGGAGGTAGTCATTTTCAACAGTACTTGTAGATTAAGAAACTTTACATGTAATTTTTGGTATTAAATGTTGTTATTGTCGAAATTTTTTTTCGCCCTGTATCTTCGAAACAAAGCGGCTTTTCAAAAATCATCAAAGAACAAAATCATCTTAGAATGGTCCAGGGATTAATCCCTTCAATTTCTGCCTTATGTTTAATAAACACCCTGTATATGCTTTAGAGCATTGTGTACACTAGTATTAACATATGACGCAAAAATTAAAATAACTTGTTCGAGTATGAGAAATATTAACATTTTAAAAATTGACCTCTGTGGTGCACTCTCTACGCTAGCAATGAGTGCCCGTGAGCTGACGCCTGGTAAGCGTCCGCACGGTACAAATATTTCATCATTACCGATATCTGTGTACAAAGCAGATTGGCACACCCAACGATGGGTAATATGCCGTAATGTTTATATTTATTTAACATTTAAAAAAAAAAAACATTAGGGATACCTACATTTATATTAGGTATTATTAAAATCTATTAATATTTGACAACAGAAAGTAGCAAATTCTTAAAAAAAAATTATAAATATTATTTTTTGAAAATTTGTATTCTTGCAAATATTAAATTCTATATCTGATACAATTAATTATTTTATTATATCTATAATTGATTTAGAGATAAAAAAATATAATATATAAAATAATCTGTTGTAATAAATCTCACAGCCCAAATAATGTCATGGAAAGCAATTTAAAAATTAATATGTTTGTAACGGAGAGATAAATGTCAGTGCCAGAAATCTGGAGACATTACTGAAGACTTTTTGTGAGAAGTACATACATATATTATTTCTTATTGTATTAATAGTTAAATGTTTAAAATTATAAGTATATTACATATACCCTTCAGAAATACTGTCAATCCCGACAATGAATTGGAAACTTTTCAAAAAA
The DNA here is from genome assembly GCA_951394225.1 of Harpalus rufipes. Lineage (NCBI taxonomy): Eukaryota > Metazoa > Arthropoda > Insecta > Coleoptera > Carabidae > Harpalus > Harpalus rufipes. The sequence continues at coordinate 16,314,723 of OX596289.1, forward strand.
TTAGAAGAGTAGGACAAAATTTCTTCATGGAATGAATTTAAAATTAAAAATTCTAAATATGAACAACAGGTATTAGTAGAATTTTTGGTGTAGAGTGTAGGTATACAAGAAATGTTAAATACAATACTTATGCAACCAAAAACGTGGTGGCGAGAGGTATTGTGCTGGCCACAACAGATTTTTTTTACCTCTCGCTAAGAGAGGTATTGGATTCATGCTAAAAATCGCATATCCAGATTTTATTGAATAAGCACGTTTTAAGGTCCCTACAATCCGATTTTAACATTTTTACGATGATGTCTGTGTGTGTGTGTGTGTGTGTGTGGATGTATGTGTGTATGTATGTAGGATGTTGGAAGGACGGTTACTCAAAAACTATAAGACTTAAAATTTGTTTAACAACGTATTTCCCAATCGGATTCTTGAAAAAAAATCTTCTAAATAATATTTTTTGAAAATTTTTCGTGGTAATATTAAAGACTATATCATTCATTAAGTTATAAACCAATAAGAATGTGTGATTTTCCTTAGCTACCACGTATTACAACGGTTATTATTGAGTAACCATGGTGAACGAATATACGAACCTTGGTATATTCGAATATACCTACCTTCGTATATTCACTTATAACTGCGTTTGGTTATTTTGTTCTATGTACTCAGAACTGGCAATGCCATTTTTAATTATATTTACGGACATGATCCTTTTCATTCGATCACAGTATCGAGTATACGAGTATAAATGAATCTGTAGTTAGACTTTGAGGAGGAAAATCGTGCGTTGTATGCTTTCAGTAGACATTTAAAATCACACTGACTGCTCCAAGTGCACCGAACCAAATAATTGAACGCATCTATTATTTGACAGCAAGGAATTATGGCAGTAAAAATTTGACAAGTAAACAAATAATTATTTGGATCACAAATCTGGTACTGCACTATTGCTAGTTTATTTGAAATACAAACATTTATTTTGAAATACGAGCATTTCAATGTAAAATTACATACTACTATAACTATATTTAAAAAGATAGGTTATGTAGCATATAGTTTGACGTTTCTGTCAAAATCAAATAGACCCACAAGTCTACGTTAAATTTACTTTTTAATTTATTTTTTATTCATGATATAGTCTACCTGTATACAACTCGACAATAGAAAATTCTCGACATACTCAACGAGTTGCCTAATGGAAATACCACTCGACCTTCGGTCTCGTGATGTTTCCAGGCAACACGTTTCGTATAATCGAGAATTTTCAATCGTCTTGTTGTATAATATATGAAAATTAAATTCTCTATCTGATACATTTAAATATTTTATTATATATTCCATAGATTTAGAGATAAAAGAAGTATAATATATAAAATAATCTATTGTAATAAATTTGACAGCCGAAAGAATGCCATGAAAAATAGTTGATAATTTAAATTATTTGTAACTGACAGATAAATGTCAGTGTCAGAAATAATGAGTAATGAATTAAAGATGTACTTGGAGAATCCCTTAGTTCTTGATCTGTGACTATTATGGAGATGACAAGTCTAGGTTGAAGGACTTAAATTTGTTTCAAACATTATGGGACAATGTACACCAGTACTGTAGACTAGAGTAACTTTGAATTGCGAAAAAGCTATCAAATTCTTCTCAAGTAAGTTGTAAATATTGACAAAATCGGAGTGCAATCTATCCGTCACTTTATTAAAGGGAATTAAGGTTATTTAGATATAACAAGTATGAAAAAATAAAATGTAAAAGAAGATATATAAGAATAGATGCACAATCCAGATATATACATTTTAGACCGCCCAAAATTAATGTTTTTACTAGAAGAATATGAAGAGAAAGTAAACAAAGTTGTTCGAATTGAAAATTGCTGTTACCAGCCTAATATTTATATATGGTAAACTCTACTTTGTAATTTATTGTAACATAATTTATGGTAAAATATCTTCATGTTGAGACATGCTATTATTGAATAATAAAGAAGTTTATACGTCATAGATTTATATGAATATATTATTTGTATTTATAAAAATAATCTTTGCTTTATGCATACAGCCAGGTAAAATATACGGCGAGAGGTTATGTGCTGGCCACATCAGATTTTTTTTGTTTAGTGACAAAAGTTAAATTGTCACCATATAATTTATTTAAAAGAACTATATATAATTGACTAGAGAAAAAGATGATTTAATCGCTTTAGAAACATACTCGTATGCTTAGATTTTGTGCAAAATATTATTTTTTAAATATTCTCGTTTTGATGATGTCGACAAAGTTCGCACAATACGTTTTTCATTTCTAAAGTAACTGCACTTACGGTTATCGCGGTATGAGGTACTGCTAGGTATCCGCGACGTTCCATACAATGAGCTCCGTATATACTCATAAGTTGACAGTTATGATATGTTTATAGATTGTGGAAAATATTTACGAATCAAGTAACAAGATTGTTTTCAAAACACTATCACTATACCACTTCTTGTTTGTCTGTTTCATAAAATTAGCACAAATTATTTGTTTCGTATATCTATAATAAAAATTTATATTATTTACACTGCAAAAATAATTGTATGCTGTTAAACTTAACTTCAGGTACAAACTTTAAGGGCAGATAGTAGTGAGCAAAATGAGTAAAAAAAGCTTGATCAGCATAGGTCTAATCTTCGACTGTTTCCGAGAAAAACTCCAATTTGTATGAGAATCGAAGAAAAACTAGATAGCGACCGAACAAAATTTATATCAAATATTTTTTCTCAATTTCTAATAGTTACGATGTTAATTGAAAATTAAATATTGGCCAAGAACACCACAATATTTTATTTAGTACAATTATTTGATTACTTTTAAAAAACAAAAGCAGATGAAAGATAACAAAAAGTCTCATTTAATGGAAGTCGTAACAATAGTTTTCGAGATAGCAGAGGTAAACCTCGTAACAACTCATTTTTCAATGCTTTATATCTCAGAAACTATTGAAGATCGGACCAATGTTGATTAAGCTTTTTTTTATTCATTTTGGTCAGTACTATATACCCTTAAAGTTTATACCTAAAGTTATGATAGATCTATACAGGGTGTTATATTTTAGTGGACCCAACAAATATCTCGCTTATTTATTGTTAGTAATTTCTTTCATATAACATGATTTATACAGCAACATGTAAGCTACCTGATGACGGATGAACATTAATTAATATCAACTTTTTTACAAATTTGAAAAGTACATCAAATTTGCTTTACAATGATGTAAAATAATCCATATGTTACATTATTAAAAAGTAAAATGGCGGGCACTTTTTTATACACCCAGTCGAAAAGAGAATAGTGAGCCAGGCAATGTCGCGCTTTGATCGGAAGGGGAAGAGGAGAACAGCTCTACCAGAGAGCCGCTGAATCCAGCCAAAGTTACAAATTCGCCGTTTTGACGTGACTTATTCTCGCTGTCAATTTTGACGTATTAAAAATAATATAACAAATTATATATAGATAAAAAAATTACTTACCTTTGCATTTTTTGTATTTTTTATTCATTTATATTTGTGAAAAACCATATAATAACGTTATAATAGCTAAATTGTTTTTTTGACATTCTAAAAATGACATTTAAATTTGACATATGCTTTATTAATAGAAGACCGGGAAACAACTCAAATTTTGTATCAAAATCTGCCCAAAAACTCTAGTTCTAAAACCGGTAATGAGGGCGTGATTTACGCCTGCTGTCCTTTAAATGTCATTTTTATACTATCAAAAAATCAATATAGCAGTTCTAACGTTGTTATACAGTTTTTCGACAATATAAATGAATAAAACATACATTAAATGCAAATGTAAGTAATATTTTTATCTATATATTATATTAATTTTACCCCTTCCTCGTGACGTAAACACACAGTATTGCCGTTGCCTCTCTCGCTCGAGTTTTTCCGTCGTCGAGTACATTATTTTACATTACGATTACTCTGAAACTGTACCTCAGATCGATTTCATCGTTTGAAATAACATTCAAAACATTAAACTACTACATATTAGTTTTTTTTTTTTATTAAAACCTATAGAAGCAAAATGATACTATTAATCAAAACGTTGGTTTTGGTATCATTGGTTCTGTGCTTGATGTGTAAAAATGTCTGATTTTCGAAGCGAATAGCTCATTTTCTGTACGTCAGAAGTTTATAAAAAATAACTGTGCATGTTTTAGCTCATTCTCAACACATAGTTAAATTTTTATGAACATCTATAGAAACTCGATTAACTGGTGAACAGTATTACGAATTTTTATTTGTTAACTAAAGGCTTAAAGGTTACGAAAGTACTGGAGTTTATAACGATAAATTGACATCTGCCGTTTTAGTGCACTAGTCGGTATTTTCAAATATCCCAAATTGGTTTCGTAAGACGGCAAAGTATAATGACAAATGCTTTTTCATCTATTTGAAAATGGTTATCACCATCGCTTATTATTATTATTTTTTTTTAAGTATGGAAACAATTTAATTTTTAAAGGTTTTACCGCGACAAATCATTTATTAATTTAAGGCAACCAAACTTACGCAATAATTAACATGGAATTACTATTATTTTATAAATTTCTTGGACGAATCCGCCCAAACTGTAGACCATTAAAACAATTATTTATTCAGTTATTAATTGAATTTTACGGAATTTCCAATTTGTGATGTTTCCCGAGATCCTTTAGAACTTTCTTGTCCTAATCAAGGAGGCTTAAAGAAAATATTCCCGCAAAAATTAGTTACGTCTGCAGCCGAGTTTATAACAATAGAACGCTTTGTTCGATTTGAATGTAATTTGATACGGAACTTCATTTAGATAAATTATCTTTTAAGGTAATATACGTGCGAATTACGATTCGTGAGAATCTTACGAAATTTTAACTGCATGTACAGAACATTAATATCTACACATTGTGTTAATTTAAAATCGATTGACCATCTCAAATTTGAGATAAATGCAATTAAAGGTAGCACTTTTTGTATATCAGGCCAGAATAAATGACATATTTTTCACTGTAGCTTCAAAACTGTACGTCACATTTTATTGAAAACATCTCAGCTTATAAAGATGCATAAATGACAAATATTAAAATAAAAAAATAATTTTTGATCATTTTGTTTAAGAGAATAGCTTAAGAAAGTACGAAATTTTTTACTTTTACAGGCTAGGAAGGGATAGAAGGAAAATGACCTGGCAACGCTGTAGATACAGGCTTAAGCAATGAATGTATGTACATGTACCCTTCATTTTTCACCGATTATTTAGAATTAATATTACTTTTATCATTATTTTCAAAGTTATTTTATCGTGGTTATCATCATTTTGCACAAGGTTGCTCAATATTAAAATTTATGTCTCTGCTTTTGCGTTAAGTTGTTATTATCTGTAAAGATTTAGACATAAAAATTTAATCTGATTGACTATTCTATGCAATTTATAAAATAAATTTAATCTAGTAGTCTGTTCAAAAATTAATTTTGAATCATAGTAATAATTGTTTATGTTGTCAACAATTTCCTTCGCAATATTGAAAAACAGTAATACATCCGTTTGCTCGGCGTAAGATGTATTTTCTGCCACTATTATTATAAAAAAGATTAAAAAACGATAGTTTATTCCTAAAGAAATTTAAGTAGATTGACAACTCATTTAGTTAATAGCGTCACTGAATTCAATTAATAATAATGATATATTTTGTTATCGTAGAGAACATTTACCAGATATGACCCCACAGGCACTCATAACTTTTTGTAGAGTGCATAGAGACGCATTTATGCGATAACTACTAATTTGTCGGATCAGTCAGTGATTCAGCTGAGCAGAAATGCCATTCTCAAAAATGTAGAAGGTACTCATTTTAAGTAGGCCACCATTGCTATTTCGAGAACTATAACAGCGGTAATAATAAATAATTTCCTATTCCCAGATTAGGTATTCCGAGAATATCTCTTAACCCTGTGTTAAAATGACGATTATGGAGGGTTTATTCTAGAGTTAAGTCTTATTCCATGTTTATTATTACACATTTGTGGGTTAAGCTCGTGATAAACTAGGAATAGCTATTCCTGTGTTAAAAAGAAGCTATTCTGAACTTAACCCTTGTTTATTATTACCGCTGTAAGAGTTACAAATGCGGTTAAATTGGAAAACAATTTCCATTTTACAAGGCAAATTTAAAGAAAATAATAATTATTTTTTTCGACCAATGGTTCTCAAAATACGGGACCTAGCTATTTTTATTTTAAATGAGAATATATATTTTTTATTTGTTTACCCGTTAGAGAATTTATTTCTGAATTCAGTCATGTAATATTTTTATATCCTTATATAACGATTTTTCTGAGAAAATACTAATTTGATTAAAATATGGCTATAATAAGACTGCTATGAACGGAAAAATTGAATACATGTTATTTTTCTTACATAAAATTAGAGTGCCCTAATAAAAATAAGTGAATATTTTATTCTTTTAATTGATCATCATTGTCAATGCAAACAAAATATTCACGTAATTCATGGCATTATAATACTATGTAAAAAAAATCTGATGTGGCCAGCACATTACCTTTCGTCAATCCTGTGTATTATGTACTAATTTCATACATAAATTTTCTTGCAGAAGATCCTATATTTCCAGTAAAAATATTTCAACAAACTATGCAAATTGCAATTGACACTGACATCCTCTTTTTCTTTAGCTTTTCCCATTCTTTAGGGATCGCTATTTTTTATTTTCTTCTTCCACTCATTCCTGTTTTGCCTGTCGTCCTTTCATCTTATATTTGGTCTTCCTCTGTTTCTTCTACTTTTCATCTCTCCTCATGACATGTTCAAACCAATGGAATCGTCTGCCTTGTATCTTTCTAGAAACTTCTATCACTCGAGTTATTTCCCTTATTCTTTAATTCCTTACCCTATCTGTCCGTGTCTCCCCCAACATCTATCTCAACATTCTCATTTCTGCCATATTCATTTTCTTTTCATTGACACTGATATCTGTCAGAATTTTCTTAATGTAGTAGCTCTTTCCATGGTTATAGCATAGTTGGCTGATTTATAAAATGTAGTTTCTTTATAATTCTTTAACTCTATATCCACTGAATATGAAATATAAAATGCAATCAATTTGTATAGATAAGAATATTCTTTAATATTTATAATAACATTAAATGTCAAAAAATAATAATTAACAGCGTTTTTTACAAGAAAAACTGTTAAAATCTTCAAATGAGGGTACTTTCGGTTGACTAATTATAACCAAAATCTAATCAAGTCTGCATATGGATGTAAGGAATAGGAATACGTAAAAATTGTAATGTTTGGAATTCTAGCATTGGAGATATCGCGGCCGAAATTATAGTCACACACACGTATATACGCGTGCACATAACACACACACACATACACACACACACACACACACACACACACACACACACATACAGACATCATCGTAAAACTAGTAAAATCGTATTGTAGAGACCCTAAAACGTGCTTACTCATTGAAAAATCACCACCGAATTCAATACCTTCCTTACCTAGAGGTGACGGAAGGTAAAGATAACATATATATATACCTTTTTCCATTTGTGGTACTCTTAGTGTAGCCATATTTTAATCAAATTAATATTAAACAAATCGTTATGTAAGGGTATAAAAATATATTACTAAATTCAGAATTAAATTCTTTAACAAACGAGCAAATCAAAAATATATGTTCCTATTTAAAATGAAATGAGGTATTTACGTGGTGTATGTGGGTATGTCAGACGGGATCGCGTGAGGAATAATTTGGTGTATGAAGAATGTATGGTAAGCAACAATGTGATTAAGAGAGTTGGTGTGAGTCAGTTGAGATGGTTTGGGCATGTGAAGAGAATGGCGAGTGAACGGCTTGTTAAGCGTATATATCTTGGTGAAGTTGAGGGTTTTCGATTGCGTGGCCGATCAGTGTGTAAGTGGATGGATGTGATTGGTAGGGTGCTTAAAGAAAGAGAGTTTCCAAGTGTGAAGAGAAGAAGAGCATGTATGAATGCGATTATGAGTGTGGCCGAGGCGAAAGAAGTCTGCTTAGATAGGAATGTGTGGCGAAGGATGATTGTTTCTTATCTATTATTGTGATCCGGATGCGGTATTTCGCTACCGAAAATCGGTCACTTTAATATGTTTAAGAGTAAGGATTTGTTGTATGATGTTGATGTTGTTCTTATTGTTATCGGGTTTGTGCGAACCCACTAAGTGGGACACGCGTGATTTTATGTATGTATGTATTTCTTCTTGTAGATCTCGGGATAGCAATGGTGGCCTATTTAAAATAAACACCTGTATCTGTACATAATAGAGCGACTTCGTATAGGAACTAATAAAAAATACTCCCCCATATTTTAAATATTCAATATATTTTCAAGTGTATAATGTAGAAGTGTCATATTTATAAACCTTATAGACGTTAAAGAAGTAATTCAGAAGTATACTACTAAGTAAAATAATTCTAAACAAATATTTAAAATTGTAACGGATGCATGGAAATCTATAAGCCACAAAATCATCGATAATTTACTTAATGCGATGCCACGACGAATGCAGTCTATTATAAATAATTATTAAAGTATTAAATTTGTAACATCGTTTATTTTTTTATCTACTTTAAGTTTCTTTCATAAATTGTTATTCTGGTTAATTTGAAGTAAATACAAGATTTTTATAAAGTCGTTCTATTTTAGTCGCATTTTATATTTGTATGCAAATACTTAAGTACTTATAAAATTTAGTACAATAGTTTAATTTATTTATCGTCCACAAGGTTTTATGAATGTCACCATTACATTATATAAGAAGTTTGGAAATATATTGAATATTTAAAATAGGGGGGAGTATTATTTGTTCCTACGGAATCGCTCTTATTTATGTCCGATACTGTAGGCTTATTAATACATGTCATCTTAGAGTAAGTTTATAAAACAACTATGAAAGAGGAATTTATAAATACCTCTCAATGCACTAATGATAGCCTCACAATAAATAATTGTGCGTCTAATGCTGCCCTCTCTGTATTAGGCCGCGAACTTTGCCCTCCACCCTCCATTTCATTTGTCTCTGTTCTATTATTAGCTACTCTGTTAACTAACCATATGTTAAGAGTTTGCAAACTCTTGAGCAACCATACTTAGCGCAGATCTGCTTTGGGCTAATATAGTTATTGTGAAGGCTACAGTACAAATTCGTATGTCATGCTTTCCGCTCTAACTATAACAAGTAATTTTGAATTGTAAATGAGGCTTAAATCTCTAGATCTGGTATATGAAAATTAATGTAAGGTAATATACATTCAGGAAACACTAAGTTCCATTTTTTTTTACAAAAATATGATATCTAAAATAATTATTCTATTGTCTAAAACTAACACGTAAATAGTGTAGCATTCATGTGTAATCATTTATTTGAAGATTAAATTTGTAAGAAATGTATTGAAAATTAATTAATTGGCAAGAGATATTTGTGATAAGGCGAGAAATAACAAATATATAACTTTTATACACTCTTCTAAATTATAGTTTCAGGATCAATATTTCAAGTTTGTTATCTTTGTTAGTCAAAATTATGTTTAGAAATAATTATCATTTTTCCCAAAGCGATTTGTTTAGCATGACTGTCAACGGACTAGACAGTTATTAGTTGACAATAAAGTCTAGAAGCCTACGTGCAGGGCTGATATTTTGATAGGGATGACATATGATATCCTTTTCAACCCCTCAGAGATAATCCTCTCACGAAAGTAACGTATTTTTTTTGAGGTAGTCGATCTTAGATACTTGTTAGACGAGACATGTAGTCTGTGTTTTAGTTTCTGGCGCGGGCTAAACGCCCGCCTGCTGAGTTACAATGTAACTATTTAGATTATTTGATTTAGTTATGTTTAGTTTAATAATCAATAATAATAAGTTTAATAGTTTATAATTGATTAGTGTTAGTGTAAATATGTATAAATAAAGAAGTTAGTAATATTAATAATGTCTGTGTTCATAATGTAAGTCATCATCAGTCATCACAGTTAATTGTAAGTGTATGTGTGTTCGTCCTTCCGTAATCAAGTGGTGGTCGACCATCCAAGCGACTACCAGTTAGTGAAAGTTGTCATCGTTGGTAAAAGAAGTAAGATCACCATCATTAGAGCCTCTGTGACCCCCCCCCCTCGTGTTACATATTATACTGACAATAACAGATTTTTAATTTATGTCTAAATAATATTTTTATAATTAATATACGCTTGCTTGCATACAATATGAGGATATTGCTCCTCATCTAATAACCCATATATTTTTCGAAGCGGTTGTTGTGGAAAGTTTACAGGTAGTTTCCACAAGTTTACAGATGTAGTGTGGAGGACTGTGAAAACAGCTTCATTTTAATTTAGTTCCAGCCTTGTTGCCCATAAAATTTCATTCTCTCAGCGCGCGTAAACCTTCGTGATCGATAAATTTTGTAGTTAAAGTTATTTATTCGCTGTCTATACAACACATTTAGCTCTATCTACTGTAATCCTTTCCATTTCACTGTAATACTAATTAGATACATTGTATTCATCCCTGTTACAAAATAGAGTCATAATAATACATTGAGTCTGTTGTACATATAAAAATAATATAGAAATACATGCACCTTTAAAGTCATTATAATACAGATTTATTAGCAAAGTATGAAAAATAAGATAAATATGTATTCAAATGCACAAATAATTTTCATGTAAAAAAATCTGATGTGATCAGGACAATACCTTCCGTCAATTCTACGTATTTTGTATAAATTCCACACATAAATATATGAATTATCCATGTTAATAATTACTTTAACATTAATAATATTTATTGTTATAAGTTCGTTACAAATTTGTTATTAATACTTATAAAATAATAATTGAAACGTTATATATTGCTAAAATTACATTATATATTAAACCGAAATTAAATATGCTTTTGTATTACTTAATTACTAGTGGTACAAAAAGAATACAAGGTAAGAAAAGCAGAATATACAAAAAAATGAATTATATTTTTTATTAAAAAATTATAACAATTTCAGCTAGTTTATAAATATAACAAAAAATAATTCTGTTTCACAACGACAACGAAGATATATGTACATAAGAAATATAAACATTACAAATATTTAATACGTCACAGTAATTTGATAATTTTGTCATCTAAATAAAAAGAAAATACATGTCACATTTATTACATATAAAAAATAGATAAATAATAAAATAGAACCCTAAATGATAGATTTAAGCAACTAATCTCAATGTTTATTGGAATAATCAACAAATTTAAGTTCAAAATCTTTGTTAAACTAGAAAAAAATGTTAAATCATTCTCATCATGTTATTTATTTCACAGTGCGGGATTTATCATTCAATCGCAGTTTTCATATAGTTTGCCAATGGTTGTGGTCGAAGGCTTAATATTATCGTTTATTAGTTTATCGCTTTCGTCACATGAATTAAAACAGAAATAGCATTTAAAAAAAACATCAAAATTATTGTTACCTATATTAAAAACTTTATTTACCTCATGACGGAGATTTTGTCGTCAACAAATCAAATTTTCGATAAAGCCTTCTTTTATTGCAATATGTATTTATCCGTACACTGTAAACAATGACATGCTCAAGTATACAATAGTTGATAAACTCTAAAAATATAGACCTACCTATATTGGGGGTTGAAGAAAGGAGACGCAGAATGTAAAAAATATTTTATTTATGTGGCCGACACTAAAATATACAAAGAAATACGTAATAATATATGATATAAATGATTTAAGTATTGAACAGAAAATTATGTGATAAACAAACATCAAAAAGTCATTTAATTTTAAGAGAGGTTAAGTTCACATGTTAGTTAAAAAATCAAACGCGTCTGTGGTTACTTGTGCTGGCCGACTTCTGACGATGGCTCCATGGGAGTTGACTCAGAAGTTGTAAACTGGTGAAACTAGACGTAACTTTGTAATTTTTAAAAAATATATTTTTGGACTAAATTCATTGTTGAAAATGAAAATTTTAAATTATTTGTTTAAAAAGTGATTTTTTTATAAATTATAAAAATTGTGAAATCTATCCAGGAAGGAAAGATGTTGAAGACATAAAATATTCTTAGGTGTAAGATTTTTTTAATTATAAAGGTAGTGGGCGTCGGTATTAGTATTGAATAGAACGTGAAATCATGTCATAAAAGATTTTCTAAATTACCTTCCATTTTCCTTGTTTGACAAATAAAATAAGATGTACGATATGTGAAACCTTAATTTTATATACAAAATAGCGTTCACGTTATCAGCAATTTTTAACGTTGATACTATCTCTTTTGTCGTTATGTGAACTCTCTAATAGTATACGTTCTGATTTGACCCTTGACGAAATTTTTTTGGTGAATTCGTCAAATGTATTTTAGCGAACTGCTAAACCGTTTGAACTAAACGGTATAGAAAAACAGTCACGAATGTGGTATCATTTATATTTTATATATGTATATGCTTGTGATAAACTGTCAATTTGTTGAAGTTATTCATAGCGACAGTAATTAAATCTGCAATACCAATAACAGTTGCAGACACTGAATAACCAATTAAAATAAGTAATAAGGGGTCATAAATTTGTTTCTATTGGTTCAAAATTTTAACAGATTGTTAAAATTAACGTGATGGGATGTAGAATACAACCCATTAAAATATAAAAAATAAACTTATAAGATAGATATTAATGTATTCTACCGGGACTTCATTTTACTTGTAAAGCGTTTATTTTATAAGTAAACATAAGAACAATTAATATAGACTAAAATAAATATTAAATTATGAATTAAAGAAATGAGACATTATTTATTTATGTGTACATTACATTAAATTAGTGTGAAATTTTTATTTTAACTTATGAAATACTTTATTTAACATTTGTTAAATAAATAAATATTTCATCACGGCATATTACCCATTGCTGGGTGTGCCAATCTGCTTCGTACACAGATATCGGTATTGATGGAATATTTGTACCGTGTGGGCGCTTACCAGGCGTCACCTCACGGGCACTCATTGCTGGCGTGGAGAGTACGCCACAGGGGTCAATTTTGTGCCATTAAAATTGGATGTAATTTTTGGCGTCGGTCGGGATCGAACCCGGGTCCCCAGATTCGCGACCAGACACTCAGGCACACGGCCACGAGACCCCTAACATTTCTTGTACATACAAATAATTCAAATTGTATCTATTCGTTCGTTCTAGAGGAATTTTCTCCTACTCTTCTACTATATTCAAAATTCTTTATATTCACTCATGGCATTACCGGTATTTCTTAAGGATATATGTAATATTAATATAACTATAATTTTAAATATTTAATTAATAAGACATTTTAAATGTACTTGCTATAAAAAAGCTTTATGTAATGTTAATAAAACTGTTGATTCCTGTCACTGACATTTTGCATTTATCTGTCAATTATAAACATTTAAATATCTCAACTGGTTTTCATGGAGTTATTTGAGCAGCGAGATTTATTACAACAGATTATTCTATATTTGTTAAAAACTTAAATATTTTATCAAGTAACCGGACAAAATTTAAGTTGAAAATCTATAACCCGGAAAACAAAAATATAAGTGACATAGGTGTTTGAAATTATAAAAATAATTTGCATAATTCGATACCGTAAGGATTTATTGTATTAATTTAATATTTGTATTGTTAATATTCATGTAAACATTTCAGGAAATTTGAGCCTTCTAAACAACTAATCTTCAAATAACCATTAAATAAAAATTTTAAAAAGTAAAATGGTGTTTAGATGTTTGAGCTGGAATAGTATAGAATTTAAGAATAAATAAGACAATTGTAACAATTTTATTATATAATATATCTCTAAATCTATCTTTCCAGTTGTCCAATTGTTACTAAAACCTATTCAACTCTTCCAATTAATGTTAGATTGAGAAATCCGTAGTTAAACAGGTCTTTAGTTGTATATAGAATTTGAGAAATCATACCGACAACATCATTGTTGCTGAGCAGGGTCTGGGTCGATTATTAAATGTAGCAACAAATAAATACATCTCAAACCTGATTATTTGGATTATACCATGTTTTAATCTGCACTTTTTCTTCACTTGTTTAAAAATCCATTCTTAAATTTGACGAGTCTGAGATATATTTCGTATATATTTACTCATAAAATAAACGCTTCAATACATTGCTGTCATTTCGTAACTATGGTAATGAAACTACTCCATGTTTACTGATAAAAAAAACTCTCTGTATAAAGTGTATATTTAGCTACATTGCCACAGACATTTTTGTAATTAGCATATCTAAAATGGGAAATATGGTATTCGTATTACATTTGTGTATTTTGTATTGTGATACGCATAAAAATAGATTTTAATTTTGTGTTTCTTTTTCAGACAGCCTGCAAAGTAGAAACCCACTCCTGTAGACACGCAACGAAAAAAGCAAATTTAGAAAAAAATCAGAACCAAAAATGTATACCATGTAAGTATATTCTTCATACTTATATTTATATTTACCAGATCATCTATACGAGTTCTGGCTATTAAATAACGAGACTACTTATGAAAAAGAGTTTTATTTTAAAATTTATTTTATAATCGAATGCTCCCCTTCAATGTACTCCCCTCCCCTCGCCACACACCGTTCCATTCGTTTTTTCCATTGGTCAAAGCAATGTTGGAAGTCTTCTTTTGTAAGAGCGTTTAGGAGCTTCGCCGATTTTCGCTTCACCTCTTCCATCGATTCGAACCGGGTTCCTTTTAAGGCAGACTTGATCTTCGGAAACAGAAAAAAGTCACAGGGTGCTAAATCAGGCGAGTACGGCGCGTGTTCGAGCACTGGAGTGCCTCTAGCGGCTAAATAACGCTTCACAGACAGCGCGTTATAGGCAAATGCGTTGTCCTGGTGCAAAATCCACGACTTGTTTTTCCACAACTCCGGCCGTTTCTTACGAACCCGTTCTCGCAGTGTTGCCAAAACTTTTAAATAGTAAGTTTAGAGTCTCAGCAATCATCCGAATGCTCATACGATGATTTCCGCGCACAATTTCATTGATTTTGGTCACTGTTTGCGGAGTTGAAACAGAGACAGGTCGACCTGGACGTTGGTCATTTTCGGTGCTCTCTCGGCCTTCAGAAAACCGTTTATACCATTGGAAAACACGCGCACGAGATAGAGAATTCTCAGCATAGGCCTCTTTCAACAACTTATAGCACTCAGTCGGAGTTTTTTTTTTAAATTTAACTAGAAATTTCACATTGATCCGTTGCTCTTGTTTTTCGTCACACATTGTTATCGGTACGAGAAAAAAACACGTTCGTTTCTAACCACTATAGAAAAAATACTACTACAGCGACAAAAACGTGTTTTCGTACCGGAATAGTAGACACTTCCAGCTATCCAACGCTGCATTCGTTTCCCCCCTTTCCCCTCTAGGACGCCTTCTGCGCGCGCAGTCTCGTTATTTAATAGCCAGACCTCGTATGCATGGTGTTAAAAAAGGCTAATTTTTTAGTGTATTTGCATTTCGACGTGCTGATTCTCAATCAAAAATATTTTTTACAACATACTGAAAAATAAGGGCATAGTTCTTGAAGAGTTCGTGAATTGGCCATTCACGATTATTTTGAAAGCATTTAGCATTCCAAAATAAGATTAGCTGTGAAAATATTAACCATGTATCATAGTCTGTCATGCGTCTTATATTTAATAATTGTAGCGTGTGTCTCGTATAATAAAACGTATTCCATAACTTTTACTGTACGAGGGTGGATTGAAAAGTTTCCAGAATGAGAAGGCCTTGGTTTTTTGGAAACAATCTTATGTCGTTGTTTTGTTTAACTCTTCAAGAAATTTCAGTACAATCTATCTATCAGTCTAATCGTGAAAAGTGTGTGTGTCGACCTACCTAGCGTTAAATCTATAACGGATAAAAACGAAGTTCGTGCGGTGATCAAGTTTTTTATTTGGAAGAAAAGACAGCAACGGAGATCAGGACAAGGTTGGATGTTGTGCTTGGGAATGCTTCACCTTCGTTTTCCACGGTGAGTTTCTGGGTTTCGGAATTTAAGCGTGGCCGAGCACACACCTGTGACGAGCCACGTTCAGGTCGCCCAAAATCGACTACCTGGAAGATCGCCGAAAGAAAGTGCGTGAGATTGAGGAAGCCATAGGGATCTCTTATGAACGTATGGTTCATATTTTATATAATGAGCTGGGCATGAGATAAATGTGAGCCAGGTGATTTCTGCATTTGCTTAGTTCGGAGCAAAAGCGCATTCGGGCACGAACTTCAGCCGAACATTTGGAGTTGTTTAGGAAAAATCCGGTCGATTTTAAAAGACGTTTCATAACAATGGATGAAACTTGGATACACCACAACACTCCAGATACGAAAATTTAGTCGAAAGCGTGGATTGGACATGGTGAGTCGGCCCCGAACAAAGCGAAGTCAGTTCAATCGGCAGGAAAGGTGATGGCGTCAGACTTTTGGGACGCCAAAGGTATTCTGCTAATTGATTATCTTGATAAAGGAAAAACAGTAACTGGACAATACTACGCCATACTTTTAGACAAGCTGAAAGCAGCAATTCAAGATAAACGCCCGGGAATGGCAAAGAAAAAGATCTTGTTGTATTACGACAATGCGCCAGCTCATTCAAGTCGTATTGTTCAACAAAAATTGACCGAACTAAGATTTGAAATCGTATCGTTATCCATCGTATACGCCCGATTTGGCTCCCTCGGACTTCCATCTTTTCCCGAAACTTAAAACGTTTCCCGCTGGAAATAAATTTTGATCCAACAAAGAAGCCAACGAAGCAGTAAATGCTTAATTTGAGGACCTTAAAGAAAACCATTTTCGGGAGGGAATCGAAAAGTTAGAATAACGTTGAACCAAGTGTGTTGACCTCAGAGGGGACTATGTAGTAAAATAAAATGTAGTCCGCGCTAAATATATATATATATATATATATATATATATATATATATATATATATATATATATATATATATATATATATATATATATATTGTGACGTGAAGAGAAAAAAAATTAATAATAAAAAAATTTACTAAACAAATTTTGTCATACACCTACCTCGACAGCTCTATGGTTGGTGGTGGTTTCGCGAGGTCGTGGGTCGTTGGGAAAGAAATATTTATAAAGGAAGGATTAGGGCGCCAGTTATTTCGAAGGGAAAAGGAGTGGACATAACACACTCAAGAAAAAATTAGTATAATAATATAAAGTTTATGCCTTTACAAACCTTTTAAAGGGGGTTACAAAAGAATGATGGGTCCTCAGCTGATCGACCGCTGGATGGGGGGACCTGGGGGAGCTCCAGTGGCGTCTTCCGGACCGACCTTCTCAATCCTGCTCGCTGAGTGACTTGGATATGGCTGCCAGGACCACGTTCGGCTTGAGATAAAGCGTTGTAGGGCTGCGCCGGGAACTAGGGCAGCTTTGCTCGTAAACACCGGCTTCACAGCCACAGGGGGCCTACTAGCCGTCCTCCAGTTCGTGGGGGGGCTTTTGTCAGTGATCCTGAATTCCGTCAGCGGCCGAAAGCGAAGGAATCGAGCAGGTAACAGCGGCGGCGTCTCGACGCTAACCTCGACGGTGATGGTCCCCACCACCCAACAGGTCAACCAACTCAGGGCCAGGGCGGCGTCGTCCAACAAAAATAGCCATAAACGGGTCACAACTGTTAACAAAAATTTAACGTGATTTTACCAAATCCAAAACAAATAAATGAACCAAACCTGAGTGCACTGTAATCAGAGCTGGGCAAATTACTTTCAAAAAGTAATTGAATACAATTACAATTACTTTAACCAAAATGTAATTAAATTACCAATTACTTTTGCATTGTAATTGACATTTTAATTACTTTTTCAATTACTTTACTAAAAAATCTCTTACCTTACATTAAATAAAACAAAAAATAATACTACACTGTTTAATATGAAATACAACATAAATAAAAATAATAAGAGTAATGAAACAAATTTATAAAGAATTGCCAACTTTGTAAAATGTTGACGTAGTTGTAGCTACCTTTTTGGATTGAAATTATATGCAACTCGAAAGTTGAATAATTATTCCTTTTTAGAAGTTCGATATGCACGAATATCTGTTTAGGGTAGGAAAACCTGCCTCACTCACAGGTAGACACGAAAGTGACCCTTCATATAGTGGGATGCAAATGTTCTAAAGTGATTTGGAATTTCCGTAACATAAGTTACCTATATAAAGACTGAGTCTGGGAAGATGCGCAGCCCCCTCCCCGCGTCCTCGACATTTCACTTCTTAATTATAAGTAATAGAAAAAAATACTCATATCAAAGATTTCTTTTTAAAAAAATATACTATTCGATAGCAGATGTAGATATTTTTTATAAAGTCACATTTACAAGATACGACTATCAACTTTTATTTTTAAATAGGAACCTATAATTATTTTACTAAAATATAAACCTCCATTTTTTCTCTTTTCAACGATGAAATATGAAAAAATCTGATGTGGCCAGCACATAACCTCTCGCCGTATATTTTACCTGGCTGTATGCATAAAGCAAAGAATATTTTTATAAATACAAATAATATATTCATATAAATCTATGACGTATAAACTTCTTTATTATTCAATAATAGCATGTCTCAACATAAAGATATTTTACCATAAATTATGTTACAATAAATTACAAAGTAGAGTTTACCATATATAAATATTAGGCTGGTAACAGCAATTTTCAATTCGAACAACCTTGTTTACTTTCTCTTCATATTCTTCTAGTAAAAACATTAATTTTGGGCGGTCTAAAATGTATATATCTGGATTGTGCATCTATTCTTATATATCTTCTTTTACATTTTATTTTTTCATACTTGTTATATCTAAATAACCTTAATTCCCTTTAATAAAGTGACGTATAGATTGCACTCCGATTATTCTTATATCGATGTGTAATTTTGTCAATATTTACAACTTACTTGAGAAGAATTTGATAGCTTTTTCGCAATTCAAAGTTACTCTAGTCTACAGTACTGGTGTACATTGTCCCATAATGTTTGAAGCAAATTTAAGTCCTTCAACCTAGACTTGTCATCTCCATAATAGTCACAGATCAAGAATTAAGGGATTCTCCAAATACATTTTTCTTTCATTACTCATTATTTCTGACACTGACATTTATCTGTCAGTTACAAATAATTTAAATTTGCAACTATTTTTCATGGCATCCTTTCGGTTGTAAAATTAATTACATTATTTTATATATTATATTCCTTTTATCTCTTAATCTATAAAATATGTATAAAAATATTTAAATGTATCAGAAAGAGAATTTATTTTTCTTTAATATTATCAAGAAAAATTTTCAAAAAATAATATTTAGAAGATTTTTTTTCAAGAATCTTCTACTTCCGGTTGTCCAATTGTTACCAAAACCTTTTCAGATCTTCCCATGAATGTCCGATTGGGAAATACGTTGTTAAACAAATTTTAAGTCTTATAGTTTTTGAGTAACCGTCCTTCCAACATCCCACACACACACACACATCCACACACACACACACACACACACACACACACACACACACAGACATCATCGTAAAAATGTTAAAATCGGATTGTAGGGACCTTAAATCGTGCTTATTCAATAAAATCTGGATATGCGATTTTTAGCATGAATCCAATACCTCTCTTAGCGAGAGGTAAAAAATCTAGATTACTTGTAATAAATATGTTGGAAGTGTGGACATCTTCCCAGACTCACCCTGATATGGTTATTAAAAATACTTTATACTGATTTATATGAAACCCTATATGAAGACATTGCAAATTCCTTGAAAAGTATATTATTACTATTAGGATTCAGAAAAAATAATAAATTATAACTTAAGTAAAAGTCCAAAGTACGTCGTATGTCCCAACGTACATGACAAGTTGCATTTGTAACCTGTTGTTACACCCACAATGCAAGTAAACTAGGCTTCGCCCGAATCCCGGGGATTCCTTTACTTGTTGGTTCAAAATAATAATTAATATTTAAAACCCAAATTTTCAAAAGTAATTGAATACAATTACTTTTTTTTACAAAGTAATTAATTAGAAATTACAATTTGGGAGAAAGTAATTTAATTACCAAATGTAATTAATTACTGCCCAGCTCTGACTGTAATAAAAACAACAACAGCTGGCCAAGCTGAAGAATAGGAAGAAGGAAAAAGGAGATGAATGGTTAGTCGTAGCTCTACGTCTCTGGAGACTTGTCTCGAAGGCAGAATTTAATTGTAAAAAAAATGTTGCAACACGGCAGCCCAAAAAAATAGTTAAGATAAGATAAATAATTTGGGCTTACCGAGAAAGCTAAGATAAATTTAAGATAAGACTAAATTTGCTAACAAAAACAAGCTAATACAACTTTTACGATGACGTCGAAACAGCCTGGGCTACGTCTTCAAAATTCTGCCATAAAACAGACTATAAAAGAGTTAACTTATAAAAATTTTGAACGAGAGTTTAAGAAAAATTATTCGACAAACCATAAATAATTTATATAAATTTAAAGATAAGAAAATGACACCGAAAATGTTTTAGTTTTTACCCGACAAAAAGTTAAACAGAATTACAAAGAGAATGGTATACTAGCAAACATTGAATTGCGCTAACATCACGCAAAAAAACCGTGAAAGGGAAGATTTCCACTTTCACTACAAAAATTATGCAGAATTACGAACAAAAAAGGCGATAGCAAAATTTGAAAGCGCTTAGCGCTGGGAACCAGTGAACTATACGGTTAGAGTTCACACACAAATGGAATAAAATTTAAACTGTGGACTTTAACACGTCGCCTCGCAACAAAAAAACCTTAATTTCGAATACTAGGGCCAAAAAGAGGCGACAAAACCCGGCGAGGTAGTCTGACCCTCGCTACCACAACACGTGTTTGGCTCAGATAACTTATTTACAGCAAAAAAATACAGAAAGAAACTTACCTCAAAAGGTGTGATAATTAACAAATAAGGTGTATCAATAACCAGAAACTATTATAAAAACTTGGATGGTAACAGATAAATACTTTAACCCAAAATTTGGAAGAACTATGCCAAACACGTGCGGAGGCGAAAAGGTGTCAAAACCAACTCCACGTCTCAACAAAAAAAATGCCGGTCCTAGCGCTACCGGAACACTACCTGACTGCTGATTCCGGCTTAGTCAAATAAGAAACTAAAAAAATTAAAATAAAACCGCGAAACGAAAATTGAAATCGTTTCAATATATATTCATGTCATCCTGGAAACTTTTTAATCCACCCTCGTAGTACATTAGTTAATAATATGTCATGTATTGAGTAAACATTAATTTTTAAATATTGCATGAACGCACTCATAAACGTAGTGATGTGTATATACTCCTACCACCATTAAACATTAAACGTTCAACATAATTTATCTTATAAAGCCAGCAATAGTTCAAATTTCGCACTAAATATCTATTATACAAAAAGTTCTATTCTATAGGCTACTTCACGGTGTTTTTTATTTGTTTATTGAAGTACGTAAAAATATAATATAATCTCTGAGTAAAGTTGTCCATGAATCACATAGTATTCTCCTATGGAAGAGAAAAGTAAATAATATTATTCCTCATTAAATGTTTCGTAACAAAAGTTTTTATTGTTTTGTTTATTGGTCTGTTCCAGATGATTACAACAGAGTGGTGTTAGATACAATTGAAGGCGAACTAGATTCAGACTACGTCAACGCCTCTTACGTAGATGTAAGTAACTAAACTTTTCCCAATTTTCTAATTTTCCGCAAAATAGTTCTCCGAAAATTAATTGAATTTCTGGCTTATACCTCTAAAGATCTGAAAATGTTTTCCAACTTCTTGAACTTTTGAAGAAATTTTAAAACCTATATTATCAAAAGAAAATGAAAATTTAACTTAATTTTCGAATATTTTGAACAAAAACGCGAACAATAGTAGTTATCGACTTTAATCCCTGAATTTAATCAAAGCTATCTGTGGAAACAATTGAGATTATCCTTTGTTTTGTGCTCTGAAATTTTAAACAGGATTAGAAAACATTTCAGTTTCGTTCATAATCTTTTAAGACTACGTTGAAATAAGTTGCATTAAGACGATTTTAATCAAATTTTACGGAGGATTGTGAGTTGTTACTTGAATATTTATGCAGAAAACCTGGATTGTAATATTATAAACAAATATTTACGGAGTTAAGTAGTTTGTTGTTCACTAGAGATTTAAATTTAGTAGTAAAAGTATTACTTATGCTTTTAACAAGGTACGTATAAGAACAATAAGTGCTCATGCAGTTGTGAAAGGTTACTTTTTATATTCAAAAATATATTTGTAAAAATACAGGATATTAATATTAAATAAATTACTTATAAAAACCATACCTTTATTTTTCCTTTTAATTAAAACCGAAAGACTATTTTGAACTGTTAAAGAGGAACAGCACATATTACAATTATAGCATAAATTAATTAATGTTTTCCATAAACTCTAGTACTTTCAGTGAGCTCAAAGTCATAACGATTTATTTTAATTATCCTTTTTTCTAATTCTTTGTTTTTCAAAAAATTAAAAATATCTATTTATAACTTTATAAAATTTACTTAACCACGATAACTTATAGGTATTGGCAAGTTTTTTTCATACTTTGCAAATAACATTAATAAATATAATATAAAATCAGTAGTTCATTAGTTTTTATTTAATTCCTCTGCGTATATTTGTACCAAAGTTATAACTATTTGAAATGACCGTACACAGCTACAGTGGCGTCAGCTACACCGAATTCCGCAGTAGTTACATATTACTACATTGCACTTTGTGTTTATCTGGACAAAGTATTTGCAGTTTATGAAGTACAAACGTGTGTATCTATGTTCAATGATTGTAGGTTTTAGTATCTTGTCACATTAAAATGCCTAATTATTGTGTTTATGGTTGCACAAATAATAAAATAAAAAATAAAATCTTTTCTTTGATTCGTCATATTAAAAAAAAAACAATTAATGCCACATCATAAATTGCTACCTATTTTAAAAGCAAGTGCAATCCTGTCAATTAATTTAGTTGGTGCAAAACAAAATATTTGAAAACCGCTTCAGAAATCTAAAAATCAGTTAATGTAAAAGAAAAAAAAAAGTTAATTATGCCAAATCTGTAATTTTATTCACTATGTCAATACATAATTTGAGAATGCACCGCGAATAAATGAAGTGAATAATTTTTAAATACAATGTTAGATGGGGAATGAAATGTACGCGGATATTGAAACTGAAGTTCACCAAAATAACATTGTAATAAATCATAAAGTTGATGCAGGCGTACAATGTGAACTGGAAAAGAAGCAATTTTCCTTATTTTCCTCTTCGTTTTGATCTTCATTCAGCTCTGGATCATACAAATATGAAGATATACTCTTGGTTATCATAATAGTTGGAAAAATGAAAATATCTTTGAAGCAGTTCGCTATGTATAGGTGTCTCATTTTCGATGTTTTTTTAAAAAGATATTTTGGGTAATATAGACGATAGAGCAAAACCGTTTGTACATTCCAGGGTCAACTTTTCGAGAAAAGTTTAATAGTCGCCACAGGAATTTTTGATCTTCTTTTGTTTTTGAGTTACAGGCGAAAACTCGGTTTTCGCTAATTTCGAAAATATTGCATATCTTATTTATTATGATAAAGAAAAAATGTTTAACAAATTTTGTGCCGTTTTTTGCGAAGAATAAAATAATATAACTAGATTTTTTGAAAATTTAATGATTTTTGAGATGAAAAAATCCATTACAAACCATTGTTTATTTTATTTCTGTATCTATTAATTACTCGTATGTTCTTAAAATTATTCTCAATTAATATTTTTCGGGTTAGATAAATTATAATCTATCATTGTTATAGTTGACTTTGGGACAAGTCGAAAAAAGTGGTATATAAATTGAAGAAATGATAAAAACTGAAGAAAATAATATTAAAAATAAACAAAAGGTGAACCGTAATAGATTTTTTTATTTGTTTCTCAATTATTTTCAATTATTTTACTCTAAAAAAATTAATAATTCATTTTTTATTCATGTTTAAAACAGAAGAATGTAGACTTGTTATATATTATTGAAAAGCTTATAAAATAAGAACATAGATTCCCAGTTAAAAAAATAAAAATTTGTGTTACATCTCGAGAATTATTAAATTTTAAAAAATCTAGTTAGCCATATTATTCTACGTAAAAAACGGTATAAAATTTGTCTAAACAATTTTTCTCTAACTATCATAATAAATAAGATATAAGATATTTTCGAAATTAACAAAGAATGAGTTTTTGCCTGTAGCTCAAAAAACAAAAGAAAATCGAATTTCATGTGGCAACTATTAAAATTTTCTCGAAAATTTGACCCTGGAATGTGCAAACGGTTTTGCTCTATCGTTCATGTTACCCGAGATACCTTAAAAAATCATCGAAAATGAGACATTCTTTATACTTGTATGCTGCAGCGCGACAGCGATGTTGATGACGCCATCACCGAAACTTTAACAAGCTCAAGCTATATCTCATAAACTGAGGCACAGAGCAAAATTTGATTTTGATTATGTTTATTTAATGACAATATAGTTTTGACGTATGAAAAGTTGATTTTTAACTTATTACATGTTTACCTACCTGTGGACCGAAACCATGCCTTTTACGTGTACTTATTATGAGCACAACAAGACTTTACGACTTTACCAGATTAATATGTATTACAATAATATTTTTACTATAATTTACTTATGACTTTTTCATACTAATAACGAAATTTCAAGAGTGCGATATCACGTTTATTACCATTGGTCACGTAGTTATCTGTCTTTTTTTATTCCACTATGTAAATAATATAAACCATCATAGACTATTCTTTACTACGCTCTTTCTATTAACAAAGTGTTTACAACTTCTATGTCAAATATCTAAACATTTTGTGTCCTATATGTATGCGTTTCAATTATAATTATGGAAATTGTCAAAACTTTTATAAAGTTTCAATTTGTAGTCTATTCATCCAGTTTCCATAATTTATTTGCTGCAACGATTGACATATTGTCGGGTAAATAATTAATTATTGAATAGGAGTATATTGAATTTATCTATTATTATGAAACTGCAGATACACAATGACTGAATTCATCACAACAGAAAAGAGAATGATTTTCAAACTTTGTATTTGTGAAATTTGATACCTATAATAAAACTACGATACTAATTCATGTTATATTAGATTATTTGTAATTAATATCTTCTTTAATTATTATTATTTTTTGTCTACCGAATTATAACTAAATTTACAATAATAAACCCAAATTTAAAACCAAATTCTGTTCGAAGTTGCCTGTTCTTTTCAAATTGCAAAGAAACAGCCCGAAATCTAACATATAGAGCAAAGTCACTCCCGCAAAACTCGAGCCACTAAAATACAATTAAAACTAACTATAATATGGGGTCCACACCGAGAAAAATGACTGGTTTTTAGCAAATAAATATTCATAATTTAGAGGTACTTCATTCATCCAATTATTACAACCTTGCAACAAATATAATTTAATCTTTAATATGAAATGTATTTTATTCATTCAGTTATTTATTTGACCGTGATTTATTTCACTTAAATTTAATTTATTTTTTTCTAATATATTTGTGTTTAGTATTTTAAATTGACATTTTTAATAAATAAATTTATAATCCTCTGAAATAATATTTATTTGTTTCTTAATATATAATTGTTTTTGAATTAATTTCGTAATATACATATTTGTGTAAACTATAGATCTATTACAATGAAAAATAGTATATTATGTTATTAGGAGTAGAAAGCGGTCTTTTTGTGTGGAAGCTAGCTATTACGGCCGAGGCGCTAGCCGAGGCCAAGCAAGCTGGGTAAAACACAAAAAGGGCGTTCTGCTCCGAATAACATATACTATTTTTTCTTCAAGTGTTTCAAAGAAAACAGGGGATTTTATTATATTTTTCTAGAATTGTTTTAATTATAGCGTTACAAATTTCAGCCATAGTTGGCTGTGTACAGTACAAAACACAAACGATAAAACTGCCAAATAACAATTTTTCAATATGGTCTGTGTTGCTGTGACGACTGCTGCCGCCAGCGGTGAAATAAAAAGCTAACATTTTTTTACTAGTACAGTAATGAACAACATTGTTGTACTAGTAATAAAATTAATATCTTTTATAGTATGTGTATAGTAGCATAATATGAATATTATTGTACACTTGAAGAAAAAATAGTTTTTATTGTATAGATCTACATTTATTTGTCAAAAATAAATATTATTTCTGGCAAAATAATAATTCCATTGAGTGAACAATGTTCTATTTGTCAAATATAAGTACTGTGAACCATTTGCACATAAATGTATATTATTTGTTGTTTAGGAATACATTATTTATATTCTTTAATAATTTATATATAATGGTTAGGTACCGATGCATGTGCCTTGGCATAAAAGATACTTTAAAAAATGCTAAGCAAATATCCAAAATTCCACTCAAGTAGTATATTTTTCACTGTTTCGTCACCCATATTCACTACTTTGTAGCACACGATTGAAAAACAAATCGCCAGAAATGAACACTGTCAGAAATGAGCACCTCCATAAAAAATATAAAACATATAACAAATGAACAAATCCGTATAAGTCGCTTAAAATGGTCATTTTTGACAAATAGAACATTGTTCGCTCAATGGAACTATTATTTTTCTGCAAGTAATATTTATTTTTCTACAGTGTACATAGAAAGTAGCCATTTGCGCTCTCTTTTGTCAACGCAAAATGTCACTTTGACGCTCTAACGCGGCAAAGTAGAAAAAACGCTCGTTGTCCAAACTTTATTTGAGAAAATTAAATTAAATTTAAATGAAATAATTCACGGTCAAATAAATAATATAATTGAATAAATAAAATACATTTCATATTAAAGATTAAATTATTGTATTTGTTGCAAGGTTGCAATAATTGAATGAATTACCCCTAAATTATCATAAATATCATTATCTCTGGGTGACATTTTATTGTACCCAAGGGACATTTCATTATTTTCGTGAGTTAATTATTATGCTTTTATGAATAATTCCATTATGTCAGTTTAATTTTACAGTGATAAATAATTTAATTTATAAAAATCTTAAGGCCCGTCCACATATGCTATATAACACTATAATATAACCATGTTTGCAACATATTACATGAATTTGAGCAAAATATAGCAAAATTTTCTGTTTATAACAATGTTTTGTTATCGCTGTGGGGGCGGTAAACATGAAAGAATGTTGTAAAACAGACCTGTTATAACACGTCCACACTTAAAAACAGATAACATTTTAATATAGTTCAGTTGAATTGTTTGTGTGTGTGGTTGTACAGTTTATTTGGTACGTATACGCAAAGAATGGAGTGGTCAAAGAAATCTACTATTTTACATAGAGTTACATAGAAAAAGAGGTGTTGTAGGACACGAAAAACAAAGCTTTTAAGAATCGTCTAGGATACGATTTTACCATTTTTACGATGGTGTCTCTATATGTGTGTGTGTGTGTATGTGCGTGACGATTTTTTCATGGACGGTCACTTCAACACTATAATTTCAAAAAAATATAATTCTTCCGTATTCCTTTTCTTTACATCCATATGAAGAGCCGAGTAGATTATGATTATAGTTGGTCAACCGGAAGTATCCTCTTTTGAAGATTTTAACAGTTTTTATGGAAAAAAAACACTCTTAAATATCATTTTTTGACATTTAATATTATTATAAATATTAAAGAATATTCTATTATCTATACGAATTGATTGCTTTTTATACATAATATTCAATGGATATAGAGTTAAGAAATTATATTTCATAAATCAGTCAGCTATGATTCCATGGTTATAGAACCATGGAATCAGCTACTACATTAAGAAAACTCCAATTGACAGATGGTGTCAATGAAAATAAAAAAAGAATGTGGCAGAGAGATGAGGATGTTTAAATGGATGTTGAGGAAGACACGGAAAGATAAGATAAGGAATAAGAGGATAAAGGAAATGGCTCGAGGTATAAGAGTTTCTAGAAAGATACAAGAGGGACGCTTACATTGGTTTGAACATGTCATGAGGAGAGATGAATAATATATTGAAAGAAGAATGAACAGCTTAGTAATAGAAGTTAAAAGAAACAGAGGAAGAACAAAGAGAAGGTGGAAGGATTGTATTGTGGAAGACTTGAGAGAAAAGGAACTGAACGAGGACAAGCAAAATAGAAATGAGTGGAAAAAAAATATCAAGAATAGCGACCCCTAACGAATGGGAAAAGCTAAAGAAGAAGATGTCAGTGTCAAGTGAAATTTGAATAGTTTGTTTATAAAATAATTTTACTGGAAATATAGAATCTTTTGCAAGCAAAATTATGTATGGACTTTATACATAATACACAAAATTGATGGAAAATAATGTGCTGGCCACATCAGATTGTTTTGATTAATTTATTTATTATTTAAATTCGTGAAATCAAACGTTGTCAATACTAAATATTTTATCTGTAAAAATCGACATAAAGAATATGGTGAAATAGTATCACTTACTTCTGTCGATTTTATTTGATAACTGACAGCTGACAGGTGATATTAACTAAATGTGCATTATTGTAAGCAATAGAGAACAAAATTGATGTCCATATCTAAATCATTGCTATTTTCTTACGTTAAACGTTTCAAGTGCAATTTACATAATTTGAAATAATTTTACTGGAAATATAGAATCTTATGCAAGAAAATGTATGTATGGAATTTGTGCATAATACACAGAATTAATGAAAGGTAATATGATGACCACAAGACATCTTCATGTTAACTGTAAAAGTTATAAGCAAATGTAAACGTCGTCCAAAAGCTGAATAACAATGTTAAAAAACTTCGTTATTATAGCATATATTACATGGTATACAATAATACAATGTGGATGGGTCTTTAGAATGTTTACTAAAATTTTAAGTTATTTAACATTACATTGTTATCGGTGTGTTACATTTTTAAGCATTTCAGTCATGCTCAGGCTTATATAAACCAATTTTAATGTTCATTTAAGACGCAATTTCTTAGAGCATACCATTTCTTTTCGTTCACATCAACGCTGTTCTTCTCAGCTATGTATTTTGATTACATGTCACAGATCATTACATTGAAAGATGTGAAAGTAGTGTGTAATGTCGCGTTATCAATTATCATGTTCGCACTATCCCTGTGAACATAGATCGGAACTAAAATATAAAAAGTGGATTAGTAGCTTATTGATATTTATATTATAAATATTTTATAGATATACCTACAAAAATTTAAATAATAATCACATTTCACTAAATAAATATTTATTTCATTAAGCTTTTAAATAATTGAATTGTGAATACAATTATTTAAATAAATTGTAATTTTAAGCTATGTATCAAAGAATGGGCAGGGGAAAAATGTTTAAATTATCCCTCGAGGTAAAATGATCCTGTGCTGTTTCTGCCGGTATCAGCCCTCGATCTATTAATGCCAGTTAGATGTTAGAATCATTCTTCCCTACATGTATCTATACTGTATTTCACATAAGAATAAACTTTGTGGCGCTGCCTGTTTTACATACATAAAACTTATGTATTAATTTTGTTTCGTGCATAACAGACTTGATAGCTCGAAACGTCCAAATTTGATAATTTTTACAGTAAAATTATTTAAAGATGTCCAATCAAGGTTATTTGTATCATGAACGAATTAACAAATTGGCATACATTTATCTCTCTCCTCTGCAGTCTATAAGCGTGTGCGATAAGAATGGATATAACACGTTTGGCTTTCAAAAATTGATATTGTTTCGACTAAGTTAGGACATTCCACTTTAAAACGATGTTCGTTGTTGATAATACTTTCGCTGTAACGTAAGCTTATATATTAATTCAGATACATTACCTTGATTCATAGCCGTACAAATAACGTTATTTTCTGTCAGTATCACTGACACTGACATTGTGTCAGTATCTTATTTTTCACATATTTGGTTTTACATTTTCTAATAATCTTACCAGTTGATTTATTTTTGACTTTTGAATACTTTTATTGTAACATACATTTTTATAATAATAAAATAACAGTAGTATCTTATGTACCCTCATAAAAACTAAGCAAACGACACTACTGAATATAACAATATAATATAATATCATACCCTTACATTGCGAAAAATTTGATAAAAGTTAATTCAAAGCTAGTATTTCATTATTTTTTAAGTAGGCCAAGCAAACATTCAAGTATTAAAAAAAAAAAATTACCTGTCATTTTTGTATGTCATTGTTACGTATTATATTATTTTTTCGAAATGTTCCAAATTTCGTTTTTTTTTTATTTTTATTTCGCGTAGTTACTATTTAGTCTTGCGCAATTAGGATAACTTTCTGCAAATAAATTGCATGCTAGGAATGCATTTTGATGGGTCTTGCATCAATAAATAAAATCAATATTTGTTGAGTCTGCTGCCAGTATTAAATTACTTATTACAAAGGTAACGAAAATTACCTTAATTATAATAATCGGTAACAATGAAATACGAAAACGACAGATAATTTTCTTTTGTTTGCACAACCTACCTAAAAAAATTAAAATAGAAATGAAATACTAACTTTGAATTCAGAAGAAAATTCTCTATTTAATTAGTTATTACAAAATATATAATGCCATTTAAAAAAATATAACATTGATCCATAAGTTGAGTACCACTGGCTCTAAAATAATAATAGTTACGCAAAATGTGTCTCCCTCTATGCTTTACAAAATATCTTAATCACTTTTTTGTGTAACTTTTCATATTTACGAGTAAATAACACTGTTCCATTATCTTGATACACACTATATTGTATATATATCCACACTCCACACTCAAATTTTGATCCTAGTTCGCCCCTGTGTATATGACTATTCGGCTATTTTCGGTTCGATACGAACAAGCACGACCAAGGCCAGCAATTGTCATTCAATGGGCCTTCAGTTCAACGTATGCTGATGGGAGTATGCGAGTTCCAGGCATTAATATATTCAAGTGACCTTAATATTGCCCTCGGACTTTATCAACTTTTGGGGACCACGTATCTGCCAATAAATTACATTGTAATGAAATTATCTTTGTTCTTGTTTCCAGAGTCTTTTGAAACCCAACGCTTACATCGTGACCCAGGGACCGACGGAGGAAACCGTCACAGAGTTCTGGCGAATGATATGGCAAGAGCGCGCCAGTTGTATTGTCATGCTCACAAAGACTTTCGACTTTATCAAGGTAACACAACACATAAATTGTTTACACTCATTCATTGTATTCACAGCTTAAAATAAAGCTCCAGATAATTTACCGTAAATATAAATAAAGTTCTTATCACACAACTAACAATCGTAACATATACGGTAGATAATTGCGTGCAGCAGTGATATCATTGGGTAAAAATAATTTTATTAAACAGGGACGTACTTACCCAATGAAAGGAGAAAATTAAAGTTGATATAACATAACAACGCAGGTGCCTTATATCATCCGTCATCATGAAATGTTACCTATCAGTATTACCACTGATTAAATAGTTTTGATTGACAACCTTACATATAAGCATTTTTGTAGCATAATGTGATCATATATTAAATTAATTCTCGTTTAAATGACTTAATTTTTATGAGAAATATTAAACAAGTTATTAAATAATCCAAAGGCTCGTCCACATATACTATATAACACGGTACGTAATATAAAGTAAACTTTTTTAAAGATGTCCGATCAAGGTCATCTGTATCATATGAATGAATTAACAAATTAGCATATATTTATCTCTCATTTGCAAATACTACAAGCGTGTGCGATAAGGATGGATATAACGCTTGTTTTTCAAAAATTCATATTCTATCCACTAAGTTATGACATTCTATTCTAAAACGATGCTCGTTGTTGACAATTCTTGCGCTTTAAGTTAAGTTTATTTATTAATTAATTCAGATATATTACCTTGATTCATAGCCGTACGAGTAACATTATTTTTTGTCGGTATCATTCAAACTGACATTGTGTCAGTAACTTATTTTTCACATATTTGGTTTTACATTTGCTAATAAACGTACCAGTTGACTTAGTTTTGAATTTTGAATGCTTTTACTTCACTTTATATTTTTATAATAATAAAGTAACAGTAGTACCTTATATACCTTCATTAACACTAAGACTAAGTAAACGACACTACTGAATTTGACAGAATGGGCGGAGCTAAAATCTTAATTCATACAATTCGTAGATGACCTTGATCTTTAAAAAAAAATACTGTAACTATATTATGTTAACAAAATATCGCAAAATTTTTGTGTTTATATATAAGAATGTTATACAGAGAGTTTATTTTATCAATAAAAATGGAATAATTTTATTACATAGTTACAAAATGACAGCAATGTATTGAAGCGTTTATTTCATGAGTAAACATAGGGAATAGTAGTCAGACTCGTCAAACTGTCACATTTCAAAATGTTTTTTTTTATAAAATTGCAGATTATAACAGGTATAATTCAAATAATATAAGCCTAAGATAAGTTTCAGATGTATCTGCTGCTACATTTAATAATCGACCCAGACCCTGCCCAGCACCAATTCTAAAAATCTATAATAATAATAGCTTGCATCAAATGATTTTTTTTTCTTTGAGGACACTTAGAAAATGTGTACAGTGGTGAGAGAATGAACAATGAACAATTAAAAAACAGAATTAGTGTAGCTTCACAAAATATTACCCCCCAGCAAAAAACGAATGCTATATTAATTCTTTTTATAATCGTTTAGGATATTGTTAGCAAGTTAGTAGTTTAATGTAGTTCTTAAGTGTATAAACATAAATAAATAATTTCTCGTTTCTTTAATACATAGTTTAATATTTATTTTAGTCTATGTTACTTACACCTTTGTTTACTTATAAAATAAACGCTTTATTACAATGTTATTAATCATTTTATATTGTAACCATGGTAATGATATACCATATGTTTACTGATAAAATAAACTCCCGGTATGTATGGTATCGCTCTAGGAGCGATAAAGATAAAATGATGTTATAAAACAACCTGTTATAACACGCCCACACTTAAAAACATTGTAATAACATTTTAATAAAGTTCATTTGATTTGTTCATGTGTGTGGTTGTAGTTTCTTTTGTCTACTTGTACGCAAAAAAAATAGAGTAGTCAAAGGAATCTACTATTCTACTTAGACTTAATTAAAAGAAAAGGAGATGTTACGGGATGGGACACGAAAAACAAAGATTTCAAGAATCGCAAGCGCAAACTTGATAGTGCGATATTCCCTAGAGCAATATTAGACGTATTTAAAACCTCCTCTTTCAGCGTTTTTTTTTTTATTATTATTATTTATTTATTTTTTCATTTTTATTTGAAATAATCACAAAAAAACATGTTTCTGTAAAATTTACAGACAGATGTGGGCGTCCGAAAGTGTTATAACAATCTTAAAAGAAACTCCGTTATATAAAAATGTTATACAGTGTGAATGGGCCTTAATAACCTGACACACGATACGATCAATTCTTATGTAAGAGTACGTCTTAATGTCATTTTTGTCTCCAACTTCAATTGAACGTTTCATATACGAAGATCTTAAATTTTTTTATTCAATTTTAATATTCATTAAAAAATCGCACTTCTATATTCTATTTTCTTTTTGAATGAAATGTGCAATATGCTTCATACTAGTTTTTTGGTTTTCTGGCCGAATAAATGTCTAATTTGGAAGTTAAATGAAAAACGAGAATAACAAATGATAAAGAATAAAATAATAAAACAAATAGTTTAAGAATGAATTTCATGGCGGAATGTAGAAAAAAGAAAACTCTTAAACAATTAGTACGAGGATTGGATGAGGTAAATATTTAATTGCAGCTAATTTATTCTCTTTTTGCTTTTGTTTCAGGCTGGTTTTAGTTTTTACTCAGAATTCTGTTTTATTGCAAATAGTTGACTGTATTTTAATTATTCACATAATATATACAACAAATATCACAATTAATCTAACTACGAACATAACAATTATTCTCTTTGTAAGGAAGGTATTGTCTTTGGTCAAAAAATTCGGTGGTGGTGCTAGGGTCTTAACAATACGATTTTACTATTTTTACGATGATGTCTGTATGTGTGTGTGTTCATGTGTGCGTGTGTGTGTGTGTATGTATGTGACCGCGGTTTCGTGCACGATATCTCCAATACTAGAATTCCAAAAATTACAATTCTTGCGTATTCCTCTTCCTTACAACCATATGCAGACCTGATTAGATTTTGGTTATAATTGGTCAACCGTAAGTGTCCTCATTTAAAAATTTTAACAGTTTTTCTTGAAAAACTCAGTTAAATTTTTAAATTTTATTATAACTTAAAGAATATATTATTCTCTATAGGATTTGATTGCATTTTATATTTCATATTCAACAGATATAGAGTTAAAGAATAATAAAGATAATAAATTTCATAATTCAGCCAGCTATGCTAACTTAACCATGGAAACTGCTAATATATTCAGGTAATTCAAATTGACAGATGTCTGTATCAATAAAAAGTAAATGAATGAAAGAATAAGGGAAGTAATTCTAGTGTCAGGAGTTTTTAGATATAAGAAGGTGGAAGAAAAATAGGAAGACCAAATATAAGATGAAAAGACTGTATTGTAGAAGACTTGAGAGAAAAGGAACTGAATGAGGACGACATGCAAAACAAAAATGAGTGGAAGAAGAAAATAAAAAATAGCGACCCCCTAACGAATGGGAAAAACTAAAGAAGAAGAAGAAGATGTCAATGTCAAGTGCAATTTGCATAGTTTGTTTATGAAATAACTTTACTGGAAATATAGGATCTTTTGCAAAAAAAATATGTATAGGGCGCGTGCAGATATGGCTTTGCTGCCTTTGGCAAGCAGATATGCGGACCCGTGTCAAAATGACAGCAATTAATTATGTCCATAACTGACAAGTGTCATAATTTTTCATTCAAAATTTCATGATTTACTTATTTCATGTGGTTTGTTTGTTATCAGGAGAATGGAATTCAGTTGCCGAGAAAGGGAATCATAAAATAAAAATTAAGAATCTTTTGCAAGAAAATTTATGTATGGTATTTGTACATAATACACAGGATTGACGGAAGGTATTGTCTATGGTCAAAAAATTCAATAATGAGTTTTTAGTGAATAACTATGTTTTAGGGTCCATATAATACGATTTTACCATTTTTACGATGATGTCTGTATGTATGTATGTGTGTATGTGCGTGTGTGTCTGTGTGTGTGTGACGAAAGTTTCGGATCATATAACTTCAATACCACGATTCCAAAAGTTATATTTTTTTCATATTTCTCAAGTTTACATCCAGAAGAACAAGTGATTAGAGTTTGGTTATAAATGGTCAACCGGAAGTATCCTTATTTGAAGATTTAACAGTTTTTCTTCACAGTTCTATATCATTTATTGACATTATTATAATTTGAAGAATATATTATTCTCTATACGATTTGATCGCATTTTATATTTCATATTCAATAAATATAGAGTTAAAGAATTATAAAGATATTAAAATTCACTCGAAAATTCATAAATTAACCAGATATGCTAACCATGGAAACTTCTACTATATGTATATATGCTGCTGCAAGAGCCAAAAGATGTCGATATTGGGTCTGCTCGTTTCGCTGCTTTTGCGACTACGGTTTACTGCCGTGTCTATACAAAGTATATGGAAACAGCAGTAATTCGTAGACGCAAAATACCGAACCGAACAAATCTACTATGTTTGACATTTTTATTTAACCTAATACAAGTAACAATACGCATTGCACACTAACAAAATATTGACATTCGTTGCATACAGAAATTTTGTACAGTCAATGATTCTCATTTTTAAAATGTCCATCAATATTAAAAGAAAAAATATGATGTGGCCAGCACAATACCTTCCGTCAATCCTGTGTATTATGTATAAATCCCATACATAAATTTTCTAGCAAAAGATTCTAAATTTCCTGTAAAATTATTTTATAAACAAACTATGCAAATTGCACTTGACACTGACATCTTCTTCTTTAGCCTTTCCCATTCGTTAGGGGTTGCTATTTTTTATTTTCTTCTTCCACTCATTTTTGTTGTGCCTGTCGTTCTCATTCAGTTCCTTTTCTCTCAAGTCTTCCACAGGCCTACCATCTTATCTTTGGTCTTCCTCTATTTCCTATGTTCAAACCAATGTAATCGTCTCTCTTGTATCTTTCTAGAAAATTCTGTTATTCGAGCCATTTCTCTTATTCTTTATCCCTTACCTTATCTTTCCGTGCCTTCCCCAATATCTATCTCAACATCCTCATCTCTGCCTCATTCATTTTCTTTTCAATGATAATGACATCTGTCACAATTATCTGAGTATATTAGCAGTTTCCATGGTTAGCGTAGTTGGCTGATTTATGAAATATAATATTTTTATAATTCTTTAACTCTGTATATATTGAATATGAAGTATAAAATGCAATCAAATCGTATAGAGAAAAATATATTCTTTAAGTTATAACAACATTAAATGTCAATAAATGATATTTAACCGTTAAAATCTTCAAATGACGGTACTTCCGGTTGACCAATTATAACCAAAATCTAATCACCTCTTCTTCTGGATGTAAACTTCAGGAATACGATAAAATTATAAATTTTGGAATCGTGGTATTGAAGTTATGCGATCCGAAACTTTCGTTACACACACATACAGACACACACATACACAGATAAACAGACACACACACACACACAGACACATACACCCACACAGACACACACACAGAGACATACATACAGACATTGTAAAAATAGTAAAATCGTATTATATGGACCCTAAAACGTGCTTATTCACTAAAAACTCATCATTATTTTTTTTGACCACAAAC
This sequence comes from Harpalus rufipes, assembly GCA_951394225.1. NCBI lineage: Eukaryota > Metazoa > Arthropoda > Insecta > Coleoptera > Carabidae > Harpalus > Harpalus rufipes. The sequence goes on from OX596289.1 coordinate 16,351,858, forward strand.
AATACCTTCCTTATCTAAAGGTGACGGAAGGTAAAAATAGATATTTTACAAGAATTTACCGTGCTATTCGGGCTTAAAATGAACATTTGTTTAAAATAAATTTATAATTAAACTATTTTTCAATATAATGCTGCTGTCTTGCAGTGAGTAACACACGTATGTTGTAGGGTCCTATATCGGGTGGTGTTGCGGTTCAGGTTTGTGTACATTTTGCGGATTGCGGATCGGGTGCGAGTATAACAATTTAAGAACATGCGGTTCACGGGTTAGATGCGGGTTTACCATCAACATCCGCCCATGCAGGTCGATACTGAAGTGATAATGTACTGATTATGTGTAGTGTGATCTAAATGTAAATTAAAATCAGAGCCATAAGACTAGTTAATAACGTAGTAGTAAAATAAATCAATGATTATTTAACGAATACTCTCGGCTAAAAATGGTCCTTTGCGAAGTCTGGGACCAAATACGAACAGATGAATAAATTAGACAAAAAAAGTTTACCTTACGGCGAGCGTAGGTTCCGGAGAGCTGAACTACCGGGAACATGGTGACGATGGTAGCATTCTATATCGTGATGTTTCTTTGGCTACTCCTCACGATGTTAGCTTCCAAAATTTTATTTTAAATCACCCTTCCTACTTTCCAGACCTGGCCCCGTCCAACTATATACTTAGTTTATCCCCAAACTTAAATAAATATCTTCGTGGAAAATGATTGAAAGACAATGAAGATGTGAAAGTTGGAACTTTGAACTAAATAATTCCAAAAAAAATCTGATGTGACCAGCACATTACCTTCCGTCAGCCCTGTGTATTATGTACAAAATACATAGGGCGCGAGTAGTCATGTGACTTTACTGACCTTGACAATTAAATATGGGGGCCCGTGTCAGAATGACAGCTATTAATTATGTCCATAACTGACAAATGTTATAATTTTTCATTAAAAATATCATTTATTGCTATTGTATTATTTTTAAACATAATTCGTCATTTTGACTCGGGCGCCCATATCTGTTTGTCAAGGTCAGCAAAATTACGTGAGTGCTCTCGCCCTATACATAAATTTTCTTGCAAAAAATCCTATATTTCCAGTAAAATTATTTCATAAACAAACTATGCAAATTGCACTTGATACTGACATCTTCTTCTTCTTTAGCTTTTCCCATTCGTTACGAGTCGCTATTTTATATTTTCTTCTCCCACTCATTTCTGTTTTGCGTGTCGTCCTCATTCAGTTCCTTTTCTCTCAAGTCTTCCGCAATACAGTCCTCCCATCTTATGTTTGGTCTTCCTCTCTTTCGTCTACCTACTACTACAAGCTATTCATTCTTCTTCCAATATATTCTTCATCTCTCCTCATGACATGTTCAAACCAGTGTAATCGTCTCCCTTGTACATTTCTAGAAACTTCTATCACTCGAGCCATTTCTCTTATCTTTTAATTCCTTACCGTATTTTTCCGTGGCTACCTCAACATCTATCTCAACGTCCTCATCTCTGCCGCATTCATTTTCGTTTCATTGATACTGATATCTGTCAATTTGAATTATCCGAATATATTAGCAGTTTCCATGGTTAGCATAGCTGGCTGATTTATTACAATTAATATTTTTATAATTCTTTAACTCTATATCTATTGAATATGAAGTATAAAATGCAATCCAATCATATAGAGATTAATATAATCTTTAAAATTTATATAACAGTCAATAAATGATATTTAACTGCTTTTTTCAAGAAAAACTGTTAAAAGTTGCAAATGAGGGTACTTGCGGTTGACTAATTATAACCAAAATCTAATCACGTCTGCATATTAATCTAAACTTGAGGAATACGAAAAACATATAATTACACACACACACACACACACACACACACACATATATATATATATATACAGACATCATCGTAAAAATAGTAAATTCGCATTCTAGGGACCCCAATACGTGCTTATTCATTAGAAACTCACTATCGAATTTTTTAACCAAAGACAACTCGGACAATACCTTCCTTACCTAAAGGTGATGGAAGGTAAAAATAATGTATAAATAAGCTTTTTGAGAGAACCGAAAAGAACATTCACTCTCGCTGCTTGTATTATTTCACAAAGGCGACGTTACGAAAGTTTTAATGTTTTTTCGCGCTTACCAGGTTTCACCTCACGCTCATTGCTGGCGTGGAGAGTGCGCCACAGGGGTCAATTTTGTGCCATTAAAATTCTATGTAACTTTTGGTGTCGGTCGGGTCCTCAGATTCGCGACCAGACAGTCAGGCACACGGCCACGAGACCCCTTTTCGAATTCTCTAAAATATCAAAATTAGGCACTATCCTTATTTTTAGTAATTTACAATTCGCAATGTCCCCATTTTGAGCACTAGCACAACATAATAGTCGCTAACTTTACTGTTTCTGGCCAACGTAGTTTACTCGATGTCGATTGAATCAACTGTATTTTTGCTTCTTATTAGCCTCTATTTGTGTTTCGTGTCACTTTGCTGTGGAATTAATGCGTTTTCTGTCCATTTTTACGCACATATGACTATAAAGGTACGTACAGCCATGCAACAAAACATTGTTTCGTAACATCGTCGCGTAACAGATATTTATTACTCATCGAAGATACTTTATGACGAGAATTGAAGCGTATCATAACATCGTCGCAAATCGTATGGGCGAACATTCTGTCGTTCCATCATTTACTATAATGCAGACCTATCCTGATGTGTACACAAGCGATGCACCATAAGCGCGTATCTTTCTTTGATGTGACGCTGAAATACCGACAACTGATGGGATATCTCGATGTTACACTATGTTACGACCGTCCAGACATAAGATATGAGTATTGCTGCAAATCTGTACGCACCTTACCTTAACCTATCTCAACAAATAGTGAACTGGCTTCTGCCTACTTACACAATTTCAAACCATGTAATAAATGTTGGGAGATAAAACCGTATTCGAAATTTCCAATATTTTATTTGGCGCAGGTGTTATGTGGTTAAACTGTCTTAACCTTTAACTGGTATACTAGTTTTTTTAAAGTAACTGGTATACTGGGGACTTACTATATTGTATATTTTTTATTATTTTGATTGGAATGGAGTAATTCTTCGGAAAAACGCATCGTATAATTGAAACGTATTTACTCAAAAAAAAAATCTGATGTGGCCAGCACATAACCTCTCGCCGTATATTTTACCTGGCTGTATGCATAAAGCAAAGAATATTTTTATAAATACAAATAATATATTCATATAAATCTATGACGTATAAACTTCTTTATTATTCAATAATAGCATGTCTCAACATAAAGATATTTTACCATAAATTATGTTACAATAAATTACAAAGTAGAGTTTACCATATATAAATATTAGGCTGGTAACAGCAATTTTCAATTCGAACAACCTTGTTTACTTTCTCTTCATATTCTTCTAGTAAAAACATTAATTTTGGGCGGTCTAAAATGTATATATCTGGATTGTGCATCTATTCTTATATATCTTCTTTTACATTTTATTTTTTCATACTTGTTATATCTAAATAACCTTAATTCCCTTTAATAAAGTGACGGATAGATTGCACTCCGATTTTGTCAATATTTACAACTTACTTGAGAAGAATTTGATAGCTTTTTCGCAATTCAAAGTTACTCTAGTCTACAGTACTGGTGTACATTGTCCCATAATGTTTGAAACAAATTTAAGTCCTTCAACCTAGACTTGTCATCTCCATAATAGTCACAGATCAAGAACTAAGGGATTCTCCAAATACATTTTTCTTTCATTACTCATTATTTCTGACACTGACATTTATCTGTCAGTTACAAATAATTTAAATTTGCAACTATTTTTCATGGCATCCTTTCGGTTGTAAAATTAATTACAACATTATTTTATATATTATATTCCTTTTATATCTTAATCTATAAAATATGTATATAAATATTTAAATGTATCAGAAAGAGAATTTATTTTTCTTTAATATTATCAAGAAAAATTTTCAAAAAAAAATATTTAGAAGATTTTTTTTCAAGAATCTTCTACTTCCGGTTGTCCAATTGTTACCAAAACCTTTTCAGATCTTCCCATGAATGTCCGATTGGGAAATACGTTGTTAAACAAATTTTAAGTCTTATAGTTTTTGAGTAATCGTCCTTCCAACATCCCACACACACACATCCACACACACACACACACACACACACACACACACACACACACACACACACAGACATCATCGTAAAAATGTTAAAATCGGATTGTAGGGACCTTAAAACGTGCTTATTCAATAAAATCTGGATATGCGATTTTTAGCATGAATGCAATACCTCTCTTAGCGAGAGGTAAAAATATATATATCGTACATTGTTTCGATTTACTAAGCTCAGAAAAATAAAAATAAAAAAATAAGCTGCAATATCAGCTAGAGTATTTTCTTTACTCATCACTTGATCCCTGAAATAAAAAATACGGCATTTTAGTAAACTATAAAAAAACTGACAATCATGTTTTTTATTTACGAGGATTGGTCGTCATTCCAGAAACTGCATCAGATCTGCTGGGATGAGTGTTGCCTGTATACGGGTTTACAGCATTTATACCTATTTTTACCTCTCGCTAAGAGAGGTATTGCATTCATGCTAAAAATCGCATATCCAGATTTTATTGAATAAGCACGTTTTAAGGTCCCTACAATCCGATTTTAACATTTTTACGATGATGTCTGTGTGTGTGTGTGTGTGTGTGTGTGTGTGTGTGTGTGTGTGTGTGTGTGTGTGTGTGTGTGTGTGTGGATGTGTGTGTGTGGGATGTTGGAAGGACGGTTACTCAAAAACTATAAGACTTAAAATTTGTTTAACAACGTATTTCCCAATCGGACATTCATGGGAAGATCTGAAAAGGTTTTGGTAATAATTGGACAACCGGAAGTAGAAGATTCTTGAAAAAAAATCTTCTAAATATTATTTTTTGAAATTTTTTCGTGGTAATATTAAAGAAAATTAAATTCTCTATCTGATACATTTAAATATTTTATTATATATTCCATAGATTTAGAGATAAAAGAAGTATAATATATAAAATAATCTGTTGTAATAAATTTGACAGCCGAAAGAATGCCATGAAAAATAGTTGATAATTTAAATTATTTGTAACTGACAGATAAATGTCAGTGTCAGAAATAATGAGTAATGAAAGAAAAATGTACTTGGAGAATCCCTTAGTTCTTGATCTGTGACTATTATGGAGATGACAAGTCTAGGTTGAAGGACTTAAATTTGTTTCAAACATTATGGGACAATGTACACCAGTACTGTAGACTAGAGTAACTTTGAATTGCGAAAAAGCTATCAAATTCTTCTCAAGTAAGTTGTAAATATTGACAAAATTACACATCGATATAAGAATAATCGGAGTGCAATCTATCCGTCACTTTATTAAAGGGAATTAGTGTTATTTAGATATAACATGTATGAAAAAATAAAATGTAAAAGAAGATATGTAAGAATAGATGCACAATCCATATATACATTTTAGACCGCCCAAAATTAATGTTTTTACTAGAAGAATATGAAGAGAAAGTAAACAACGTTGTTCGAATTGAAAATTGCAGTTACCAGCCTAATATTTATATATGGTAAACTCTACTTTGTAATTTATTGTAACATAATTTATGGTAAAATATCTTCATGTTGAGACATGCTATTATTGAATAATAAAGAAGTTTATACGTCATAGATTTATATGAATATATTATTTGTATTTATAAAAATATTCTTTGCTTTATGCATACAGCCAGGTAAAATATACGGCGAGAGGTTATGTGCTGGCCACATCAGATTTTTACCATAGTAATAGTTGTTTAGTCCTCCATCTTCATCAGAATTAATAGGATTCGGAAATTCTCCCTCGTTTTCCGAAAATTCTACTTCCGACTCTGAATTATGTAGAATATGTCCACTTTCATTGTCCGAAATGGACTCATCAAATGCACCAAAGTCACTTAGACATTCCGCTGGTTCATTTATATCGCTTAGGTTCAAAGCAATATCTTCTAGCTCTTTGTTCGTTAAATATTTACCAGCCTTCACAAGAGGAAAAAATTCGTACGGGTATACTAGGGTCACAGGTGACCCCAAACGTAAATATATTAAATATGCGAAATGCTGCACGTACGGGCTCCTAACTACAACTAAATTAAAACAAGTCATGCAGCTAGTAAGGCACTCGCAGGAGTGTTGCCGAATACTGCGTAATAATTACCAATATTCTACGTTTGGGGTCACGAGAGACCCCAGCATACCAGTTAAAATGAAAAATACATATAACATCGATATATTACAGCATAAGTTGTGAAAATTACACATGTGTATTAATTTTTCGTTTTAACTGACAGTTAAGATACTGTTTAACCAGAGTTGAAAATACCGGGCCTTAGATGTTAGGGTTTTAAACTTTCAAAATACAGGCATTTTTGAAGAATTCGTTTATAATTGTGAGAATGTTTCGTCTTATTTAAGTTATCTTAAACACAGAACACTTGTAGTAAATATAATCTGTTGCCTTACCACTTTTCAAGCAGTAATGGCGCCAGACATTCGTAAAATACATATTCACTAAATATTTCTATCATACTTTTGGTGAATGTTAATAGTGATAAATGCAAATTATTCTTAAATAATCTCAACCAAAATTAATTTTCTTTTCTTTCCTTTTAATTCCTGTAGAATCCTCCTCTGTCCAACCCACTCTTATTCCATTGTTACTAGCGCCAGACGCACACCTAGCGGAGAGCCACTGTACTACAGGCCAGGAACAGGAATTATCTCCTTCGCCAATCTAGTACGGCTGCCAAGTAACGGCGTGTGTATTGGTCAATCTGGCCACGATATTACTCCGTCATGGGGTGAAATTAGATACCAAGCTTAGAATCTGGGGATGATATTAACAAAGTTCCAAAGTGATAAGATAATTAGAATGAATTATTGGGAGATGGTAGATACATAGATAGAGGTGCTGATGATTTAAATTAGAATTATTTTAAATAATTATATCATCATGTCTTTTTCCCATATTTAGGATGTGAGAGCGTTATTCATAAATAGTTTTGAATAATACAATAATTATTTACGAGGGAAAAGGAAAAACTAAAGGGATATTGTAAAAAATTCAACCTTTTAATGAAAAACAAGAATAACATTTATATCATTTTTCTATATAATCTGTCCCTAATAGATATGACACGACACACACCCTCTCCTCTCATAGCAACATTTTTTTCGAAAAGGTTTTCAATTTAACAATTAATTAATGATCAAAAGAGATATCGCTAAATAATATTTCAACATTGTATATCCTATATTCAGAAAAAAAATAGATACCCGTATAATAATTAATACCTTAGATTTACGGCCGGCTACACCAATATTTAACTCGGAGTAAAGGCTATGGTACCAGAGCTGGGACCAGTACTCAAAAAAAATATTTAAATACTAAGTAAAGTAATACGTTAAATACATTTTTTTACCTACTTGCAGTACCAGTAGTAAGTATTTTTTAAATCAGTTAAAATATGACAAAAAAATATCGTGTTTAGATATTACTCTCATCTAACAAGACAGTTAAAGTAGCCTACTAATTTTAAAGTCTTATACACCTATTTTATTTTAAATAATATATTTTGGAACAATTACATGAAAATGTCTGTACACATGCCAGTAAAAACGGCTACATGCATATGAAATGTTACTAAACTTGCTTCACGCACTGGAGTAGAAAAATTATTTATTTATTTAGTTCTATAATATTAATGAGCAAGTAGAAATAGCTTTTAATAAATGAGTTGTTCAAAATGTTTACTTATACTACATTACGTCTAGATTTATGTTTATTTACATCTTCAACTATTTGATTAAAACTGTAGATAGCAAAAACTTTCGTACCTACCTATACTTGCTCAACACCCGTGTTGACAGTAGTGCACAAAACACACCGCAATGTGTTCTTTCGCATGTGGGAAGTATTTAGTATTTATTCGGAAATGGTGCTAAGGTACCTCATAGATACAAATTTGTGGAAGAGTACTTTCTTTCCGCCTACTGGAGGTAATAAAGAGAAAAGAGATGTGGATCACCAAAACTTAACTTTCTTTAAAAAAAATTATTTGAACGTTTCAACTCCCATCATCAGCAAACAGAGAAATATTTTAATGACTGGAAACAAAAGTTTGTGTGAACAGCAATCTTATACTTAATTTAATTAAAAATTAAAACATTTGACATGAACTTACCATTATAATAATTATAAAAGTAAATTAATGCGAAATAGGAAAAATAATATGAAAAACACGTATTACAATGTCCATATGTAACACTCGTAGTTTGCGTAACTCGCCTACAGCTCGATTACGCAAACTATATTCGTATTACAATAAGGATCATTGTAGTACTTGTCTTTCAATATACTATTAAGTATTTTTTATGAAAAAAAGTATTTTAAGTACATTACTAAGTACTAATTTTCCAAAATATTTTAAGTAAATATTGTAAATACTGGATATATTTAAAGTAATACTTCTAGTACTTTTACTTTAAGAAGTTCCCAACTCTGTATGGCACACAGGCCAACTTTTTTAAAACTAATTACCCGTACTCGGCCCGAAACCGAATAAATTTTAAATCGACCCAAATAAAAAATATGAAAATGATAAACAAGTGAAATCACAATTATTATAAATCCAATAATAAAAATATGAAATTATGTATATTTGATCCGCTAGAGACGGAGCGGAATTATATAATTGAACCCTAACCCGGCCCGGGACCCGTGCAGGCCTCTGGCGCACCTACATAATAGCGTTTTCAGCTAATGATTTGAGTGCGCACTAACGTGCACTGAGTTCTTGTTTTGTTTTCATCTTACGTTATATGTTTGCACTTTGTTCGTAGTAGCGTTTTCGACTTGTCGTGAAATTGCACTCAGTTCGTAGTGAGTGTGCACTTTTGTGAACCGACTACAGGAGCAAGTGCACGAATCACGAATACACCGCGTAAACCGAAAACGCTATGAAACTAGTGTGCGATTTCCGTCTTTAAATAAAAATTAAAGTAAAATTAATAATTACATAATATATTTTATACTTATAAAAATGTATTATAATATAGGAACCACAATATGCTATCCAACATCTTATTTGCCTAGTAAAACTAAATATAAACTAATATTAGAAAGCTATTTGCCCAAGCAAATAGTACATAATATACATAAAAGAATTTCGTAAAATAACTATTTGCTGCGACATAACATATAGCAACGATTATTTATAATCACTTTTTTGCATTAGTCGTTTTCATTATTATAATGAATTCTTTATTACATTATAATCAATTATTTTTTATCTTCCGTCACATTTAGGGTAAGGCAGGTATTCTTTTTTGGTCAAAATATTCGATAGTGAGTTTTTAATAGATAAGAACGTTTTGGGGTCCCAAGAATACGAATTTACTATTTTTACGATGATGTCTGTATGTATGTTTGTGTGCGTGCGTCTGTGTGTGTATGTGGCGATCGTTTCAGGTCGCATAACTTCAATACCATAATTCCAGAAAATATATTTTTTTCATAATCTTCCTCATTTACAACTTTTAACAGTTTTTCTTGAAAAAAGCAGTTAAATATCATTTATTGACATTTAATGTTATTATAAATTAAAGAATATATTATTCTCTATACAGCGTGATTGCATTTAATACTTCATATTTAATAGATATAGAGTTAAAGAATTATAAAGTTATTAAATTTCATACATCAGCTAGCTATGCTAACCATGTAATTCGAAGTGACACGTGTCAGTATCAATGAAAAGAAAATGAATGTGGCAGAGATGAGAATGTTGAGATAGATATTGAATACACGGAAAGATAGGGTAAGGAATTAAAGGATAAGGGAAATGGCTCGAATAATAGAAGTTTTTAAAAAGATACACGAGAGACGATTACATTGGTTTCCACATGGCATGAGGAAAGTTGAAGAATATATTGAAAGAAGAATGAATAACTTAGTAGTAGAAGGTAGAAGAAACAGAGGAAAACCAAAGGTAAGATAGAAGGACTGTATTGCGGAAGACTTGAGAGAAAAGGAACTGAATAAAAACGACACGCAAAAAAGATGAGTGGAAGAAGAAAATAAAAAATAGCGGCCCATAACGAATGGGAAAAGCTAAACAAGAAGAAGAAGATGTCAGTGTCAAGTGCAATATGCATAGTTTATTTACGAAATAATTTTACTGGAAATATATGTTCTTTTGCAAGAAAATTTATGTATAGAATTTGTACATACACAGGATTGGCGGAAGGTAATGTGCTAGCTACATCAGATTTTTTGATCAAGAGATTCGTATACGAGTTCACAAAGAAGGGTGAGACATGAATATTGCAACATAATGGAGGGGGGGGGGTTAACGAGGTTCTAATGCTGATACACTTATTGCTTTACCAACGATGACCATCCTGATAATATATGATGATGGGGATGAACACATACGAATAAAGATGAATATATGGACAATAACACTTAAAAACTTTATTCACATTATTATTTAGATTTAAACTAATTAAGTAAGTAATTAAAACTAATAAAACCTATAAAAAAGCATCTTTAGAGTGAATTCTCGCGGTGCGCAGAACGCGAACCAGAACTCAAACTCTATATCATCATGACAGGATAACCAAATATCAACTCTAAAAGTAGGCTTGTAATAACTTATGGACTTAATTGACAACACTCTAAATATTAGACCTCTGACAACTAGACGTAAACAGAGATAGTTATAGAAAAAAAAGATATTTTTTTAAACATAATTTTAACTTACAAAGGCAAACAGAGTTGAAATGTTGTTACTTAGACTATAATTTCGAAGAGTTTATAATAAGGTTATTTGTTTATTATAACCCTGCATTCGATTTCTTACAATATTCAACAGATTTTTATTAAATACATAATTATTTAAATATAACAATACGAGATTGATCTGAAAAGTAACTTGTCCTTTGAAGCACCTTTGTGTGACCTCGTTATTTGACCCAAGTTTTTGTCTTTATTTTTGGGAATAGATGGTAATCCGAGCGAGTTAGATCGGGCGAATAGAGTGAATGTGAAAATTCTTTTGATAGTTTGGTCAATTTTTGTTGAGCGATACAATTTGAACCCGCCGATTTGTTGTCATGGTAGAACAACACAACACCATTTTTAGTAATTTCCGGCCCGTTTTCAGCGTTTGCAATATCTCCAAAAGTGATGTGTAGTATCTTTATGTAGGTAATGGTTTTTTCTTTTTCAAGATAGTAAATCAGGAGAATTCCTTTGCGTCCAAAAAACGAACGCTATCATTTTACTAGTGGATGGAAAGCATTTTGCTTTTCTCAGAACTGATTCGCATCGTGCGGTCCACTGTTATGTTTCCGGAATACAAACGCCGCAAAAAAAAATCGCCGGATTCTTCTTAAACACTTGCAAACAATCGGCTATTTTCCACATGCGAATTCGTTTTTGATCTGAAATAATCAGACACCGGCTATCTTGCACGAAGTATTTTCATAATTCATTATGTAAAATAAAATTGATATGCTCAGTTAAAATGCCTCTGTCGTCTGTTACCCAAATCCTAATCGTGAACTTTATTGATGATTGCTGGCGTCACTTGTTTTCATGGTTCCGAAGCGTGATGCGTCTTCGATGTTTATCTGCCACGCTTGAATTCATTTAACGAAAGTCGAATGATTTCATAGAATGAGTCATCCAATGTAGAAAAAATTCTCTCATGAATTTACTTCGCTGTTTTCTTTTCCAGAAACCAGAACTGAATTACATATAATTTCGATTTAATCCATTATTTACTATCACCGAAACTCTTGTGTAAGTAACTGCCAAACAACGAATTTGTGTCAGAAAGACTTGTGCACATAAAGGAAACTTTATAACCACATAATATATAGATACTGCTGTCGCCGTCTATTATAGCGTTTTCCGCTTATACATTCAGTGCGCATTGAGTGCAAATTTAGCTGCACTGAGTATAAGTGGCGTTTTCCAATTACCTTTTCAGTGCGCACTATTCCAGATTTTTATTTTTTACTTACCACGAAATCACACTCATGGCAACATCAACTTGCACTAAGTGTGCATTTTGTTGCACCGACTACTATAGCAAGTGCGACAAATTAAGTGCAAATATGGCGGCGCAAAGTTTCAAAAATGCCGTAGTGCTGTTTATTATTGAAGAATTTTTTTCTTCATCTTCATCATCTGAACAGAAACGGCTCTAGACTATTTAGATAAACCAGACCGACCTAAAATTATTTTCATATGTAGTGTAGTGCATGCATATTGTGACAAACATGTAACAATTACATATATTTTTTTGCACAATTAAAAAAATTAAATTTTATTATTTCAAGAATCCTTCAGAATTATATGAGTTACATGCTCCGTGTCAATAGAAAACTTTTCAACCTCGAAATTCCACCCAGATTCAAATACAGGTAACCCCCGTACAATACGGTAGATAGGTTCCAAAAAAATGCCGTGTTTTGCAAATTCGTGTTATACGAAGCAAAGAACTAATACAAAAACAGGGTTAGGGTCCAAAATTTAAAAAATAATAATACTATACTACTTTAATTTTACAACTAAAAGAAGTTTTTTTATATATATTTATTAAAGAAATAATTAAAAGTTATACATATTATTATTATACGAATCGTTAAAACGTTATATCGTCATGATAATAACGAAAATCGTTTAATAGGCTTATTCTGTAAACGATCGTTATGACATTATGCATTGTTATATCGATCGTTATTATAACGATAATCGTGAAAGTGGTATTCTGTAAACAATAATTTAATTCTACATAACGAAAAAAGAATAAGGATATCGTTATTTTTTAACGACTGGAAAAAGCATTCGTTACATAAACGTTTTGTCAATAAGTCAGTATTTTTATTCATGTAAAAAAAAATTGCTTTTATGTTGAATAGTGATCTCAAAAACCAGTCATATTACAGTTTTCTGCAAGGTAATATTAAAATAATTTAATAGGTTTTTATTCGTAGCGTCTAGCGCAAGCTTACCAATTTGTCTACAGATGGTAGTAGTTGCTCTAGCATAACCTAAAACAAGAAAAATAAATGATCCGACAGCTGACAGGTTGACAGCAGACTCCCACCAGAACTAATCTAATCTAGAAGTTTTGTGAGTTATATTGAATTATTTTAGATATTTCATTTAAAATTATAATTTGATTTTAGGAAATAAAGTTCTAAACTTGATCCCAAGGTTATTATTTTTCAAAATGTGTTACATAATACGGATACGAAGATAACGATTATCGTTAAGTAGAAACAACGATTTTCATAATAACGATTTCGTAATGATAACGATTCGATTTTACATAATAGACCTCAAAATATTGTCTTCTTCATCAGTACTAATTATCACGCGAGTGCGTTTTTTTTTTGGCGAAATATCCTCATCTTCTCATTGTTCAGCAGCATCTTTAGTTTCAGTCTCTATTTTTTTCAAAAAATCTGTTATTTCAGGTTGTTTGCTTTTGGCTGAGAGATCTTTATAAATTTCGTTGTATGGAGCCCCAAACATTTGTGAAGTTCTCTTTTAAATTTTGTGTTTCTTTTAGTGGAAGGATCTTCATTTAGAAATTATAATTCCAATTGTTCGGCAAAGTCTAGGCCTTTCTTTATGCTCTTTAGAGTAAAATCTTGAACTTTATTGTTTTCATCGGTATTGTCATCCTCTGAATTAGTGTGGTTTATTTCAAATGCCATTTCCAACAAAGTTGCTACATCAATCTGTTCTTCCACCAGTAACTCTTGAATACCTTCCAAATTCATGTCGTCAAAACCTTCCCCTCCTAGAGACTTACTAAATTCTACTATTGTATCCATTCTGTTTTCTTCTGGATCAATTAAATTATCACTTTGAACTGCCTCTGGCCATAAGTTTTTCCAGCAAGCATTCAACGTTGACGGTTTTAGTTCTTTCATGGATGAAGTTATAAAGTTAATACAGTCTAAAATTGTAAAACCTTTCCATGCCTGCATGATTTCGATAGATATTGTGTTGTAAGAATGCCATGTTATATGGGGATTTTCCCTAATTCTCGAACCGTGTTGTAGGAATGCCGTGTTATATGGGGGTTACCTGTACTCATGCTGGTAGTTTATCATCTTTGGCTGGAAATTACATATTATGATTATATATGCCAATTATTGAATAATAATTAAATCTATTACATAAATAGAAAGAAAAAAAATCGGATGTGGCCAGCACAATACCTTCCGTCAATCCTGTGTATTATGTACAAATTCCATACATAAATTTTCTTGCAAAAGATTCTAAATTTTTGGTATTTTATGATTCCCTTTCTCGGCAACTGAATTCCATACTCCTGATAACAAACAAACTACATGAAATAACAAAATCATGAAATTTTGAATGAAAAATTATGACACTTGTCAGTTATGGACATAATTAATTGCTGTCATTTTGATACGGGTTCCCATATCTGCTTGCCAAAGGCACGCGCCCTATACATATTTTTTTTTTGCAAAAGATGCTATATTTCCAGTAAAGTTATTTCATAAACAAACTATGCAAATTGCACTTGACACTGACATCTTCTTCTTCTTTAGTTTTTCCCATTCGTTAGAGGGTCGCTATTTTTTATTTTCTTCTTCCACTCATTTTTGTTTTGCGTGTCGTCCTCATTCAGTTCCTTTTCTCTCAAGTCTTCTGCAATACAGTCTTTTCATCTTATATTTGGTCTTCCTATGTTTCTTCCACCTTCTATTAATATATGCATCTCTCCTCATGAAATGTTCAATCCAATGTAATCGTTTCTCTTATATCTAAAAACTTCTAACACTAGAGTTACTTCCCTTATTCTTTAATTCAATTACTTGCTTTTTTTATTGATACTGACATCTCTCAATTTGAATTACCTGAATATATTAGCAGTTCCCATGGTTAAGTTAGCATAGCTGGCTGAATTATGAAATTTATAAGAATTTTTTTATCTTTATTATTCTTTAACTCTATATCTGTTGAATATGAAATAAAAATGCAATCAAATCGTATAGAGAATAATATATTCTTTAAGTTATAATAAAATTTAACTGAGTTTTTCAAGAAAAACTGTTAAAATCTTCAAATGAGGGTACTTCCAAAATCTAATCAAGTCTGCATATGGTTGTAAGGAAGAGGAATACGCAAGAATTGTAATTTTTGGAATTCTAGTATTGGAGATATCGTTGACGAAACCGCGGTCACATACACACACACACACACATACACACACACATACACACACGCACATACGAACACACACACACACATACAGACATCATCGTAAAAATAGTAAAATCGTATTGTAAAGACCCTAAAACGTGGTTATTCAATGAAAACTCACCACCGATTTTTTTGACCAAAGACAATACCTTCCTTACCTAGGTGACGGAAGGTAAAAACAAGACTACATCATTTTAATTTAAATGAAATTATTTTCACGTAGCTATAAATGTATAGAATTTTAGTATGTTTTAAATTTCACCTACAAGTTTCAAATAAAGTTCATTGTCAGATGCTTCAATCGTGGTTATTTCAGAATTTATTATAAATGATACTGTAGTCATATTTTATTTATTACTTATCAATAATGTTAATAAAACTTCCAAACTTTTGAACCTAACCTCTACTTTTGTACAAACAAATGTGAACTGAAATACAAACGTATTTTCCACTTGCCATTGAATGGGTGTGCACCGTACTTAAAACCAAAACAGTGCATGACGTCATAAATCACACGGAGTTACGTTCCAAGCGCACTAAATTTTGGTAAGCGGAAAACGCTATTAGAATGCGAACTAAGGGTAAGAATATAGAACATAAGTGACGCGTTGAGTCAGCTTCAAGCAGCGAGCTGTGACGTGAGGCTCGATTTATGTGCAAACATCAATGCACGATTTAAAATCAAGATTTTTTCAATAGCTTCAACGCGTCCAAATGTGCCGGGGTGCAAAATAATAATAATATAGTTAATATTAAATATAGTTTACGTATTCTGAGCACACGATAAAGCAAGCTAGTCGCGTTTTTGTTGCTTTGAATTTAGTACTGGATTATTTACAGACTTTGGAAGATTAACAGATAGATAAGCATTACGATTTTGAGTGTCTTCTTTGTGCAGACATGTCCACAAGTTTAAATTTCTTTACAAAATATTTTAATAAAGGCATGTACTGATTATCATGCGGTTATACCACCTGGCAAAATATAATCTTGCTACACAAAATGCTTATACGCATATTTTTGATCGATTCTTGTGCTATTTTTAAAAAATGAATCCATAACTTTCATGCATCAACTATTTCAAATCGCCCTAATAAATTTTTCCATAGAATTTTGGTCCTTGTTTTCGGAAAATTATAGAAACTAATTTCTGGACTTCTGCGTGGTAATAACACGCACATCCGTTAACGCAACAAAAACGTGTTGAAGTTTTAGATTATGTTAATAGTACTGAAAATTTCATTCCACTCATAATTCATTTGTCAAATAGGTAACAGAAACGTTGCATTCGTCGCTACCTCGGCTGGGACTTACTACCTTACACTAGTTCAAATTTTCGTCGCTAGACGTCATGTTGCTCTATTTCAGTAGTAAATAGGTCACTGTTGAACGAAACATTTCATGTTATGGTAGGAAACTGTAAATATAACCTAAATTTTGTACGATATTTTCTTATTTTCTTCACCGTTATACTTTGCATACTTATCTCCATAGTATTCTTGTACATTCTAAACATACGATTTAAACATTAATTAAGAATAAATTGGAACCACAATTACGAAAAATTATGCTACATATACATCTTACTCATTATTTTTTATTAAATTCGTTATTAGTGACAACAACGTATAATATTCATGGTTATTGAAACAAACTGAAAGTAGTACATTATTCCTATCTACAGTTTTTCGTATTATGATGCCATTTTCACAATAGCAAAGGCAGAATAATTTTACTTACTGGTTTTTCTTCTCAATAAATTCAGCAAAACAAAATCAGCAAAGCGTTTTATATCAACTGTTTTCGATCTGCTGTCTTTTGCTGGCCTCATGACCTAATGACTCTAATGTGTATCATATTACAAATTGGAACTCAGCACAATATTATGTTAGCTTAAATTTTAAGCTAAGTAGAGACTGTCCATATTGCCATTTACAATGAAAATATGCACCTGGACACACTTCTGGTTCAATCCAAACGTGGGTCTAAACCTTGCAAGGTTCAAGCTTTCACTTCAAGTTGGGAGTGAAATCCTATGCGTATTATCATCGCCGTATTTTTATCAATTGGCACTGTAAACACTGCTTTGAATTTAGCTATTTGACATTTGTTTGTTTTCGTAGGGTTGCAGTTCAGGTTTTTAAACACCAGTTTAATTTCATACGTGCAACGTGATTGAGTTAAACTAACATAATACTCAACTATTCCACCGACTTTAGTATTTTATCATGTTGCTCACCTAAATTTCAGGAAAATATAAAGTAATTATATATATACACAGTATAGCTATAATGTTTTAGGACTCCTTATAAATGAGACAAAAGCTGTTATTTCATCAAAATCACAATTTAATCTTCAATGTACATTCCTTCCATCTACACAGCGCTTGGCGTGGACCTCCAGTCCAGTTCCTTCAAGGTGTCCTGTAAGTCTGAAACCGGGATGCTGTTCAATACCTGTGTCACCTTGGTTTGAGTGTTTGTTATACCATCGTAACGGTTCCTTTTCAGATTCAATTTTAGTTTGAAGTAGAAAAATTGTCAACCGGGCCCACTTAGAAGCATACGATTCGTTATAGTACGCGCGCACGGCTTTTTTTAAATCTTCGACGATAGTCAGTCGAGCTGTTTCCTTGTCAATCTTTAATTGCTCTGCAACCATCTGAATCGTAATACGTCGAACGAAAGTCAACAGTTATCGAATGTTTTCGACATGTCTACTTGGTGTGGGCCGGTCACTTTTTGAGTCATCTCGCTCATCGTAAAATCTCTCTTGCCGACCAAAATCGTTGGAACAAATCAATAAACCTCTTCAAACGCTTTTCAGATTATAGCAAACGTTGTGCTGTTCTTTGTACAAACGAACACAAAATTTGATTGCGTACCGCAGTTCGACAGATGCATCCGTGACAAGGTACCTACGTTTAAGAGGTTAACAAACTACGAGCATACAAGAACTGTATTGAACCAATATTAATAAAACTTGAGACTTGAGGGAAATGTTGTTAAAAATTAGCCGGATATAGTTTGGGTACTAATTCATAGATGGCGCTGTTCTTTAACTCTACAGAAAATCATTCATAAAACTTTATAATTACATTGTGTATATGACATACCTTAATTTGTGGCAAAATTTTCACTTCAAGTGCAAATTAAGAAGGGTCTAAAATGACTGTAAATATACCTACCTCAATACTAATATGTGTAGGACGTGGCCGGTGAGAGTCGAGGATACCCGGTAAAAGTCAAAAGTCCCAGTCCGCCCCTAACCATGTTTGTTGTTTATAACTATTTTTCATCTTTTCCGTTTGTCTGTAGGTAATGTGTGTGCAATACTGGCCCGCCTCTAAAGAAAAAGACGAAGAATACGGCGGCATCGGGGTCTCCATTGTCCAGGAAGAAGAGCTGGCTAATTTCCATATACGCACATTCAAACTGTATAAGAAAGAAGGCGGGGTAAGTTATCATCTTTCATTCTATGATATCCGTTATTTTTTTGTCTGCTTTCTGTGCAGGAAATAGTAGAAGAGCGAACCATTCTCCAGTTCCACTACACAGAGTGGCACAGTCATACATGTCCTTTCTCGAACGCCATTTTGGAGTTCCGAAGGAGAGTCAGAGCTGTAGTGGGAAGTAGAATTGCCACAGATAAAGTTGGACCCATGATAGTGCATTGCAAGTAAGAATTGTTCTTCATTTTTAAATTTAAAAATATGTAAAACTAACTGTAATACTTTGACTGTGCACTTCTTAGTGAGTAAAGTAAGAACTACATAAATGTTTACACTTGTGAGCACCGTCATCCAACAACGTATTAACAGTGAATTTTAAATAATATAAAATTACATTCTTTTCGCTTAATCTTACATACCTATAAAAGTGATAGTTCGATGTCTGTACAAATATACACCGTTCTAAATATCGACGCCAAATTTTGTTGAGATGTTTTTCCAGGTTCCGGATGTGTTGCAGAAGTAGTAAGAGTTCAGTTTTTTTGAATGAGAAAATTATTAGCATTGGTTTCGAGACCGGCCAAGAGCGGCCCTAGCGTTACTAATGACCGAGATTCGAGAGTAATCGGAAACATTTGAAAGTGCGCCCATAAAATAAAAACACGAGTATGAATCTTCACCAAATTTTGCAGTTCAATATCATAACCTCTTTCGCTTTGTTTTGTTGTTTGACGGTTGCTCATTTCTGTGTTATTTAAGGTGATTTCCTTTTACATGCACAAAAAGAGTGAGTAGCACTGGACTAAACTGATCCACAACTCCCCCTAGACAAAATAAAAGGAGCAAGGAGATACTTGTCTGTCAAAATAACAAAAACAAATACTTGTAAAAATATGTTGGCGTTGGCGTGATCAGTTTACTCGAAAATTTTCTAGGTACTTTACAGGGACGAGATAAGTGGGTAGGTAAGAGTAGTTTATCCTATTTTAAAGGAACAACGATATGGGAGAGAAGTGCTACATCCGTGTATAAAAGGAAAGCGTCTTTAGTGTTCGTCAACCGTGCAGTTATTTAACATAACCTCTTTCGCTTTGTTTTGTCGCATGACGTCTACTCATTGCTGTGTTATTTAGTGTTCGATAACCGTCAATTTAAAATTATTAACAATATAAACCATCCTGTTCCAGTGTTACTATAATAGATTACGGGCCAGTTGCGTGTTTAACTACATATTGTAACCATGGATACGAATCAAAAATAAATTGGAAAATAAGCCATGTCAAAGTTATCAACGTGATTAAAGTTAACAATGTTTGATGCAACTAAGCCTAGTTCTGTTTTTTATTTGTTGATTTTTTTTGAAATTTGACATAGGAATATTGTATGTTTTACAGTTTCAATTTCCAATAAAGAGTTAACTGCAAGTGTACAAAATGGCAGATAGACTGTATATTGATAAATTGTCAGTTTGTTATCAGGCACTTTAAACCTTGCATTTAGCCGTAAATTATTTATTTATAATTGAGTGATGTGTTAAATAATTAATCAAAGTTTTCCCTATGTATTTAAACACAGTGGTGGGATAGTTTTAAAATACCAGTGTAGAAGAGCACCAAACATTGAACATCTAGTACTGCAATAATTTTATTGAAAATGTGACGTCATACCGATAAAGCGCGAATAGTTTTTATTAAAATTATGAACGAAAAATTAAAAGTTTTATATTATAATAAGTTTTGGTATAAAATATTTTGAAAATCTGGTAAAAAATATGCAACCTTTTTTGTTACCGGACCCCATTGTATATAGCTAGATTTATTTAATTCATTTCTATTTGTCGTCATCATAGACAATTACAACACGATTGCAAACTTTTTAAGTACATATATTCAATTCTTAACATGCGACTTACTCTGGCTTTCCCTGGCAGCAATGATTTTTTATGATGATCAATTATTAAAAGTTTTGTTTATTCGAGATCATTGAAATATATTATTAACTGGAATGCGCGTACCTACTATGATAGGCTGCTGGAGGGTCGACAATTCGAGAGTTGACGAAAATTACTTCGTCTAGTGCGCTCTGCGCGCTCCGTTTAGTGATTATGTTGCAAAATTATTCTTACCACTTCGCGCCGGGCTTTAAATATTGCTTCTCGGGCCAGAATCTACATTATTTCGCCCGTAATACATAAATAACTATTCTTTTCAATAATGTATGACGCCCAAATAAAAATAATATAAATGAGCATCGCTATTGGAAAGATAATAAAAAGTGCCCTAAAGAATATAAAATCAAAATCCAGTATTGTAACATATTTGGGAGTTATTTGTATGCATAAAAAATATGAAACATATATTTTCGCCTATATCTAAGTAATGGCTTATGCATTTTTTCTCAATTCTCAAATAACGATACACCAATAAAATAACCTTCTAATAGGGCAACTTTTGTCTAAATTAACCAACTACGTATCTCTTGTAGTTCCCGGGATCCCCATGCAGGGTGTGATTTTTTTGGGACGCCTGCATTTCAATATCAGTTACTTCATAAAAATTAATTCGATTTGACAGGCTTCGAACATACTTGTAAATTATCCAATTTATAACTTGTCATCCTCATTCTCATTAAATTTTGCTTTAAAGGGGGAATTTCATATTCCAGTCATACAAACTAATTAAGAAACATCCATTTATCATCCATCATCCCTATCATTCATATGGCTATCAGATTTAAAATTAATTATATTTGTATATCACATGTCAATTACGGTTGAATGAGCATATTAGTATTGGATTATAATCACATATCCGGCCGCCAACAGTAACAAAGCGTTTCATTGGTGATGAACGTGATCTTCTGCTGTTTCAGCGATGGTGGGGGGCGGTCAGGGGTGTATTTAGCCATCGACGCCAATATGGAACTGGCAGAAGAAGAAGATGCCTTTGATGTATTTGGATACCTCAAGAAATTAAGGCAATCCAGGAAAGGGTTGATTGAAAATTTGGTAAGTTGTAGATTTTTATTATTTTGTTTAGTGGTTAGTAAATTGTATACTCTCCAATCAAATTAAAGTTTATAAGCTACGTATTATTTAATGACCAGTTCCACCAACATCAAATAAATCTCTAAATAGCTTATTTCTCGAATAAGAGAAAAATATCGCATCGAAACCATAACACAAACGAGCTGTTATATTTTAATGCGATATTTATTATTCGACGAAAAAGCTATTCAATGTTGGTGAAACCGAGCTTAATTAAAGTAAAGTAGATTTTTGAGCCGACGCGATGCCGAGGCCAGTAAAACTATCGAGGTCAAAATGGGTTTATTACCGACTCCAATATAGGCAGTAAAAAACGTAATTTTCAATTTTCAATTTTGGATTATAAATCTGATAGTATTGTAATCATAATATTACTTCCCAAACA
Organism: Harpalus rufipes; assembly: GCA_951394225.1. Lineage (NCBI taxonomy): Eukaryota > Metazoa > Arthropoda > Insecta > Coleoptera > Carabidae > Harpalus > Harpalus rufipes. Next base: position 16,374,111 of record OX596289.1, read on the forward strand.
TAGCTTTTTATCTCCCGCTACCCTTGGTAAGGAAGGTATAGGGATCGTGCTAAAAATCACATATCGAGATTTTAGTAAATGACTACGTTTTAAGGTGGCAAGTCACTGTACATTTTTTACATAAGAAGAAACAACGATTAATCTCCTAAAATATATAACTTCTGGGTGTGAAAATTTTATGAAACATTTATTGAACCTTCTTGGCCATCATATTACAATTTGAGTTCAAAATTCGTTGTAATTTATAAACAAATAAATATTATAGAACATTGGTAAAAAGTGATATTTATATCTTTTCTTACTATGACATTGTAGAAAAATAGGCAACGAAGGAATAATATGTTTTGCGTAAGGTTTAAATGAATAGCATTTTATGAAAAACTCGGTTATCTATTACAAGTTAATAAAATGTAATCGTTGTTTAGTAATATACATAAGCTTCCATGTTATTTATGTTCATTATTGTAACCGCTAGATGGCTATAGTTGGACGATGCGTGTAGAACGTGTTCATCAAAACTACTTTCCTTCAATGTTTTGCTTTTGAACATATATTACTGTCAAAATTTCAGTTTGGATTTTTTGTTTAAACTTAGTTTAAATTTAACCTTTGTTGGTGTAACTGGCAATAAAACAGCTAGGTCTTGTTTTACGGGAAATATGGAATTATACATTGTATTAGAAAAAAAAAAGTAATGGTCGAAACATTTTTTTTAAATAAATTTGTGCTATTTTATGCTATTTTATAATAATAATTTTACGAAGGGTAACAGCATTTTTTAAACTTTGTTCAATTAGCTTTACATTTGTTATATTATCAATTATTTCCGAAATAACATTATCCTTTGAAAAATACATGTTAGAAACAAATTTATTTGTTGAAATATTTCAAACACTTATTACTTTATTTATTTATAAAGCAACATGATTTATTTATGTTATTTTTATTATGCTTTTATATTTTAGCGGGTTTTCTCTGAACAATCAAAATTACTTTCCACATGACGTCTTGTTCTGCCATCTATCGAATGCGAATCATATTATCGCGCACGACTTGCCACCTTAAGGTCCCTAGAATCCAATTTTAACATTTTCACGATGATGTCTGTGTGTGTGTGTGTGTGTGTGTGTGTGTGTGTGTGTGTGTGTGTGTGTGTGTGTGTGTGTGTGTGTATTTAAATTTAAAATATTTACTTGGTTGTTCTTTAATTATTCTAGAATATATTTGTAATTTAGTAGTAACTTAGCACAATGAAGAACTTGTTCCACGATACCTAATATAATGATATGACAGTGACAACGATGACAACTTCATTGACAGTTGATATTAACCTATTTTAAAAAAATCGTATTTACATAGCTAAAAAAAGTAAAAACTCGGTTACTTGATTTTTAAGGTGTACGCGATTTTTTTGCAATCCAGTGTACCTACTCCAGTTTAAAATGTAAAAAATGAAAATATTACTTTTATGTCAAGTTAATTATGATACATTAATATTCATAAATAGTGTAATTTTTTTAAAGCATAGTGCATCTTTATTGCGCAATAAAAATAGTCATTTTTCTTTCAGAAACAAAAATACAATGAATAATGAAATTTTTTTAGTGCAACTTTGATATTATACTGGGTTGTTGATGGTTAAAAACACTCATTTTAGTTTTAATCACCACGGATAGAAGTTTTTTTACCTTTTCTAGACGTTAACGATCACATTTCATTGTTCTGGTTATCTACCTACATAGTTCATAAAAGCGAAAAGAAAGTATTTTTCTCAGACTGCACTAAAAGCTTTTTGCAAGGTAAACAAAGCTTCGAGCTTTTAAAGTGTCAATAATATGAAACATGTACAAAAAATAATTTGGCTAATTTTTGATACCTACACCAACAACAAAATCAAATCACTGATGAATGTGCTAGTCTGTTTTGTACATAGATGCTGGTAGTGATGATAAACATGTTCGTTCCGTGCAGCCAATTACTAGGCGTCAACTCACGGGTACTCATTGCTGGCATGAATAGCGCACCACCCACTTTTGTGTCATTTAATATTTGAACCCGGATTTGCGACTAGCTTCTCAGGCATAAATATTTACCATATTTCTTTAAATAACCAGTTATGTATTGGTGAATATATACAGGAAGTTATATTTTAGTGGACCTAGCAAATATCTCGCTTATTTATTAACTTAGTAATTTCTTTCATATAACATGATTTATACAGCAACATGTAAGCTACTTGATGACGGATGTACATTCATGATACCACTTTCGGTTTATTAGTAATTAATATCAACTTTGAAATTTCAAATGGAACATACTATATTTTTTTACAAATTTGAAAAGTACAATCATGTAAAATAATCCATATTATGTTACATTACTAAAAAGTAAAATGGCGGGCACTTTTTTATACACCTAGTCGAAAAGAGAATAGTGAGCCATGACTGTGGCTTGAAATAAAACAATGAACTAAAACAATTGTAACTATTATTATTAAACGATTTTTTTTTTGGCATAATAGTTGTGTGTGTGTGTGAGTGTGGATGTGTGTTAGGTTGTTGGATGTACGATTTCTCAAATTCTATATGAATAAAGACCTGTGTAACTACAGATTCTGCAATATAACAGTAATGGGAAGAGTTGAATAGATTCTGGTAACAATTGGATAACCGGAAGTGGTAGTTTCTAAAAAGAAATCTAAATATTATTTTTGAAACTTTGTTACTACAAATAATAAGTTTGGAGATATAGTATATAGTAATATAGAATAATTTGTTGTAATAAATCCCGCCCAAAAAACAGTTGTGATATTTAAACTTTTATAATTATTTACAAATAAATGCAAAATGTCAGTGTCACATTTTTTTGGGAGGTATGAGTACATTTAATATATATTATTGCATTATTAATTAAATATGTATTTAAATAATAGGTATGTGGATATTACATATATCATTACGAAATACTGCTAATACCGTCAATGAATTTGAAGAATTTTGAACATATTAGAATAGTAGGACAAAATTTCTCATAGAACGAAAGAAGAGAACCAATTTGAATTATTTGTGTGTCCAAGAAATGTTAAATTCGTTACTTATAGGGCGCGAGCAGTCATGTGACTTTGTTGGCCTTGGCAAGTAGATATGCTGATCCGTGTCAGAATGACGGCTAGTACTTATTTACATAGATATCACAATTGTCATATGTCACAATTTTTCATTCAAAATTTCAAAATATTCTGATGTTTATTTGTTGTCCATAGTATCCATACTATGGACTTATCGAAAATAATCCACATGAATTTGGAAAATCATAATGTTTTGAATGAAAATTATGATAGTTGACACCTATGTACATTAGTAGATGTCATTCTGACACGGGTCCGCATATCTGCATGCCAAGGCCAACAAAGTCACATAACTCCTTGCGCCCTATGCAACATAAAATTAAAATGGCGATTTTTTTCGTTATGTAGGATTAAATTATTGTTTATAGAATACCGTTTTAACAATTGTCGTTATAATAACAATATAACAATGCATAATGTCATAACAAACGTTTACCGAATAAGCCTATTAAACGATTTTTGTTATTATTTTAACGATATAACGTTTTAACTATTCGATATATCATAACGATGCTTACAGAATATCCCTGTAAATCTCTATGTTCATAAGCTACGCAAGGTAAATGAACAATAAATATTTAGGTGCATATTAAAATAAGGTACTTGCACCCTAAGCAAATGAACATTAAAAAAATAAATGTGCACATACAAATAGGATTCTTGCACGCTAGGCAAATTAACAATATAATAGGTTTGTGCATTAGGTTAAGTTATGTTAAGGTATGTTTAGAAATAGTTATTTACATACTAAGTGCGGGAAGACACTCATCCCGCATGAGCGCTTATTTGAGGCACGAGCGAGCTTGCGAGCGAAGGCTTCATTTGCGCGAAGCGCGAATGCGTGGATGACGTCTTCCCGCAAGAAGTTTGTACAATACTTTTTGTAACGAACAAAATCATTATTAATACAGTATAAATGTCAACATAATTGTACAAAATTCGCAAATATACAAGTAAATAGCACAGCAGCAATTTCATAGCAACGGTTGTTAAGTAAATTGTTGATTTCGGAAACATAATTGTTTGCATATTTTTTCAGATTTAAAAGTTGTCAAAATGTCTGATATTTCTTGTATGCCTTCCGAAATTTAAGGCTGGAGACAACGAATAAACGCTTTTTTAACTTATCATAATGGCAAATGTGTTAATTCACCTGTAATTCAGTATGTAAATAACATATAAACTAAATTAAGCAGAAGTTCTAACGCATATTGTATGTTGTACTTACCAACTTTTCAAATAATTAAATAAAAAACAATGTCCGGCACATGCCTCTATTTTACTGGTAGTTTAATTGTCAGTGTAAGTGTAAATATCTGATAATTTAAATTTAAGGTTATGTTCTATTTTGATATTGGACAGATGACAGATTGTTCTCAAACAGATTGCACTGATGGTAGGCAAATTTATTATTTATTAATAAATTATTTATTCTTATTGGTTTTTAATGCTTGAAAATCGTCAATTTTCGAAAAATTTATAAACTATATATTTTCTCATTTTATTCTATTAATTGCTAATAGATAGCGTTAGTAGTATTAAAATGTCAAAATTAGCAATGAAATTTCTAATTTAATTTAGATAATTTTTATTCATTCAACTAATTTTCCTCAATTATCTTGTTCTTATATTAAATTTGTTGTAATGTGTAAAAAAATTAAAAATATAATAACACTTTTAAGCTACTCAATCAAAGTAGTTTCCATTGAAACACTACTGCGCGGAAGTAAAACAATAACGGGAATATGGCCTTTCGGATTGTGAGTTGGCTGCGGGAAACATTAGTTTCTAGGTAGTGAGTACGAAAATGGTCATTTTGTAACAATGCACGAGTCGATTACTTGGAGTATAATATATGTATTTTTAACTAGATACGCGAAAGCATATATTCCATAATGCAAGTTTGTGTTATGTGTAGGATTAAGAGAGATGGTATAAGGATTTGTATAGGAGCGAGTGAGGTAGAGAGCAAGGGTAAGAAAAAACCATAGTACGCAGACTCACAACACGTCATTTTCTTTGCACGTGCTGTGATAAATCCGTAAATCTACCTCATTTAAATTTGAGATGTTGGTGACATCACTTCGATAACTTAGCATAACGGAAAAAGTAATAAGAAAATATCAAAATATTTTCATGAAAATGTTATATATTCAAAAGTGTATATCAATAAGCGAGATATTATGAAAATATATAATAATAAAAAAATTAATAATTTAATAATGGAAAAAACATGGGTTCGTAGCCCTGGGTTTTATTAAATAAATAAAGAAGTTTATCCTTCCTTGCATACTAAGTTTTATTTTTAACACAAAAAATAATTATAATTACTTACAATTTTTGTTCGTCTTGTAGGACTGACACTTAAGAATTTCTTATTAAATAATTAATTAAAATTTCCAAACAGAATTTTGATACACTTGCCGAAATTAAATATTGAAAAGTGAATCAACTAATTGTCTAATGAGTGTGTCGCGAATTGTTTTCTCACAGATTAGAACCAATAAAATGTATACTAAAAGTGTATACTTTATAAAAATATGAGACAAAAAACTGGCATTCGTTATCATAAGTATAATAAATTAATATTATCATGTAACGAATAAAACTTGTAAAAAGTATTGAATTAATTTCTTCTCACTCTCATTCATTAATATTCCCTACATTTATTTTATTCTTAAACCTGGTTTACATGTTCAAGTACATTCAGTTTTAAAGTAAATAAAATATAATTGTTCAAATGAATCGTAACAGCAATGATTTTAATGTCGTGAAAAAAAAACATTGATGCGAAATTGTTGAATTAAATTTTTATTATTTTTTAACTAATTTTATTTGAACATTTCATAATATTCCTCCCGCATTAAGTATTTCAAATTTGAATTGAAAAATTGCGCGGTCTTCGTGCTGAGAGTTGGTTTTTACCATTGTTCTCTATCTTTCTGTTTGCACAAAGAAGCCAAATTATGCTGGCCTCATGGGCAATATATAAGTGCGAAAGAGACGGATTGATTTTCCCTCTTGTACATAACTCCTGGTGAGCCACGCCACGCTGCGACTTGGCCTCTCTCGTTCCGGACAGAGCGCGCAGTAAGTACTACAACAAAATGCTTGCTTCAAACTAGTATATTTATATTATTTTCAATTAGTTTTTGTAAAAACGATTTAATAATTACTATTTACTGTTACTGTTGTTATTTTTTGTTTTGATTAATTTAAAACTATTATTTCCAACGACCACACATATATTTGTGATTGTTGATTATTTATATTTTAATTGTTCTGTTACTTGTTACAGTTATTTAAACTAAACATTTATAAACAATGTATAGCTGTTAATAAATCATGAATTGTAAAATTGTACAATAATTACTTTTGCAATCTTACAAGCGTAGATAAAAGCATAGGAATAAGTACGTGAGGATGAGAATTTCTCGGCCTAGGTTGAGTGGTGTGAAGAACTCACGAACTCTGTAACTGGCTGGGCTACACGCTGCACAGTCTAGCGTCGAGCCTGCCATTTCAGCATTAATGTCTATAGAAAAGGAATTGTTAACAGATTTATCAAAAAGGAACAATTTTACGATGACATAATCAACAGATTTGATAATAGAAAAGAAGCCCGGATTGATTTAATATACAAATCAATACTATATTTTTTTGTTTTTGTTTTTTCTAATTTCCCGTACATTTACAATAGCTATATCTAATTTTTTTTCACCGCACTCTAAATTTACGCACCGCCACTATTCAGTTATATGATCTCAGGTCGACCATGTACTTTACTTATTTTAACCGGCGATGACCAACTCATATAACTAAAAACATCTGCGTAGCCAGACAAATAAACTTGTCAACGCATTATCTGCATGACCCGACTATGCATAGACAGATATTATATTTCACCCCACAAGTGTCCTCTTTTTAATGTGAAAATAAATTGAACCCGTATGTAGATATGTACATGTTTTTAAAATAATGTCATGAAACACTGTATTTGAAACAATAAAGTACAAAATTATAAATTATGGTAATAACTTTGAAATATATTATACTGAGATAAAATCTCATTTTATTTAATACAACGGCCACATAAAACATGAAATTGAGTTCAACAAAACTAAACCAATGTTCCGCCAATAAATTTGATTTTGAACTAACAAAAATATAAGCTCTAGATAAATTACCTGTGCAGCATTCTTCATTTTATACATACTTACTTCAATACAGCATTGCATGAATTTTACTTCGTTTTAGTAAATAGCGCTTGAGATTGAGTCACCTGATATTAGTGGTATTAAGTACATGCTTTAAATAAAGAACGTAAATTCGTGAATTCAAAGTTCGTTCATTCTCACCTGTCGTAAGAAGAAGTATATGTATCATGCTAAAAATCGCATAACACGGGTAATTTGGATTTAATGTGGCTATGTATTTACATTGTAATTTAAAAGTTTCCTGTTCTGTACTAGAAATAACTCTTATATTCGATACATACAAAAAATCACGCATGTATCATTTAGTGGATTAGCAGAAACCCGAAAATAATAACAACATCAGCATCATACAACAACAAATCCACACTTTTAATATATTAAAGTGACCAATTTTCGATTCATAGTGAAAATTAATTACTAATAGATTTGGATTCGGCGTGACTTTTTAAATTGTAATTTAAAATTCTCCTGTAAACTTTAGGTAAAGCCGGAATTACGATATTCGTAACGGGCCGGCATGTAAAGTAACGTAACGGAAAGTGACGTGAACGTAACGTGAAGCAGAGTAGTGTCTATTTACGATGACCGTTACGCAACGAAACGAGATGTATCGTTTTCAAGCGAAAACACACATTACATAGTAATCTTAAACATTATATCCGTATATAAGACAAAAGTTCCGGATACCATAACTTCAATACCACGATTCCAAAAATTATAATTTTTTCGTATTCCCCAAGTTTACATCCAGAAGAACAAGTGATTAGATTTTGGTTATAATTGGTGAACCGGAAGTACCCTCATTTGAAGATTTAACAGTTAAATTTGATTTATTGACATTTAACGTTGAATATATTATTCTCTATACGATTTGATTACATTTTATACTTCATATTCAATAGATACAGAGTTAAAGAATTTTAAAGAAATTAAATTTTATAATTCAGCCAGCTATGCTAAACATGGAAACTATTAATATATTCATATAATTCAAATTGACAGATGTCAGTATCAATAAAAAGTAAATTAATGTGGCAGAGATGAGGATGTTGAAGTAGATGTTGGGGAAAACACGGAAAGATACGGTAAGAAAATAACTCTAGTATTACAAGTTTCTAGAAAGATACAAGAAAGATGGTTACATTGGTTTGAACATGTCATGAGGAGAAATGAAGAATTATATTGGAACAAGAATGAATAGTTTAGTAATAGGATGTTGAAGAAACAGAGGAGGACCAAAGATAAGATGGAAGGACTGTATTGCGGAAGACTTGAGAGAAAAGGAACTGAATGATAACGACACGCAAAAATAGCGACCCCTAAGGAATGGGAAAAGTTAAAGAAGAAGAAGATATCAGTGTCAAGTGCAATTTGAATAGTTTTTTTATGAAATAATTTTACTGGAAATTTAGAATCTTTTGCAAGAAAAATTATGTATGGAATTTATACATTATACACAGGATTGACGGAAGCTATTGTGCTGGCCACATCAGATTTTTTTTTAATGAAATAGCAACATCGTGCACAATCATACACACGGTTAAATTTTAAGAAACTAGCACTCCTGCAACAACAATAACAATACCACTGACTACTGACTGCTGATGCCCATGGCGCACGTGCACATTGTGCATCCCTAGGTAGAGAGCTTTCGTATTGGTTCCTAATATCATGTGATGCACGTAACGTAACATAACCGGAAAGTTTAACTTTGGTTATTAGCAATCTTTCTCATTACATTATGTTCAGTCCCGTCTCTGCATGGCTGTCATAATCAGTTCCATACGCAAACATGTGTTCAATGTTTTGCGTTACGGTTACGTCCCGTCACGTTACGTCACTTTCCGTCCCGTTACGAACACCGTAATCCCGGCATAACTGCTGATCACAAAGCGAATAGTTATTCGCGTGGGCGTGTCACAGAGCGTGTCCTAGAATTGAGACAGTTTTCATCTAACTCGTCCTGCGATCAGTAAAAAACTTCTAGCTATGCATTTCTGCTAACTTAGCAAATTTAGCCGTCTGTCCTCTCTGGTCTATATTTATAGACATCACGCCATATAATCTACCTATTATGCCATGTCACGTAAACGTTAACATTATGTAGAAAACACCTTGTAACGTTTATTTATTTTAGTGAAATGTAAAAATCAGAGAAATATTACAGTAGAGCGTCAATAATCCGGATTAATTGGGACCGGACCCCATCCGGATTTTTGACGTGTCCGGATTTTCGAAATGAACCAATAAAATACTTTTTGGATGTCTTCAACGCAAAATATTAGCTGCAATCGGTCATAAATTACTGTGATGTTTAGAGAAGAGGAGCGGATAAATGAAACTATTCATTATTAATAAAAATTTACATTTTTTAGTCGTTTTTGTTGCTGTATACACACATTGTTCCTTTACAAGCAATTTTTTTTTTGCCAGAATCGAATCCGGATTATCGATCGTCCGGAATTTTGACGTCCGGATTAATGACGCTCTACTGTATTAATTAAAATAATACGTTTATTAAACGATAAATATTTAGGATAAATATTAAAAAGATAATAAAAATAACTAACACTATGATTAAATAATTATAAACACTATATTTATTACTAAGAATATTATTAAATAAATACTTAAATACTAAGATTATTTATTTAACCAATATTTATTTAACTACATTTATTATAACTACATTTTTTTATATAACTACATTTATTTATGTTCACCAATCGTAGACTGTATATTTATATCACCAACTTCATTGCTGGTTGCTTCTATATATCAGACTATTTTTCCGCTGTCCTTCCGACGGTTTATATAGCGCGATGTCATTTCTCTAGAATGTTCTCCATCTTTCCATCGAATACAAAGGATCACCCCACCGGATGTAATTAACCAGTCTAAACGCGTATGGGTTTTCCCCCTCGGGGGATTACGTCATCGCTCGAGAACATGCTACCAGTGGCGGCGCAAGGTTACGTTACTGCACATTACTTTATATCCCATCCCGTTACACCATCGTAATCTCGGCGTGAAATCATATAGGAGATATTCAGTCCTATTTTATACGGAAGTCTTAGCGATGTTACAATTTTAACCAATAGAAACAAATGTCAATCAGGTCATTTTCATGTTTTAGTCAGTGTTCGAAATTATTATTGGTTTTTTGCTATAGCGATGTTGCTAAGACATAACAACTTTCTTACAAAATAGGGGTGATTGGAGATTTTGATATATAGTACGTTTGATGGACTCCAAAATCCGATTCTAATATATTTGCGATTATGTCTCTCTATGTGTGCTTGCGGAAAGTATGGCTAATCTGGGTTGCAGTTAATCTTATTAAATAACGAGTAGAAAGGGAGTAACATAACTTTGTCATTAAATAATCATCGGGAATCCTGTGTAAAATAACATAAAATTACACATTTGGGAACGTAAATCGATCAATAATGTTGGATACATTGGAACTTTGCACTCTGGGGTTTAATTAAACGAGTGTTCGACTCTGCCTGATCTACCCTCATACATTAATTACCTCTTTAGCATACATTAACCAATGATACTGTAACGTTTTTATTTATATGGGTGAAGTGTAAAACATAGACAAATATTATTAACCAAAGAATACGTTTATTAAACGATAATTAATTAAGATTAAATATTAAAAGATAATAAAAACAAATAACACTATGATTAAATAATTATAAACACTAAGAATATTATTAAATGCTTAAACACTACGATTATTTATTTAACTAACATTTATATCACAACACTTATTTATATAACTACATTTATTTATGTTGACAACTGTTAAACTGTTTATTTATATCACCGAGTTCATATCTGCTTGCTGGTATATATGAGACTGATCCCCCGCTGTTCTCCCGACGGTATTTATACAGCCCCTATCATTCTAGAACTCTTCTAAAGCGACAATGACTCGTATACAAAGGAATGAGGTCACGGCGCAATTAACCTGTCTCAGCGCGTCGGGGATTGTATTATCGCTCTGGTACGTTCTTTCGAAGGGATACGTCATTGTTCGCGAACATGCTATCAGTAGCGGCACATGCATACTTTTCTCTCAGGGGTGCACGTCACACTGCCCCCTCCTTAAGACTGTTTCGTCCCGGAACAGTTCTCGATGGCAATATCTGCACGTATTACCCTTGGTACATTTGGAAGTCCACGTGGTACACCAAACTGCATACACACTCTTTGACTAAGGTTTCAGCGACCGTGATGGCTTCCTGGTAGATAGGCTTCAACCTACTTGGTGAAGTAGTCCATGACAACCACAATGTATTTATTTCCGTCTTCTCTTTCTGGAACTGGTCCGGCCACGTCAATCGCAATGCGCTCAAATGGACTGCCAACGTTGTATTGACGCATTGGACTTTTCGTCGTCTATGAGGGCCGTTGCTTCCAGCGCAAACCACACATTTCTTCCACCAGTCTTTAACGTCTTTCTTGCACTTAACCCAGTAAAATCGCTGACGCAATCTTTCTAATGCTTTGTTGACTCCCAAATGGCCACCTCCAGATCTGTCATGGATCTCTTTTAACACGTCTGGTACTCTACTCTTAGGAATGACCAACTGAGTTCTCTTCTCAGTTCCACGGCATTCTCAACCACACGCTTTAACAGGCCATCAATCACCATGGAGTCACATTGCGCCCAGTACGATTTTACAATCTGTGACTGTGGTGCAACATCTTCCCATATTGGTTTGCTCTCGTCGCTTTCCATTCCAGTAATATTTTCAAAGTCGGGTCCTTGCGTAGTCCATCGGGCTGCCAACTATCGTTGACTACTGTTGTTCTGGCAATGGTGGAATGTTTTTCTCCTAGTCGACTACCATATTTGCCTCCCTTAGCATGGCCTTCTGAACAATGCGTCGACGTTACTTGCCTTTCTTTCAAGTTCCTTTCTCTGTCTTGACTTTCTTCTTCCTTGTGGTGAGAGGTATGGCATCGTCGTCATCGTTATCTATCTCGAGTTTTCGTTTTCCACTCGAGCTGTCCATACGAATCGCCATGGGCACGCTTCCCCGCTGTCTTTAGGCCCCGTTTCAAACTCCTTAGATTGCAATCGCAGCTGCTCGTCGGTGAACTACTCACTTCCGGTTGGCTTTCCTCTACATCTGGAATTTCTTCCTAGATTTCTTTTTCTAATTTCTTACTGAGCACGCACTTTTTCTCTCACGCGGTCCCTTTTTCTTTCGCTTCCGTCTTCTTTTGTAAAAGCGGAGTTTCTTTCTTCTAGCAAACACTTCATCTGTAATTCGTCGCACTTTTTCATCTATGCCTTCGGTGTTTACATTTCCCTTAGCATAAATATTACGCATTCGCGATTGGTTACGTGAAACTTGTTTGGCGGCTTCACGATCTGATACATATGAGAGTACGTCAACCATAGTTTTTGGGCGGCTTAATTGCAGTGCTTGCTGAGTATTGCTGTCTCGAACTCCGGAGATGAACCTTTGAGTGGCCAGGTACTTCAAATCGCTGTCAGGAGCCGTAGAATGTGCGAGACGACCCAAATGACTCACGTTGGCCCCAAACTCCAGAAGGCTTTCTTCAATTTTTCTAGAAGTCTTCTCCAATTCTTGTTTCAATATTTGCTCCAGAAGCCTAGAATTTTCCAATTTCCGCTCCAACATTTGTTTCCGTAATTCCAGAATTCTCCTCTACTCTTCCAGAATTCACCTTCAATTCCTGGTCCAATTTCTGCTCCAGAATTTCATAATTCTCCTCTACTCTTCCAGAATTCGACTCCAATTCCTCTTCCAATTTCTGCTCAAAAATTCCAGAATCTTCTTCAGCTTTTCTAGAACTCTCATTCAATTCACGTTCAATTGTTCTAGAATGTTCGATTAATTCTCCGTCCAGTACTCCAGAATGTTCCTCCACTTTTCTATAATTTTCATTTAATTCCCTTTCCAGTGTTCTAGAATATTCCTTTAATTCTTCTTTCAGGGTTCTGGAACTTACCTCCACTTTTCCAGAACTTTCATGCAATTCTCTTTCCAATGTTCTAGAATGTTCCTTTAATTCTTCGTCCAGTGCTCCGGAATTTTCCTCCGATTTTCTAGAACCTTCATGCAATTCCCTTTCCAATGTTCTAGAATGTTCCTTTAATTCTTCGTCCAGTGCTCCGGAATTTTCCTCCGATTTTCTAGAACCTTCATGCAATTCCCTTTCCAATGTTCTAGAATGTACCTTTAATTCTTCTTCCAGTGCTCCGGAACTTTCCTCCGCTTTTGTAGAATTTTCCGCCAATCTCTGCACAGAACTTCTAGAACTTTCTTGTAATCTTTGTGCGAATACTTTACAATATTCGAATACGTAACACGGAACTTCGAATAAGTAATCGTCAGGATTTTCACCAGCTTCGATTAAAGCTTGCTGCAGTCTTTCTTGAAGCTCTATCTTCTTTCCTGTTACTTCCAAATCTAGTTCTTCCAGTTCCGTCTTGAGATCACATACTTTCAATTCACTTAATTTTAATAGTTTAGGCATTTTATTTATTTTTATTTACACTTCACAGTTATGAACAACCCCACACCTGACACCAATTGTACGTTTTTTATTTATATGGGTGAAGTGTAAAACATAGACAAATATTATTAACCAAAGAATACGTTTATTAAACGATAATTAATTAAGACTAAATATTAAAAGATAATAAAAACAAATAACACTATGATTAAATAATTATAAACACTAAGAATATTATTAAATGCTTAAACACTACGATTATTTATTTAACTAACATTTATATCACAACACTTATTTATATAACTACATTTATTTATGTTGACAACTGTTAAACTGTTTATTTATATCACCGAGTTCATATCTGCTTGCTGGTATATATGAGACTGATCCCCCGCTGTTCTCCCGACGGTATTTATACAGCCCCTATCATTCTAGAACTCTTCTAAAGCGACAATGACCCGTATACAAAGGAATGAGGTCACGGCGCAATTAACCTGTCTCAGCGCGTCGGGGATTGTATTATCGCTCTGGTACGTTCTTTCGAAGGGATTACGTCATTGTTCGCGAACATGCTATCAGTAGCGGCGCATGCATACTTTTCTCTCAGGGGTGCACGTCACAATACATATTTCGGTCAGTTCGCAACCTATGCCTAAGGTACGTAATTGTGCCTACTATTGACATTTTAAAGATATTATGAAAAAATTATGGTTGTAAAGCAAAAATCTAATTTCTAAATTTATATTCCAAAACGTGAATTGACACACAAAGACGTACCAGGGACGTACCCAGGGGTGGACCAGGGTGGTCTGACCCTCCATTGGCCCACACGCGTAAAAGTCAAATGAGGGAAAACATTTCTCGCACATTACTTAAACTGTATTTCTCAATCCAAAACAATAATAGCATTTATGGTAAAGAAACGGTAATATTATTTTATTCACAATCATTATAGTTATATGTCGATTCCTAACCTTATAGAGGTTGGGAAATACGTCATTCCTAACTGCAATGAAAATCTCTTAGGTGGGATATAATAGATTTCACTTCCACCCCGCGGGTTGGAAATGTTTATATAGGGGTTGCCTAGCAAAATTGTCATAGATCCGTATAATAAAGTAGGCTAAACAAGTTTCAATAGAACTGTCAAAAAATATGAATAAAATTAAAGGTTATAAACTGACTGATATATTTTGAAAATTATTAATTTAAAAAGAGCATGATTGTGAATAAAATAGTATACATATCTTAGTGGAAGTTTCATTACAGCCTCGCTCTGTATCTCACCTCGAGACTTCGTCTCGTCTACATAAGCCCTAGGCTGTAATGAAACACATCCCACCTCGGATGTAATACACTATTACTGTACAGTACAGAGTAGATATAATATCTATATTCAATGCATTTCATCATTTCAACAGAAGAGACGAGTTGGCATTAATTTTAAGGTTATTTGGAACTGATTTATGTCTGTTTTATAACTTTTTATTGTGGGTTGGGTAGTGTAAGTAACTCTCTGTCGATTTTTTTTACAAAACATCTTTCATTACATATAGTGTATGTTTAATAATGTTAAACTTAATCCTACAAATTAATATCTGTTTAAATACGTATGTATATATGCTTCACTAATTGTATTTTTGTTATTTGTGTTCTAATGAAAAAGGTAAGTAGCAGTACAAAACTTTCTTAGTGGCCCACCTAAAAAAATTTTGGCCCACCCTACAAAAATATACTGGTTACGTCCTTGAGACTTAGGGGAGTGGGGGGGAATTGGAGCCTACTAAGGAAAAAATTAAAAAACGGTAACGAATTGTCAATCATTTATTTTTATCACTTTAAATCAGTCTTCTGGTTATAAAGCTATAATAGTATTAGAATTTTAACTTTAAAAAAATATGGTAAGTAATAAAAAAACACGTTTTTCTAAAAAATGTCTTTCGCTCCAATTACCCTACGAGTCGGTCAATGAGAGCCTAAAATTTTCCCACATGTTATCAATCTTATTTTAATAGTTTCACAATAATTTCAGTGATATTATAACAAGAAAATGCTAAACAAGGAAAATTAAAGTAACAAAAATGTGCTTTACCACTAAAATATGTTAAAGAACATTTTATAGATTTAAGCAAAATCTACAAATAAAATCTTTTGGTTTATCAGAACCTAAGCATTCAGAATGAGCCCATTTACCACAGCTTCTACATCGATACCATAGTTCATTATTTTTTCCAACATCTAAACAAATGATACACTCATTTTCTTCACCGGAGTACTCAGAGTCATCATCACAAATTGTAGCCTCATCAATACAGGACTCATCAGTCGAAGTGTCATCGTGAAATAGGTTTCTGGTAGCTTTCTTTAATTTATCAGCTGCGTTATTCTTCGCCTTTGTTTTGAGGGTCTTTCCTCTATTTTTTTTATTAATAGTTTTGTTATCTTTTTCTATTCGTTTTTTCTTTTTTTCTTCAAATATATCCTTCATAGGGGTACTGGTTAGGATTTCCGAACGCTGCTTCTTTTTGGTGGCTTTTTTAGGGTTCGGATTCATTTGTGGTCGTGGGCTCAATTCACTGAGAACACGGGAAAAGTTTTGGGAATCTACTGTTTGACAAGTTTGCTGCAACGGCAGTTGTTCAACAAGCTCCGGTTGTTGTGAAGTAATCGTAGCTGTCGGCTGTGCAACGGGATGATTGTTTGGATTATTTGTAGTAAGAGTAGGGGTAATGTTTAAATCTTCAGTCTCAATAAAGTCTTCTTCAGAAAAGACTGCTGGATTCATAAGAAATATTCCCGTCGTTTTAAAGCCAGATATTCCCTTGTCCAAAGACGCGACTTTTGTATACGCTTTGTTGAACAGTCCAGCAATTTCATAGGGAGTTATTTTAACTAAATTTCGTGACTTCAAAAACAAGTCACATTCCCTGCTATACGCTGTATTAAGAGGTCAAAAAAAAGTTACGTCTAGGGGTTGCAAACGATGTGATGAATGTGGAGGGATGCTTAACATGGTTATGTTATTCTTTTTCGCCATTTCCCATGCTTCTAGTGTAGCATGGCTATTATGGTTATCCATTATTAGTAGGACTGGTTTATCAGTAGAAGGATTTACAAAAGAAATAAAATGTTGTAACCATATCAGGAATATTTGTTCATTCGTCCACCCGTTATGTGTGCAAGTATAAACAGCACCTAGAGGTCCATCGCGTTCAAGGTGAGTGCCGCTGTCGGGGGAAAATGAAGAGTGGTGGTATAAAGGTTCCAGAAGCACTCATCGCACAAATTGCTGTGACGTTTTTTCCTCTCTCCCATGATGTCACGGCACCTATACGTTTTTGTCCTCTAGGGGCAATTATCTTTTCAGGTTCATGGACAGTGGCGAACCCGGTTTCGTCCATATTATATATATTGTGAGGTTGAAACTTAAATTTTGACATTACTATGTCAAGGTTTTCAAAGAACCGACTAACTTCATTCTTGTTAAAACCGAGGATTCTATTGATACTAGTCGCTTCCGGTTTTCTGATGCTTAGTACAGGGTGTCGTTTCATAAATCCCTGCAACCAATCTTTGCCGGCAGTTTTATTTTTGGTGTCAAACCTTTTCTCAACACCAAATGTCTCAGCCACGTTATAGCATACTTTGCGAAACTGGCTCCTAGTTAGACAGTAAAACATATTTGACATCTTCAGAAGATGATCAACTAAGATTATTTCCTGCTCATTGGTAAATACAGGTTTTCTTCCGAGCATTGGAGGACGACAATAAGTATCATCATTGGCAATTGCTGCTCTGTATCGTTTCTTCAAAGTACTGTAAGGTATTCCGGATTCCTCTGCCACTTTGCGCACAGATTTTCCTTCATTTTGTATAACTTTTATAGCATTTTCTAATGAAATAGACGTCCAACTAGCTTTTAGTGTTGTTCTTTTTCTGTTTCTGGGCATCTAGAATAATTAAAATCGTGCATTTTAGAATAGGGGATATAAAATGTACGAAGGGGTAATTAGAGCCGTAGTGGGGTAATGGGAGCCGTCTAGGCTCCAATTGCCCGAAATTCCACCATTTTGAAATTCATAAAAATAAAGTAAATAAACTATTTTACTCTTCTATCTTAATGTATGTATAAAAAAATCATGCATCTAGCTACGCAATGAACACAAGAAATAATAAAATAAATAAAACTGAATTACTTACCGTGATTTACAAACTTGTATAAACTCCTATAACCTAGGAGGCGAAAACACATTTGCAACTGTTATGTGCGTATGCGCACCACTAGCCGGCTGGCAAGAACCAACGTACTTTGACGAACATTGACGGACATGTACGAGTTGCTTTGGAAAGATTTAAACGTTGGTAGGTACTTATTTTGCAGGGGCTCTCATTGCCCTCCGGCTCTCATTACCCCACGCTCCCCTACCTACATATTCAAATTATTTGTGATTTTTACACAGTAAAAATTTATATCAGGCTCACTTTAAGACTTTAATTAAAAGACTTTATCTGTATTTTAAAGTAATGCTGCAGTGCTCGCTAAAGTGCTAAAGTTATATTATGAAAACGAACATAACTTTCATTTTAATTTAAAGTGTTAAAGTGAAGTTTATTATGGAAACAGCCTTTGGTATGGAAATATCATTAGTAGTATATGCTCCATTTAATAATCACCACAGGAATTTTCAATCGTCTTTTGTTTCTGAAATATAGGCTAACTCTTGATTTTCACTTAATTTGCAAATATTGAATCTCTGATATTATACGAGATAACGAAAAAACTTAGTAATTAATTACAGAGATATAACAAACATTTATATAGGAGTAATAGGAACTTATACTAAAAAATAGTCTCATCTTTTCCCTTATTTTATAGGCTTCTCATTGATATATATATATATATATATATATATATATATATATATATATATATATATATATATATATATATATATATACAGGGTGTAACAGAAATAAGTACATTAAATTTAACCAGTAATAGAACTCGTCGAGAGCAACAATATTTCTTAATAACTTTTTTTCGAAATCTCAATTTTCTTTGGCATTTTTAACCCACCATAAATTAACGAGTCGTTTAGGTTTTTTCATAAGAATATAATCCAGTAGCAATAACAATGAAACAATTGTACTCCTAGAATAGCACTACAACACATAGTATCACATATGACAATTTAGAGGATATTTAAACAACAGTTATATTTCATCGACGCCATCAGTATTGTATTGACAATTACGGTGACCATTTTGAACGTATTGTGATTTCATTTAAGACTGCATCACTTTTCATCATCTTTATGTTTTTTCTTGTTCCGTCAATTGTACAATTGTTCCTGGTCGACTGCATCCTATAAATATCCTAACATTTTTGGATTGTGTAACTGTTGTGACATAAAAATTGACGTATAATATTTTTTGTTACCTTAGTCTGGTATTCTATTCTATCTCTTATCTTTCCCAATTTGTGTATAGTTTCATCCTCTGATGTATCTATCAATATATTCATCAGTGTGTAATCATTCTTTCATTCAGTCACAAATCACAACTGTGGTCACAACGGAAAAAAACTAGAAACAGCTATTTGTAGACGCACGCCATACGCACGTGCAGAATTTTGGCATTATCAACACTAATAAATAATTACTGGCAATAAACTCACGAAATAAGAAAAAATAATATTCTTCCGACATATAAAACGTCAATCATTTGTTTACAATTTTATTTCATTTCCAAGGCTATCCCTATTTTTGAGCTAATTTTCCATATTTTCATATATAATTTCTGCCGATATAGAGCTTGTAAAATTAATTCTGATTATTGATGTAGAATTTTATGCTCTACAACTTTTATTTGAAGCATTTTTACCTAAAATAATTAGGGAAGCAGGAAATTAAGAAAGTATGATTTTACATGTTAAAGTCCTATGTTCCGGTGTCGCGGTCACCACGCTGTATAACATATGACTACATTCTTTTGTTTGTTTTAAACATAGATAATACTTACATGAATTTTTAAATGATTGAGGTGAAAAAATTGACAATTATTAAGAAACAAGTGATAATATCAATTAAAGATCATTTGTTAATTTTGAATCTACGTTAGTTAAATTATTTTAATCAACGTTATATTGTTGGCTTTGTCATAATTTGAAAAATGTAGTTGAATATTTGTTCTGAAGGATACAAATTAAGAAATGAAGAAAATAAAATTAGCAATAAACTAATGATGATAATTATGTTATTTATATTTTCATTTGTTTTATAATAATTTTCAGGTTTTTATACATCATTGAAAAGCTTATAAAATATGAATAAATATGAAAATATGAGATTATATTCAATACAGATTCCTATTTAAAATAATATTAGATTTGGGTTATATGTTGAGAGAATGATTTTGAAAAAAATCAATCATGTACAGTAATTTTGTTAAAGATGTCCGACCAAGGTCATCTCTATCATTAACGAATTAACAAATTGGCATACATTTATCTCTCTCATTTGTAAACACTACAAGCGTGTGTGATAATGATGGCTACAACCTGCTTGTCTTTAAAAATTCATATTGATTCGACTAAGTTAGGACATCCCATTTTAAAATTATGCTCATTGTTGACAATACTTTCGCTGGAACGTAAGTTGATTTATTAATTCAGATATCTTACCTTGGCGAATAATGCGTTTACTGTAAAATATATTTTTATAATAATAAAATAATAATAGTATCTTAATATTATGTACCCTCATAAAAACTAAGTAAACGACACTACTGAATTTGACAAAATCGGCGGAGTTAAAATCTTAATTCATACAATTCGTATATGATCTTGATTGGACATCTTTAAAAAAATACTGTACATTGCGTTATTCTATATAAAAATGGTTCTTTTTATATCAAGGCACTGATGTTCTATTTTATCACGAATGTGGAATTTATTATATGCGTGATAAAAAGGAACTTCAGTGCCGATAAAATTTAATATGTATTAACTTTTATTTGAAATCGAAAATTGTGAAAATGACAGGAGTATTTATTTTTTAGGTTATGTTTACATAACTTTCAGTCTGACATTCAATGTTGCTAATCTCGGACATTGAAGTTATCGTAAAGAATACTCAAAATTATGGGTTTTATCCCAAACTTATTCATCGAAATTATTTAGTTCGTTCTTCTTGCACATATTTTTGCCATTTTACGTAGAAATTTACTGTTTACCTGCCCAAAGTATCTTACACGACAATAATGATCATAAGTTTGGCAACACTACATTTGAATGAAATTGTATAAATAATTACTTTACTGCCGATTTCTGAACATGACGATTTTTGTGCACTTTAGTGACGATTTCAAATGAGATCTTTTTTTTGTCTCTCTGTAGTTCAAAAACAAATGATGATAGAAACTTCTGTGGTGACTTTTAAATTTATCTAAAAAAGTTGACGTTGGAACGTGCAAACGGTTTTGCTTTATCATTAATATTATTCCAGAAAACTTAGAAAAAACATCAAATATAAAATTTAAAAATAATATAATAGTTCCATATTTTATAATGATTAATGAAAATCATGTAATTATATATAATGAATATAGCCACAAATTCGTGTTTAATTCAAGAAAAGTTATTATTTCTGTGTGCCTTTTTAGTTTGAAACTTTTGGCTAGTCTACAGTCCATACGATGTAACTTGGCGAGTTGGGGCAATTCACATTATCACTGCGGTAATGGGAAAGTTATAAAATCCATAGGCGTACCGAGGAAAAATGAAGTTCAATAAAATTACGAATATTACAAAAAAAAAGAAATTATTTATACAAAAAAATATATTACAAATATTGGAATGAATTATTTATTATATAAATCATATTATAATTAATTATTTTTTAAATTAATAAAGTTAAGAAAATAAAATTTCTATTGCTATTGAGAAAAAAATGCACCAACGCTTATGTATGAATATAACTTGTTGGGTTGAAAAGTACCTGATACCCCGAGTTTGAGTGTATTAGGATGAAATTTGCTTTGTGTAAGGCAATAAAACATTGTAAAATCACTATTTCACTTCTGAAGCTGTGCGGCATCGAAGTAAAAGTAAATATTTGACAAAACGCAACTTAGGAATAGTGAACTGAATTACATTCTTTTGGATCGCCAAGTTAAATCGTATGGACTGTAAATTCTGCTTGTTAGCTGACCTAATATTTCCCTATTGTAGAAGTTGGCTTCGGAAGTTACCTGATAGAGACGCCAAGAATCTCTTGCAGACAGATCAGCAATTTATGACTTTTATAATGAGTTGCAACCCGTAAATGTTTTATGATAGCCAAGTTTCCTCATTGGAAAATATCCCATGTTTGAAAAGCTTATGAGCCAACTTTCAAACTAAACTGAATAGTGAAAATGAAACTTCATCGTCTAACACGAATTTTTCGCTCGATATTTTCTAAAGTAAACAAGATATATGATATAATATACCAGGAACTAGAAACTTGTTTTCTGCCATTCAGTATGAAAAGATATTTACTTTTCACTATAATTTAAAGTTGAAACTTTGACTTCAATTTTACAGGAACTACATTGAACTGAAAGTTTTATAAGTTGTTTTTCCTACAAAACTACTAAAATTAGGCTTTTTAATATTTGTTTTTAGAATTAAAAATGTCATTTTAAGACACCAGTGTTAAAAAGTGACAGAACATTGTTTGTTTTAACATTTATGGAACAACAAATAGACATTTTTGACATATGTCAATAAATTATTAGAAGTACAAATTTAAATGAAAAAATAGTATATGGTATATGTGATTTTATTTTGTTCGAAGGTTTGGACCACTACTTCCTTCTCACAAAATAAAATATCACTTTTAACGCATTTCATAAATAACTGTTATATCGATACTAGATGTACGGATTCCATTTTATGCTAATTTAAAAATTTAATTTAAAAAACAATTTCTCAATACAAGTCTCACATGGAGCAATTTTTTTAGAATTTACAAATTTACTCTATTGATGATCGAAAAAACTTAATTTAAAAATGTGATACAAATAAATTTAGTATGTTTTAAGAGCGTTAATAGTATATTATGCTATGATTCTCTAATGATAGATATTAACACACGCGCATGAAGTTTACGATCCTCGGCAGGGTTCGTATCGTAATTCATGCAAGTGTATCACACTAACTCGGAGTAGGCAACGAACATAGAAACGTATATCTGATCATTATTCAATTCAAAAGTTAATTTGTCAAAATTGATCTTGAAATGTAATTTTAAGGAGAAAAGGCAATAAAGAAGGATTCAATATATAGCCATTCGCCATTTTCTAATTTGTTTCGATTTCTAAAACAGGGTTGGCCTGATTTAAATAATTTGATTTAAATCATGATTTAAATCGTGATTTAATCAACTGATATTTTTTTAAATAAAAATCGTTTTTCTTCAAGCGTATTATAATATTCATATTATGCTACTGTACACACACTATAGAAGATATTCATTATCTTATTAGTACAACAATCTTGTTCATTATTGTACTAGTAAAAAAATGTTAGTTTCTTAGTTCACCGCTGACGGCAGGAACACAGACCATAGGGTATTTGACAGTTATATCGTTTGTGTTTTGTAGTGTACACAGCCAACTTTGGCTGAAATTTCAAAATTTGAAAAATTCCCAGTTTTCTTTGAAACACTTGAAGAAAAAATAGTATATGTATTGGGAGTAGAACGCCCTTTTTGTGTTTTACCCAGCTTGCCTAGCCTCGGCTATCGCCTCGGCCGCAATAGCTGGGTTCAACACAAAATGACCGCTTTCTACTCCTAATAACATAATATACTATTATTTTTATCAAAGATGAAAAAAAGAAATTATGTAAAATAAAAATGTTTTTTTCTTCATATTATACTACTGTATAATATGAATAGAAGATATTAATTTTCTTACTAGTACAACAATGTTGTTTATTATTGTACTAGTAAAAAAATGTTAGCTTCTTAATTCACCGCGGGCGGCAGTAGGCGTCACTGCAACACAGACCATATTGAAAATTGTTATTTGACAGTTGTATCGTTTGTGTTTTGTAGTGTACACAGCCAACTTTGGCTGAAATTGCAAATTTTATAACTAAAAAAATTCCAAAATAGTTATTTGTATATCAAGGCCGCGAAATCACTCTTTAGCGTACCGAGAGAAAAATTGTCGCCGAAGCCGCTTGCGGCCGAGGCAAGACAATCTCGAGGACGCTAAAGGGTTTCGCGGACAAGGTGTACACAATATTTTTTGTGCAACCGTAAAAAATATGTAATTACAAATTTTATTAATTTTAAACAGTTTCACTGTAAATTGAAAGTTGGCTTTCAAGGTAGCTATGGAATTGTCATTTGATAAACAAAACACTTGTCATAGTGATTGTTTACTCAATTCCGCGGCCGTTACCATGACAGCGGCCGCGAAATGGATTTCGCGGCCGTTGCCATAACAACAACCGCGAAATTCAATTTCGTGGCCTATATTGCAGCTGCGAAATGCCTATTTCGCGGCCGGTTGCACAAAAAAATATATAAAAATCCCCAGTTTTCTTTGAAACACTTGAAGAAAAAATAGTATATGTTATTCGGAGCAGAATGCCCTTTTTTATTTTACCCAGCTAGCCGGGTTCAACACAAAAAGACCGCTTTCTACTCCTAATAACATAATATACTTATTATTTGCTACAAAACTGTTAATAACAACAAAAATATTTTATCACTTTAATTTTCATATAACAAAAGAAAAGAAATAAGTATTTAAATATATAACAAAAAGTAAAAATTGTTTGTTACTTTTTTTAGTTTTATTTTATGTTTAAATAAACCATGCCTAAATAAAACCATGGGGTTTTATTATACAGATTTCGTTTTCGTTTATGAAATAAAATATTTATATTGCTTTTAAAAAAAATTAAAAGGTGCAATAACACCAACAGGTTTTTAAAAATAAAAAACAATCATTATTATGAACCCTGTTCATATAAGATTCCAAGAAGAAAAGCTTTTATTTCTTTAGATAACATTTCTGTGTCGAATTGGCATTTAATTAAATATTTTTAAATTGACATACGTTTCTTTGTTCATATTCTGCTCCGAGTTAGGTATTTTTTTAACACATTGTAGTAATAATTATACATACGTTACATACACTATTTTTCTACATCTATTGATAATAATTAAAAAAATAAACTATAATGCATTAAATTGGTTATATAATTCATTTGTATAATAATGATAATCTGTATCGAAATGAAAAGAAAATCTGTATTATAATGATAATCTGTATCGAAATGAAAAGAAAATCTTATCATAATAATCTGTATCGAAATGAAAATATGTACCATAAAAAGTGTCATTCAAGTACAGATGACATACTTAATAAGTACGAGGCCAAACTCATAATAATTCGGTTGGTTTACTTACATTTTCGACAGATTATAATACCTATACATATGGTAAGAAATTTCTACAAAATTATCGGGGCTATTTTAAGATTAGACTTAAAAATAAAAAAAAAAACTATGGCCCATTGACATAGGGACAACACTCTCAAAAATTTGAGGGGCTTAAGGAAACAATGCCTAATAGAATTAAAGTTGGTATTACTAATAAAGGCGATGTAACCCAATATTAAATTGTGAAATATGTGTATAGCATATTCAGTTTTTATAAGTTTAAAATCTGTATTTTAACGTCGAAATAAACTTGTGGAAATTTCTCACCATTTGCGTAGGTTTTATAATTTATTTGTTGAAAATGTAGACCGGCTGAAATATTATGTAAAGCATTATACTACAGCATAGGAGTAGAAAAAGATTTGTTTCTACTACCATTTACTGTTCATACAGTGAATCAGTTCGTAAACTTTGTGTTTACTATGTGGTTATGCCTACGCGAACGGTATGCTTCAAAATGACTCAACTTGACAACTTGAAACATGTACCCGGGAGGCTTATTTACAAATCCTATCCCAATTCAGCTCCAGTCGATACCGTCATTAGCCGAAGTATCTCTCTATCAATACTAATTGGCATAGGATATGAACATGGGTCAGTGCTGGTGGTGAGCGCATTCATTTAAGAATGTAATTGCATTACTATTACATTAATTTCAAGAAAAAGGCACTGAATTAGTTTTTACCTCTCGCTGAGAGGTATTGGATTCATGCTAAAAATCGCATATACAGAATTTTATTGAATAAGCACGTTTTAAGGTCCTTAGAATCCGAATTTAACGTTTTTACGATGTTGTATGTGTGTGTGTGGATATTGGTTGTACGATTTCTTAAATTCTATTAGACTAAAGATATGTTTAACTACGGAATCCTCACTCTGACATTAATGGGAAGAGCTGAATAGGTTTTGGTAACAATTAGACAACCAGAAGTATAGCATCTTTAAAAAAAATCTTCTAAATATTATTTTTTGAAAATTTATATTATTTCAAATATTAAAGAACATAAAATTCTCTAATCGATACATTTAAAAAAATTATTATACCTTCTATAGATTTAGAGATAAAGAAAATATGTAAAATAATCTGTTGTAATAAATCAGAGCCCAAACAACTCCTTCGTAATCAGTTGAAAAATTATATTGTTTTTAAATGACAGAGAAATGTCAGTGTCAAAAGTCGAAAGACATTACTGAGGGCATTTTCTGGGAAGGTCATTTAATATTTCTTATTGTTTTATTAATTAAATATTTAAAATTGTAGGTATATTAAATATACCCATGGGATTAGGTGGCCGCCTGCCCGAGTGTCTGCTCACAAATCTGGAGAACCGGGTTCGTTCCCGACTGACGCCAAATATTTTGAATTTTAAATGGCACAAAATTGACTCCTGTGGTGGACTCTCCACGGCAGAAATGAGTTAAACTTCCGCATGGTACAAATATGTCATCATCATTACTGAAATCTGTGTACAAAGCAGACTGGCAGACCCAGCAATGGGTAATATGCCGTAGCGATATATTTATTTATTACATATACCGACAATCCCTTCAATGAATTGGAAGAATCTTGAACATTTAGAATGGTATGAAAAAAAAATGCTCATAGAATGAGTTTAAAATTATAAAAAAAATATCTAAATATTTTTGGTATGTACAAGATGTGTTAAAATAACCTACAATGGAAATTGCGAGAGGTATTGTGTTGGCCACAATAGATTTGTTATATAATGACAGTAAAAAAATATTAAAATTATACTAATCTATTTCAAATAAAAATTTATTAATATTTTATATAAAAATCGCACTGAATCAACATGCCAAATTTCAGTTATTAATAATTAATAGAATCTGGAACCTAACACTTTTACTTTTTCTTTTTTAATTGTTACGTATTAACAAAATATAAATAAATCGAAAAAAAATCAACGTTAAAATTATCCACAAAGCCCATGGAAATTAGTATAAATAAATAAGTAGAAATATATAGTCCACAATTAAAAGTACATTTCTAAATATTTGAATTTTTTTTAAGGAAGTTATTGAGTTACAATCTCAACTATCATTATAAATAGGACAGTAGTGTCTATAGGTATCTGTACGCCAGCATCTCGCTTGGTTCATGAGAGCAATGCCATCTATTGATTCCGTGTCGAACAATGTAGACATACTCAAGAGTTGCCTGTCTGCTTCAAGTCACATGGCTATTTGCATATTATGTTTACTCTGCTAGATATTGCAACAACTAATGGTTGTAATCGTGAGGTTAAGAAAATAAAGACAAATGTCGAAAGTTAGAAATCATCGTGGATGTTTCTAAAAACGTAGGCGGCAGTGTTACCAACAATGTGCGTGAAAAATTCAGAGATTGAACATATTTGATGAATTTCCAATTAAATTTATTATATCTTTGAAACCGGATGAGCACGTATGTTTTTTTAACTAGTTTTTTTTTGTAGACATTCATTTATATTCACCTAGTTTTTAGTCAAAAGTTTACGGGTTTTCGCGATTCTAGAGGCAATTATGTCGATGATTTCTTGAGCTTCCCTATACTCGCCAAGTTAAATTTTCCAACTTTGGAGTTCAATAGCTCCGATCAGAACTGAGTAAGTTGACTAAAATTTTGGATTTACATCAGGCAATATTTAATTTAGCTGTACGCCAAAAATTATTAAGATTTTATGGTTTTTACTTCATGCTCCTACCTTAACGCTTACCTTCCCTAGACCAATTCAGCGCTTGGCGCTGGATAATGGTAGATTTCGTACTTTCGTTGTTACATCGGCTTATGTCGGTATCTATTGCAGCTGAATTGGGATAGGATTGGTAAATAAGCAACCGGGAGTAGGAAGAATAATTCAAACCGTAAATAGTTTTACTTACAAAAATACGTCTAAATATTTCTTTTTTTAACAATTTGTTATTACACATATTAAAGAATATTACATTTTCTATCTTACATTTACATTTTTATTTATTTATGAAGTTTATGGGAAAAGTATCAATGTTTTACTAGGTCCACCTGTAGAAATTTAATTCTTTAACTTTTATAGTAACATTAATTAAATAAAATTACATTTAAGACTGGTATTTTAACTACCAGTTGGAACGAAAAATATAACAACATATTATGGCACAAGTTATAAAAATTACACATGTGTAAACTTTTCGATGAAAAAAGTATTTTTTTAAAAACAAAAACTATTTGAACTTCAAGGACAGTGCCACTTTTGGTTATTCAAGTTACACCAAAATCTAATGAATTCTTTTTTCCTCTCGCTAAGAGAGGTATTGGATTCATGCTAAAAATCGCATATTCAGATTTTAATGAATAAGCACGTTTTAAAGTCCCTACAATTCGATTTTAATATTTTTACGTTGATGTCTATCTGTGTGTGTGTGTGTGTGTGTGTGTGTGTGTGTGTGTGTGTGTGTGTGTGTGTGTGTGTGTGTGTGTGTATGTATGTGTGTGTATGGGGATGTTGGAAGGACGATTTCTCAAAAACAATAATACTTAATATCGGTTTAACTATATATTTCTCAATCGGACATTACTGGGAAGGGCTGAAAAAGTGTTGGATAAAAAAATCTTTTAAATATTATTTTTTGAGGAATTTTGTTCTTGCTATTATTAAAGAAGATTAAATTCTCTATCTGATACATATAAATATTTTATTATAACTTTTATAGATTTAAAATATACGGTATATAACAATCTGTTGTAATAAATCTCGCAGCCCAAATAATGTCATGGAAACCAATTGAAAAATTAAAATGTTTGTAACTGACAGATAAATGTCAGTGTCAAAAATCCAGAGACATTACTGAAGATTTTCTTATTGTATTAATAGTTAAATATTTAAAATTATAAGTATATACATATACCCTTCAAAAATACTGTCAATCCCGGCAACGAATTGGAAACATCTCGAAAAATTAGAAGAGTACGACGTAATTTCTTGAAAGAATGAATTTAAAATTAAAAAATCTAAATATAAACTATAGATATAAGTAGAATTTTTGGTGTAGATTGCAAGTATACAAGAAATGTTAAATACAATAGGGCGCGAGTAGTCATGGCCTTGACAAGCAGATATGGGGACCCGTGTATGAATGATAGCTAGTAATTATGTACATAGATGTCAAATATCATAATTTTTCATTCTAAATTTAGTGATTTTCCAATTCCAAGTGGTTTATTTTCCTCGACAAGTAAATTCCACACTCCTGGTGACAAATTAACTACATGAATTTAGAAAATCTTGAAATTTTTAATTAAAAATTCTGACATTTGTCATGTATGTACATAATTACTAAACAATGTCACATGACTGATCGCGCCCTACACTTATGTAACCAAAAAGAGAAGTGGCGAGAGGTATTGTGCTGGCAACAACAGAATAGAACAGGAGTATATGATTTTTAAATTATCTGAATGAGAATATAATTCATAAGTTACGTGACATGTTTTTCGCCAATCAACATTCAGAATCTCCCTAGTTACATGTCTATCACAGCGATGATAAAAAACAAAGAAATTATCACCGTATTTATAGTCGTTACTAAGGGATTTGTTTTCTTTATTCATGACATTGACAGTTAATTTTGAGTATAAAAATAAATAATAACAATAATTCAAACTTCGAAATATTAAATAAAACTCATAAGTACCACGTTTTAATACAATATGAATATGTATATCAAAAGTTAGGTTAGGTACAAAAATTCATTATATTCTTTCATTTAATTTAAGCTCGTGATATGATTAATAATCGAAGATATTGCTTGTGAAACCGAAGCAGCACAATCTGCAATTCGGTTCCACTCGAGAATATCGTCGATGATAATCATATCACTTGTTATATTACATTTGATAGTATTTGAGCGAAAGATAAAACAAGTATATAGGGATTAATCCTCTAATAATTTACATTCTGGTAAGTTTCTCCATACCGTTTGCACAACTAGTTACGGCGTTTTCAGATATTATCATATAGACACCCTACTGTGCCTGTGCCCAGGAATGGTAGAAATTTTGTGAAAATATGACAAAATCTGTATTGTTTTAATGTAACCAATGTAGATACCATATTTTTCTTAAGTAAATAGATATAAAATAATTTGTTAAGATTCTTATCAATTTTCCACTTTTATCATTTTATGTTCTTCGTTCTCAGGACCAATACAAGTTCGTCTACGACACGCTTGAAGAGCACATCGTTTGTGGCAACTCATGGTTCCCGGTGTCCGAGTTGTCATCGCGGCTCAAGTCCAAATCCTTGAAGAATCCCTTGACCAAAATGAACGAATACCAGAGGGAGTACCAGCAAATTTGCAAGATGACACCTCGATTCACCATTGGCGACTGCGCCGGAGGACACAGAGGAGACAACCGAGAAAAGAATAGGGATGTTCTGGTCGTGCCACGTAAGTTGTTGATCTTTGTTGCTGACTGATTATGAGTGCTTTACACTCAGGTACATTCACAATCACTGTAGACTCTGCTTAATTTACACTTTAAACGGAAATTATATATGCGACTTAACAACCACTCTAGACTTGTTCCTGAAAAACTAAAGTCGATAGAATATTGACTTGAATAGCGAATACACTCCCGACTTGAAATGAAAGTTTGAACCTTGCAAGATTCAAGCTGGTGTGCAATCCGAATCAAAATTTTCGTTTTAAAAGGCTACCTAAATGCCTCTGCCTAGCAGCCTAGCTTAAAATTTTAAGCCAGCATGAAAATGAACTGGTTCAAATTTTATTGTGAATGTACCTACCTTTACAGTGAACACGAGTATTTCTTTATGTTATCTATCTAGCACTGAAAATGGCAAGTTAATAAACGATTGCTTCTCTTAAGTTGATAAAATTTGGCACATATTAAGAAATTTATGGGATTTGATTTAAAGATAGCCATAAAATTTATTTTGGTCACATGTTCAAAAACATTTTACAGAATGTCCTATTAGAAAATCATTCTTTTGGGATCTCGATCGCGAAAACTATAAAAAGTTAGCTTCACAACGGAAAAAATAGCTAATACTTGTTTCTATCAAAAAAATAAAAAATAAAAGAAAATACAGGTGACAAGTAAATTACTAAAAAAAATTTGACCACCTTGGTAAATTGGTAAGAAAAAATTAAGATAAACAAAGTAAATAACAAAAATATTAATGACAAATATTCTGAAAAAAAAATTAGATATGGGGGAAAATTTAACCGACCTTTAACAAATATATTTGACCACTATACCTTACCATTAAAAATATAGGTTTGACAATTAAAAAGATGAATGATCTTTAAAAGTATGGAATGATCTTTAACTTATTATTTTGAATATTAAAAATTAAATGTGACATTTTTATATAATTAATGATCACTAATTTTTTTTTTTTAATAAATAGTTATGATGATTAATAAAATTAATGTAAAAGCTGATCGTTTAAAATTAAGATGCGTTGGGGTGTTTTATGTTTGGTGTCTCAGACTCGCGCAACAAATAGTAATAAAATATTTATTAGGATTAAAATTACGGATGTTATATTAAGCGTCGATGGGAGCCAATACGGAACGAAGCGGATCGCCAGTGTAGCAATTAGTATTTTGCCTTGTCTTTTAATCCTTATGAAAAAAATTATCACTGATTATGTATTAGGTTAATTTTTTATTAGGTATTGATACGCGTAGTTTTTTTTAAGAAATTTTGAATACAATACAAATTACATTCTTTAAAGATCACAATAATAAATGTCAAATTTATCATAGACAGCATTCCCTTTTTTCATAAAGATCAAACATGTTCTTTTAAAGATCAGTTATAATTATTTTAAAAGATCATTCATATATTTTTAAATATTAAAACCAATTTTTAATAGATTCTAAGTAATTATTAATAAATCAAATAACAATTTTTAAAATATCATTTCCTTTTTTTAAATATCGGTTAAATGGGTGCCAGCAATATGTATATTAATTAACAAAAATGGCAATAAGAAGTTACTACATGTTCATGGCAGCTTCTTCAGTTTAGCAAAATTCGGGAAAGTGATTTAGGAGCAGAATGTTATTAACACAAAAATAGCTTGTTATTAACATTTATTATAAACATAGTTTGATCTAGACCAAGTCCAGAACAATCACAAAATTTTGTTATAATAAAGTTGGCAACAATAACAGTATGACAAACTAATTAAGGGTAATTAATGAACACATTAGCATTGCTTTTTCTGTCAATCGTTTATGGTTTATTTTAAAGACAATACTTCAAATAACAGTTACAGAAATAGCTAATCGACAATGTCCATTTGCGCTCGAAACACACAAGATTTTTTCTACAGTCGCCACAGTGGGGTCCCCCACCATAACAAAAAATAATAAAATGTACATTTTGTATTTACACTACTACTCAATTAATAATGGTTAATATAAAGAAAAAACGTCTTTTATATTTAATTTTAATTTATCGTTATTTCCCATTCTTCTTGACCTATTGCTTCAATCTAATCTAAACATTTTATACTTTCGTTTTTGTAAATGAATGCCCTATTTTATTTTCACAATAGTGCGGCATTTTTTTTTTTTTGGTTATGTAATATACCGACAAAGCAGTTATATGTCAGATTGATTTGTAAAGGTGGTAAATGTGTCACTACAGTGCCATTAGTTCCTGACTAAACATTTCCATTAAGAATGTAGACAAGTGACATTTCTCAATATTGTAAAGTTAAAAATTTGGACAGTGAGCGTTTTTTCTACTTTGTCGCGCTAGAGCGGCAAAGTGACATTTTGCGTTGACAAAAGAGAGCGCAAATGGCTACTTTCTATGTGGACTCTAAAAAAAAAATAATTGTACGCATCTTTTATTTGAAGTATTTTTCTCCAAAATAATAATAAAAATATTGGAGTAACGATGATCGACTGGAAGTTGACTGAGGGAAGAATAATTTAGTCGGGACGCAGTCTTAAGTTAAGTTTCGATCATGCAATGATCATCTTAACCCTGAAGAAGATCATTGTATGATCGAAACGTCGGTTTGAAATCAAATAAACATCTTAAAACTGCGTTCCGACTAAATTATTCTTCCCTCAATAATAAAAATACTTGGATCATTATATCGATAGGAGAATAATAGAAAATATTTTAATATTATAGTTTTGTAATAAAAAAGTTTCTAAAATTTGTAAAAGTTCACTAATTACTAATTTTTGAAATTTTTCTTCATATATTGGTAAAAGTTTTCAAAGAGTAATATTCTATACTTCTCCATGACGTTACTTTTTAACATGAAATATCTTGAAATTAATGTTAGGAACGAGCTGTGGAAAATAATTTGAAAATGTCTTCCTTTCAGCCGACAATTTCCGTCCATACTTAACTTCCTTCCAAGGTAATAGCTACACTGACTACATCAACGCCGTTTTTGTCGACGTAAGTATTCTAAACTTTCATAAATAACTTCTTAGCTTTCGACTTTATATTCACAGCAAACTTCTGCACTTCCTCAACAAAATAACAATGAAATCACGCCAAATGAGTTCTGCATGGAATAATATCAACCAGCATATTTTACACTCACTAAAACAAAATTGGAAAATTATTTTTATAGACGATGGTAAAAATTTCTTGTATTTTTTTCTCTAATTTTATTCATAATAAATATACGGTTTAATCGCCGTAAGGTATAGAGCATTAATACTCATTCAAATTCCAGAAATTGCATCACCGTGAGGACGTTTACCTTTTTTTTATTTTTATAATGTACCTGCTAAAAACAACTAGTTTAAAAAAATAATAATAATTGGTAGCACGGGTGGTTTAAGGACATATTATTTCTAAATATATCCAGAGAAACAGCGATTTTTTTCAAATAACCAAATTTATTATAATTGCTGCCTTTATTTCCGATTTCGAAGTATGCTATAGTAACTTAAAAACTTTGAAATGGATCATACTCTTACTGTTTATTGCACATTCAAAATATCAATTCTAAATATTATTTGAATAGTGTACAGTAATATTTTTTAAAAATGTCCGATCAAGGTCATCTATATCATGAACGAATTAACAAATTAGCACACATTCATCTCTCTCATATCTTTTCGATTAAGTTAGGACATTCCATTTTAAAACAATGCTCGTTGTTGACAATACTTTCGCTGTAACATAAATTTATTTATAAATTAAGATATATTACCTTGATTTATAGCCGTACGAACAACGTTATTTTCTGTCAGTGTCACTGATACTAACGCTGTGTGAGTATCTTATTTTTCACATATTTCGATTTACATTTGCTAATAAATTTACCAGTTGACTTAGTTTTGAATTTTGAATGCTTTTACTGTAACATATATTTTTATAATAATAAAATAACACTAGTATCTTATGTACCTTCATAAAAACCAAGTAAACAACACTACTGAATTTGACAGAATGGGTGGAGCTAAAATCTTATTTCAAACAATTCGTAGATGACCTTCAGTATAAATAATAATTATTCAGTAAATAAATTAGAAATAGTATATTATGTTATTAGAAGTAGAAAGCGGTCTTTTTGTGATGAACCCAGCTATTGCAAGCTGGGTAAAACACAAAAAGGGCTTTCTGCTCCGAATAACATATATTATGTTTTCTTCAAGTCTTTCAAAGAAAACTAGGGATTTTTTATATATTTTTTTGGAATTGTTTTAATTATAGAGTTTGCATTTCAGCCAAAGTTGGCTGTGTACACTACAAAACACAAACGATACAATTGTCAAATAACAATTTTCAATATGGTCTGTGTTGCTATGACGACTACTGCCACCAGCGGTGAACTAAGAAGCTAACATTTTTTTACTAGTACAATAATGAACAACATTGTTTTAATAGTAAGAAAATGAATATCTTCTATAGTGTGTGTACAATAGCATAATATGAATATTATAATACACTTGAAGAAAAACATATTTTCTTCAGTATTTTTTCGTATTTGTTCAGTACAAAAAACCAAACCCTAACTTAACTCACTAACTCGCGCCTGCAAAACACGATTTTGAGAATCGACGAAAACTCAGAAATGAAGCCTGGCGCCACGAAGTCAATGGGCGTCAGTATCTTCATCTTCCGACGCTCGATGTATGGTTTTGAGAATTGATGAAAACTCAATAACTACGCCTAGCATCACGATGACGATATAAATGAATACTGAACATTTAACATTAATACTGAATATTTAATTTTATTATTGAACAATTAATTTTGTTACTGAATATTTGAACATTCAATATTTATAGTGAACAAGTATTATTTTATTGAAAATTCATTATTAATAATGAGCATTTATGAAAAATACTGTTTATAAATAAAATACTGAAAAAATAAATGATTACCATATTTTTCAAATAAAAAACTACATAAATAATAAAAAATAAATCGAATTATTTTTAAATATAATTTGCTAATGCTATGTAACTCTACACATAAGAATTAGAAAAATAATTAATTATGATGTCATAAGTACTCAATACTCCATGTCGAGTATAAAATGTACTCTAACTCGGAGTCAAAATAATTCTTTGTACTTGGCAAAAGTACTTTTCATTTCTTGTACTTGTACTCTGTACTCGAGTACTTTTGTCTGGTACTTTTCCCAGCTCTGATTGTGGAGTCGCACATCCCACTCGGGGCCGTAGTCCCGGTTGGACATTTTTCGGTCCCCTATCCGTACCCGCTTCATACAGTACTCCAGCCATGTGGATTCTAGGCTTTACACAGTATACCGTTACCTGGGCAACAAAATCAATAAAACACAAATTCAAAAACTTTTGATTATTTTATAAAATATTTGAAATGTCCGCCTTTTACCTTTCGTCACCTGTAAAAAAGGTATTGTCTTTGGTCAAAAAATTCGATAGTGAGTTTTTAATGAATAAGCACGTTTTGGGTTACCTAGAATACGAATTTACTATTTTTACGATGATGTCTGTATGTATGTGTGTGCGTGCGTGTGTGTGTGTGTCTTTTTCGGATCGCATAACTCCAATACCACGATTCCAAAAATAATATTTTTTTCGTATTCCTCGAGTTTAGATCCATATGCAGACGTGATTAGATTTTGGTTATAATTGGTCAACCGGAAGTGTCCTCATTTACAACTTTTAATAGTTTTTCTTGAAAAATGCAGTTAAATATCATTTATTGACATTTAATGTTAATATAAATTTTAAAGAATATACTCTCTATACGATTTGATTACATTTGATACTTCATATTCAATATAGAGTTAAAGAATTATAAATATATTAAATTTCATAAATCAGCCAGCTATGCTAACCATGGAAACTGCTAATATATTTAGATAATTCAAATTGACAGATGTCAATATCAATGAAAAGAAAATTAATGTGGCAGAGATGAGGATGTTGAGATAGACGTTGGGGAAGACATGGAAAGATAGGATAATGCATAAAAGGATAAGGGAAATAAAATAGATAGATAGATAGATAGATAGAAGTGTTTAGAAAGATACAAGAGAGACGATTACATTGTTTCTAAGATGTTATGAGGAGAGATGAAGAATATACTGGAAGAATAATGAATAGCTTAGTAATAGAAGGTAGAAGAAACAGGGGACAACCAAAGATAAGATGGAATGACTGTATTGCGGAAGACTTGAGGGAAAAGGAATTGGATGAGGACGGCACGAAACACAGAAATGAGTGGAAGAAGAAAATAAAAAATAGTGACCCCTAACGAATGTAAAAGCTAGAGAAGATGTCATGTCAAGTGCAATTTGCATAGTTTGTTCATGACACAATTTTTCTGGTAATTTATAATCTTTTGCAAGAAAATTTATGTATGGAATTTGTATATAATACACAGGATTGACGGAAGGTAATGTGCTGGCCACATCAAATTTTTTATTATTATACAATACATTTATTTACCACAATTAAAGAATTTTTTGTGTAATTTTCAAAAATGTAAAAATATATTACCTATGTCCCATTTGAAATTTCAAAGTTACTGTAGCATACCTCGGAAATGGAAGGAATAGCAAACAATCTAAACTTATTTCAATTTTGACAAAAAGTAAGGTTATTTGGCTTTTCGAAAATATCCGTAAATTATAAACGTATCAATAAATTATAAACCAATTGTTCAACACCAGAAATCCATGTAAAGAAAGTTATAGAAAAAACCAATAAATTTAAAAATACCAATTTTCAAATAGCATAGCTAGCTTTGAGAGCCCGTGAGGTGACGCCTGGTAAATGCCATTAAAGTTAGATATTATCATTTTCGAATAGAAACTAAAACTGGTAATTAGTCGCAATAAAATGTATTTATTTAATCTGGTTTTTTGGCACTCAAATACCGTGTGAAAATTTATGCCAGACATTTAATTTTTAAAACAATCGTAAATAATTTTAATTCAGCCTCGATTAAAGAAGATAAAACACACAAATGTAATTATTACTTTAATTTTCCGACGTGGCACATGATTTATAATGGCCATTGTCAACTAAATTCGTCACAAAATATGAGCAAAGCGGAGCAGCACTTTGAAACGCTGTAGTATTTGTACTGAGAATAATTAATCACAAAATTAACAAGAAAATGTGATTAGTGGTTAGATTCAACAAACAGAAGAACCTACAAAACCGTCTGTATTTGAATAAAGTAATATTTTAAAGTACCTAGTGATTTTTTCTTTGTTTAGGTATAAAATATAAATAAAATGATTTATTTCATGCACTGAACTCAATATATAGAGTGTTTCCTTTAAAACAACCATTACTTTTTTGGAAAAACTACTGACTTTAGAGAAAAATGTTCTATACAAAAATATATCAAGAATAGGAGGCTAATTAGTATAATAAACCAATTCAATCAGTGGTTCTCAAACGGTAGAAGAAAATTATGTAGAGTGCTCGTCAGCTAAGAAAAAGCCCTTTACGTCATCAATAGATGCGCGAAGCAATGACGTAGTGATGACGTAGGCTCACACATTTTGCAGGCAGTGGCGTGCCATACATTTTCATTAAAACTAAACGTCAGAATAAGACACGAACGACACTGGCGTATCACGTGAACAGGGCAATGACAAAAATTGGTTTCTGCGCTGATGACGTAA
This sequence comes from Harpalus rufipes, assembly GCA_951394225.1. Classification (NCBI taxonomy): domain Eukaryota; kingdom Metazoa; phylum Arthropoda; class Insecta; order Coleoptera; family Carabidae; genus Harpalus; species Harpalus rufipes. The sequence goes on from OX596289.1 coordinate 16,412,583, forward strand.
ATGGCTTTTTCTTAGCTGACGGGAACTCTATGTATATTTTTAATGGTATAATTTATATTTTTTTAGTCCATTAATATAATTATTGTATAAGGTTGTATAACTATTTCGAGAAAAACGTTCTTTTAAAATCAGAAATAATATTTCAATATTGAAATAGGCATAACTACTGATATGACTGTTTCCTTGGTTACACTTTAGTACCTTAATTCTGTACTCTTCTTCAACTAAAGATGCTTATCTGAAAATAAAATAAAAAGAGACATAATGTAATGATGCATTGATAAGAAAAATATGCAAGCTGTTTGTTGTTTCCATAGTTATTAACGACGATCACTGCAGTAGTGAAGAGTACTGAATTCTGCCCTGACATTTTGAAAATCAGAAAAAATCTTTATCTAATGGTCGTTAGTCATTAGTTCCTCCACTGGTTGTTTTATAGGAAACATCCTGTATATTAACGAAACGAACACTGAGAATAAAATCAGATTAACATCTACGTCATAGAATAATAAAAAACTTACTATGGCTGAACGAATACCAATTATGACTTTCTAGAACAACATATCGATTGATACCACAAGCCTTGTTTTAACTGAAACGCTGTTTTAAGAAATGTCAAATTCAAATTTCAAAATTTAATTTCACCCTTATTTTTAAAGAACGATTTAAAAAAAATGTTTGAATAGAAATTATGTTTTGTTTTAAAATCATATTTTGATAAATTTGATATTATTTATTGTCATTATTACAAAATGAAATTTGGCATTTCTTAAAACAGCGTGTTAGTTAAAACAAGGCTTGTGGTACCAGCCATCGTTTTTAATTTCGAGATGAAGTTTCATAATAAAAATGTTACGAAAAAATAACTATATTACTTGAGTGTCTGGTCGCAAATCTGGGGTCCCGGGTTCGATCCCGACCGACGCCAATATTATTTCGAATTTTAAATGGCATAAAGTGATCCCTGTGGTGTACTCTCATGCCAGCAATGAGTGCCCGTGAAGTGACGCCTAGTAAACACTCTCACGGTAGATATATGTCATCATTACCGAGATTTATATTCACAGCTGCAGATTGGCACACCCAACCATGGATTATTATTAATATTTTTTTTACGATGTTAAAATGAATATGACAAAATACAGAATACACTTTATGAACTGTAACAATGGGGTATTCCGGCGTTTTTACCTCCCGATACCCTTGGTAAGAGAAAATTTTGAAATCTTGTATTCAAAATAGTTTTCTTGAAAAAATACCTTTAAATGTTATTTTTTCGCAATTTGTTATTATAAAACTTAAAGATTATTTCATTTTCTACAGGTTTGCATCAATACTTTTTCTATATATTTTATGGATAAATTTATAAAATAATATAAAAATTATATGTCGGAGCATATGCGTTAAACACAACTCCATGGTTACACAGTTCAGCTCAAATGTATGTAACTGACAGATAAATGTCACTGTCAAAAAAATAATCTTTTCAAATTAATAACAGTAACGTTTTCAAAAGAAAATTGTACATAGAACAATAGTTACTCGGAAAGGAACTTAATATGCATAATTTCAAATTAATAATAATAACGTTTTAAAACCAAAATTGTAAATAGTACAATAGTTATATGGAAAGGAACTTAAGATACATAATTTCTAGTATTAGTAAATATACAGGTATTTATATAAATAAGAAAATAAATAAACATATTATCACGGCATATTACCCATTACTGGGTGTGCTAATCTGCTTTGTATACACATTTCGGTAATGATGATGACATATTTGTATCGTGCGGGAGTTTACCATGCGTTTTTTCACGGGTACTCATTTTTGGCGTGGAGAGTGCATGACAGGGGTCATTTTTGTGCCATTTAAAATTCGAAATACTTGATAGTAGGAATTGAATCCGGTTCCCCCGCACGCGGCTTTGAGACCCCATAGGTATATGTATTTAAATTAATAAAAATTAAATGACGGGAGGTTTTGTGTTGGTCACATCAGATTTTTTTTTAATTGTTTCATTATGAATTTATAATTTTGAGTAAGAAAATACCTATATCAAGTTACATGAATTTTTAAAAAAATCTTCGAAATTCAAATTTTCTATCACGGTGCGCTTATGATGAACATCCGATGTTGACATCTGCATCTGCTAAACACGTGTTCGTAGACAGCTATTTGCTTGTTTACATCTTTTAAAGAAGAAAATATAGGTAAACAAACAAATATCGGAGGAACACGTAATAATTAACACAAACAAAGGGAATAAAATATCAAATACAAAATACACGTGCGTAATTACTACTAGCGCCATCTGTATTTCTAACTGCATATATTCAATCTGAAATGAGCATAAATCTCACAAAAGCATATCGTAATGACGTCACAGTTTTCAAGAACGTTTCTAGATGTAAAAAATCAATATTCTAACATGAAATTATAAATTCAATTTTTTTCCTAAATGGTTTATTGTATTTTCCTACTATATGAAGATGTAAACTATAAAAAAAAGTTTCACAATATCAGAATACCTCCATTATAGCTGTTCATAGTTGTCATTATGGGGTTCTCGTAGCCACGTGCCAGGCTGCGAATTTGAGTAACCGGGTTCGATCCTGACCGACGCCAAATATTTCGAATTTTAAATGGCATAGAAATTACCCCTGTGGTGCAGTCTCCACGCCCAACAATGAGTGCCCGTGAGGTGACGCCTGGTAAACGCCTGCACGGTACAAATATGTTATCATCATTACTGAAATCTGGTGTACAAAGCAAAGTTAAACCTTAGGTTCTCTAGACATGCAAAAAACAATATTAATTTCCATTTAAAATTTCAACTCCTCTCAGTTGTAGTTATTACTACCCGTGCTCCAAAGAAATTTTGAATTTGCCAAAATATCAGCCATCCTAATATATCATATAATTTGAAACGCCATTCGCGAAAAATGTAACTTTCTAGTTTTTTCTCTTGTAGAATAATGTATGGTTTTTGGAAGTGCAAGAAAAAAAAACTAAACTATTTTCATATTTTTAAATATATACGAGTCCAAACTCATAATAATTTGGCCGGTTTACATTTTCAACAAATTATAAAATCTACACAATGATTCTACAAAATTATTTCGGCTACTTTAAATATTTACTTAAAACTGTTTTAAAGATCATCTTCTAGTTCAGATTTAGCTTCTATAGTGAAAATGATTAGGCAGAAGACTCACGTCATCAACCTGAAAAAAACCTTACAAAATGAAATATAACTTGTAGAATTTTTTGGGTGAAATTTATTTTTAAAAGAAGAAGAAAAAAAGTACTAGTATTAATGTATATATAAATGATATTTACAATTATTTCTAAGTCAATCGTTATTCCTTTTACGGAATATAAAATTATTTGAAAATAATTGTAATTTATTTTCGTACCATACGTTGGTACTACTGAGAATGAGCATGTTGTGTCAAATAATTTTATATTGCGTAAAAGGAATAAAGATTGACTTAGAAATAATTGTAAATTCATTTATATATAATATATATGTTTCTTTAATACTAGTATATTTTTTTCTTCTTTTAAAAATAAATAACAACTAATAATTTCTACAAATTATATTTCTTTTTATAAGGTTTTTTTCAGGTTGATGACGTGAGTCTTCTGCCTAATCATTTACACCATACCGAGACTCTTTACTTTTGGCACAATGAAAAGCAACTTCGTAAAAATCCAGTGCTTACAATAAAATCTACCTTGCAAAACATATGGGACAATATTCGCAAGAAAATGTGCAATGCTTAATACAATTAAACTGGTATTTCTAATAAAGATGATGTAACCCAATATTAAATGGCGGAATACTTGAATAACATTCAGTTTTTGTAAGTTTAAAATCTATATTTTAAGGTAGTCCAAAGAAATTTGTAGAAATTTCTTAAGTTTGCTTAGGTTTTCTAATTTGTTCGTTGAAAATGTTACCCAACCGAACTGATATGAGTTTGGGCTTATATGTATTTATGTTTTTATGTTCTGTGTTTTAGGGTTACACAAAGCCAAGAGAATATATAGTAACAGAATGGCCTTTGAAACATACCCCAGGTGAATTTTGGTCCCTTGTATACGATTATGAATGTTCTGCAGTAGTAGTTCTCTGTATCCCACCTCATAGTTCAGTAAGTATTTATTTTATATGTGTACAATAGTTTTACACTAGTAAGTTACTTTAGTGAATAGTGTTTACTTGAAAACTTTATCAAAAATGACTAAAAAAAAATATTTTTTCAGCAAACTTATCCTCCATTTTGGCCCGAAGGCAGGCATTCAAAAAAATACGGCCCAGTTTTTACAATCGACCATATATCTCACAATCATTACACAAACATCAAAACTTGGGTGTTTAGGATCAACAAAAAGGTGCGAAAAATAAGTAAAATTGTGTTTCTTAATTACAATAATGAAAATTTTGTAGATTGTGTCACTGACAGAATTAATGGCTGGAGTTAAAGCCCCGCCAAAAACTGTCCAACTTTTCCAGCTGACTTGTTGGCCAATGGGACACAAAGTACCAACATCGACCAACTCTTTAGTTGAGCTTATGAACATGGTGGAAAGATGGCGCCAAAGGACAGATTATGGACCTGTTTGTGTTGTTTCTCCGTAAGTTTTATTCATATCACTTCAAAAAGTTAAATTTTACAATGCAGTATACGATACCCTTATAAAATAGTATATATATATACATACAAGGCCGCGCCGCCCATAAGGGCGAGGTCGGGCAGGGCCCAACGGCGCAACGTTGCTAAGGGCGCCGTAAGTAATTTTTTTTTTTTTACTTTTTTGAATATAAACAAACTTGTTCGATGTAAAGTGCAGCGACTGCTTTCTCGCAAATCGCTTTCCCCCATAATTTTACTATAAAATAACATATTTTATTTCGGTTACCTGTTATTTGTTTATTATAATGTATCAAATAAATCAAGAATGACAGAGACATAGGAATGATAATTTATAAATTATAACTTCCGCGTAAAAATATGCCGATTAAACAAAACTCGTAAACTATACTCCTACATTCCTTTTAAAATACTCTGTATAAATCAAAGATAAAATAAACAGCGTTTAATAGTGATTTTTAGAATTAATTTAGTTACTCAATGTACGTAAAAGTACATTTAAAAGTAAACATTACAATTTTTCAGTATTCCATTCAATTTTTTATTTAAAAAACTTAGCCACTGCTGTAGGGAAAAAAATAAAACAATTTGGGTTTATTTGCACATTGCTTTTGTGGTACAATGTTTAAGTAAAGTAAATAATACAAGCAAAATGTAACAATGTAAAAATTTCAATATTTCAGAAGCATGCGCAAGTTTGAAAATACTAAATATTTATTTAAAAAATAGAGATTTCTTTGATTTTCTAGTCGTTGTTAAAGAAGTCGCTTCTCTGTTAGATGTTGAAGCAAAGTTCGAAAATGGTGGTTCTTTAAGACTAAGAAAAATAAAAAGCAGTTCAGTTATGAACATGTCGACAAAACAATTGCGAGCGAAGAACTAAAATTTAAAGTTAACTGCTTTAATAGTGTATTAGATGCGACCACACAATCCGTACAAGAAGGGTTTTAATTATTATCAACTTATTCAAATAATTTAATTTTTTTTGTATATTTCTCAGTATTCAGAAAGCAGTTGAAATTATGTAGCGAACTTGAAAATATTTTAACAGACAAAGAAAAACATGAACGTGATATAAATGGTCATGAATTATTGCATGAATTACAGTTTTTATAAAATTTTGGCCCAGGGATTACGTCATCCCCAAACGAAACATTAAATTATATTAGTAAAAACAATTTAATTCAAGCATTTTCAAACACTGCTATTTTGTTAACTATGCCTGTTTCCGTAGCTACTGCCGAACAATCTTTCTCAAAACTAAAAATTATTAAAAACTATATCATTAATAAATAATTACTTATCTTTTTTTCACTACAATTTAAAAATCTGATGTGGCCAGCACATGACTTTCCGTAAATTTTATCTATTTTATACAAATCTCATACAAAAAGTCTCTTGTAAAAGATTATGTATTTCTAGTAAATTTATATCACGGACATGTTACAGGGGTATATTAAAAAATAAACAAATTTGTGATTTAGATCATTTTTATTTTGTATTTCTAACTGCATATATTCAATCTGAAATGAGCATAAATCTCACAAAAGCATATCGTAATGACGTCACAGTTTTCAAGAACGTTTCTAGATGTAAAAAATCATATTCTAACATGAAATTATGAATTCAATTTTTGTCTTAAGTGGTTTATTGTATTTTCCTACTATATGAAGATGTAAACTATAAAAACAAGTTTTACAAAATCAGAATACCCCCATTATAGCTGTTCATAGTTATTCATAGGCATTATGGGGGTCTCGTAGCCACGTGCCAGGTTGCGAATTTGAGTAACCGGGTTCGATCCTGACCGACGCCAAATATTTCGAATTTTAAATAGCATAGAAATTACCCCTGTGGTGCACTCTCCACGCCCAGCAATGAGTGCCCGTGAGGTGACGCCTGGTAAACGCCTGCACGGTACAAATATGTTATCATCATTACTGAAATCTGGTGTCAGCACATGACTTTCCGTAAATTTTATCTATTTTATACAAATCTCATATAAAAAGTCGCTTGTAAAAGATTATGTATTTCTAGTAAATTTATATCACGGACATGTTACAGGTGTATATTAAAAAATAAACAAATTTGTGATCATTTTTATTATAAAAAAAACCAGTCTTCTAGTAACCTGTAAACAATGTCATTCTATTATTCCAAGTTCTAATATTTTGGGATTTATCAATATTTGTTTTTGCTAAAAAATGCAACCTAATTTTAAAATATTTATTACATATAGATTTAATCAAATGAACTATATGATTTCCAGGGGCCCATGTTCAAACAATGTTCATGCAACGTAAAAAAAATGTCTGTATTTATAAACTTTTTTAAAACATTTATGGCCAGTTGCACAGCTTATAGTTAAATTCTTAACCGTTGGTTAAATTGACAATATCGCATCGAAACGAAATGTCAAATGAGTTGTTAAATATTATTGTCAAAATTTCGATGCGCATTTTTTCTGTTAACCCGTAGTTAAGCCATTAACTATATGCTGTGCAACTGGCCATTAATGTTCAACATGTTCATGCAACGTAAAAGAAATGTCTGTATTTATAAACTTTTTTAAAAAATTTAAAGACATATGAAGTATAACATTTTTTGTGTGATATATTTTCCTATCGTCTTCTTGTAAACACCTTTTTAATAAAGAAATAATAACAATAAAAATAGTCCACAATATATCACTACGCACAAAACACCAGCTAAATTAAATAACTCAAAGAAACTTTGTTGTAAACAACGATGCAAAACAGTTACCACGCGGCAGTATGACAGATGGTCCCGACTAGTAGTGGGGGGCAGTCAGCTTCACTGAAGTTCGCATAAGCTACCTCCATATTTATTCCTACCTCCATGATACTACCCATATCTAATAAATAGATATTATCATCAGAAAGCGAAAGATACCGGCTCTTAACAAATCTCGTACTGAACAGAAAACATTTGACCAAGCTATTGATTGTGCATATCGATGTACGAATAGACATTCATCATTTTATACCCTGATGCTTTGACTTTCATAATTTGTAGCTCTTGTATTGCAATTTCTAAGGCCTATATCTAAGGACTGTTGCCGTTTTCACCTCATTTAAATATACCATTTGATAGTTCCACCTTCAATTTATTAGTAGGTCCTACTCTCAGTTTGCTAGAAAATGGACATTTATCCCTTTTTCCAAACATTATCCTCTAGAGGTAAAACTGCACTTACCGATCTTAATTCTTAAATAACTATTATGTCAAAATATCATAGCGTAGTAGTTAAGCTAAATATTAACAGGCAGATTCATCAAACGAATTAGCCGCTAATTCCAACTTTTAGTTCCATTTTTAACTCTTTTCCTAAGTCACGAAAAGAATTAGCAGCTAATCCGAACGAGCGCTAGTTCCAGTTTAATCCTATTTTTAGTTCCATGAACTGTCAAATTAACTCCAGTTCTAATTCACGAGACAGGATTAAATAAAAAAATAGTTCCAAAACTAATTCTACTATATAAGTAGAATTAAAAGTATTCTGAAGTGATAAATTATGTAAAAAAACGAACTGTATTTTTACCTCTCGCTAAGAGAGGTATTGCATTCATGCTAAAAATCGCATATCCAGATATTATTGAATAAGTACGTTTTAAGGTCCCTACAATCCGATTTTAATATTTTTACGATCATGTCTGTATGTGTGTGTGTGTGTGTATGTATGTAGGATGTTGGAAGGACGATTACTCAAAAACTATAAGACTTTATATTTTTTTAACTACGTATTTCCCAATCGGACATTCATGGGAAGATCTGAAAAGGTTTTGGTAACAATTGGACAACCGGAAGTAGAAGATTTTTGAAAAAAAATCTTCGAAATATTATTTTTTGAAAAAATTTCTTGCTAATATTAAAGAAAATTAAATTCTCTATCTGATACATTTTATAGATTTAGAGATAAAAGATACATAATATATAAAATAATGTTGTAATAAATTTTACAGCCGAAAGAATGCCATGAAAAATAGTTGAAAATTTTAATTGTTTATAACTGACAGATAAATGTCAGTGTCAGAAATCCGGAGACATTACTGAAGACTTTTTCTGGGAAGTACATACATTCTATTATTTATTAATGTATTAATAGTTAAATATTTAATATTATAGGTATATTACACATATGATTCTGAAATACTGTTAATCCTGACAATGAATTGGAAACATTTCGAAAAATTAGAAGCGTAGGACAAAATTTCTTCATAGAATGAATTTAAAATTAAACAATCTAAATGTAAGGAATAGATGTAAGTAGAATTTTTGGTGTAGAGTGTTGGTATACAAGAAATGTTAAATACATAGGGCGCGAGCAGTCATATGACTTTGTTGGTCTTGACAAGCAGATATGGTGGCCCGTGTCAGAATGATAGCTAGTAATAATTATATACATAGATGTCAAATATCATAATTTCTCATTCTAAATTTAGTGACTTTTCAATTCCTTATAGTTTATTTTCCTCGACAATTCCGCACTCCTGGTGACAAATTAACTACGTGAATTTAGAAACCTTGAAATTTTTAAAGAAACATTCTAACATTTGACATCTACGTACATAATAATTAATCATCATTCTAAAACGGGCTCCCATATCTGCTTGTCAAGGCCAACAATGTCACATGACTGGTCGCACCCTATACTTATGTAACCAAAAACGTAAGTGGCGAGAGGTATTGTGCTGGCCACAACAGATTTATTTGTTAGAAATAAATTTATTCCCTGTTTACTTAACCGCGAAGTGCGTATGCGGCAAGGTTAAGAAGAATCTTATAGTCACAGCTGATTTTCAGTAAAATGTTAAGTGTTTTTAGTCAACTTCCCTTTTATTTTCAACTCATTCTCCGTTCGCACGCAGCTACTGACAGAATTTATCTGCTGGCATATCTTTTGCCAAATTCCGTTTCTTTTTGTAATCGGAATTGCAGGGCTTAATTTTCTGAATAGCATATCATGGTACTTTAGAACTTTTTGTTTTTAGAATTTCAGTCTCCGCGTCCGTAAACCTTTTTTTCTTTGTAGTTTTTCAATTTCCACTTTTTTGATACACACAATACAAACGTGAAAATTCACAAAAACACACAGAAATCAGTGCAATGTGGGACAAGTATTAAGGTGACAAAAGTTTAAACTAATTTGACATTTGAAGAATTAGCCTTAACTCCAAATTTAACACCAACTATATTCTGTTTCGTGAATAGCTCTAATACCAAAATTTTTAGTTCGAAATAAAAATGGGATTAACTAACTCCGAATTTAGTTCTTTTGATGAATCTGCCTGTAAGAAAATAGTCCGCGCAGGGAAGTTCTATTTTGTGGACCACAAAAAAAAGCGGACTGGTCATAATTATTAGTTCTACAGTATTAAATCACAACATACTAGTTACTTTTGAATAACTGTGGTATACTAAACAGGAGGATGATCGAGATCACCTCCGCAGAGGTTACTTTACTCCTGGTGAATTTTGCGGACTGGCCATTTCGACTGAAGCGAAAAAGACCAGTAGTGGCAGCACGCACTTTAGAATTCTATCATAGAAAACAGGCGAATGCGATTTTACTTTTACGAATCTTGGTAGCATGCACTTTAGAATTCTATATTCGCTTTTTATTTTGGTAATTTTCTGGTTTTATACTATGAAAATAGAAAATATTATGACAGTTGTATATAATAAATATATAAATTGGCTTTGAATTGAATTGTGACAAAATAATGACGTTAGATTAATATTTTCGCCTCGAGTCGTACGCTTGCAGGCGAACATTTTGAGACACGCATGCTACCAAATTTTCGCTTCGTGACGAAAAGCGAAAACAAATGCCTCATTTGATAGAATTCTAAAGTGCGTGCTGTCACTACAGACTTGAAATCTACGTTGCCCTTATGTTTCTCTTTACTACACTATTTAATTAAAACTCGAAATCATCTTCACAAGGTTACTTTACTCCTGGTGAATTTTGCGGGCTGGCCATTTCGACTGAAGCGAAAAACACCAGACTTGAAATCTTCGTTGCGCTTCTTTCTGTTGTTTCTTTTCCCTGCACTATTTAATTAAAATTGAAATCATCTTCAGAAGGTTACTCTACTCTTGATGAATTTTGCGGACTGTCTATTTCGACTGAAGAGAAAGACTTGAAATCTACGTTGCTCTTATGTTTCTCTTTACTACACTATTTAATTAAAACTCGAAATCATTTTCAGAAGGTTAATTTACTCTTGGTGATGATTTCGAGTTTTAATTAAATAGTATAGGGAAGAGAAACATAAGAGCATCGAACATTTCAAATCTGATGTTTTTCGCTTCGCTCGAAATGACCAGTCCGCAAAATTCACCAAGAGTAAAATAACCTTCTGAGGATGATTTCGAGTTTTAATTAAATAGTATAGGGAAGAGAAACATACGAGCAACGTAGATTTCAAGTCTGGTCTCTTTCGCTTCAGTCGAAATGACCAGTCCGCAAAATTCACCAATAGTAAAATAACCTTCTGAAAATGATTTCGAGTTTTAATTAAATATTGCAGAAAAGAGAAACATAACAGCAACGTAGATATCAAGTCCGATCTTTTTCGCTTCAGTCGAAATGGCCAGTCCGCAAAATTCACCAAGAGTAAAGTAACCTTCTGAAGATGATTTTGAGTTGAATTAAATTGTATATTACAAGGAATCACAAAAGCCATGTAAATTCCAAGTTTGATCCCGCTCGTTTTATTAAAAATGGCTACCTAATTTAATTCTTACTTGGCAATCTATTTTTATATAAAAATTGCATTAGCTTATTTCAAGTATTAGTGTGAACATTTTTGCAAATTAATATTCCTCCTTGTTTATTAACTTTGAAATATTTATTGAATGGATGTAATTATTTTACAGTGATGGACGAAGTCGTTGTGGAGTGTATTGTGCAGCCAATGCCTGCATAGAACAAGTCATACAACATGGAGAAGTGGATATTTTCCAAGCTGTTAAAACTGTAAGGAGGCATCGACCGCAATTGGTGGAAAATATGGTAAGCGGGAATTTATGATTTTCGAGTATATGCTGATAGCCACGCACATATGTTTTGTATTAAGTGCAATTTTATTGCATTTATACTAATTCTGTTGTAATTTCAGACTGAGTACAAATACTGCTACGATTTAGTGCTCCACTACGTGTTGCACTATCTGAACAAGGAGATGAAGGAGAAGAAGTGAGAAAGCGAGCTGGGGGACGAGCTGTGGTTCATCGAGTTCGGGCGCGGGTGCGCGTTACCGCAGACGCCTGAGGAGCCGGGGTCCAGTGCGGCTGCGGACTTCGCCGCTGCGCTGGCCGCCGAGCGAGCGCGCACCGGCCGAATCGTGCACCAGGACACGCTGCCCAGTCTCGTCCCGCTAGACAGGGCTCAGGATGTCAGAGGTGAGACTCATATCATTACCTTTTTTTATATAACAACAATACTGATACGATTATGTATCGCCAGTACAAACACGAACAAAACCCAATTTCTCACAATATAATGGAAACACTACAATTAAAATAATTTTTAAATAATTATTTATCGTATACAAACAAAGAGACATAAAACCTGTACTTCAGGCTCATAATGACTAAACACACAGAATGAACATTATTACAAATTGTTACTTGTTACTTGAAATGCTAAGGGAATCACTTAGCACTTACAGCTCGGCCAGCGAGCCGTACACCGTACACTGTGTGGGAATGAGTATTGCGTAGAGAGAGAACGCATTCAGAGAAAAAGAGAAAGATAGTTGCGCGCTAAAGTATAGTACGTGACACAAGTGTCAGTGCTAAACACTGTGATTCATGCAAATTTTAGATATTCATTAATATTATTATACCGATATACAAATAATATTTGTTAATTGTTTAGCCGTCTGAGACGATTTTAGGGAGTACCACGTAAAAGCAAATGACATGGATTTGAAGTCCATACTTCTACCTCAGACTGTATTTTAGGATGTTATCTCCACAACGATTTTAAGGCATCCAAGCCAATCGTTTATGGCTTGCTGGCCAAGCTGTAGCCGCCTTAACCAACAACCAATACAACAGATATTAATATAAGGACAAATTCAACTAGCGTGATTTGGCGCGAGCGTTTGAACATTGGCGGGAATAGCATATTGGCTCCATGGCCAACTTCATTAAATTGCGCTAAATTGATTTATAAATTGGCATAAAAAATATATAACTTTGTATTATAGTTTGAGAACCACTTGTTTCATTATTTTCTGTCATAAATTAATGTTCCCCTTGATCTACTACAATTTTTATTTGGATAATTTTCTTCTATTTCCAATAATATAGAAAATAATCGAAGTGTTCTATATCTGTGTAATATACTATACTTAAGTGTGTACACTGCAACGCAATGCAAAATATGTTTAGTATATACTTAAATTTCTTAGTATGTTGTATTTCATCCAATTATCGTCTCTTCTTTCTGAATAGGTATTCAAATAATTTTCTATAATCTAATATTATTTAAGTATAAATTAATCTAGTAAGTTTATAGCAGGTTATCAGAAATATAAAATTAAAAAAGAGTTTACTTATACACCTATAAAGCGGATTAAACAATAAAAATATTTTCTAACAAATTCAATTTGTAAAACATGATTTTATTGTTAATGACAGTCCTGGATTATGGAATCATGAACTCTACAGCAAGACCCGCCAAATTTGGAATAGGAAGTAAGCTCGCCCTAATGTTATTTCAGTATTTATTTGCTTTATTATACCACCATTATCATTTGCTGTAAAAAATAGTAGGATTTAAATAATAGCTAAAGAAGCATTTATGATCACTTGGTAGTTAAATCACATTTAGAAAATGATATGATGACGCACAGTAGTTCTACTTTTATTATATTTAAAACTAATTTAAAATAAGGCATCTTTTTTGTTCTTAGACGCCCGAGCCCGGCCAAAGATGAAGTACGCCCAAAGTCTCGATCAAGGCGGTGATCTTCAATACTTCTCCGCAAGACCACCTTCACCGCCACCTGTCCGACGACGACCTCCCCTCCAACATGCTGCCTGCTTCGATCAGTCGGACTTCGAGCTCGGAAGACCACCTGTCAGAGACGAAACTCCAGACACTCCCAGTGCAGGTAGAAGCGAGGCTTCGGATTTAGACCTAGACCTCCCTGACGTGTTCAGGTCAGATGAACCACTTCATATTGCTGACGTACCAGAGTCTAGAAGCTTTGGGGATGCAATGGAAGCATCTTATGAACGCAATTTTAAAAATAGAAATAATGAATACTTTTATGAAAGAGCTGGACCATCTTCGGAAGGAAATTCAACGTATTTTAGGACTGATGATATTTATGATCCAAGTTTTAGTCTAACTCTAAATGACCCGTTACATGTTCAAAGAATGAGTGTTACAGCACTATTTGAAAAGTTTTGTGCAGACGAAAGAGAAAGTAGTAAACCTAAACCTCTACCTATTCGACAACAAAGTGAAACTACGTTTAGAACTAGTAGGCTTAAAGGTATTTCAGCTGATAGAATCAGTACCGGGTTCATCAAAAAAGGAAGAGGTGACCGAATCAGTACTTCCTCTCTTGGTGACCAACCTGTAACTGCAGCTGGAAGTTGTTTCAGTATATTTGAGAAACGGAAAGCCAAATTTGGTAAACTGGAAAAGTCAAAACGCCTTAGTACTAGTGCCCTATACGATCAATCCCCCACTGGAATTCTAGCAAAAACGAACCGAATCCGATCATCAGAAATCGTAAGCAAATTTCACTCCGAAGAATTCCATTCTAGATTCAGCAGTCCCGGAGATAATTATCAAAATGCGCCTTCAACTAGCAAAAGTGATAACTCCGTTTCGAAGTTTAAATTCTACGAAAATCCTTTAGAAAGAGCTAGTGTGACAAAACTGTACGAGAAGTTTTGCTATGAGGATAAAATTAAATCCCCTCCAGTTCTAGCCAGAGTGGCGGAAAAACAATATAGTGTGGAAAGCGAAACAAAATCAATTAAAACTGAACCCTTTAGTGCAGCTAGTCTAAGCGAAAAAACCTCGGACATCATGAGTTCTACATTAATGACGAAGGTGGACCAATCTGTTTTCAACTTTGACTTGGATTTGTTTCAACGCGAAAGTAGTGAAAACAAAAGTGACATACTATCCCCTGACAGAAGCGCGAGTGTTAGCAATACAGTGCAGTTACTCTTCGAAGATCCTAGATCTAATAGAACTAGTGTGTCAGATTTGTACGAACCTTGTTTTTCCGTAAGTTTAGCTCCTAAACGACCATCATTCAAACGTGATATTAGACACTGGGACTTAAACACTTTAAACTTAAGACCAATTGATGATGATAGTCCAACCACTAGTAAATTCACTTCTGAATCCAGTCCAGACGATATACTACAAAATTTTGATTCAAGAAGCAACAACTCTGAAGTTTTCTTATCAGAATTACAATCTACTACTTGTGACACGAGTAATTTAAACGGAAAGGGTCAGATATTAGAAGATATTAACGAAGGAGACAGTATAGATGATTCAGAGAGGACTAGTCCTTCAAATTCTGAAAACCTTCTTCCAAAATCCATGTCCAGTCGTCCATCCATGCAAAAACTAGAACCTTACAAACCAAGGGCGCCAAAAGCAGAAGAAGATTTCACGGAATCGACGCCATCTTCGAACCATGAATCAAACAACACAGGTGCGCTTGCGCTGGCAGAAGAAATGACAAAACTGAATTTAAAAACAAACTGTGAAGTGAGTGAAGTAGAAAAAAGTGCAAAGAAAGAGAAGAACAAAGACAGTCTAGCGTTTCGAAAAACAACTAGATGCTTCCCACTTTGATACACATTCATATAGATGTTATTGTTAAGGTTCTTGGTTGGTTTTGTTTAGTTTATTGGTATATTACGATAGGGGAGACAAATGGTGCTGTGAAGACTAGAAGAGTGCCAAACTTCGCATTTTAACTATAATCCGAATTTAAAGCTACGATAGAGCGTATTGTACATAATCGAGGTGACAGTAGTGAGTCATCAGTTCATAAATGCTCAAACACTGTAGGAAGTAGAGGATAGAATCTTCACAGCGTTGAGTTGTCTTCCCAACGTAAGCATTAATCGTAACATATTCTAAATACATGGAACTGATAATCGCCGTAGCAAACCTTCCAGGCAGATAAAGACTTTCAGAAAAGTTGTATGATTTGTTTATTTATTATTATTTCCCATTCTTCAAAATTTTTGAAGGCACCTATATGAAAATTTTAATTTGATAAACTTAGGGCCGGTTTTATGAACGTCTTATTAAATTTAATTCCAAACTAAAATTATTTCGCAGAACAAATTAAAATCATTGTTGTCAAAAATTGCTTTCAACTTGTACAATTTATTAAATTTACTATATTTAATAGTGTCCCTAATATACATATAAAAACGAATATTTATAAATAACATGTTAACTTAAAATTATAGTTGATTACAACTGTTTCGCAATCTTACACGAACATCGAATGACAAACGGCGCAGAACTAAGCTTAACATAGTTTCTGCATAGTAGCACGCGGGCGCACATTAGCTTCAGCCAATCATGGCTTGGTGTTTATCTGTTATTTTTGCAGTTTTACATCACTAGTTAAACTGAAATACGAAGATAATATGATGATGAATCGGACAAAACAAACACGTTGAAGCTGCCTACTGATAAGTTATGAAAATCTAAGTGTTCAATAATCATTTGAAATCTACATTGAAATTATTGGGCTTCGCAGAATCCATTCAAATTTATTAATAATAATTAAAGAAAAAATAAAAAGATAAAAATTTACATTACGTTGAGATTTTTGACCATCAATCTGAGAAAACATCAAGACATGATTGGCTAAAGCAAACAGACACGTGTTTGTCCGTCATCCATTAAGAAATAATTTATTGTTATTAGTCTTAAAATTTAATTTAATAAAATTAAATTATTAGCATTTGAAACGGTTGCTGAAAAATGACCATTTGTTTATTTAAAAAATATTCTGGCATATTTCGGCTAGATAAAATCATCATACATTAATCAAATTAATTCTGAAATTACAATATATTTTAATATTCAACGTAAAACACAAAATAAACATAAAATCTTACAAAAATAATTCTTAACCTTCGCTGCTTTTTAGTACGAAGTAACTTTACTTTTTGAACGTACCACCTTTCTAGAGTGTTTATCTGCAATACAGAAGAACAGCCTCGTGCGTTTCCTACAATTGGGCACACAGTTGTGATTGTTGATTGTGGAGTTTCATCAGTGCCTTTGGGTGCTTTGCGCCTGTCCCGCGTTTTGTTGTACAGAGATGTCACTTATTTAAATATTCACTGATGTTTACAAAAATTCATTGGTAAATTAGTATTGGGTTTTTTCTGATTATTGGTGAACTGTTTGATATGATTTTTTAAATAACATATGGTTTTTAATTTCAAGTTTAATAGAATATCTGAAACATTTCTTTAAATTCGCCAATCCAATATTTAGTAACTGAAATATAACTTGTTTAATACCTGGTCACTAGGTATACATATTTAATAATTTAAAAATATATCATTACGATTTTTTATCAATATTTGGACGTGACACTTTTAATGGATAATATCTTGCTAAAAAAAATTAATAACGTAAAATATGTTACATTAATATCTTTCTACAAATTTCTTGTATATTTTTTATTAAAAGAGGAATAGTTTTTTTTTTCGTTTTGCTACTAAGCGTTTATAGTTTCTTCGCATCATATTTTAGTGTTCGTTTGATTTAGCAGTTACTGAAGTCACTAATTATGTGTTTATCTCACTTTCTCGGCATTATACTTCATTTCATGTAAGAAAATAGTGAAACCAAACTTTGTCTATAATAAATATTTTTATCTGTTACAATACCTGAAAATTACAAATTCCAACCAAACATGGTTAAACATCACTTAATTCTGTAGATTTTATTTGATAACTGACAGCTGACAAGTGATATATTTTTTTCGTTTTTATGAACTAGGTTTGCATTCTGACCAATCAAAGAACGGAATTTATATCTATCTAAATCTACGCTACTTTCTTACGTGAAAGCACTACGTCAAAGATTCTGTATACTCTATTCCACTTGGCGCTCACATAAGTGTCAGTTTCAAACAGACAAAATTAAAAAATGGCGGTATTCAACTCCTATCATCTGACATTTTATTAAAATATTATAAAGGTATCATAATACCATTAAAACTTTTTCTATTGTAGTCAGTAAGTGTGAAATATAAAATTTTATCTACTGCTTTTCAAATCGGATAAAGATGATACTTATTGCACATAAAAATGACAAGAGATGTCACGTCATATACACGACATTCTCCAATTTCAACCAATCAGAGAGTTAAAAACTATGCCCTATTCGCTACAATATTCAATTGGTAAGGTGGAACAAGGTATACCCCATATGTGAGTGGATTTCGAGGTGGATTTATAGCAACACTGTCAATTGTCAGTGCCTTTTAATGCTTAGATGAAACCAGTGAAACCAATTTCAAAACAGACAAAATTTCAAATTTGAATGACAACTCGGCAAATGTTTTGAGTCAGTTGTTTTGTGTGCGGTTATTACTTTGAGAAGAACAATGTTTTAAAAATATTTTTTTTATGATCCGCTATTACAAGCATGTGTTTTAACTCCTTACGTTACCTATTGCGTTTGCGTTGTTATAAATAGGCCTTTAGAACTACGGCAGTAAACCTGAAGTAGTGAAACGAAATAAACCAAATACAATTAATTAATACCCGGTTTCACCATTGATGAATAAATATTTTATTTATCATTATATTATATTCATTGAATAAAATACCGTATTTTTGTTGCGCTAATTATTCGACGAGTAAATCATCTATTCAACAATCTTGATTGGTGAAAAGAACTTTGACTAATCAATGAATATAATTTACCCGTCTGATAACTATTTGCGAATTTATTCGGCAGTTGTAAAACTGGACACATGTATAGTACCTAGTAATATATACTTTTAGTTCTGGCATATCTAAAATGTAAATAGAAAAATAATTCAGAGTGATGTTGGATGGTAGAATGAATAATGATTAGGAGATGACTAGCAGTGTTTTAACTCTGACAATCGTTTATAGTTCATTTTAGAGAAAAAGTATTTCAAATAAAAGTTGTACACAAATATTTTTTCTATAATTTTTATTTGAAGTTTTTTTTCTCTCAAACCATAAACGATTGACAGTTAAAACACTGCTAGTCATCTCCTTCCTAGTAATCTCCTAATCACCATTCATGCTACTACCCACTGGCCGCTAGTATGAACAAGTGATTAAGTGTGATTAGCTAGCATTTGTCTAGCATTGTTTTAGCTGTATCAATCGTTTATGTATTATTTTAGAGAAAAATTCTTCAAACAATAGTTATAGAAAAATTAATTGCAAGCATCTTTTATTTGAAACATTTTTCTCTAAAATAATCCATGAACGATTGACAGCGATAAAACAATGCTAATCACTGTTCATACTACCGGCCATTATGTTTATATTAATGGTTAAAATTTATAGTAAATTATTGTAAGCATCAGTGAAAGAGTAGAAATATTTAAAAATTATATAAAGCCAATATTTTAAAGTCAAAATAGTTAATTTATAATAGATTAATTTAAAAAGAGCATTTTGATAAATAAAAGCTTTTTTGAGAGTAACATAATATATGTAATATGCTATTTTATGATTGTTATACCTAATTAGTGTTGATCGCTGATATATATTTTACAAAATAATTTCTTGTAAAAAGTTTGAAAGTATACGTATAGATCTTTATACTAAATATGGATTAAGTGCAGTTTAAGTTTACATTACATGTCTGTATTGTTATTGTCGTTGAGTAGGGGGTTTTCCATACGTAGCTATTGGGATTTGTTGTCTGTGTTGTCCCTGACACTAAAGAGTCCTGAACTCAGTTTCTTTGCAGAATATATGGCTTATTAATATTAAAAAGAAACAGCTAATTCTGTGATAATGTGGACTGTATGCATAGATTCCTGCCAAACCACCTTGTGAGTTAGTGGGAAGAGATCTACAGTAATATTTACAATGTGCAATAATGTTTTAAACTTAGGTAACATTTGAAATTCACATGTAAGAATCAAGTAGCCTGTGTAGTCTGTCATATACATAAATAAGGCAAGTAAGCACATTTACTACAACATACAATTCATTTGACTCAAAACTACGGCAGATGAACTCGCTTTGTTTTGTAATGGAACAACACATGCACAAGTGCATAGCGCAGGTTCTAAATCCTACAACATACAATTCCACTTAGACACAAATCGATGCATGTTCGGCTGTCTTCGTTTTGTATCGGCGCTACAAGTGAAACCCCACAGTTACAGTTGTTTAACCTCAAAATTAATACAATTATGAGATTTATGAGTTTTCTAAATATACTTGAACATAACGTAACTTAACGCACAAAACTCAGGCCCATAAAATTCGGACAAGGAATTATAATGCTGATGATATAGTTGTGGTGACATTTGATATTAATATTATTAGTTGACTTTAAAAATATAAATTTCAATTAAATGCAAATAATTCTATATCAGAGCTGTTTGAAATTTCACTGTCCTCATCTAAAGAGGAAGCAGTTAACTATTTACGGAAGACAACAAACTCGTTTCCGTATTTAAATTAAGTAGCTTTCTATCAGAACATTTTCTATATTTATACTTCATCGGTTCCATCCAACAATTTAGCTCCAGATATTTTAATAAAAAAACTTGCATACGAACTCGGATGAATAGTTTTTGAAAAAAAGTTCTCTATAGTTCATTTCTCCAAAACTGACGGAATTATACAGAGTGAGTCAGGATAATTATATCAAAAATTCCTAAAATTGTAATCCGATTTTTATTTTCGAGTTAGATCTTAAAAGTTTAAATTCATTGAAATAGGTCGGCACATTTTATTTTTGAAAACCAGCCATTCATTATTTATTGTTCAAAAGTGATAAACAATGTCATTTATTTACTCGTTCTCGCTCCATAACTTTGTTTTGTAGAGCTGGTTCGAGAGATCTGAAGTCTGGAGATTAAAAGGTACATATTTGAAAATTTATTGTAGATTAAACACAATAAAAAACAAATAAAAATCAGTTTACAATTTTTGGGTCGTTTAGTGATATATTTATGTGCAGTATACACTCCGAAGTTTTAGACATTCCTCGTGGCTCATCTGTAAATTTTCGAATATAAATGCCGCCGAAACATGATTTTCTGTTAAACTTGTATTAAAATTCATCACTTATAACAACGTTAAACACCATGCCAAAACGAAACAGAACAACCATAAATCGGATTTGAGACGATACGAGGAGAAAGGCAGTTTTTCAACAGCATTTATATACTGTTTTAAAATCGATCTATTGAGGTCTTCTACTAACTCTCTCTTCGAGCTGTTTGTCCTTTTTTAAAGATACGTAGATTGGGTGTCTGTAGTGTAACATCATGGTCGTAAGTCCACATTAAAAAGTTCCAGATCAGTTATCCCAAATGAAAAATTTCTGGAACGCCTAAAGTTTCAAATCACCATTAATAAAGCATTATTTTAAAAATCATCTTCAATAATTTTAAGTTAAATTTCTTAATTTTGATGAGAATATCCTATATTAAAATTTTTATGTAAACAGTTTGATAATTTAGCATATAATTTATGAACAACAAACTATTCATTAAAAATATTTTCCTACATAAGATTACAAAAGAAGAAATTTTACATGTGAATATTTTATGTTCCATCTTGGATATATTAAAAAATGAAATATATAAAAATAAAATATTGTAAATATTACTGGGCACATACTGAATTTTGTTGAGAAAATATGTACATAAAATCGACCATAGTGTAAATTTTGTGTTCGATTCTTAATGTCCAATATAAGAAATAATAAACCTTCTGGTCCAAGATATCATAAGTGATTATATAGAAGTCGTTAGATAGTAGTAAATAATATAGGTTAAGTCCTGCTAGTTAAATGACAATTATATTAACCTCTAGATAAGGGTGAAAGTTACAATGTAGACTCGGCATGTTTTCTAATGTTAAAGTGACAAATTTATCCATGTGTATTTTCACACTGAACTGTAAAGATGCCAACACTTAAATCATTATGTAAAATCAATAAAATTTGTATAGTATATCTCACTTGTTTTTATCATTTAATTTCACTCTCAAGATATACATTTGTAATTTGTTCACCTCTACATCCTACTATTCAATAAGGGATGGTATTAATAAAAATAAGTAAGTACTTATAAGCACAAGCATTTACTTATCAATATCAGCAAAAATTAAAAGTAAATACTTATTTTCATATTAATAACCAGTTACTGATACTTATATGTAGATATTTTGGTATCGTGAAGGATCAAGTTGAAAATTTTAAGGTTTTGGGTTTTAAGGAAAAGGCCTTACTGATGCAGTATGAAGAAATTTTATTAAATTGTTCTTGATCGTTTCGGTCCATCTTCAGCTTTTGAAATTCGATGGAAAAATAATGGAAACAAATAGTTTTAATGATAACATAACTTATAATGAGAACAGATCACATTTTTGTAGTGATTATAAGTACACTTAATCTTGTATTAGTCACCTGTCACGAAGTCATATACATGTTTTGAAGCACCGCGATCGAATGTTTTTGAGCATTTGCGACCAATTGACACTAGCTTGGTTTTGTGCGATTGTCAATTTGGCGGCTCTCACACTGAGGCAACAAGCAACTGGCAATAAGTCGAGTTTTGGTGATTGAAATTCACCACTCGCAGAGATAAACCGCCGTCCGTTTTGTACTTTATCTTTTATTAGATAATTACAATTTTTTCTTACCGCCGTAAGAGACTGTGCGATTGCCGTGTCGCGGGAGCACAGTTCCCTTGTAGTTTAACTCAGTCCGTCACAGTTTTTTTTTTTTGCAAAGGGTTTTCATTCTTTATTTGTTTGTTACATTTTAAGTTTATGTTGGGAATAATAAAGTAGTCTGTTAGTTAACTACGTGCTTTTTCTGACACAAACCCTAACCCACCTCCACAGTTAGCTATCCGGCAAACATTCCTCTCTCTCAGCATCCGCCGAAGGCGCCCGAGCAACCCGAACCTTGCTGACAGAGAGGACAAGATGGCGCCTCATCCCACAGGACAGGCGTCACAAATGACGTCCAAACAGGGACAGGCGTCACAAATGTCACGAATGTTTGTGTATAAACGTTTTATTATTTTATTACTAAAAAACTTTTTGAAATATATGTCCGACGATCCAGTTTTTAATATAAAGTTTGTAGAAATGGTGAAGAAATATCCCTATATTTACGGATGACATGATGATAGATTTCTGGCAATACTGTTGCTTCAATGTGAGATAGGGTCAAAATAATATTGCGTATTGCTTATTGTCTATTGCTAGTTGCTTGTTGCCTCAGTGTGAGAGCCGCCTTATGTGGGATCCGAGGTGGGATCCAATGCGAACAAATCTTTTTTACGGCCAAATGTTCAATATTTAATGTATGCTGGTCCCACTAATAAGGATACCTCAATCTAACGATAAATCACATGACGATCTTACAGTATCAGTTCATGCACCGCATCAATGTTTTTCGGAACAATAACCGATTTTGGACGACCTTCACGAAATTCGTCTTTGAGCGAACTATGGCCACGATTGAATTTGGTAAACCATTGATAAACACTGGTACTTGATGGTGCTTCATCGCCAAAAATCGAATTAAGTTCATCGATGCACTGTTGAGTTAATCCACGTCGAAAGTTGTAAAAAAATAATCGCACGAAAATGTTAACGATTTAATTCCATTTTTTGGCCGATATGAATGTTTCAAGTTACTGTAAACAACACAAATAGCGCTCGTATGTCAAAACGTTCTGAGTACATATACCGTCAAAAATGTCAAACTTTACGACAGAGACATCAGTTGCCAGATGGCAGCACTAGAGGTGCCCAATCCCGAAACATAAAAGGCAACGTACATGAAGACAAACTATATGGATTCACGGGTACATGTCATCTTTTTAGACCTCATACAATTACTTGTATATACCATTCATATACAAACATTAACACTTATGAAATAGTAAATATTTACTTACATTTACGAACGTAATGCTATCAACTGACCATGTGTTCATTGATTATTCACATCCTTACCCATCTCATTTTCTATTTGCACAAATATAAGCAGTCATTATTTCTTAACCTAATAAACAAATAGTAATCATTCAAGAAATATTCTCGTATTTGCTAAACCCATTCGCGGTCGCAAAACCTTGTCACTTTCTTGTAGAGAATGCTATATTAAATTATCCATAGTAACACTTATTGATTGTTAGGTATTATTAAAATATTCTTATTGTTAAACTATAGCAACGAAATAAATAATTGTATCTATGAACCATTATATGTATTGTTTATAAATGTCAAAATTTTATGTCATGTCATAGAAAATGTCAAATTTTATATTTGAACATTGTAAATTTGTTTCATAACTGAAAACGGCTTTGATATATTTGCCGTTTCATAAATACTAAAAGACAAATGACATCGCATCCTAAATTAGTAGTGGGGCCCCCATTTTACATTCTAAATTATACAAACACACATGAAGTCACACTATTGCATAGAATGCAATCTGAAACGGACGCCATTGGGTCTTGTGCCCTTTTAGTAATACAGAAGGTCAAATAACAAGGCACAGCAGATCACATCGTATACTGGTTGTGGGGCCCAGTTTTACATTCTAAAGCTTGATTTACATTAGCGGCACAATGTACAATGACGGTATGTCAATACACGAGGCATTTACATTACATGATACCACGACGGTACGAACCACAGACCATCTACACTATCAGACTTGCCAACTCTATAATAAATATAAAACGCAGTTCGCAGCACCTCTGGCCTTGCAGGGATGAACTAAACTAAAAAGGCGGGAAAATTGAATGATAGCTTCAAATAATTCAAATTTAAAATTCTGTCATTCTGTAACACAATATTTAATTTTTATATATCGATAATACTTTTGACAAGTGATATTTTAAAATAGTTTTGTCAGGTATTTTTTATTATATAAAAATTATCGATATATAAAAATTAAACTATTGTGTTACAGAATATATTAATACTTAAATATAGAAAATCTGAAAGTAATTAATAAAAAAAACATTTTTCTACTTCTATGCTTTAATATACTTATTAAATATATGTCATACGTACTTGAATGACATTCATTATGATACAAATTTTCATTTCGATACAGATTATCATTATGATACAGATTTAGTTATTATTTCGATACAAATAATCATTGTGATAGATTTTGTTATCATCTCGTCATAGATTATCATTATGATACAATGAATTTTATAAAAAAATTATTGGTTTAGAAAGCTAATGTATGCAACTCCACGTATGGCTCGTATCGCAAACTTCATGCAGCAAAACGTTTTCGTCTCTTCGGTGTAACCGGTGCAATATTTCCCGTATTATCGGAAGGAAGTTCAATAAATGATACGCCTGTCTTCGGTGTTTCTGGATCAGCAACTGAAAAGACAAAAAAATATTAGTTGACAATTTAAAATAACTTTCAAAACTCATAATTAACCGTAAGTTAAGTGCAATATAAAACTAAAAATGATTTAAAATTGTTGAAGAGAATTTTGATCATCACATCACATATTCTATGATACATATGTTTTTGTTTATAAATTACGATATGTCATGTTTTTGTATTACTGTCAGATTTATATTAATAAAAATATAATTTGTGTTCCCTAAACTCGTAATTCTTAATTGGTTATGGGCCCAGGAAACTCTCTTTGAGTGTTTAAGTGTTTGATTTGCACAATGGATGTAAAGGTAAATTTGGAAAAGTTAGAAGGACCTAACTGGCCTCGGTGGAAGAGGCAAATTGAATTATTACTGAAACACCATGAAGTGCATGAAATCACTATGGGAGAAAAATGTCCAAAGGAAGGTGATGCTGAAATTAAAAAATGGAAAAAAGCTGATTCACTGGCACAGGTCATATTAGTTACAAACATGAATGATGCAAACGTTGACATAACGGCAACTTGTCAAACAGCTTCTGAGATTTGGGAACAACTTCTGTCAGTCTATGAACAGAGTTCTGGTCAGCGGTTAGATAGACTTCTTGAGTCATTTTTCTCAGTGGAAAAACGGGCAGATGAAGACATGGCAAGTTATATTGCAAGTTTAAAAAGGCTTTTTGCTGAAATAAATGAAGAACTCAATAAGCTATCTCAGGTACAGTTGCCAGAGCTACTGCTCCTTAGCAGGGTAATGAGTACTTTACCACCAGAATATTTTGAATTTAAAAACGTCTGGGAAAGCATTCCCGTGAAAGATAGAACAATTAATCTCTTAACTGAAAGACTAAGACTTATTGAAATGAGGCTACCTCAGACTGCTAATGGAACTGCACTCGACGCCTCATCAACACCAAAAAAGAAGAACAAGGACAAGAAAAGAGCTGATATTAAATGTTTCAAATGTAATAAGAATGGTCATTTTGCATCAAAATGTCCATTAAGAAACATTGGTAAGAATTCTAATCTTTTGTGTTATTCAGCTAATATAAATATCAGATCAGACAAATGGATAGCAGATAGTGGTGCATCCAATCACATGTCCTTTTCTAAAGACTGGTTTGAGTCTTACGAACCTTTTCGTATACCACACGAAGTAACAGTTGGCAATAACGCCAAAATAAAAGCGTTTGGTGAAGGAACCTTGAGAATTAAAATAACCATTGGACATAAGATATATGTCAGGATCATGGATAAAGTCTGGTATGTACCTGAGCTCGGTAAAAATCTATTCTCTGTTGGTCAAACTGTGAGTAAGGGATTTATTTTCAAAGCACAAAGAGATAAATGCGTATTTCTAGAGAAGAATAGACCAATATTGTTTGGAAAACGTAAAGATGGATTGTTTGAACTTGAATTTGATGTAGTCAAGCCCAGAATAGGGCAAGTGCACTCAGTCAGCAAGAATAATGCGAGTCTTCAGCAGTGGCATGAACGTTTTGCGCATCAAAATAAGCGTCACGTTTATCATATATTGCAGAAAAGAAATGTAGTAGTAGAAAATAAAAATGAATTTTGTACTGCATGTATTCTAGGAAAACAGCACAGGAAAAGCTATAAAGAAAGACAAGAAAGAGCCACAACTCCTGGAGAAATAGTAATGGCAGACTTATGCGGGCCAATGGAAAAGCCCAGCCTCGGAGGGTCAAGATACTGCTTGGTAATTAAAGATGATTTTACACGTTATCGAAGAGTCTTTTTTATAAAACAAAAGACTGAAGTCTCAGAATGCATTAAAGTATTTCTTGCTGAAGCTAAAGTTGCAGGACATGTAGTTAGAACATTTATGAGTGATGGAGGCACAGAATTTATTAACAATAGCGTTAAAACTATTCTTAATAAATGGGGAATTTCAATGAGAACTGTTATGCCCTATACTCCAGAACAGAATGGTGGTATTGAGCGAGAAAACCGCACTTTAGTTGAAAGCGCACGAACTATGCTCCAAGCTAAAAAGTTGCCAAAATGTTTGTGGGCGGAAGCAATGAATACAGCGTGTCATATAATCAACAGAACAGGACCATCGGTTGTCAATGGTAAGGCACCTATTGAATTGTGGTTGAATAAAGGACCGTCACCCATTCATCATTTCAAGACTTTCGGTACAATCTGTTATGTACACATCCCTAAACAAAAAAGAGGTAAATGGTCTTCAAAGGCTGAGAAAGGATTATTAGTTGGCTATTGTGGAGAGAGAGATGGTTTTCGTGTGTACAATGGCAGGAAAGTTATAACTTCAGCGGACGTTATTTTTGAACCAGAGAAAGTTGGGAACACAATCATTTTAGAACAAAATGAGAGTTCCAAAAATGAAATAGGTATTACTTCACAGACTGAAAATGAAGAGAGAGATCATCTTCAAATTGAGAATCAACTTGAGGCTGAAAAGGGAAATATTGAGAGAGGTACTCAATTGACAGATCAAGTTGAGGGTGAAGAGAGAAATAATATTGAGAGAGATACTCAAATTACTGATGGAGTTGAGAACGTCGTCACAAGAGCAGGACGGTTGGTAAAACTACCTGGATATTTAAAAGACTATACTTGTATTGCTGCAGGAATGCCAAGTATACAAGAAGCACTAAAGTCAACTAAGTGGCGTCATGCGTTGAATGATGAAATACAATCACTCATTGAGAATAACGTTTTTGAACTTGTTGACCTACCTGTTGACAAAAAGGTTGTTGGGAGTCGGTGGGTTCTTCGAGAAAAAACAAGATCTGATGGAACTGTTGATCGTCTTAAAGCTCGCCTTGTTGCAAAAGGCTACTCGCAACAAAGCGGTATAGACTACGAAGAAACATTCGCCCCGGTCGCAAGACTTGAGACTGTCAGAGCTTTCTTAAGTGTTGCAGGGAATGAACAATTGCCGATGCAACAATTTGATGTAAAGACGGCATTCTTATATGGAAATCTCAATGAAGAAGTATATATGCATCAGCCAGAGGGATTCAATGATGGTACTGGTCGGGTTTGGAGACTAAAAAGAAGTCTGTACGGATTAAAACAGAGCCCACGTTGCTGGAATGAGCGATTAGATGATTTCATAAAGAAACAAGGCTGTAAGAAAAGCGAATCAGATCCGTGTCTATACACACGCTACAAGAACGGTAAGAAATTGATTGTAGTCTGTTATGTTGACGATGGTTTGATAGCTGGAACAGATATGAAAGAAATCACAGATTTTATAACCGCACTTGAAAAGGAATTCAAAGTAAAAGTTTCTAATCCAGACTGCTATCTAGGAATTGCCATAAAGAAAAATAAGGATGGGTCAATATTACTTAATCAACGGGCATACGTTGAAAAATTACTTGAAAAGTTTGGTATGGCAGAAGTCAAGCCTGTGATGACTCCTGCTGAAGTAAGTGGTAAACTTGTTAGCGAAGAAGAAAAATCTTTAAATGAGAAGACACCATATCGAGAGGCAGTTGGCAGTTTAATTTTTCTTATGTCTGCCACAAGACCGGACATAGCATATGCCGTAAGTAGAGTAGCTCAAGATTTGGAAAATCCTACGGAAAGTTCATGGAAGCAAGTTAAAAGAATCTTTCGCTATCTCAAAGGAACGGTTGATTTTGATCTTGTATATAAAAGCAAACAAGATAAGAATTTAGTTGGATTTAGTGACGCAGACTACGCTCAAGACAAATCAAGACGCTCAAGAAGTGGAGTTTTGTGTATATATGCTGGGTCAGTACTTACATGGCTTAGCCAGAGACAGAAAAGTGTGTCAGTTTCAACAATGGAAGCCGAATATATCTCAGCAAGTGAAGCAGCAAAACAACTTATTTGGCTAGGAAGACTGTTAAATGAGATGACCACAGATGTAAGTAAGCCCATATTGTACATAGACAATCTAAGTGCTGTGAAACTTGCAAAAAACCCAGAGTTTCATTTCAAGAGTAAGCACATAGATGTGAGACATCACTTCGTACGTGAAAGAGTCATCGAAGGAAAACTAGAAGTACAACATATAGAAGGAGACAAACAGGTGGCAGATCTGTTGACAAAGGGTTTGCCTAATCCTCGGTTTTCAGCTCTATTAAATGGTTTGAATGTACAACTGGAAAGATTAAAGAATGTGAAGAAACAAAATTCGAGAGAGTGTTGAAGAGAATTTTGATCATCACATCACATATTCTATGATACATATGTTTTTGTTTATAAATTACGATATGTCATGTTTTTGTATTACTGTCAGATTTATATTAATAAAAATATAATTTGTGTTCCCTAAACTCGTAATTCTTAATTAAAATAAAAGCATACCAGAAACAGAAGCAGTAGCATCACCAGCAGAACATTTACGTGTTTTCGGTGTCCCTTCGATAGCAGGCATATTATTAGCAAGAACTTCAAATACTGGTTCCTCTTCCTCCATCATTTTTGAAGCAGCAACTAACAAATAATAATAAATTATTAGTTATTTCTGAAAGTTTGAATAAAGAAATAAAGCCTTCATGGAAATACGAAAACAGCAAAGTTTAATAATCTTACGTAAAGAAATATTTCGTATTTCGGCGGTTATGCATTACTTAACCTATCATTTCAAAGCAATTTTAGTATAAAAGAAAATCTTACCAGAATTAAAAACGTCCACAGGTATTTCATGACGATTCAAATTCTTTTTTTCCGAAATTGCTTATCAGTTTAATGAAGTCGGCAGACCCGGAATCAACAGACAACCCATCCGGATGATCCATTCCCGCCGTAGGCTTTCCAATCTTGGAAAACAAAACATATGTCCTTGTTCTTCGACAGGGAGACTGTTTGTAATACATTTATGATGGACACATGTTGGTTCCTGAAAAAAATAACATTATTTTATTTTAATATAACAATAAAACACATAAACTTATGATCAAGGCTAAGAATGTAATCAAATTTGAATTGTTTATACTTACAGATCTCGTCATTTTTCACAATATGTATAATTACCACTAAACCCACTTAACAGAACACAATTCGCTGCTAGTAACTGCACAACTAAATTGCACAAAATGGTTTGAAAAGCATTGACTTAAATCAGAAGATTCTGACAACTTTCAGATCAAATTCAAACGTGACAAACGAACCGCTCCAGTTGCCTGGTTACGATACTAGCACAGATACTAGCGCTTTTCTGCGGACTGGTTTCGCAGGGATGAACTATTGCTTTGCAATTAATAAACCATTAAGGTGTCAGCCGCCTGGTACGAACATAATAAAATACCATGACAATATAATTTTGTCTTTTATGTATTATGACGGTTTGTGGCGCATATGTCATATTTCTATCAAAAGTAGAAAATATTGTGCAATGTTACAAAATTTATCAAATACCGACTTGGCTATAATTGCCCTTACTTTGACGAAGAAGAATAAAATGAAGAAAATCCAGAAAATTTTACAAAACGAAACTATTTTTTATGTATTTACTGTGATAATCTGTGGTGTACATTTTACTTTTTTGTCATAAGCAGAAAACTTTTGTTCAATAATGTATACAATAATTCTCATTTCTACGTCATTTGGACTGCATTGGTTTAACTGAAAGACAAATATCAACTAGTCAAAAACATGTCAGATGTCAATCACGTATTAGTATATGATTACTTCCACACAGCTGATTTTGGCATGAACATCAACTTGAATGTGCACGTTCTCTTCAAACGCAACGTTCTCACTCCCCCTTGCATGCAAATACTAGGCTGTCACTATGACTACAGTACCGTGGTCGTATCGCTAATGTAACTCAGTGAATATCAATGTGCCGTCATCGTACCGTCATCATACCGTCATCGTACCGAGACCGTAAATGTAAATGAGTCTATTAAAATACATTGGAGCAAGAAATATCGTACCGTTATTATACCGTCATTGTACCGCTAATGTAAATCAAGCCCAATTATCAATACAAGGGCTTATGACGCTACATAACTGCATGAAACGTGCGCCTTTGGGTCTTGTGACTTCAAGTATGAAGAATTACATATGACAAAGCATTAGCCCGGATTACATCCTAAACTAGTTGTTGGGCCCCATTTTACATTCTAAATTAGCATTACAAAAATTAATGATGTTACACAACTGTATAAATTACTATCTGAAATGGACGCCTTTGGGGCATTTGCCATTCTACAAGTGCAGCAAGGCAAATACCATGGCGTCAGCTCTGAATAAATCCTATCCTGTCTGTGGGGCCCCATTTTACATTCTCACAAGCGCACATAAAATCATATAATTGTATAGAATGCAATATGAAATGGACGCCTTTGGGGCATTTGCCATTCCACAAATATAGAAATACAAATGTCATGACGTCAGCTTAGACTTTATCCTAAGCTGATTGTGGAGTCCTATTATACATTCTCACTAAAATATGCAAACACACATGATGCACACAACTGCATATAAGTCTATCTGAAACAGACGCCATTGGAGCTTTCGCCATTCATCAAATACAGAAGGACAAAAACCATGGCGTCATCTCAGTTTGCATACTATACTGGTTATGGGGCCACATTTTACATTCTCATCAAGCAATACAATCACACATGAAGTCATACAACGGCATAGAATGCAATCTGAAACGAACGCCAATGTTCTTCTAGTAATGCAGACGGACAAATAACAAGGCATCAGCAGATTACATCCTATACTGATTTTGGGGCCCAAGTAACATTCTAAATTATCAATAAAAGTGCTTATGAAGCTACACAACACATTGAATTAATCTAAAACATGCGCCTTTGGGTCCTGTGCCCTTCTAGTATGCAGAAGGATAAATGACAAAGCATCAGCTCGGATTAAATCCTAAACTGGTTTTTGGGCCCCATTTTACATTCTAAATTAGCATTACAAAAGCTAATGAAGGCACAAAACTGAATAGATTACAAATTAAGACGGACGCCTTTTGACATTTGCCATTCTATAAATGCAGAAGGACAAATTCCATGGCGTCAGCTCAGGTTGCATCCTGTACTGGTTCTGGGCCCCCATTTTACATTCTCACTAAGAAATAGAAACACACAAGAAGTCAGAAAACGGTTTAGAATGCTATCAGATACTGACACTTTTGGGGCAATTGCTATTCCACAGATGCAGAACTATAAATGCCATGGCTGCAGCTCAGATTGTACCCTAAGCTGATTGTGAGGCCCCATTTTACATTCTCACTAAAAATGCACACACATGAAGTCACACAACTGCATAGAATGCAATCTAAAATGGATGCCTTTGGGGCATTTGCCGTTCCACAAATGCAAAAAGACAAAGACAAGGTATTCTAGACTAGTTATCAGGACTTATTCTATATTCTCTAAGCAATTCAAGTATATATTGTAACGTGCGCCCCTGACTTAAGAGTATACGAGCGCCGCTACTGGTAGAATATTCCCGAGCGATAACGTAATCCCCGGCAGCGGAAAAACCCACACGACTAGACGTATTAATTACATCGGTGGCCTGAATCCTTTGTATTCAATGTCATTGTGGCATCGGAAA
The DNA here is from genome assembly GCA_951394225.1 of Harpalus rufipes. Lineage (NCBI taxonomy): Eukaryota > Metazoa > Arthropoda > Insecta > Coleoptera > Carabidae > Harpalus > Harpalus rufipes. Next base: position 16,445,453 of record OX596289.1, read on the forward strand.
GTTCGAGGACATCGCGCTATATAACCCAGTCGCCAAAGCCAACAAAAAATAGCCTGTTATATAGAGGCAACGAGCAATGAACAATGGGTGATATAAATAGTGAGTAGTGAACTTAAATAAATGTAGTTATATAAATAAAAATAGTAATATAAATATTGTCTATATAAATAATCTTAGTGTTTATGCATTTAATAATATTTTTACGCGGTAATAATAAATAATTTCCTATTTACAGATTAGCTATTCCGAGAATATCTCTTAACCCTGTGTTAAAATGACGTTTATGGAGAGTTCATTCTAGAGTTAAGTCTTATTCCATGTTTATTATTATACATTTGTGGGTTAAGCTCATGATAAACTAGGACTAGCTATTCTTGTGTTAAAAAGAAGCTATTCCGAACTTAACCCCTGTTTATTATTACCGCTGTTAGTTATTTTTATTATCTTTTTAATATTTATCCTAATTATTTATCGTTTAATAAACGTATTATTTTAATTAATACTATTGCTCTCATATTTACCTTCACCCATCACCCATATAAATAAACGTTACAATATAAAGACCAACTGCAAAGGATTCATTTCATATGCATGGGTAGATGTAATCTTTTTGGACTTCTTACGTATATACATGTGGATTACATATGTACATACGTACTTGCTATACATACAAACATTAACACTTATTAAATAGTAAACATTTACTTACATTTACGAACACAATGCTATCAACTGACTATGTACTCGTTGATTATTCACATCCATATCCATCTCATTTCCTTTGTGCACAAATATAAGAAGCAGCCATTGTTTCATAAATTAATAAACAAATAGTAATTATTCAAGAAATATTCTCGTATTTGCTAAACTCATTTGCGGTCACAAATCCTTGTCGCTTTCTTGCAGAGAATATAAAATGAAACTATCCATAGTAACACTTATTAATTGATAGGTATTATTAAAATATTGTTATTGTTAAACTATAGCAACGAAATAAATAATTGTATTTATGAACCATTATATGTATTGTTTATAAATGTCAAAATTTTGTCATGTGGAAAATGTCAAAATTTATATTTAAATATTGTAAATTTATTTCATAACTAAAAACGCCTTTGGATGTTGAGGGGTCCCATTTTAGATTCTAAATTATCAATATGGATTTGATTACAAAGAGATGTATTCCACGTGTTCACGGTAAACGATGTTCTGCGTCCAGTGTGCCATAGGCATCAGCGACAGAAATTGAAAAATTAAGTTATATACGAAAAGCTTGGAAAAAGATCCATTCACCTGTGTCAGCGACAAAAATTCTGTACGAGATTTATTCCTTTATAATTTTGCGCAAGCGACACCGAGGAAACTATATGTGGTTTATGCCATTTATTTTGTTGCACATTATAGTTCCCAGTCACAAGACAGCTGCTAATCTAATGATAGATATTTTGTTTGAAAAATTGTTTTCAAAATTAATCTTGTAACTTTGTAATGGTAAGTTCATATCAAATGTTTAATTAAGTTAAATTTAAGATTGCTGTTCATACAAATATTTGTTTCCAGTCACTATTGTAACATTTTTTTTCACTGTATGCTGAAGATGGGAGTTGGCGAACTCCCGAAACGTCCAAATAAAATTTAAACAAATTTAAGTTTTGGTGATCCAAATCTCCTTTACACTTTATTACCTCCAGTAGGCGGAAAGAAAGCACTCTCCCACTAATGAAATATAGGTAAATTAATTTTTATATGTCATTACATATATATTTCTGCGCCTGATATTTAGATATTTTGATTATAGAGAGCAAAATATTAAGAAAAATTATGTAAATGTCGGTTATTATCTGTTGATGTGGGTTTCATTAAACCGTAACCGACACTTGTCTACACTATAATTTAAAGCTTTTACAAGCCCCTTGTGTGGACGTATACTTCTTTTTGAATTTCGTAATTAATTTTTTAAAATTATTTTTCTGTACTATTTTATAATAAAACGTAACTAAAAGATAAATGTCGCTTATCTCAATTTTTTTCTTGCAGATTGTGTACTATGTCGTCTCGGTCAATAAAATTTTTGAAACTCACGAATGAAACTTAAAAAATTAAAATAAAAATCAAAACGCTAAAAAATAGATTGAAACAAGAAAAGAAAAATAATGAATTTACAGTTACAGATATACAAATAAATACAGAAGTATTCAAAGCAAATCTTAAGTCATCAACTCTATCAGTATTAGAAACGGAAATGACTGAGACTAATAATGATAATGTAACGTTTATTTATTTGGGTGGAGTGTAAAAATCAAAGAAATATTACTAATTAAAAATAAAAGTTTATTAGATGATAAAATAATTAAGATAAATATAATAAAAGTAATTAACTCTATGATTAAATAATTATAAAAACTAATTTAAGACTAAGAATATTATTAAATACTTAACACTAAGATATTTGTTTAAAAAGTGTTTATTTCACTATATTTATTTATATAACTATATATTTATTTATGTTCACAACTCGTAGATTGTTTATTTATCACCCACTATTCATTGCTCGTTGCTTCTATATAACAGACTGTGTTGGCTGGTTTTGGCGATGTGTTTATATAGTGCAATGTCTTTCTGGAACTTTCCGACGCGATAATAACATCAAATACAAAGAATCAGCCCACCGAATTTAATTAAACCAGTCTAGACGCCGGAGATTACGTCATCGCTCGAGAACATTCTACCAGTGGCTGCGCTCGCATTCGGACACGTCGGGTTGACGCGCGCTGCTTTAATTTAGCAAATTCTTTACTCTTAGATGAAGCATTAACTCATGATGTTTTTAATTGATACATCAATAATACAGGATATTGAGACAGTAAACCAAGTTTTTTATTCCCAAAATATTAATGATCAAATTATACAAGACAGGAGAGGAAACCATAAGTTTAAATATCAATAATCATTTGAAGAAAATGCAGAATTTTATGAAATAGAAATTAGTGTAAAAAGAAAAATTCCTTGCCTACAAGCATATTCAAACAATTTTAAAATAAATTTTAAAAAGAATAGTTATTTATTGTACAAGTGTGGAGTATAGCATATTAGTCACGAAAGTGACTAATGCATTCACACGAGTGTAATGCAACGATTTATCCAACACTTCTTCTTTAAACTTTGGAAATCATTTTTATGTTTGTTTTTATAATATGTTTATTAACATTTCTGTAATAATTATTGTTTGACGACATTGAGAATTGTTTGACCAAAAAATACGAAGCATTCCGCTCGGTCGAATTCCGCGGGTCGAAATCCCACCACTCGAAATTATATAGCTATTACTAATTTATTGCTAATGCTCCTATCCTTTACATAGAGACTAGCTAAAGCCTAGACTGAGAGATGGGAATGTCATTGCTACATAAGTCTTTCTCTTTCAATTTCCTAAGTCTTGAGTATGCGCATGCACGTAATATTTGAATTTTATTGTCAAACGACGATATCTAAGTTCTGATTATTGGACTAGCGCGAATTTTAAATTTAAATCTGAGAAATTAAGTAATGTACCTACTATTTATTTTGTGTGTTGTGACGATACGTACCTCGTCTCAGCATTGTTGTCGTGAAACAATTCAGTTTTACTTATACCGCCGTCAGAGACTGCTATTTGCCAAATCGCGGGAGCACAGCCCCCTAGTAGATTAAATACAGTCCGTCACAGTTTTCACAAAGGGTTTCATTCTTTATTTATTTATTTGTTACATTTTAATTTTACATACGTTGGGAATAATAAACCAGTTGGTTAAGTTAACTCCGTGCTTTTCTGAGATAAACCCTAACCCACCTCCGCAGATAATTATCCAGCAATCCTCCCTCACTTTCAGCATCCGCCGTCGAAGGCGCCCGAGCAACCCGAACATTGCTGGCAGAGAGGACAAGATGGCGCTTCAACCCACCGGGCTACCGTAACAAATGGCGCCCAACGTGGGACCGGCGACACAAATGGCGCCTGTACAGAGACCGGCGACACCAGGGCGACACAGTGTAAATTCTTGAACATAAATATTAGTAATAATAAATAGCAATGAAATATTCTAGTACTAAATTTTAATTAAATAATTAACTTTATTGTACTGTAAAAAGAATAGGAATTCAATCTGGTCAGAATTAATTTATTTTGGTGAAGGTAAAGAGTAAAAGAAATAATTTCTAAAATATTTATTGATTTCTAAATAACACAATTCTGTTGAACGTATGTCTAATATAATCGTCTTTCTCTGAAAGTAACTTAGTCTCGTGATAAAATTTAATTTTTAGAAATGTATCAATTATAATTTTTATAATTTGCGTTTTGTGGTTGTCTAAAATGGTTTGTTCTTTGACGTGCTTTAAAAATTCTGTTATATTAAACACATTTGTAAAACATTGTTGATATACGTTAAGAACCATCTGTACTAGAATATTTCATTGTTATTTATTAACTAATATTTATGTTCAAGAATTTACACACAAAATAAATAGCAGGTACATTACTTAATTTCTTAGATTTAATTTTAAGGTCCTCGCTAGTCTTCAATAATCAGATATTGTCGTTAGCCAATAAAATTCAAATATTACGTGCATGCGCATAATCAAGACTTAGGGAATTGAGAAAAATAGACTTATGCAGCAATGATATTCCCATTCCCATCTCTCAGTCTAGGATTCACGGAGAGCAAGGGTGCCACAATATATTAGTTTAGGTATATGGTCGAAATATTCTTTCACCACTTTGTCCGTTGTGGAAAAATTCAAATATCCCCACCTGGTTCGGTCGAATCCCACCCGGTTGAAATGTTACACGATACAAATCCATCGTCGTGGAAACACCAGAAACCAGTTCCGCGTTCTTTATCGATCATATTGCATTCAAACAATCTATGCTGCGTGGTAGTTCCGAGTGAAATGTATAGATGGTAATGAATTTGCCAGTGGACAAGGGTACCTTGATATACAGGATATGGCCATGGGGCAAGATCGCCGCCATAAGCGGGCCAATATCAAACATACTGATAATTCATTTCCCTATTTATTTGTAAGAGATGTGATTTTATATTACACAGGAATATTAAATAATCACATTATGAATCTATAAAGGTAATAAAAACGAATTTATTTAAGAGATACACAATTATTATTATGACATAGATTTAGAGGTTATGTAGAGCATAGGATATATGTTGTTATTATCACATCAAATTTAATAACTGTAGTTATATTTACATAATAAGTATATATTTTAAACTTACCTTTTAAAAATTTAAATGTTTGTGCTTAATATTAGTAATTTTGATGAGTTTTCAATATTGCCAGTCATCGTAGTCACTATCTCAAGAAAATACATAAATAAATAAAATAAAAGTATTACTTACACTTTAAATAAATATTAGAAGTATATTTAAATGTGTTTTGCATTAAAATAAAACAAATAGCCCCGAAAATACATAATAATTTGGGGAGCAACAACGAATATGTCATAGTTTTATTTGTTCTTTGTATTTTATATTGCCTAATTATTATTGTACACGTTTCTCAAAGTAACTTATCATCTCATCTATTGTACTGCTAATTTCAGGATTTGTTTGAAAATCAGCTGTTGTAGCTGAAACAAATTCCGTTTGTACACTTTATGTGCAATAAACATTATTATTATGACATTGGCCCGCAAATGGCGGACGAAACCCGAGCTACGCCATGGCCATACCATGTCATGTCAAAGATAATATATTAAAAAGAAATTTATAAATATATTATATTATTTATAACACCATATACAACGGACTATGCAATGAATGAAGCAGGAAAAGAATTTACGTATACATTTTTAGTAAAAAAAATTATATTCCTGGACCGCCATTTTAGATTAGCTGTCATATTAAGCTGTTCATTCTTTATTTTCGTCGTAAAATTATGTATTACTATTTCTATTTTAAATGTTATGTTGCTTTTATTTCCAAATATATTTCCTTCCAATTGGCAATAACGGTAACTTGTATCTACACATACTAGTCTACTTGAAAATAAATTTAATTATTTTATAATAATTAATAACTATTAAACTGCCATGTTTTAGTATTTTTCGTTATAAATCGTGAGTTACCTATGCTTATAATATTCCTGCTGGCATCAAACTTTGATATACAAAGACATACCACAGAATGGGTGACCGCTACGAAATATTTCCTAAAAAAGTAGTATATTGCATTAAAAATATCACCTAGATATTTTTAATTATCATTCACGGTAATGTTTTTTCGTTTTCTACAACATTTTCATTAATTTATAACAAGTGCAACATATTCAAATGCTGATGTAATTTTATTGTATAAACAAATGTTCAAATTTTAATGGAATCGATTTGAATGATACAACAATATTTATATTTATTAATTTTTAATTTAATTCACCATAACAATGCTATTTAAAACATATACAGGTTGTTCATTAAAAAGCAGGCCATAGGCGTTTTACATGAGAAATGAGTTTTTCGGACATTACTTGGAAGAGCTGAAAAGATTTTGGTAATAATTGGACAACCGGAAGTAGCATTCTTAAAAAAAATCTTCTAAATATTATTTTTGATAAATTTTGTTCTTGCTAGTAAAAGAAGAGTAAATTCTCTAGCTGATACATATAAATATTTTATTATATCTTTTATAGATTTAGAGATAAAGAAATATAAGTTATATAATAAATCTGTTGTAATAAATCTCACAGCACAAATAAAGTCATGGAAACCAATTGAAAAATGAAAAAGTTTGTAACTGACAGATAAATGTCAGTGTCAAAAATCCAGACATTACTGAAGATTTTTTGCGGGAAGTACATACATTATATTATTTTTTATTGTATTAATAGTTAAATATTTAAAATTATAGTTATAGTACATATACCCTTCAAAAATACTTTCAATCCCGCCAATAAATTGGAAACATTTCGAAAAAATTAGAAGAGTAGGACAAAATTTCTTAATAGAATGAATTTAAAATTAAAAAATCTAAATATAAAGAATAGATGTAAGTAGAATTTTTGGTGTAGAGTGTAGGTTATACAAGAAATGTTAAATACACACTCCTGGTGACAAATTAACTACGTGTATTTAGAAAATTTTAATGAAAAATTCTGACATTTGACATCTATCTACATAATTACTAATTGTCATTCTGACATGGGCCCCCACATCTGCTTGTCAAGGCCAACAATGTAACTTGACTGCTCGCGCATCATAGTTATTTAACCAAAAACGGAAGTGGCGAGAGGTATTGTGCTGGCCACCATCAATTTTTTTGTAACAAAATCTTACAAAAATAACTTTATAGAATTAACTTAAATATTATTTAATATTATCTCGACTATTTTCTCATCTTGCCTGATATCGTGGCCAAACAAAATATGTATAATTTTTTCTTACGTTTTTGTAATTTATTTCTTCAATAAAAATACACTTAATTAAATTAATTAAAAGTTAATGTCACTTCCGGTTAGTGGTGGGATCCGGATCCGGATAGTTTCGGTTTCGGATCCAAAATTATCCGGGTATCCGGATAATTGAATATTGAACTATCCGGATCTCGGATCCAAATCTCAGTATCGGATTTTGGATCCGGATCTGAGTATCGGATTTTGGATCCGGATCCGAATATCGAATCTTGGAAACGGATTTGAGTATCGGATCTTAGATTCGAATATGAGTATGAGATATGGAATTCCAGGATCCGGATCGGCTCTCGTATTCTCAGTATTGAACCTTACATTTCAATATTAGCATCGGGTCTCATCAAAACCATATAAATCTGATGACAGTCCACAATACATTTTTGTTTGATGTAGTTAATTAATAGTTGGCAGATATAAATTTCTGTTGGACAACTTTTAGCATCCGCTAAGAAGGGAATTCTTCGATTCCACAGAACTATAAGTAACAAAAACAACCCCTTTTATGTGAAACACATGCACGATAGGTATTTCGCTACCTGCAACGAACTTATGGCTATTGTTTCTCAAATTCCTTTTTTCTTTACATTTGCACATACTACCTGGTTATTTTAGAGGGGTATTATAAAATATATTACTGTTTGTGTACTGGTGTTTGTGTTTGGTGTACTGTAAAGATAAACAGGCCTACTTTAACGGTTTGAATTTGAACACAATTCCAGATGTTAGACTTCACATTCAAAATGAAGAATCGGATCCAGAATTAAAATTTGGTTCCGGATCCGCAAACAAAACATCGAATTCGGATCCGGATCCGAAACAAAATTTCGAATCCGGATCTGGATCCAAATCAGGATCCGGATCCGAATTTGGATCCGGATCCAAATTCGTATTAAATTTTCGGATATCCGCTTCAATATCCGAACGTCGGATATCCGAGGATCCGGATATTTTGAAATCCGGGTTCTCGGATCCAAGTTTTGTCTGATCCTCACAGCACTACTTCCGGTCACAACACTACCATCATGACAATGATTTGTGAGCCCCTAAGTCTAGTTTACAAATATTTAAAGATAATTAAACAATAATTATAAATAAAAAAGTTATTTTGAGTGGCCCGTTTTTCAGTGTCTGTATGTTGGTCTCCCATCTCATTCTTGAAAGTAAAAGAAAAATGCTATCCCAGTATCCGCCATTGGCGTTTCCCGGGCCTTCCGGACCTTACCAAGATCCCAGGCACCAACTATCCTAACTTAGGATTCCTAAGCAATCCTAAAGAAACCAATTAAGAAATTCTAAATGTTTGTAAATGTCAGATAGCTGTCAGTGTGTAATTCGATAAGAAAATCTTTTGAATGGAATTAAAACTAATATATGTGCTGTCCGCTACAGATTTTATTATTTACACTCGCTGAACAATTTAGAAACGTCCCCATTGAAACGTATTTGTTGCTGAGTAGTTGTTTATGTATGAAAATTCAAATTCAATTACTGAAAATAAAGACTCATTAGTACTGAGCACAAATTTAAAACAGTTTATCTCAGATCACCTGTAACTCAATGAATTAATTGATTAACAAATGGCTGACCTAGCGAGAAAATCAGTCTATGACGTTTTGAAAGATAATTTAAGACTAGCGCGACGAGTAAGATTAATTCATTTGTTACTGTCATTGTGTCATATGTAAATTAAATTATATTTTAGCGTACATTTTTACATCGGTACATGTATCTAGGCGAGCACAGAAATGAGGAAGCTGTTGAAAAACTTTTAACTGATATAGTAAATGAAGTAAATAATAATTATATAGAAGAAAAAATTACTGGATTATTACTGCTTTATCCGAATTATTTTATACATATTATAGATGTATGTGTAGTTTACTTCACGCTTCACCAAAACTGGAAGAATCGGCATAAAATGATATCACTATTATTGGTTTCATATTGCTCTCCTTTCATGCTTTCCCATTAATGCCAATATAACGTATAAAACTATTTACCACTGAAAGGCGCATATCAAACATCCGGAAAAGTAAAGTGCAGACATATACAAGGTATTATACAACTTGAGAATAAAAATTCAAAATCAGATATTACATGATGTACATGTTAATTACGAATCAAAAATATTTTTTCCAAAATTCCGAGTAGTATATTAAAACATAAGTTACATAAAACAACCTATTCAAGCACGAGTTATAAATTCGAGCGCGCAGCGAAGAGTGGGCGAACGAACGAGTTCTTGAATAACCTTCTGTAACGCGTGTTTTATTCTTTTCTTTTTATTACTTCCTTGTACGTAAGTAAAGGAAGTATTGTAATCGCGAAAAATTTCGGTTCTCAGATTTCAGCGGAAATATCCATTTTGATCATCCCTGAATCCATTTTGACTAATTTCGTCGTGACGTCTGTACGTACGTATCTCGCATAACTCAAAAACGGTGCCGAAGCCTATAATAGATTTTAATGAAAAACTGTTTTAAAATATAATCCAAAACTTTTCAAATTTGGTATACAAGACTTTTATGTCAATCGAAATAACATAATAGATTTTGGTTAAAATAGGCTAACCGGAAGTGGTACATTACTTGAAGTTGTTAACAGTTTTTCTTGAATAAAATGATTTTATTTTGATTTAGAAATAAATGCTTCAAATAAAAGTTTTAGAGAATTAATTTCTGCGTCTAGCACATCAAGTATTATTAAATTAGCCCTTTGTATAAGCGAGATATGTAAATTTAAAAATTATATACTTGGTTTTTGTAATAAAGCTTGCTATGGATCAGGACAAAAAAAAATGTTCATGTCAAAATACGTGCAATATTATGATTCGTACAATAACAAATATTATATTTTTATTGTGAAATTAGTCACATTCATTGTTGTAATCAAATATTTATTTGTTGTAATCAAATCTCTCTTTAAAAAGAACCGTGTTAGATTAATGTTAATTTAAGAATGATAGTAGTAAATGAATTATTTTTTGTTCTATATCAAAATATTTCTCGGGCTTGGCTTAAGCCTGTCAATATTTTGTAATTTAATTATTAAAAAAATATGTATAGTTTAATAATCGTACAAGGAAGTCGTGTGGTGTCCACATCAAATTTTTTTTTCAGAGTTGTTAGGATCTCTGACATGGTTTACATATGTTGAGTAATCTTAGCTACTCCGCTTAAATTTGTACTACTGATGATGAGAACTTAGTTTTCGAAATACGTACAGTAATTTTTTTAAAGGTGTCCGATCAAGGTCATCTGTATCATGAACGAATTAATAAATTGGCATACATTTATCTCTCTTCTTTGCAAAGGCTATAAGCGTGTGTTAAGACATTCCACTTTAAAACGATGCTCGTTGTTGATAATACTTTCGCTGTAACGTAAGTTTATTTAATAATTCAGATACATTACCTTTATTCATAGCCGTGCGAATAACGTTATTTTCTGTTAGTGGCACTGACACTGACATTGTGTCAGTATCTTTTTTTTCACATATTTGGTTTTACATTTGCTAATGAACTTACCAGTTAATTTATTTTTGAATTTTGAATGCTTTTATTGTATTTTTATAATAATAAAATAACAGTATTATGTTATGTATCCTCATAAAACCTAAGTAAACGATACTACTGAATTTGTCAGAATGCGCGGAGAAAAAATCTGAATTCATACATTTCGTAAATGACCTTGATCGGACATCTTTCAATTTTTTTACTGTATATAGCTTATTTTATAATTTTAAGGTTAAGGGGTAGTTGTATTAGTTTTAGTTTTTTAACCTAACCAAACGTACAAAAGTCACTATTAGAAAACTCGGGTCGGGAGAGTCAACTGAAGTTGAGACCAGACTGCGATCCCTTTGTCGGGACGTTAGGCACACTGTATTTAAAACGAGAAAGATAGACCTTGTTAATACACGGAAGTACGAAAGTTTCATTATTTTATACCGATCCTTCGAGTTTTAGGGCAATGAAGTATACAGGGTGGTTTTGAACTTACTGTTATAAATTTAAGGGTAAGTAGTATGACATGTGTAGCAAAACAAAGTTTTTTTTTTAAATTCAAAAAAAGAAAATTCAACTTTTCTTAAGAAAACTTTTTTTGCTGCTGTTTTAATTAATATTTCATTAAAAATATGGTTATCAAAATACATTCAAAATTAGTTGTCAGATATCATTCTTAATAATTAAATTAAATAGCATTTTTAACGAAAATAATTGTGTAATAGATAAAGTAATGTAACTGCATTGCCAGTGGTCCAATGGTACCAAAAATGTTAGTTTCATGAAAACTACCCTTAAATATGCGAATTTTTAAAAAATTCTTCCTGTTTCGTAATCTACACTTGTCATACTAGTTACCCTTAAATTTATGACACTAAGTTCAAAACCACCCTGTATTATTGCTTTATCATATTTGATGTTAATTCTTCAGTCATGCGAAACAGCATTTATGAAACATCTGCAAATGATATATGTAAATCCTGAAGAATTTATAGGAAACGGAAAATGTGTTGCTGCTTATCACAATATAAATCAAGTATGTTTAATTTTAACAAATATTTATCACACTCATACTTGGTTTCATAAAAGTTTGTTTTAATTTAACTTATTGTTGTATATAACGTGTTAAAATTTGACATTTGACAAATATTATTGGAGTATAGAAATCAATAAATTATGTGTGTAAATAAATTTTAAAATAAATGTGTTGAGTCTGCATACAATACACACAATGGGTAGGATTATATAACACGTCCGTTATCACTATAGCAACGTATTTTTTATACGATGATTGACCTATTCACGTCATGTCAAATAAAATATCATTTTCTATGTAACTATGGTGATAACGGTACCGTTTGCTAACAGATTCGTACCCACTGTACCTAAGTGATTTATACAGGTACACTCTATATCTCCGAGTTGATCCCCACGTTATCAATTTCTGATGCAAGAATTACTAAACTTTTATCTAGCATCTCTGTTGTACACGCATGGTATATATGACACTTTTATCCGTTATCTCATTATCGTACATATCACAGGGATGTACAGTAAAATTTTTGAAAGATGTCCGATCAAGGTTATCTGTATCATAAACGAATTAACAAATAGGCATACATTTATCTCTTTCTTTTGCAAAGGCTATAAGAATGTGCGATAAGGATGGATATAACACGCTTGCCTTTCAAAAATTCATATTGTTTCGACTAAATTAGGACATTCCACTTTTAAAACGATGCTCGTTGTTGATAATACTTTCGCTGTAACGTAAGTTTATTTATTAATTCAGATACATAACCTTGATTCATAGCCGTACGAATAACGTTATTTTCTGTCAGAGTCAGTGACAGTGACATTGTGTCATTATCTTATTTTGAACATATTTGGTTTTACATTTGGTTATAAACTTAGCAGTTAACATATTTTTGAATGCTTTTACTGTAATATATGTACATATATATTTTATAATAAAATTAAAATAACAGTAGTATCTTACGTACCCTCATAAAAACTAAGCAAACGACACTACTGAATTTGTCATAATGGGCGGAGCAAAAATCTGAATTCATACAATTCGTAGACGACCTTGATCGGACATCTTTCAAAATTTTTACTGTATATGTTATCTCCGCCCAACCAACGGTGAAAAATGATATAGAAACTGTTATGTAACCGCGGTAACGAAAAACATTTTCCAATATTTGAATTATTTTAATATTCAAGTTATTCATGAGGTGATTAAAGTGATTTTATTCACTGGCGTTGATAGTTTGTGCTTCATGAAGGGTTTAGTTACAGCCTGATTCTCGTGACACTTGTTTAGAAAACGATATTGTAACCAAAACAATTATTGTTTGGTATACAATAAATTGTAATTTTCAAATTCACGTGAACATTGATTCTGAAACAATATTGTATACAAAACAATAAATTGAAATGTCAAAAATTTATCGTAAACTATACAATTTTTCGTATTCAGATGCTCAAAATGGTTTAAAATATTGTATTCTGAACAAGAAACTGAGCTACTTGTTACGGAAACAATAATTTTTAAAATACTATCTAAATTGTGAATAATGATGAATAAAGTTATTATTACCATAATTAGTGCTATTATTGACTTTGAAAAGAGAAAATATGATATGTTAGAGTAATATATAGCCAATACTTACATAAGTGCAATTTACATTTATGAATATTGAAAGAAGCTTTCAGAACTCATAATTATGAAATAAAAACAATATTTGCGAATAGTTCTGTTTATTTTATTTAACGACGACGTTTCGACAGCGTAGTGCTGTCTTCATCAGGTAAAAAGTAAATAACAAATAACAAAGTACATTTATGAATTAAATAATTTAGATATTGTGCTGAATTATAAAAAAAAACATTTAAGAGTATAAATAATCCTTTATCCTTACAAAAAAAAAAACTTCTACAAAAATTAACTTACAGATTATCAATTGAAAATGCTATTGAATCCTCCCTGCTAAATTATCCAAACTCAGATGGAGATAAAATTTCTGTTTTATAACAATAAAACCATGTTTCTTATTGGACTGTATATTCTTTATTCATTTATAAATACATATTACATTTATTCAATGAAAGAAATTGTCTACTGGTGTTATATCAGTTAGTGGATGCTTATTTCTGGTACCAAATGTAATCAATAATTATAATATGATTAATTTCAATAAGTTTGTAATATTGAACTTAATGATAAAGACCAACAGAAACATAAACGTAAATGAATTTTTCAGCAGATTCAGAAAATGGGAATATTGGTAGTTGTTATTAGTACTAGAATTTTATTATACAGGGTGTTTCAGGACTAGTGTAACAAACTTTAACAGCTTATTCCTGAGGTCATTTTGAGCCAAAAATGTCATATGAACATAGGTCTTATTCCTTCTAGTTACCAAACTACAAGAGGTTGAAGTTCTATAAATAACACGAAATTTTCTAATTTTTGTAATCAAGGTACTTTCGGAAAACAAGAGTTAATATTGAAAAGTCATACCTTATTTGTATTAATTTTATTTATTAATATTAACGAATACGATTTGGATAACAAAACATATGATGACACAATTATTAAATAGACAAATAAATAAATTCTAAAATGCGCGCAAATAGGCGATGGGAAGGTTGGCGTCTATTTGGATATTTGGTATTCCCTGGACGCATAACGGGCATTACCATTACATAATCCATAAATAAAAATCATATCTGCATAGTCATCAGTACTATAACCATCCATTATGAAACAAAAATACAATCAAAAGTACAACAATTTTTAATTAAGACAATTAATTAATTAATACAAATAAGGCATGACTTTTCAATAATAACTCTTGTTTTCCGAAAGTACCTAGATTTCAAAATTTAGAAAATTTCGTGTTATTTATAGAACTTCAACCTCTTGTATTTTGGTAACTAGAAGGAATAGGACCTTTGTTCATATACTATTTTTAGCTCAAAATGACCTCAGGAATAAGCTGGTAAAGTTTGTTACACTAGTCCTGAAACACCCTGTATATAGAACCCTAGTTAATTTGATTAAATTGTAATACGATACTGTTTTTATTTTTATGTTTTTCGCCAGTTCTCTTCGTCTTTCCATTCCAATAAGAATCTAAATTTAAAACCATTTCTTGTCATACCGAAAATATATACGAATTTAAATTTGGCTTTTTTCTTCTGGTTTTTAAATGTTCTTGTAGTTATATCTGTTATTGAGCCTTCTACATATACTACATTTCTTTTCTTCCATAAACTATTAATAACAAATATGATAATTCTTTTGGGGTTCAGGAAATGTTACTTATGTCAAAAAATCAAGTAAATAAATGTCAAATAAGAAAATGAACTAACTTCATATGTACTTGTATACATTACAACACAATAAATTGTATAGAGACAGTTTACAAGGAGTCACGAGAATACGAATTTCATACTATATTGTTTGAATATTATTGTCAACACAAGTGTCACGAGAATAAGGCTGTTAGACGATGTTTCTAAGATAGCCGACAATTATTTTTGCAACATATTGCTGAGACAATAAAGGAGGTATAGTTTGGTTCACGAAAGATAACTATTCAAGGTCACTTGTTCGAAGAAATAATACACAGCCCTTTATACAACAGTAGCTTGCAACATTTCAAGTTAGAAAGGGAAAGATTATTTGACGTATGTCTATCTAATTTATGTTGTGTGTTAGACACGCGTAAATTGGTTACATGACTTTCTAACGCTCTACAAATAAAAATGACGTATGTCGTAGGATTACATATAATCTAAATATTTACTACACTGCCCCCTGTGCTAATGTTTACCCAGTGACGTTAACGTTTAAATCAAAAAATTATTCCATGGTTTATGTCAAGTCTATGTATTTGTGTTTTGCAAAAACATAGGTGAAGAGCATAAATCTTTGACAAAGGCATTATTTAAAAAGAAACAATTTTCAAATAAATTACTTATTTTTTTCAGTTCAAATGTATCCATAAATATTTCATGTTGCACGTCTATGTACACGAAATGCAGTGACGTTCTCTGCAAGTAATATTATACCATACGGTCAATAAATGACCTTGAATAGTCATCTTTCGTGAACCAAACTATATAGGTATTTCATCCGTTATACTTATATCGTATTTATTCAATTGATTTATTATTGATAAATAACTATTTATACTTGGAGTTTTTATAAATATTAATATTGACACTATATAGGTTATATTCTAATACTATCAGTTGTCAGTTTTGATTTGTAACTTCGAAAATCACAAAATTTCACCTAACAATATGACATCATCAATTCCGTCCTGGCGATTTGAACATATGCTTACAATTGATGACGTGGGATTAAGTCGTGGAAATGGACTTTACACTAATAATATTTGTAAATTTTCACAATTTGACATAATATGCCAAAATTTATCATGTTAAATTTAATAATAAGTTTTTTATGAAACTGGATATTTACAGTGTAGACCGCGAGCAGACACAAGACTCAAGCGTCAAGCGCCCTTAAAGTGCATAGAATCAGCTGATTTGTGTACGCTTGTCACTTTAAGAACAATATTTTAACTATTTTAAACTGTTATAAAATTATTATTTTTAATTGCATGTGTTTTATTGCCTGAAAATTGTAAAATAATAATTGTTTAGTAGTTCAAAATCAAAATAAGTCAAACGTTGTTTTTGTCAAAATGATTCTCACTCAAAAATCAGTTGTTTCCAAGCATTTCAAGGTCGCTTGAGTCAAGTGTCTGCTCGCAACCTATTGGCCATTGGCCATAAAGATAGCAACTTTTAAAAATTTTCAATTATTTTCAAATAAGGGGAATTTTGGAAATAAACTACAGGATTAACGTTCTCTTTAAACAAGTTTATAAATAACATATTAAATTTATGAAATTTGTATAACTTTTATTCTTGTCTGGACATAAAAATAGCATTTACCATTTCAACGTGTTTATTATGTAATTGTTTAGAAATATGAATTATTATTTATAAATCATGTGCCGTAATATCTGTATCCAGTGAGATTCGATAATTAATAATTCGATCGTATGAAATGGTACTTCGCAAAATGATATTTGGATTTACGAAAACCTTTAATGTACGTCCACAGTATCACGTATAACAGGCCAATTTTGAAGTAAATGTACTATTGAGCTTTTTATAATACTTTCGTAAAATTCTCCTTCTTGCTTGAAAGTGACTGATTTTTTTACAGTCACTATTATTAAACAATGCTGTATAATATCTGTAAAAGACGGAATTGAAAGTACTTCAGAAAAAAACTCCTGTAAAGGGGAAAGGCAGTCATCCACATCACTGGCGGATTTAGAGAGGGGGGGGGGGGGGGGCACTCGGGTACGTGCCCCCTCTGTTATTTTTCAAAAATAATTAATATTATTATTATTATTATCATCATTCACGTATTATCATAGATAAATAAAATAATAAAAAATACTTTTCTTGTTGTTCTTTCTTCCGCCACCCACCATAAAATGCAGTATTATGTGCTAAATAATTTTATAACTGTAGATGTATGAATAATTTTGTCTCAATTTTTGTATATAACTTGTTATAAGCAATATTACATAAAGTAAACATTTCTTAAATTTGATGACTATCATTTAATTCTGAAATATCGAAAGAAGACTATGATTAATTTGTATAAATGGATTTCTTTTTTGGAAATACTTTTTATTTTACATTTTATTGATAAAAGTAAAGTGTACGAATAATTTTATGAGCCATTGTATGACTGCGTATTTAAAATTTGTTTTTCCTAATTTCGTGCCGCCCCTATCATAATTTTCTAAATCCGCCATTGATTCACATGCCTTTTTGTGATCATAGAGGGTTTGATGCCCCGTAAATACTTCAGAGAATATTGTAACTATATGAGGTTGCCCTGCAATGCATTTCAGCTTAACGGCTGAACCAAAAACATGTTTGTCTAAAGAATTTCGTTTTTATTTGTAAATGAATAGGGTCCTCCACTATAATAACAAATTAGAAAAGGGGTCATTTATATTAAAATTATTCATTAAAATTGTTTTATAGGGACTATTAAAGTTTAATAAAGTTATAAGTTTTTAAATTAAGTATTCGAGTTTTTAATATCTTCCAAATTCTTACTACTTTCAAATATTCTGCTATCGCCTTTTTGAAATACAAAATTCATTTTCCAAGTAAATAAATGCAGAAAATAACGAAACAACTAATGTAAACCAAATATGTAATACTTGTTTGAATTTATAATGCCATGCCAGATAGGGATCACGGGCGTTTATTCACGTGAAAGGTATGTTGAATGACAGACGTATTTTTTTTATTAATTATTTTATTATATTGCTTCTTATATCCAATGCATGTTTCCAAATATTGATCATAAAAGTGATTTTAAACATACTTATACCGTGAGTATTTTTTAACATGAATTTGTCATATCCATGGTTACGACTTGACATTTGATTGACAGCAATGTATTTGCCTGTCTCATTTAAAATTAAACATAGAGGACAATTTTGACATTTGTTTACTACTCTGTCAATGTTAAAAAAAAAGTTCAATTTGAAATACAAGATTAACATTAAGAGAGATTGCTGTAAGCAAAGCTACTGTACATAGGCTATTTAAAAAGGAGCATTACAGATCATACCATTTCTAAAATCACCAGAAGTTAGTTGTGGACAACACGGGATGAAGAATAATTTTTTGTGAAAGAATGTTTGAAAACGTTAATAACAATCTAGATTTGCTGAAAAATATACTTTTTACGAACGAAGTAACTTTTTTATTTACATGGCGATGTAAATTCACAAAATTGTCGGTAAATCTAGATTTGTATCATATGTGACGATACGTACCTCGTCTCAGTATTGTTGTCATGAAACAATTTTCAGCCTTAAACGATGTAATACCGTAAATAAATCGCAACATGCTGAAATTATATTTAGTCAGAGATTTGTAAATGAATGCATGTTTGACTTTGTGTAATGTGAAACAATGATACCAAGCGTGCACATTGTTGTATATTATTGTTATACTGTTTATTGGTTGTAGATAGGATTTGTTACACATTTATTTCATCGCTAGAACTGTCATTGTTTTTCGAAGTTATGTTCAGCGCCGTGAATTGAATGGCATGTGTCAATGGCATGCTCAATTCTTATTGTAAAATATTATTTTATAATGTCTGTTACAATGTTTTTATTGTATTTTACGACAAACTGTGACTGCCTGAAATTATTAAATTAGTTTTTGTTAAAGGAGCGTTCGCAGCGCCATTAGTCATATGTTAAAGTTTAAAGTTTCTCCCCTCTTAAAAGTACGCGAGATTTTTCCTGATGTACCGAATCTCGGGTATAAGAGACCGCGCATCGTCCAGAGAAGGGAGTTCTTCAGTTCGTCCGACTGAACCTAGTGGCTGGGTTCCGGACTAGAGCTGCAGCTTAGAGCGACTTGGTCGAGCTCTGAGAAGAACGCAGGAGTCGTAATTTCTAAGTCGAGTTTGGGTGATTGAAATTCATCACTCGCAGAGATAAACCGCCGTCCGTATCTCCGATACCTTATGTAGAGGAGTCCGTTTTGTATCTTTTATTAGATAATTTCGTTTTTACTTACCGCTGTCAGAGACTGTGCTATTGCCGTATCGCGGGAGCACAGTCCCCTCATAGATTAAACACAGTCCGTCATAGTTTTCACAAAGGGTTTCATTCTTTATTTATTTATTTATGTTACATTTTAATTTGACATACGTTGGGAATAATAAACTAGTTAGTTAAGTTAATTACGTACTTTTCTGAGACAAACCCTGACCCACCTCCGCAGAAAGCTATCCAGCAATCCTCCCTCTCTTCCAACATCCGCCGCCGAAGACGCCCGAACAAACCGTCACACATAGTACGAGGACTCAACAACCGGAGAAAGTTAACGTTTGAGCTGGCATAATAGGAACCCACATTATTGGGCCATTTTGTATTAACGGGAATATTACTGCTCAAAATTATTTGTATTTATTGGAAAATGAAGTCATACCTGCGATGAGATTATTAAACATTGAAGACCTATGGTTTCAACGTGACGACGCTCTTGCACACAATGCCCAAATTGTACGAAACTTTTTAAATAGAACGTCGCTGTTTGGACACGGTGGAGAAGTAGAATGGCCTGCTAGGTCAACCGATCTTAAACCTCTAACTTTTTTTTTTGGGGATTTTTAAAATCAAAAGTTTACACGAGGGAAAATCTTCAAAATAAAATTCAAAACATTTCTCAATATATTACAGTTGCCCAATTATCGAATGTGGTACAATTGAGCCATTACTTAGCAGTTAAAGGAGGGATTTTTCAAAATTTATTGTAATTATTGTTTATTCTTACAATATTTAAATTAAATACTTCTGTCAATTTTATCCCCTATGTTTCATTTTAAATAAGACAGACAAATACATTGCTGTCAATCAAATATCAAGTCGTAACCATAGATATGACAAATCCCATGTTTCATGTTAAAAAATACTCACGGAATTTTTAGAAGTGTTGAAATATGTAAATGATTGGGTTACTATACCATAGTCAAATTTTAACTATCTTATACGTAAATTAGTGAGTACTAGTGAAAGAATTTTGTTTTAATATGAATTAGTTCGCAAACTTCAAGTGATTGAAGTCGAATTTCATACAATATCTTAAACTATATTGTTTTCAATGTTGTATACGAAACAATATTGTTTTCAATACAAGTGTCATGATAATAAGGCTGTTAGCGAGAGGTAAAAATGATATAGTATCCCATTTATGTTGCTCAACATCTACTTCACATAATATTTAAAAAAAATTGTTACGGCTAAAGAATAACAAAAGACTATATAGAATTGCATATTCTTTCAATTTAGTCACCTCAGGTTTAATTTAAAAAAAAAAATGAATTAGTGGAGGATTCTACTATAATATCGCTCAATTTGCTGTTCCTTTACAATACAATCACAGTATATTACCCATTTCTGGGTATACCACTGTGTTTTTTATGCTCAAATTTCAATAATAGCTGTCTGTACCATGAGGGTAATTCCATATTGTTATGGAAATAACACCATAGAGGTTATTTTGTTTTGTGCTACTTGAAAATTGAAAATAATTTACAATTTTGATTTCGTGTTCAAATCCGTTGCAGAGATTTTTTGATGAATGGGGCGTACGACACGCCAAACCACCAATTCTTTTAGAAAAAATTCAAGCTGCTGATATCGACGAAATAAAACGTAATTTGCAAATATGCGTCTTCAAAACGTACAATCTGTGCATAGAATTACGTGAAATTGAAGAAGTAAGTTTGTACAAGATGATACATAATAGGCTATTCCACCTCAATCGAAATAAGAGAAATTAGTAAAAAAAAATCGAAAGTATATGCTTAATAATGAATATTAATAAAGAAATAAAATGATATAAATAAAATATTTTGGAAATAAATAGGCTTTTGTTATGTTGTGACGTTTTAAATAGTGGAACCGCCTACTGCCATTCTCAAACAGTTTTTATTTAAATAGAAGATTGCCATGATAACAAAATAGCGTGTTTAAAAATTTAACTTGTTTAAAAATTTTAATCACTCGTTGCTCGGCAACCCATGACTATGTTACTAAACAACCGTTTTACAAACTTAAAACTAACATCTAAACATCAATTTTACGCACTATCGTAGATAAAGAAAATTAGCCACTCGCCCTGCGGGCACCGTGGCTAAACTTTTTCTTTCGTAACTAATACATTACTATAGGGTTGCCTGAAACTCAAAATGTATAAAGTGAACAATTAAAATTAAAAAAGAGAACATTCTGAAAAACGATTCTATGTTTTATGTTTACTGTTATAAAATAATACAAAAAAAATCATTGGAAATTATAAAATTATTTATTTAGAGGAAATTTCTTTGGTAAAACTAATGATTTGTACCTACTTATGTAGGTAATGTAAAAATTAAAAAAAAAAATGTAATATATGAGAAAGAGTACAGCATAAAAATCACAGTAAGTTACTTAGATGTTTTAATCATTTAGGCAGTGGTCACATTGAGTAGAATGCAATCGATCAACCAAGATCAACTGTCGTAGATCAATAGCGACCGACCGAAATTTTAGGAGATATGTCACACTGCATGAATCGACGTAAATATTTTTACAAAAATGATACCAACTTAAATTGAAAGAAAATTAATTTTTTCTTGTACTAAAACGCCGCAAATATATGTTTTCAGGAATATTTAAATAAATGACAAACCTTATGAGTTTTCGTTTTTAAAATTAGAGAAATTTGCATCCATAATTTTTCCATTGTCTTACAATTATTACTGTATCCTGGTGTGCTTTGATCATAAAATTGTACATTATTTCTTGCACAGTTTTTCAACTATGGTCTATTTCATTAAATCTCAACATTTCCGTTATGATACTAGTTATATGGCTGTAATATTCTAACAATATTCTTTTTAACCTGGACACAAATGTCAAAACAGTTAAGTTGATATGAAAAATATGACAACACCGAGCATGCGTAAACACATCAATCGCTGTCGATCGACTAGAAAATCAAACATGTTTGATATATAAAACCGCTCGTCGACGTTCGACATCGTTCAACCATACTGGATGCATGCAGTGTGATCATTCCCATAAGCTAGTGTTGGTTTAATTTTTAATCGATCGCAATCAATCGGCGTTAGTCGATCCCACTTGTCCAGTGTGACCACTGCCTTATTGCTTTAAATATTTTTGAATTTGATCATTTGATAGAAATTCTTTGTTATTATCAATTTCAATTTTTCATTAAAACATATTGCATGAGATACTTTTATAACTGTATGTCACAATTAATATAAATTTAACTATTGACGCATTTCATCTATTTCTAGCCTTTCTACGTTAGCATTGTGCCCAGAAATCGAAAAGAAGAATTGGCATATTTTCAACATTGAATACAATTCAGTATTACCACTATTGGACCACTAAAATATTTTTTTGAAATCATTGTTTTAAATTCGAAATTTTTAAAACTTTCAAATAAAGAGAGCAATAGAGGAACATTTCAGTATAAAGAAAGAAAAAGAGAACATTAATAAAATAAATAAATAAATATTTCATCACGGCATATTACCCATTGCTGGCAACCATATATATTACATTCCACACTTTTAAAATAAATAACTATTATTCAATTTTGACATTGAATAGTGAATTAAAAAAAAAAAATCATTCTCACTGAGTTTAAAACGCCAAAGTCGAATAAATAAACAACGACGATCGCCGTGTACAGACTACTAATTGATTAGGTACCTTGTTTTGTGAAAATCAAATTCAAAATAGTTATCATTATAACGTCAGTGTCAGAATAATGATTGTCAAAATAAATACCAATAATTTGACGTATAAAACGTTACGCTTTTGTTCAGTGTCAGAATAATGTTTGTCAAATTAAATACTAACAAATAACATATTAAACGTTACGATTTTGTTCGCTCTTGTTGCTAATTCCATGGCCAATACTGTTAAATTGTAATTCCGTGAATTTTCAAATTTTATTTTTGCAATTATGAAGTAGAATGTCTAAAATAATTAGGGGAGCAACGCGCAGGGAAAAACTGATTTCCCATGTTAAACGCCTATGTTTCACTTTCCGTGATACATCCTATATACAGGGTGTATCAAGATAATGGAACAGTGCCTTTTATTCATGCATATGAAAAGTTACACAAAAAAGTGATTATGATATTCCACAAAGGTGGAATAGTCTATTATCAAAAGAACTCAATGAACCCAAAATTGTAACAAAATAATTTTATTTAAAACAGCCGGATGAAGAACAGTCTCCCCAGCTACCTCGTACTATAAAAATAGGCGAAATTGTACCTTCGACAATGAACCAGTATTTACCGGAGTACAATTTGGTACAATACATTATGGAAGAACCCTTTTTCTTTGACGTACGCCTAGGATTAGCTCTTGAACTTATAATTTACGATAATAAAGTTGGCATACGTAATATTATAAATAATATAGTGGTATTCAATTTTATTAAACTTTGTAACAGTGTTTTCAGATGACATCTGGCCTGTAAGAGCCGATTATGTGCCTTATACCGTCTTCGAGCAAGAAATAAATCCAATTAAAAATTTACCAAACGCCAAAGAAAAGTCATAAATATTTGTAACTGTTTTCACAATGGTTTAAATAAATATTTTACTTTTTTAATTTGTCTTGTGTATATGAAATATTGAGTCACGGCATTGCTGGGTGTGCCAATCTGCTTTGTACATAGATTTCAGTAATGATAACATACTGTGCTAATAAATAATTATTAATTTTTAAAAAAGGCGATAAAATTATATTTTTTGTGCAGCCGGACGCGAACTAAACATTTCGCAGACGCAATACAGGCCGCCAATTTCGCGACCGTTGTTATGGTAATGGTCGTAAAATTGGATGTAATCTAAATCACTTTGACAGTTCAGAATTCACATTACCAATAATATGACAATAACAGTGACGTTTCTAAAATGACAACAATAAGTTTCTTGTTTTTTTTTTTAAATAAATGCAATAAATATTAAAAATAGTTATTTTAGAAAGAATTTCTTTTTTGAACATTTTTTTTTACAAAACTAATTAGCTTAGCTAAAAATAACTAAATAAAGAGAGACATATGCATTGATACATTAATAAGAAAACGATGCAAACTGTTTCTATAGTTACTAGAGACAATCACTAACTACACTAGTGAAGTATTGAATTCGGTCCATTAAAATTTGTAATTACATATTTTTTACTGCTGCACAATAGAGTTATTTGTGTATCAAGGTTGTAAAAGTGATCTTTATTGACCGAATCTGAAGTTTGCAGCCGAGACCAACAAAACAGATGAGGCTAAAAATTAACTTTTAAGCCGAGGTACACACAACATTTTTTAGGCAACTTTACAAAGTCATAAATTTTTATTTAAAATATAAACTCGTATTTCATAATTGATTGATTCATGTCACTTGTAGACAGAGTGCCAACTCACAAAACAATTTTCTTACTGTCAAAATATGTTACAACCTAACAATGAAAATAAATGAACTACAATAATTAATTTCTTGAGGAAGGAAATGAGCGATAAAATTTATGAAGCTGCATGCAATAACAGTAAATTTATTTGCTTTTTAAACAAATGAAATTAAGTTCGTCAAGTAAATGTGGCTGTAAAATAAGTATTTATGTAACAGTTGCCTGAAAAAAATAGCGTGTACACCTTGACTCCGATCCAAAATCCTCGTCCTATACCTACCTGAATGTTAAAGAGGAGGCCTTGATATACAAATCACTATTATCACCAAGCCGAAAGCATTAATTCATGAGCGAATGAATTATTTTTTCTTCAAACGTCATAAAAGTAGCATCTTTTGTGACTGCAGCATATAGATGTTAGTAAATACTAAGATAAGTAGATGGCGCCTCGATCGTAAACCTGTGGTTGTACGTACCGAGAGCGTCGGAGTGTTGTTGTTGTCATGGGTTCACTCGGCAGCATTGTAGCCGGTGAATCCTATTCTGTGATTAAATAAAATAAAGCACATGATTGCAAGTAATAGTTACTTTCATTAGTAAACCCTTGTTTCAAGACACAGCATAATTGGCGACGAGATAAAGTGAACGCCGCACGTAAAATAATACCATGGCAGTCGAACCACAAGCTGCGGCCGGCAAAATAGGTTATGTCAGATACATCGCAGAATATTCCGGTGAAGAATTATTCGCATCGTACGTTGAACGATTTGAGCAGTTTATTTTTGTCAACGATGTACCGGATGAAAAGAAAGTAGCTCTGTTTTTGACAATGATTGGACCGAAGTGTTATGATGTCCTACGAAATAGCGTGGCTCCAGACAAACCAAATACAAAAACATACGACGCTCTGAAGAAAATGCTTTTAGATTATTATACACCCGAAAAGTGCGTTATCGCTGAACGCTATCGGTTTCATAAACGATTTCAAAAAACAGAGGAGGAAACGGTCACGCAGTTTGGTGTGGAGCTGAAGAAATTGGCTCAGTATTGCGATTTCGGGACATTTTTGGACGACGCACTACGAGACCAGTTCGTTTGCGGAATTATGAGTGAGAATATTCGACGCAGGTTACTGGTGAAACCAGACCTAACCTATAATGGTGCGGTTAGAGAAGCAGTGTCCATGGAATTAGCAAGTAATCAAACAAAAGAATTTGCAAATGAAACAATACACAGTGTTTCAAAGGGGTCACATAACAATGCGTCGAACTAGAAGAAGAAATGAAACATCACAGAGCACCAAAATAAAGGGATTTGTTTTCGGTGTGGAGGTCCATGGAAACCAGATCATCTTCCAGAATGTAAGGCGAAGAATGCTACATGTCATGCCTGTGGAGTCAAAGGACATTTTGGAAAACAGTGCAAGAAGAAAAATCAGTATCGGGTCCACCAGCTGCATGAAGAGTCACCAGCCAGGGAGGAAGTTTCAGAGGACTGCAACTGCAGTTTGTGTGTCAACGAGGTGAACATCGTGGAAGCCATCAACACGGTTACACCGAGATTGACGAAATCACTCATCGTGGAGAACAAAGGTATAGAGTTCGAAGTAGTCGATATAAGAGTTGAAGGTGTGAGCTTAAATTTGGGATGAATTTGCCATAGAAATTAATCATCCCCAAGTATGATTTCAGTTGTGTTACATTTGTAGGTACTTGACATTCTAATATGGCTGTCATTTTTGCAGCTGGCCTAATACCCTGATCGTCTATAATATGTCCCAAATACTCAACGGACCTTTCAAAAAATCTACATTTTGATAAGTTTACTCTTACATTAATTTTTTCTAACTTCTGTAATACTTTAAACAAATTCTGTTCACATTGTTGTCGATCCACCCCAGCCACAACTACATCACCCAAATAACAACAAACATTCGGAATATCTTTGAAAATTGCGTCCATAATTGATTGAAAAATTCCGGGTGCGCTACTGACCCCAAAAGGTAACCGATTAACTCTAAACAACCCTCGATGTGTATTTACTGTTAAAATCTCTTTAGCTGCCTCTGAGAACCCCATCTGCGTGTATGCCGCCGAAAGATCAAGTGTGCAAAATATTGTATTACCCGAAAACGAGTTTAAAATATCGTCCAATCGAGGCAGAGGATACCGGTCCCTTATAACATTCTTGTTAACTGTGCTCTTGTAGTCCACGCACAGTCTTATAGAATCGACGCCGGATCCCTTCTTTGGCACGACAACGAGAGGAGATGCCGTCACTGGAAGTCACTGGTGTCCAGAGTCCATTTTCCACGAGTTCGTCAATCCTTGTATTAACTTTTTCAATTATACCATATTCTATAAACCGGTGTTGTCCCTTCCTGTAAGGCAATGTGCGCTGTAAATTCGTTAATACAAGACCCCCAACCCATTGGAAAACACCCTGGGAAACTTTTTTTTTAATATATCAGTAATCGAACTTTCTTGTTTAATTTGATTGATTAATAACAAATTATTTTTCCAGTTTGGATACAAAGCATTTAACCAGTCGCGACCTAATAGTGGTTTCTTTAAATGACCTTGAATTATTACAATAAGTAATGATATTGCATTTAAAAATTTATCGCTCTTTACTTTGACCCACGCTTGACCGACTACCTTTAAGAAATGACTTGATGCCGCTTTCAATGAAATGTGGCATTTCTCGATTTTTACAGAATTATTTATATATCTTACAAAGTTTTCCTCACTAATGATTGAGACCGCAGCCCCTGTGTCAACCCTTATATCGACTACTTCGGACTGATACCAATTTTATTTGGGGTACATGCTACCAAAAAACTTTTGAACTTAGCAAAAAACTATTATTACATAATAACATTTTAACACATTACAACCCAAAGATCCCCATTTATGTAATTTCGGATGCAAGTCCAGATGGGGTGGGGGCGGTTTTGTGTCACGTTATTAACGGTGAGGAAAAACCTATATTGTTCGCTTCAGCTACTTTATCCAAGGCAGAACGAAATTACAGCCAATTGGAAAGGGAAGCCCTGGGATTGGTATTTGCTGTTAAACGCTTCCATAAATATATTTATGGACGAAATTTTTATTTGGTCACTGATAATCAACCGTTGAATAGAATTTGGGGATCAAAAACTGGGATACCACCTTTGGCTGCGTGTAGGCTGCAACGATGGGCAGTTATTCTGAGCAATTACGATTACGAACTTGTGGTCAAGCGCGACTCGAAATGTGCAGACATGCTGTCGCGTTTGCCGTTGAATCAAAGTACGGGAGACGAAATTTTGCAGATCCAGGTAGAGGAACCATTACGTAGTTTAGATATTGCCAGGGAAACGGCAAAGGATCCTGTTTTGAGTAAAGTCGTGGATTTAACAAAGAGGGGATGGCCAGATCATATGGGTGATGACAATGTTAAACCATATTTTAATGTGAGAACCGAACTGTCTGTCTCAAATGGATGTTTATGTCTGAGAAACAGAATTGTAATACCATCGCAATTGAGACACCGAGTTTTAGATTTATTACACGAAAATCATCCGGGTGTCGTGAGAACGAAACTTTTAGCGCGATCATATGTATTTTGGCCAAAAATTAATGATGAAATCGAAAAGAAGATAAAAGGCTGCAATGTAATAATAATAATAATAATATATAACTTTATTGACATCATCAGTCAAAGGCGGGGTTCAGCCAAAGGCTGCTTTTCAACCCAACCATTACATATATATATATATATATATATATATATATATATATATATATATATATATATATATATATATATATATATATATATACAAAATAACCATTATGAACGCCGATATTCTTACAACAGAATACACACATATACATATAAAAAATTAATTGAATTAAAGAACATGAAAAAAAAAGAAAAAACTAGATGAATAAGTATTATGAACCAGCAATCATTGAACCACATGTTTACAGCTAAAATCACTAGATACTAAAATAATACATCATTATTAAAATTATAATTTTTCAAATGATATTTAAAGGATTTTACGGACAGAGATTTCATGTCGGATGGTATAGAGTTGTATAAAGTAGGTATGTATGTCAGATTACACAGAATGTTACGACTGCGAAAAATCTAGTGAGTTGGGAATTCGCACAGCGGGTGGGTCAGAGAGCCCATATTGATTTTTTGGATTTCCAAGGTCAAATTTTTTTGATATATGTAGATGCTTTTTCAAAATGGGTAGATGCTCATGTGATGCAAGGTACAGACAGTGCCAAGACGTCAGATAAGTTGTTAGGTACTTTTAGCATACTAGGTTTTCCGCAAGAGTTAGTTTCAGATAACGGGCCACCATTTAATTCAGTAGAATTTGAACAGTTTTGTACCATCCTCAGAGTAATGGTATGGCGGAGAAGGCAGTACAGTCCATAAAACAGAATTTGAAAAAAAATCTTTTAGGATGTAAAAGCAGTTTGAGTCTTACCAATAAGGTGAATAGGTATTTATTGTATTCTCGGAACACGCCATGCGTCAAAACAGGGATTGCCCCTGCAGAACTAGTATTGAAACATCTACCTCGAACCTATCGCTTTTAAAACCAGAATTTAATTGTACACGGTCGAAAGAAATTGATTGTCGGATGCCTACATTTATATCAGATCAGTCTGTTTTTGTTAAATCAGTCGCGGATAAGAAAGTTAAGTGGTGGCCAGCAAAAATTTTAGAACGAAAAAGCTACGCAACAATTTAGTTTTAGTGAACGGGAGAACAAGACTCTATCATGCTAGTCACATTAAAGTAAATCAAACCATAGATCAAGCGGAGTCAAAAGCACAAGTTGGTTCACCACTTTCGGAAGCTTACCTGGGTAATACAAGAGATAAAGAATAGGAATTTAATTGTGAACAGAAGATAGATAGAACATTTACGGAAAATAATGCGCCAATAGTCGACGAAAGTGACGATTCAACGAAAATACGGTCGCAGATATTCCCAAAGCGTGTCATAGTCTCAGGTGATGCAATGGAACACAACCATGGAAAACCAAAAATGTTAATACCCAAAACTGTAGTAGACAGCGGGTCGGAAAGTCCAGGACCTCGTAGATCTCAGCGAGTTCGTCATAAGCCAGATCGTTTAAATTTATAAAGAAATTTGTTCCGTTTAAGAGATTATATGATTGTTCCAATATAATTGTATTAGATAAAGTAAGAAAACGTATCAATACGAAAGAATTGTTTTTATTTTTTAGGGGGAAAAAGTGCAGCATATAGATGTTAGTAAATACTAAGATAAGTAGATGGCGCCTCGATCGTAAACCTGTGGTTGTACGTACCGAGAGCGTCGGAGTGTTGTTGTTGTCATGGGTTCACTCGGCAGCATTGTAGCCGGTGAATCCTATTCTGTGATTAAATAAAATAAAGCACATGATTGCAAGTAGTAGTTACTTTCATTAGTAAACCCTTGTTTCAACACACAGCAGTGATTTTATTCACAAGGTAGAAATAAAATAAAAAAATATCCATAGAAACTATACAGATCAACAAATAAGTAACTTTAATAAAAGAAACCTGTAATATCGCCATAAATGTCACTATAACACGCTAGATAACTTAAGAATAAAGTTACTAAATAGCATCAATAGCTGTCAAATTTAAATAACCTGTGAATTGAAATATAAACAGTTTACTTTTGAGGAAATAACATTATTAAAGAATAGCAGACTTACAGATTACAATTACAGGGACGGTAATGAGCATAAGAATACTTGAATTAAAGTGATAAGAAAAGTTTATATTGTTTTGCAGTGATTCCTGGATATATCTTTCAGCCACATTGTTAGATTTCCATCCAATTGAACTTCAGGAGGCGTACATTATAATTCTTCAAATTCCGACATAATTGCACACAAGGAGGATATAAAATTGCAGTTTTTATTTAAACGTCAAAACGTGAAAATTTTCACTTCAATGTTTATAACAAAAAGTGAACAAATAAGTATCCATAGCTACAGGGTTGAAATCGCAAACGTAATTTACGTAAAATGTAACGTTGGTAGTAGATATTTTTCTTTAAATATCTACGTTTGAAGAAAAAATATAAAGTGTCATTCGGAGTTAATGTGGCGAGCGTGGCTGTTTAAAGTATAAATGCACGCGAGGTATCACTTTTACTCATAATAACAAAATATACTATTTCGCGAGTCAATATTTTGTTTTGTCGTGTGTAAAGTTCTATTTTTCTCTAAGCAATGTATTAAAGCGTTTATAGGGATAATTAACATAGGCTAAAATAAATATTAAATTATAAATAAAATGAGAAATTATTTATTTGTGTTTATACACTTAAGAACTACAGTAAACTAGTGAGGAATTTTTATTTCAACTTATCGAATACTCAAAATTGGCACCATTTATTTTTAAATAATATCCTAAACGATTATAAAAGGAATTAATAGCATTCGCTGGGGAGTAATATTTTGTGAAACTGCACTAATTCTTTTTTTTTTGTTCATGTTCATTTTATCACCATTTTACACATTTTTTAAGTGTCACAAAAGAAAAAATCATATGGTGCATACTATAATAATTATAGAATTTTCGAATTGTTGCTGGGAAGGGTCTGGGTCGATTTTTAAATGTAGCTGCAAATACATCTGAAACTTGATTATTTGAATTATACCTTATCATAAACTGCACTTTTCTTCAATTGTATAAAAAACCATTTTGACAGTTTGACGAGTCTGAGAACCAGGGACTAAAAACGAAAAATATTTCGTTCTGTTCTTATCCGAACGAAACCGAAAAATTTCGTTTCCGTTCTTAATGTTCCCACCTAAATATTTTCGTTTTCGTTCACAGTAGTTAAATACCGGTTAATACCGGTTATAACTATTAATGAGTAACAATTGATGAAAATATAGAAATATAATAAGTTTGTTTTTATTAAATATGAAAGTAAAACATACATATAAAGGAAAGATAATACATATATAAAAATAAGAAAAAAAGCTTATGCTATGGCCTGAATTTTTTACGATAAAGAATAAAACATTAATTACATTTTATTTCACCTAACTAATAGTATGTTTTCAAGCAAATCTTCCTTTATGTTAGTTCTATAAGTACTTAACATAACTAATAAAACGAATACCGACAGTGTGTGCAAATGAAAATTATCGCAGTCAGTGTTCAATAGATGAGTTACCGTTACCGTTTAACCTAAAGGTATGGTTTCCTAGACGCGACAAGCCGCGGCGGCTGGTCGCCGCGACTTTACTACGATCGCTAGTCGCAGAGCATTACTGTTTTCCTAGACGCGACAGCTGCAGTTCGAAATGAAGCGAATTATGTTACAAAATAATTACATTTTACAAATGTAAATTTCAATTTATAACAGCATTAAGTTTTTTTATATTATTTCATTTACAATTACCTAATTTTTCTATTTTCTCTGTAATCCCCATCCATATTTCGTCTTTATATATTACATATTTATACTTATCATTGATCATATCATACAAAACATTATTTTCTCGAACTTCTTTAACTAATTTCCCATCATCTAAAGCTGAAAATGCTGATTTCGCTATCCTGTCGCCGGCGACTGTCGCGGAGTACTGCTCACTATACCAGTCATTCGTTTGTCGCCGCGGCAGACGATTTGCCGCGCAGTCGCGGTCGCGCCGAGGAAACCACTTCTTAACACGTAACAGGGTTAGCTACTGGAGAGCTACTTTGAAAATCTGCTTGTTTGCAAATCAAATATCTGAAAATTCAATAATATTTGCCTGTAAAATATTTGCTGTAAATAAAATAAAATATTAAATAAAATAACGGTTAAAACCGGTAACCGATATAAATTATTTCGTTTTCAATCATGAATGAAAAAAATATATTGCGTTTTCGTTTCCGTTTTCGTTCTTATAAAAATTTAGGTTTATTTCGTTATTTCGTTTTCGTTCTCATTTCGTTCTTAGTCCCTGCTGAGAACTATTCCCTATGTTTATTCATAATATAAACGTTTCAATACATTGCTGTCCTTTTGTAACTATGGTAATGAAACTACTCCTAAGTTTACTAATAATTTTTTTTTTGTATAAGTTGTAATTCTATTTCAATTTTAAATCTCTCTGGTACCGTTAATTGAACTATTGAAGTAATTAAAGTTTAATAGTTATGTAACTATCAAGTATGTTAATTATGGCACTAGCTCACTGCGCACCCGATACCTATACACTTGCTGGCTTGCTTGCATGGCGCAAATTTCTTATTAGCTGCGAAACGAACCTGTAGACATAAAGCCATCTGTGGATAATTTTGTTATTTAACAAATAGTTCTCAATTAATCCAGTACTACCTCATGGCGCTGTTTTTCTAGCGTACATTACATAATGTTGAATATAGGATATATTATGTACGGTACGTTTACTGCTTCTTGGTTTCGTTTACAAAAATGTCACGGCAGACATTACCTTAAAAACCGGACTGTCCAGGATGTGGCATGTGGTCGCTGAACATGTTCATCATTTTTCTACTAAACGCGCTTTTCACTAGAGACCGGTCACTGAACGGTCACCTACCAGCTGAACGTAAAAATAATACGGTCAGATGTTCTTGGTCAGTTGTTTACGCGCGCTAATGCGAATTTTATTTTCTTAATATGGCTTACAAAAAAGATTATATTATCGATAATTTTATGTATACTGTCTCTGCGCCAGATAACATTATTATTTGAACGGTAAGTTAGGATTTCACCATTATTATTTAATATGCTGTTTTTAACTTTTCAATCAATTTACTTACTTATTAATAGCTTTTCGTATAATTGATAACAAAAATAATAAAATTAAGGTTATAACTTTTTGGTATTTCAACCACGTGCATCAGATTGAAACTAAAACTGCATTCAACAGAAACCTCCTTGTGACCGTTCGGTCAGGTGTTCAGCGACTACAGAAGTCTGCTGAATGCGCCTGCGCCCAATGTAACCACGCTATTTTCATAAATCTTGCAATCTTTGCTGCATCACCATGGAAACAGTTTCAATAATTCAATATTATTAATTGATAGATGTCAGTGTCAGGTACAAATTTACATATGTCTGTGAAATAATTTTACTGAAAATACAAGACATTTTCTGTGTGGAATTTACATAAAACTAATTGTACCCGCGACTTCGAATATTATGAATAATGTTAGGATATAAGGTTGTCGACGAAATGATGTTTAAGATAGAGCCTCCTTGTTGACGACGTTGGTAGTGGTAAGTCTGGTGCCAGAATGTATAGATTGGAGCTTTCACTGACTCTAGAACACGCGACGTACACTCCTGTTATTTTAAGGGCTGGCCTTGCGATTTGTTAATAGTGATTGCGAAGCACGGTTTAATGCGGAACTGAATCCTTTAAATTGAAATGGAAAGTCCGACGGAATCATTGGTATACTGGGTATGAAAACATATTCTCCTGATGCGTAACCTGTGAAAATTACCGCTTGTAAAATGTGTGAGTATAGAGCTTTTATTAAACGTCTCGTTCCGTTTCATAACTTTGGTGGACTTAAATTACTGAGTAAAATTACTGGTATACCGATTTTGAGTTTGAGGGTGTGGCTAGGCTGTCCCGGAAAATTTAAAGAATTAAAGAATTCGACGGGATACTGCACTACGTCGTCGGGATCTGTAGTAGGCTTATTCTGATAGTTATGATAATACGCATTCTTTTAACGTTATTTTAAACTTTAACTAATGTAAGTAGTGTTATAATGCAATTTTGTGGTAAAATGTTTGTCAATGTTAGTAATATAACCTTAGATTACATTATACATTCTATTTATACTATACCCTGTTTTTAAACTAAGAGGAGTACTTTAAATTTTAAGCGCCGAAACTGACGCTTCTGATTGGCTAGTGCTTCGTCAGGTTTACACTGCACAAATATTTTACATTTGATGTATTAGCTGTCATTCGTTTGGAGGTTATCTTTTTCTGTTTTGGTTTTTCGCATTTCTGTGACTTTAAAATAAATCAGTTCTTTTAAGAACTAATAATATTGATTGTATCGATATTATAATGGACGACTTAATAGAACCATTCATTATTTCAGTTGGCAATGGTGACTCCAGCTCATCGGAGAGTTCTTCTGATGAAGATTGTTAATGTCTGTGCACAAAATTTCCCCTTATTGATATTATAATACACAGTTTCAATTTATGTTCAATTTTAAACGAATTAAATGTAATATTTTTTGTATTTTGTTCCTTCGGTATTGTATTCTATGGTATAAATTTTTAAATAATAAATTATATATAGGTTTTGTGCATTTTATCGCTATGTTCAATTAAAAAATATAGATATAAATCAAGTAAGAGTGTTTATTTAGATTACATATTATCTTTATTCACATAATCAAATATGCGGCGTGAAAAATAAGAGCCTATAATGTCAGTTTTATTTTAAAATAAGTTCCATGCGAAGTATACAGTATTGATGTGTACGGAATTTTTGTATTTCGCGCGAAAAAAAATCTAGTAACTTTTTCTGGTAACTTTCTATAGTGTAAATCAGACTTTCGTATCTACTCCTCCTAGTTTAAAAATAGAGTATATATTATATAAAGACGTAACATGACTTATGATTAATGGTATGTAGACGTATGTTCGGGGTAATCTCAGAATCTACTGTATAGATTACAATATATATATATATATATATATATATATATATATATATATATATATATATATATATATATATATATATATATATATATATATATATATATTAAATGTTGATTTTGGTCTTCTTGTCAAACTTAGGATTTGTGCCGTTCGATAAGTGGTCTAATTGAAAATGAAAAGTTATTACAGAAACACCGAGAAAACGTGGTTTTGGAATATTATTATTATTTTATTATTATAATTAAATTTTCTTTATTGTATAGAAGGATTTAAGCAAATCCAATTTCTAATAAACATTTTGTTATGAATATTAATAATTCCTTATTTAATTTTGTAACTTCAAAAATATACAGTAACAATTACCTATTATTAAAATTAGATTTTGATAATTGGTCACTTTCATTATTGTAATCAGATTTTCTTTATTGTAATGAAAGATCTCAAATATACCCTGTCAATTCAAGTAAGTCAAATTTCTAATAAAAACTTGCTTTGTTATGAATATTAATAATCACTGACTAATTTACTTTTGTAACTTACTTAAAAACATATCAGTATTGACATGATTAATCATTTTCATTATTGTAATCAAAATTTCCTTTATTGTTATAAAAGATTTCATATATACCCTTTTAATTCAAGTAAATCCAATATCTAATAAAAACTTAATTTGTTATGAATATTAATAATCACTTACGAATGAAACAGTGATTTGCCATCCAACAGTGACGGTAAAATAGCTCATACATTTTATAATAACGATTTCGGTAAGGCCTCTTAGTTTCAATTTCAATATTACTTAGGTACGTACCTAGAATAAATATACAAAGCAGTGGAAAAAGAATCGGTTTTATCTTTCGATTTGACGTTTATTTTCGGTTGCTGATGGCTGATAAACAAAATTTTGTTTGCAGCCCGAATATCAGCGAAGAGGAGCGGTCGTATAGTTGCCCCTTACAGATTTTTCGCTGTATTTATATAGATATCCTGGGAATATAATAATATAATGGGGACATTTTGACATCATCGCCGGCGGATCGGCAGCGGACCTCCCTCCACACAATTTAGAAAGAGACAAGAAATTTTTAGAAAGAGCGAGGTGATACACCATGGCCGAGTCGATCAAATGCTTTCCCTCTTCAGCATCTCTCCGTTGATTACAGAATTTGTTATTTAGTCAGCAAAGTTTGGTTAAGTTATTATGTGTAGTGATTGTTATTAATGAAACATTGCGGAATCGAATCTTTCTGATTCTCACGGAGGGAAAACAAATTCGATTTCATCATTTGAAAAAACATGAACTGAATCCATGTAAACACTACAAACTCCACTTGAGAGAGACGGAAAAAAATAATGAAATTTCTTTTAGTGTATATCCACTTCTTAATCTTATTAATGTCATACATAATTTGTCTCTGGATGTTAAATTATTAAATTTAGTTCTCTTTGGCGTTTTTTGGAAATATCTGTATTTCAACTTTGGCATAACTGTGGGATTTAACAAATCATATAGAACATTAAAATGTTCTACTGATAAGCCGGTGAAATATATAAATTTTACAGCATCATTGCTTAATAAATTATAATTTAGTTTCTAATTATTGACAAATTTAGTTTCATTTCTCGATGTCACTACAGCACCAAATAAATTTCTTACATAATAATTGTTGACTGTTTGGGTACTACTTTCCTTATTAATCTTTATTTCTGTTTGTGTGCAGTTGTTCTGCTTATTATCATTTTTTATATGTGTTTTTATTAATATAAACTTATGTTTCTTTATTAGTAGACAGCTTTATTAAAGTTGCTTGAGTTGCTGTACTTGTTTTTCCAAAATAATTTTGATTATGTTTGTCCACTTTACAAACATAAGTTTGCGTCATTTTATTGTTATTTTGTACATAATTTAACTTCCTTTTTATCACAGGTTCCTGTAAATACATTACTAATTCATATTCAATTTATATTAATCATATTATTTCAACTTCCGTGTTCAGTCTCAGACATGTTCATGTGTCTCTTTTCAAACAATGGTTGTTGTGATCACGTGGAACCCAATATGGATCACGTGATAAACGTCAAACTTAGAGCTAAATCTTGTTCACTACATAACTAATTATTAAATACTTTTTTACACACTAGATGGCGACCAAAATATTTGAATTGTATAAGTCCCCATTCGGTAATACGAGTAGTTATTGATGCATGTGACAGGTGACAGGTAAGATGAGATGATAACAGCATTATGATACATGTGGGAATACATTACCTCGCGACATACAATATACAAAATTGTTAATATATTATTAATATAGAACACAGTTTCACCTTTTTTTCCACAGGATGTTATCAGTATATTCCCGACAATAAATTAATTTTTGATAACAATAAATTATTTTACGATTCAATCTTGATCACATAAAATAATTTATTGCTGTCAACAATTAATTTATTGTCGGGAATTTATTGATAATATCATGTGGAAAAAAGGTAAAACGGCGTTCCATAAAATATGTTAATTTAACCGAAAAAGCGATAGTGCATACAATATTTATTTACACTGTGCCAATAGTGCGAGTAATAGTTATTTATGTATTAAGGGTATAATTAAAAGATTGTAGCACGGGGGAATGTTTCAAGCTAGAAGTGTAGCAGAGAGTTTTAATTTTCCCGAGTGTTATAAACTTGATTATGCCCGTGGTACGTATAATGTTTTATTTTGGTTCCTGAAATTCAAGGATTCAATAAGTATACTACAGTACAGACCTTTAATCCGTACCCACGTTAATTCAAACATCCAGTAATCCGAACATTGATTAAAAAATGGGTAATCCGAAAAAAAACTTTTTAGCCCGAACTGCGGGATATAAACTTCTGCAAAGATAACAACCACGTGTGATTTTTGAAAAAACCTATCAAATTATTATTTATTTATTTTATTCCACCCATGAAGTGGCGAGAAGTGATCATCATTTCACCCCGAGAGTGCAATTGGTGGATGTGTGTACATACACTGTTTAATAAAGAATAATACATAATATTTCAGAGACGCGATCAAAGTCGGAATAAACGCCCGAAAACAAACGAAAAATTACGATTTTTTTCAGAATTATTTATTATTCAACACGCTTAAATCCCAATTCCAGAATAATATTACATGGCAATGAGAAGAGGTAATGTACAGTAAAATTTTTGAAAGATGCCCGATCAAGGTTGTCTACGAATTGTATGAATTCAGATTTTTGCTCCGCCCATCATGACAAATTCAGTAGTGTCGTTTGCTTAGTTTTTATGAGGGTACGTAAGATACTACTGTTATTTTTTTATTATAAAAATATATATTACAGGAAAAGCATTCAAAATTCAAAAATAAGTCAACTAGTAAGTTTATAAGCAAATGTAAAACCAAATATATTAAAAATAAGATACTGACACAATGTCAGTGTCAGTGACTCTGACAGAATATAACGTTATACGTACGGCTATGAATCCAGGTAATGTATCTGAATTAATAAATAAACTTACGTTACAGTGAAAGTATTATCAACAACGAGCATCGTTTATAAATGGAATGTCCTAACTTAGTCGAAACAATATGAATTTTTGAAAGACAAGCGTGTTATATCCATCCTTATCACATACTCTTACAGCCTTTGCAAAAGAAAGAGATAAATGCATGCATATTTGTTAATTCGTTCGTGATACAGGTGCCCTTGATCGGACATCTTTCAAAAAAATTACTGTAAATACATATACAAGAAAAAAATTGCAACTAATAAGATAAGATAATAATTATGTTTTTTGTGTCTTTGAGAGCCAATTGTTCTGAAGTACAATTTACATTTATTATAATAAATTCAGTATTCCGAACAAATCGTTAGTCCGAACAATCCCTTACATTTAGCATTGCGGATTTAAGGGTCTCTACTGTATTTGTATATTCATTATCGTTTGGCATTGCTGTGGTTTTTATGTAATTTGTTGGTGTTGCTATGGTATGTATAACGATTATGCATTATAAAATTAACTCATTTATACAATGTAACGGTAAAAAAAACAATAAATGCTTTCAGTACTCAAATTACCCAAATTAACTCGCAAATATTACAATTTTTTTTCTTTTCTTCAAAGGCACCAATTTCAAACAAAAACCAAGTAAGCTTGCAATCAAAATGTCAACTGTAAGTCATACCAACAGAAGCATTAAAGTTATATTCGAAAAAGGAACCATGCTAACCGCGGTTAGATTTTTCAGTAACCGCTTACAAATTCGAACATGGTTCATGAAAATTTTGGTTACTTTTGTCACAGCAACCGCGCGAAGTTGGCGGTTACGGCGGTTAGAATTATTAATTAGGTTAGAATATTGTTGTTGTACGTAATTTGTATGACAATTATGGAGATAAAAAAATAAAAAGAAATAAACTTATCACAGGCATAACCTCTGAATAAACAAGTGATATAAGTTGACCTGAGAATAGGATTTTTCGTTATCCCTTTAGTAAAAGAAGAAAAAATATTAGAAAATAAACTCATTAAAGAATATCCAGGCTTCCATAATTTCTATCTATCTTTCAACAAAAAATTAATTTAAATTGACAGTTCATGTGACAGATGATCAAGGCCAAAGCATTCGTTTATTCATGCCCGGTTACAAAACCATGCGGTTAAAACCTGAAACAAGCACCGAACCATTGTTTTTTTTCCGAATATTATGAGTATCGAATAAAGTTTTATTTATCCTAATTCACAATGAGCGTAAGCATAAGAAATAGGTAAGAAAATACAAAAACGTAAAGTTGAGCAATGGTTTTCCATGACCATGTTCACAAAGCCAATAAGGGCCATATAACAAAAAACGTAAAATTAAAATCAGCTCAACTTTATGTAAAAGTTACATATAATTTAGTATGACATGACATTATCAATATTTTCATTTTTACCTTTAAATATTTTAATATTTTCTAGAGTTAATACATATGAAAATTGATTTCACTATACTAAGATCTAATGCGCCAGAATGGTAACATATTTTTACTTCTAAATGACAGCCAGAACTACCAACAAAAATCAATCAGTATATTTTAACACCAACCCATGACAATAGTTATTATATTTTCATGTTATCGTCATTATGAACATACGTATTGTAATTTTATGCTTCTTTTCACGCGCTCCTTACGCTTGCGCTGATTGTGACTTAGGGCTTAATGTTTTATTTCGTAACGTACATACTAAACGTAATTTGATTGTCAAAGTTTTTCATATTTTCCGAAAACATTTAGGAGTAAGAATGCCTCCTATGACACGACTGTCGTGCCATTTGGACAGCCTCGTGACTCGTCGGCTCTTTCCGCCTTGCCGCCTTGACTCGGCACTCCACGCTCTCCATTTTACTTGTGTGTATCTGTATATCGGCGTCGTTTCCTCTGTACTACACTGTCACCGTTTTACTTATGTGTATATCGATGTATCGGAGCGAATTTGAAAAAAGCAGAGTGTCGTTTCAAGATATAAATACTTCAATATAAATAAATTTCGATGTTTCACATCTGCCAGGCGTCCCACGACGGCTCACTTATTTTTTTACAGTTATTTGTGGTTTCCAGCTTCCATCATCTAAACCATCCAAATTCATCGGTATCATCGACAAAGGGAAACAAATTCTTAGGCGTGAACCGGCTCGAAAGGGTTCCAATGGCAAAAGTTAACATACTCCAGATAAAGAATTGGCTCCGGCATAATGAACAATACATTCACCACTACAAACATTGGTATAGTGCTGATACAAGAGTCTTATACGAGTATTTATGGAGGAGTGGAAACAAGATTCACTACACCTATGGTAAGCTTACTTACAGTCATAAAGATG
Source organism: Harpalus rufipes (assembly GCA_951394225.1). Lineage (NCBI taxonomy): Eukaryota > Metazoa > Arthropoda > Insecta > Coleoptera > Carabidae > Harpalus > Harpalus rufipes. The sequence goes on from OX596289.1 coordinate 16,487,051, forward strand.
CCTCTCCAAGAGCAGCATTTAAGCCATCAATTTAAAAAAAAACATACCTGTACCTCAATTCATATCTGTTTTTATCTGGCAGATCGTGATACCGTTACTTTATACAGAATAGTCAAAATAAGGATCTGTTGGACTAGCTGCTAGCGCTCTAGCTTAAGCCCGATCCAGACGGCATGACAAATAATTGGCATATTTTGGCACATGTAATATGAACCAATGTTGGTTATAGATTGGCAAATATGAACATTTGCAAATGAGTAGCATCCACACGATATATCTATTGTAGTTTTTGAAATTTAGGCGAACATCACTTCCAGCATTTGCCAAAATACAAAGTGACGAGGAAGTCGCTGTTGTTGCAAGTGCTGCAGTTGTTGTAATTTGCTCTGCAGCAAATTTATTATTAAAAAAAAGAAGAAAATGTAACAGAAGATGGTGGATGGTTTCCATTAATAAAAGCAGAAGAAGGATCTTTTGGATCCCATAATGGTTGATATTTTTCATACAGTGCAATGAAATCAAAGATTAAGATCATTCACTTTGACCCTCAGACATGATGACTTGTTGCACCACTGAATGAATGGAAAATGCAATGAAAATAATACTTTAGAAGATAAGTTCGTTCCAGTCGTCTGGATCGAGTTGCCAATATTTTAGCCAACGTTGGTTATTCCTTTGATGTGTGTACAGTTTACCGCCTCTGAAGCGAACGTCGACCAATGCCAAAATTTGTGATGGTTGGTCATGGTTGATCCATTGGTTACCTGTACACACAACATGGCCAACTATACAAATGTAAACATTGGTTCACATTTGCCATGTCGTCTGGATCGGGCTTTATATACCGTTATCCCGCGTGCACATGTGGCCTTCTGCCAAGGGCGCAAGCTAGTCTACAGTCTACACCCCACAAGTTTACAACACACTCCCTCCCAACTTGTTTGTCCCAGGGTTCCACCTAAAACGCAAGGTATGATGGCTGAACAGGTTTCGCACGAGATGCGGTAGATATGCGGATGTCCTTGCTAAATGGGGAAAAATTTCATTTCCAAAATGTGACTGTGGCTACGGTCGCCAAACAATGCAACACATTGCATTCGATTGTCCCATAAGAGCCTTGATTTTCAACTCCAGAGGCAATTAATTGGATATGCAACTTAGACGTTAATGTATAACCAACAATCATCTGTATTTTGATATTCTCATTTGACTATATGATTTATAAATTATATGCATTATTTGATCACTTTCTTGTTCCTTGTAAATGTCATACGCTAAATAAAATATATAAACAAATTTATATTTAGGGACTTGGTACCTGTGGAAGCTAAACACTACCGATGAATAGGGGAATGAAAGAGGTCCTTGCCTCCACATACTTCACCGGAGATTCAGTTGATGCATACCTCCACGAGTAAAGGACTTTATTACTACAAACGTAGGAACAAAAACTTCATTCTGGGCTGCAATGCAAACACATACCACACAGTATGGGGTAGTACTGGTAGCAGCAATATAAACTATAGGGGTGAGTAGCTTTCTGAATTTATAGGTACTACTTACATAAACGTAATAAAAAAAGTGGCATGTTTCTACTCTGTTCTCACCCCTTAATTATATTAGGTTTAAAATAGAGGTAAGTAAAAAGGCTTAAATCATGCTCGGGTTCCTAAACTAACATATTGGGCCTTGTATGAAGGCTATATAAAGTCTGAATTGGAAACTTACGAGGGTGGATTGAAAAGTTTCCGGAATCACTGAGAAGGCCTTGGTTTTTCGGAAATCTTATGTCGTTGTTTTGTTTAACTCTTCATATGAACTGTCAAGAAATTTCAGTACAATCTGTCTATCAGTCTAATCGTGAAAAGCGTCTATGTCTATTTACCTAGCGTTAAATCGATAATGGATGAAAACAAAGTTCGTGCGGTGATTAAGTTTTTTTTTTATTTGGAAGAAAATACGGCAGCAGAGATCAATACCAGGTTGGATGCTGTCCTTGGGAATGCTTCACTTTCGTTTTCCACGGTGAGCTTCTGGGTTTTGAAATTTAAGCGTGGCTAAAAACACACCTGTGACGAGCCACGTTCAGGTCGCTCAAAATCGGCTACCACACCGGAAATTGTGGATGAAGTCCATGATATGGCTCTGGAAGATTGTAAAATGAAAGTGCGTGAGATTGAGGAAGCCATAGGGATCTCTTATGAACGTGTAGTTCATATTTTACATATTAAGCTGGGTATGAGAAAATTTGGAATTGTTTAAGAAAAATCCGGAAAAGACGTTTCATAACCATGGATGAAACTTGGATACACCACTACACTTCAGAGACGAATATTCAATCGAAACGTGGATTGGACATGGCGAATCGGTCTCGAAGAAAGCGAAATCAGTTCAATCGACAGGAAAGTTGATGGCGTCAGTCTTTTGGGACACCAAAGGCATTCTGCTAATTGGGTATTTTGATAAAGGAAAAACTGTAACTAGACAATAATATGCCACACTGTTACACAAGCTGAAAGCAGCAATTCAAGAAAAACTCCCGGGATTGGCAAAGAAAAAATCTTGTTTCACCACGACAATGCGCCAGCTCATTCAAGTCGTATTTACTCAACAAAAATTGACCGAAATGAGGTTTGAAATCGTCCCCCATCCACCGTACTCCCCAATTTGGCTCCGTCGGACTTTCATCTTTTTCCGAAACTCAACGTTTGTCGGAAAGAGATTTCGCTCCAACGAAGAAGCTATCGAAGCAGTAAATGCTTATTTTTAGGACCTCAAAGAAAGCTATTTTCGGGAGGGAATTGAAAAGTTAGAAAAACGTTGGACCAAGTATGTTGACTTCAGAGAGGAGTATATAGAAAAATAAAATGTAGTCCATCTTAAATATAATTTTTTTTCATGTCATTCCGGAAAGTTTTCAATCCACCCTCGTAGTGCTTATACAGTGGAGGAATTGGAAACGACCTTAACTTAATTTCATAATTTACTGCATTCATATTACGAAAATAGCTGCCCATTAAAGCTGCAACTAAACATCAAGAAGGTACATTGGTTAAATGAAGACCTAGAACACCAAAGCTTTCTAGTTAGCAGGCTAAAGCCAAAAATAACGTTAACCCAAATACTTGAGTGCAATAAAGAAATGCCCTAACTACGTACAACAAAGAAATATGTAAATTTAAGAGGAAAATGTGACAAAACTTTTGTGAGGGCCTATTAGACGTGCACACAGTATCACGCCTACAAAAAGACTTCTTAAAATATGCTAACGAGATCAGTGCCCTTGGGAAACCGAACTGTGACTACCCATGATCATCCTGGTCAGCTGAAGAAAACTCTCCGCCGAAAGTAAAAGAGTACATGGAGTTACATGGAAGCCACAGACATATTAACCTAGCCGTCTAACTGACAAATTGTTCACAATCAGACGAATAGAATTGTGAACTAAATAAGGGAAAAATAAAAACTCGTATATATTCTAAAACTATGAAGGAAAACAAATTTGGTCTTTATACCTAAAGGAGAGGGACGCTCAAGTAGGCAGCCTGTCATATGGACTCAAAAGTCTTTCATCTTTCATGTTAAAATATATAGAGAAGCTGTTGGACCAATACCTCAGAAATAAATTGCTCACAGCTACACCACTTTATCCGAATCGGTTCGCGTAACAGAAAGTAAAATCGACAACTACAGCTGTCCATAGCCTTGTCAACAAAATTGACAAAAGACCATGACATAGAGATAGCTTTTGATCTCATATTGAATCTACCTTTAGAACAGCGTCGCGCAAAGGTTGCGACTCAGCTGTTGTGGCATGGATAAAGACCATGTTAAAAAGTCGAACCATTAAAGCTACACTAAGAGTAGAATTAGTTAGGATAACAACTAGCATAGAATATCCGCAAGGACCTCCTAAATAAACTAACAAAGGCTGGTACATTATTAATGGATATGCAGATGATGCAGCAATTCTAGTTAGCGGAAAGATTGATACATTAATATCACACTTCAGTTAACACAAACAGATTTGGGTCTTGTGCAACACTGGTACCAGGAACAAAAGTTCTTGTATACTATTTACTAAGAGAAGAAAACTAACACTCAGTTCTCCCTCAAGAAAGGTAGCAAATTTTAGTCCTCAAAAGAACTTAAGTACTTAGGATTAATTGTAGACCAAAAGCTTACCTGGAGCTCTTACATTAACAAAATTATCAAGAAATCTGTAGTGGCTTTGAACACATGCCGCCGTCTTCGTAGTAAAAACTGATGACTGCGGCCGAAAATGACCTACTGGTTATACATTACTGTAGTTATGATCATCAGCGCATCGTTAGTATAATGACAAATCGTTGCAGAAACAATTAGCCTGTCTTTGTATTACAGTATATAGGTACTTTTAATACCTGCCCAACTGCATCACTGTTGTGATTCTGGGAAAACGCCTCTGCACCTTCAACTGAAGAAAGAGACGATGCTACAGACACACTCTGTAGGACAAAACACTTTAAACTTCGGGGTCTCGTAGAGTACTTTAGTGCGTTCCTTAACACAGATTCAGAGCAAAGCGTACAGAGCTTGGAGCAATCATGTGATCCAGATCTCATTCGCTCCATATGTCAAAGAACTAGGTAGTTTTTTGAACGATACAACATACCGTTTATTCCTCGCTTAGAAAATGTACCAAATGTGCCTTAATAAAACCTATCAAACGATTTTGGTAAACTAAAGCAAAAAATGTATAAGAACGGGTGGGAAGCACAAGATCTTGCTGCATGACAAACAAGAATACACGCCAAACTTTCCCAGTTTGATGTGGGACACTTTCAAAGACTAATGGCTTGACTTAAAACTAAAGTTAGATAAGCTGCTGATTATGACCCGATTATGTATTACACATTAATTTAAAAGTGTTTCTGCGAAAACAATATGATTTTCATGTTTGATTAATAAATAATATTGTTCTAAAAAAATGTTCAGATTTTTAGTTGACATACCTTTATTGCCCAAGAAATACTTCTCATATGATGCATATCCTTGGGTGCGATTTCATGATTACACACTCAACAAGCACATCCTCTCGAGCTGGTGTTTGTGGAGTGAACTCCATACACTCCGCTCTGTTATTACCGAACCATACTGTTTCCGGTCTGTCTGTACCATTTACACATTAAAGAACGCAATAGCGTGTATGGAGTGAAAAGAGTGACATTACCGAAAGCACTATTAGAAATTCTAAAGGAGATACACCTAGATAAAATGACCATGTCAGTCTGTTATACAATGACAAGATACCACTTAAATCACACGTATGAGGTAATTATTGGTAATCGCCTTTAGTGCACGGTAGGAGAGCCATCCTTCCTAAGAGACTCTGTCCTGGTTTACGGATGGTTCAAAACTAATCAGATGAAACTGGAGTAGATGTATTGGTTCAGGCAACCAAATAACAGAGGAGCAATAATCAATATGTTAGAAAGCCAGACTGCTTTAAAGGCACAGATAACATTTGAGAAAGACTGTTAAATGCCTTTGTCACGAATCCTCGTCTTTACTCTTTATATAATAAAAATTTAGTATCACTAGTGGCACTAAATATGTACACTTCAAGAACCATGTTCTTTAATTGTTTTCGTCTTAGACCCAGAACTTTAAAATGTTACACATCATTAGAAACATCTAAAGGCTCCTTGAGAAGGTAAAGATTTAACAATAAGCTTTACATCCGAACTGCTATTAAAGCACACTAATAAACACATTTGGATTTAAAACAAAATTCCCACCAAATATAAACTAAACGAAACTTTTAAACAACGTATTTAAAACTTTTAAACAAGCTCATCTAAAATTTTACATTCTTATCAGGCAATGGAAACACAGAAAGACAAAAGACATGGCGTCAGCCCAGATTGTATTTTACGCTGGTTGTGGGGCTACTAATGAAGTCATCGAGGTTGTACTACATTTGAAAAGACTGAGTTGACCCAGATAGTGGAAGGCACTGTTGAAGATGGGGTAGTACTGTCTTGTTTTCCCCACGACGGATCGCCAGAGAGTAAACCTACCACTGCATCATCGTTACCACTGTACTTCAGCCATTGTGACGAATGCAGATATTAGGAGATCCTCAAAATCATTGAGGGTTCTCTGGTCGACGACTTGTATTATTTCATAAAGCATTACCCAGGGTGCACCACGAGGAGGCAAACTACCTCTACACCCCACATAGTCACACAGGTATACAAATACACATGAAGTCAAACAACTGTATAGAATGCGGTCTGAAACTGACGTCTTTGGGACAACTGCATAGAATACAATCTGAAACGGACGCCTTTAGGGCATTTGCCATTCTACAAATACAGAAGAACAAATGTAATGGCGTCAGCTCAGATTACGTACTAAACTGGTTGTATGGATTCATTTTAAATACTCACTATGAAATACAACACACAAGAACTCACACAACTGTACGGAATGCAATCTGAAACGGACGCCTTTGGGGAATTTGCCTTTCCACAAACGCAGAAGAACAAATGCGTTGGCGTCAATTCAGATTGCGTTCTAAACTGATCGTGGGGCTTCATATTAATTTTTTACTAAGCAATACAAACATATCAAGTCACAAAACCGCATAGAATGCAATCTGAAACTGACGCCTTTGGGACATTTGCTGCTTCACAAATGCAGGATAATTTCCTTGGCATCAGTTCAGATTGCCTCCTATGCTGGTTGAGGGGCTTCATTTTACGTTCTCACTAAAAAATTCGAACACACATGAAGTCATACAACTGCAAAGAATGCAATGCAAAACGGACGCTTTTGAGTCATTTGCCCTTCCTCAAATGCAGAAGGGTAAAGGACATGGGCGACAGTTCAGATTACAACATATGCTTGTTGTAGGGACCCATTTTATATTCTCAAGAAATGCAAACACACATGATGTCATACAATTGCTTACAATGCAATCTGAAACGGACGCCTTTGGGGCATTTGCCATTTTACAAATGCAGAAGGGAAAATTTCTTGAATCACATAACTGCAAAGATAACAATCTAAAACGGACGCCTTTGGGGCATTTGCCATTCCACAAATATAGAAGACAAATGCCCTAAGCTGGTTGTGAGGCTTCATCTTAAATTCTCACTAAGAAATACAAAATCACATGGAGTCACACAACTGCATAGAATGCATTCTGAAATAAACGCCTTTGGGGCATTTGCCAGCCCACAAGTGCTGAAGCTAAAATGCCATGGCATCAAGTCAGATTACTTGCTAAGCCATTCCACAAATAAAGATGACAAATACGTCAGCTCAGATGGCGCCCTAAGCTGGTTTTGGGATTTAATCTTAAATTCTCACTAAGAAATACAAACTCATATGGAGTCGCACAACTCCATCGAATGCATTCTAAACAAAGGCCTTTGGGGCATTTGCCATTCCACAAGTGCTGAAGGGAAAATGCCATGGCATCAGCTCAGATTGCTTCCTAAGCTGACTGTGGGAATCTATTTTACATTCTTATTAAGCGATATACAAATACACATAAAGTCATATAACTGCATAGAATGCAATCTGAAACGGACGCCTTTGGGGCATTTGCCATTCCACAAATGCAGAAGGGAAAATGCCATGGCATCAGCTCAGATTGCTTCTTAAGCTGACTGTGGGGCTCTATTTTACATACTCATTAAGCGATACAAATACATTTAAAGTCACATAACTGCATAGAGTGCATTCTAAAACGGACGCCTTTGGAGCATTTTCCATTCTACAAGTGATGAAGGAAAAATGCCATGGCATCAGCTCAGATTGCTTCCTAAGCTGATTGTGGCGCTCTACTTTACATTCTCATTAAGCGATAGAAATACACTTAACCACATAACTGCACAGAATGCAATATACAACGGACGCCTTTGGGGCATTTGCCATTCTACAAGTGCTGAAAGGAAAATGCCATGGCATCAGCTCAGATTGCTTCCTAAGCTGATTGCAGGGCTCTATTTTACATTCTCATTAAGAGATACAAATACACTTAAAGGCACATAACCGCATAGAATGCAATCTGCAACAGACGCCTTTGGGGCATTTGCCATTCTACAAGTGCTGAAGGGAAAATGCCATGGCATCACCTCAGATTGCTTCCTAGGCTGACTGTGGGGCTCTATTTTACATTCTCATTAAGAGATACAAATACACCTAAATAACATAACTGCATAGAATGCAATCTGAAAAGGACGCCTTTGGGGCATTTGCCAATCTACAAGTGCTGAAGGGAAAAAGCCATGGCATCAGCTCAGATTGCTCCCTAAGCTGACTGTGGGGCTCTATTTTACATTCTCATTAAGCGATATAAATACACTTAAATCACATAACTGCATAGAATGCAATCTGAAATGGACGCCTTTGGGGCATTTGCCAATCTACAAGTGCTGAAGGGAAAATGCCATGGCATCACCACAGATTGCTTCCTAGGCTAACTGTGGGGCTCTATTTTACATTCTCATTAAGCGATACAAATACACTTAAATCACATAACTGCATAGAATGCAATCTGAAACGAACGCCTTTGGGGCATTTGCTATTCTACAAGTGCAGAAGGCAAAATGCCATGGCATCAGCTCAGATTGCTTCATAAGCTGACTGCTTCCTAAGCTGATTGTGGGGCTCTACTTTACATACTCTTTAAGTGATACAAATATACTGAATGTCACAAGACTGCATAGAATGCAATCTGAAACGGACGCCTTTGGGGCATTTGCCATTCTACAAGTGCAGAAGGGAAAATGCCATGGCATCAGCTCAGATTGCTTCATAAGCTGACTGTTTCCTAAGCTGATTGTGGGGCTCTACTTTACATACTCTTTAAGTGATACAAATATACTGAATGTCACAAGACTGCATAGAATGCAATCTGAAACGGACGCCTTTGGGGCATTTGCCATTCTACAAGTGCTGAAGGGAAAATGCCATGGCATCAGCTCAGATTGCTTCCTAAGCTGACTGTGAGGCTCTATTTTACATTCTCATTAAGCAATACAAGTACACTTAGTCACTTAACTGCATAGAATGCAATCTGTAACAGTCGCTTTTGGGGCATTTGCCATTTTACAAGTGCAAAAGGGAAAATGCCATGACATCAGCTCAGATTGCTTCCTAAGCTGATTGTGGGGCTCTATTTTACATTCTCATTAGCGATACAATTACACTTAAAGTCACAAGACTGCATAGAATGCAATCTGAAACGGACGCCTTTGGGGCATTTGCCATTTTACAAGTGCAGAAGGGAAAATGCCATGGCATCAGCTCAGATTGCTTCCTAAGCTGATTGTGGGGCTCTATTTTACATTACCATTAAGCGATACAAATACACTTAGTCACATAACTGCATAGAATGCAATCTGAAACGGACGCCTTTGGGGCATATGCTATTCTACAAGTGCAGAAGGGAAAAAGCCATGGCATCAGCTCAGATTGCTTCCTAATCTGATTGTGGGGCTCTATTTTATATTCTCATTAAGCGATACAAATACACTGAATGTCACATAACTGCATAGAATGCAATCTGTAACGGACGCCTTTGGGGCATTAGCCATTCTACTAGTGCTGAAGGGAAAATGCCATGGCATCAGCTCAGATTGCTTCCTAAGCTGACTGTGGGGCTCTATTTTACATTCTCATTAGCGAGACAAATACACTTAAACTCACAAGACTGCATAGAATGCAATCTGAAACGGACGCCTTTGGGGCATTTGCCATTCTACAAGTGCTGAAGGAAAAATGCCATGGCATAAGCTCAGATTGCTTCCTAAGCTGACTGTGGGACTCTATGTTACATTCTCATTAGCGATACAAATACACTAAAAGTCACAAGACTGCATAGAATGCAATCTGAAACGGACGCCTTTGGGGCATTTGCCATTTGCCATTTTACAAGTGCAAAAGGGAAAATGCCATGACATCAGCTCAGATTGCTTCCTAAGCTGATTGTGGGGCTCTATTTTACATTACCATTAAGCGATACAAGTACACTTAGTCACTTAACTGCATAGAATTCAATCTGAAACGGACGCCTTTGGGGCATTTGCCATTCTACTAGTGCTGAAGAGAAAATGCCATGGCATCAGCTCAGATTGCTTCCTAAGCTGACTGTGAGGCTCTATTTTACATTCTCATTAAGCGATACAAGTACACTTAGTCACTTAACTGCATAGAATGCAATCTGAAACGGACGCCTTTGGGGCATTTGCCATTCTACTAGTGCTGAAGAGAAAATGCCATGGCATCAGCTCAGATTGCTTCCTAAGCTGACTGTGAGGCTCTATTTTACATTCTCATTAAGCGATACAAGTACACTTAGTCACTTCACTGCATAGAATGCAATCTGAAACGGACGCCTTTGGGGCATTTGCCATTCTACTAGTGCTGAAGGGAAAATGTCATGGCATCAGCTCAGATTGCTTCCTAAGCTGACTGTGAGGCTCTATTTTACATTCTCATTAAGCGATACAAGTACACTTAGTCACTTAACTTCATAGAATTCAATCTGTAACGGACGCGTTTGGGGCATTTGCCATTTTACAAGTGCTGAAGGGAAAATGCCATGGCATCAGCTCATTGCTTCCTAAGCTGACTGTAGAGCTCTATTTTACATTACCATTAAGCGATACAAATACACTTAGTCACATAACTGCATAGAATGCAATCTGAAACGGACGCCTTTGGGGCATTTGCTATTCTACAAGTGCAGAAGGGAAAATGCCATGGCATCAGCTCAGATTGCTTCCTAAGCTGATTGTGGGGCTCTATTTTACATTCTCATTAGCGATACAAATACACTTAAAGTCACATGACTGCATAGAATGCAATCTGAAACGGACGCCTTTGGGGCATTTGCCATTCTACTAGTGCTGAAGGGAAAATGTCATGGCATCAGCTCAGATTGCTTCCTAAGCTGACTGTGAGGCTCTATTTTACATTATCATTAAGCGATACAAGTACACTTAGTCACTTAACTTCATAGAATTCAATCTGTAACGGACGCGTTTGGGGCATTTGCCATTTTACATGTGCTAAAGGGAAAATGCCATGGCATCAGCTCATTGCTTCCTAAGCTGATTGTAGAGCTCTATTTTACATTACCATTAAGCGATACAAATACACTTAGTCACATAACTGCATAGAATGCAATCTGAAACGGACGCCATTGGGGCATTTGCTATTCTACAAGTGCAGAAGGGAAAATGCCATGGCATCAGCTCAGATTGCTTCCTAAGCTGATTGTGGGGCTCTATTTTACATTCTCATTAGCGATACAAATACACTTAAAGTCACAAGACTGCATAGAATGCAATCTGAAACGGACGCCTTTGGGGCATTTGCCATTCTACAGGTGCTGAAGGGAAAATGCCATGGCATCAGCTCAGATTGCTTCCTAAGCTGACTGTGGGGCTCTATTTTACATTCTCATTAGCGAGACAAATACACTTAAACTCACAAGACTGCATAGAATGCAAACTGAAACGGACGCCTTTAAGGCATTTGCCATTCTACAAGTGCTGAAGGGAAAATGCCATGGCATCAGTTCATTGCTTCCTAAGCTGACTGTAGAGCTCTATTTTATATTCTCATTAAGCGATACAAATACACTGAATATCACATAACTGCATAGAATGCAATCTGTAACGAACGCCTTTGGGGCATTAGCCATTCTACTAGTGCTGAAGGGAAAATGCCATGGCATCAGCTCAGCTTGCTTCCTAAGCTGACTGTGGGGCTCTATTTTACATTCTCATTAGCGAGACAAATACACTTAAACTCACAAGACTGCATAGAATGCAATCTGAAACGGACGCCTTTGGGGCATTTGCCATTCTACAAGTGCTGAAGGGAAAATGCCATGGCATCAGTTCAGATTGCTTCCTAAGCTGACTTTGAGGCTCTATTTTACATTCTCATTAAGCAATACAAGTACACTTAGTCACTTAACAGCATAGAATGCAATCTGTAACAGACGCGTTTGGGGGATTTACCATTCTACAAGTGCTGAAGGGAAAATTCCATGGCATCAGCTCAGATTGCTTCCTAAGCTGACTGTGGGGCTCCATTTTACTTTCTCATTAAGCAATCTGAAACGGTCGCCTTTGGGGCATTTGCCATTCTACTAGTGCTGAAGGGAAAATGCCATGGCATCAGCTCTGATTGCTTCCTAAGCTGACTGTAGAGCTCTATTTTACATTACCATTAAGCGATACAAATACACTTAGTCACATAACTGCATAGAATGCAATCTGAAACGGACGCCTTTGGGGCATTTGCTATTCTACAAGTGCAGAAGGGAAAATGCCATGGCATCAGCTCAGATTGCTTCCTAATCTGATTGTGGGGCTCTATTTTATATTCTCATTAAGCGATACAAATACACTGAATGTCACATAACTGCATAGAATGCAATCTGTAACGGACGCCTTTGGGGCATTAGCCATTCTACTAGTGCTGAAGGGAAAATGCCATGGCATCAGCTCAGATTGCTTCCTAAGCTGACTGTGGGGCTCTATTATACATTCTCATTAGCGAGACAAATACACTTAAACTCACAAGACTGCATAGAATGCAATCTGAAACGGACGCCTTTGGGGCATTTGCCATTCTACAAGTGCTGAAGGTGAAATGCCATGGCATCAGCTCAGATTGCTTCCTAAGCTGACTGTGGGGCTCTATTTTACATTCTCATTAAGCGATACAAATACACTTAAATCACATAAATGCATAGAATGCAATCTGAAACGGACGCCTTTGGGGCATTTGCCATTCTACAAGTGCTGAAGGTAAAATGTCATGGCATCAGCTCAGATTGCTTCCTAAGCTGACAATGGGGCTCTATTTTACATTCTCATTAAGCGATACAAATACACTTAAAGTCACATAACTGCATTGAATGCAATCTGAAACGGACGCCTTTGGGGCATTTGCCATTCTACAAGTGCTAAAAGGAAAATGCCATGGCATCAGCTCAGATTGCTTCCTAAGCTGACTGTGGGGCTCTATTTTACATTCTCATTAAGCGATACAAATACACTTAAATCACATAACTGCATAGAATGCAATTTGAAACGGACGCCTTTGGGGCATTTGCCATTCTACAAGTGCTGAAGGTAAAATGCCATGGCATCAGCTCAGATTGCTTCCTAAGCTGACTGTGGGGCTCTATTTTACATTCTCATTAAGCGATACAAATACACTTAAAGTCACAAGACTGCATAGAATGCAATCTGAAACGGACGCCTTTGGGGCATTTGCCATTCTACAAGTGCTGAAGGAAAAATGCCATGGCATCAGCTCTGATTGCTTCCTAAGCTGACAGTGGGGCTCTATTTTACATTCTCATTAAGCGATACAAATACACTTAAAGTCACAAGACTGCATAGAATGCAATCTGAAACGGACGCCTTTGGGGCATTTGCCATTCTACAAGTGCTGAAGGTGAAATGCCATGGCATCAGCTCAGATTGCTTCCTAAGCTGACTGTGGGGCTCTATTTTACATTCTCATTAAGCGATACAAATACACTTAAAGTCACATAACTGCATTGAATGCATTCTGAAACGGACGCCTTTGGGGCATTTGCCATTCTACAAGTGCTAAAAGGAAAATGCCATGGCATCAGCTCAGATTGCTTCCTAAGCTGACTGTGGGGCTCTATTTTACATTCTCATTAAGCGATACAAATACACTTAAATCACATAAATGCATAGAATGCAATCTGAAACGGACGCCTTTGGGGCATTTGCCATTCTACAAGTGCTGAAGGAAAAATGCCATGGCAACAGCTCTGATTGCTTCCTAAGCTGACTGTGGGGCTCTATTTTACATTCTCATTAAGCGATACAAATACACTTAAAGTCACAAGACTGCATAGAATGCAATCTGAAACGGACGCCTTTGGGGCATTTGCCATTCTACAAGTGCTGAAAGGAAAATGCCATGGCATCAGCTCTGATTGCTTCCTAAGCTGACAGTGGGGCTCTATTTTACATTCTCATTAGCGATACAAATACACTTAAAGTCACAAGACTGCATAGAATGCAATCTGAAACGGACGCCTTTGGGGCATTTGCCATTCTACAAGTGCTGAAGGAAAAATGCCATGGCATCAGCTCGGATTGCTTCCTAAGCTGACTGTGGGGCTCTATTTTACATTCTCATTAAGCGATACAAATACACTTAATATCGTATAACTGCATATAATGCAATCTGTGACGGACGCCTTTGGGGCATTTGCCATTCTACAAGTGCTGAAGGGAAAATGCCATGGCATCAGCTCAGATTGCTTCGTAAGCTGACTGTGGGGCTCTATTTTACATTCTCATTAGCGAAACAAATACACTTAAAGTAACAAGATTGCATAGAATGCAATCTGAAATGGACGCCTTTGGGGCATTTGCCATTCTACAAGTGCTGAAGGGCAAATGCCATGGCATCAGCTCATTGCTTCCTAAGCTGACTGTAGAGCTCTATTTTACATTACCATTAAGCGATACAAATACACTTAGTCACATAACTGCATAGAATGCAATCTGAAACGGACGCCTTTGGGGCATTTGCTATTCTACAAGTGCAGAAGGGAAAATGCCATGGCATCAGCTCAGATTGCTTCCTAAGCTGATTGTGGGGCTCTATTTTACATTCTCATTAAGCGATACAAATACACTTAACCACATAACTGCACAGAACGCAATCTGAAACGGACGCCTTTGGGGCATTTGCTATTCTACAAGTGCAGAAGGGAAAATGCCATGGCATCAGCTCAGATTGCTTCCTAAGCTGACTGTGGGGCTCCATTTTACATTCTCATTAAGCGATATATATATATATATATATATATATATATATATATATATATATATATATATATATATACATGTATATTACATACATACATACGTTCGTACATACAAACATTAACACTTATAAAATAGTAAATATTTACTTACATTTACGAACACAATGCTATCAACTGATCATGTACTCGTTGATTATTTACATCCATATCCATCTAATTTTCTTTGTGCACAAATATAAGAAGCAGTCATTACTTCATAAAGTGATACACAAATAGCAATAATTCAAGAAATATTTACGTATTTGATCAAACCATTCGCGGTCACAAACCCTTGTCGCTTTCTTGCAGAGAATACAAAATTAAATTATCCATAGTAACACCTATTGATTGTTAGGTATTATTAAAATATGGTTATTGTTAAACTATAGCAACGAACTATGAACCATGAACCAATTTTATGTCATGTGTAAAATGTCAAAAAAATTATTTAAACATTGTAAATTTGTTTCATAACTGAAGACGCCTTTAAGGTATTTTCCATTCCATAAATGCTAAAAGACAAATGACATGGCATCCTAAAGTAATTGTGGGGTCCCATTTTACATTCTAAATTATTAACATAGATTTGATTACAGAGATGTATGCGACGTGTTCGCGGCAAAGCAATGCTCTTCGACTAGTGTGCCATAGGCGTAAGCGACAGAAATTGAAAAATGAAGTTATATACATCAACGAAAAGCTTGTAAAAAGATTCATTCACCCGTGTCATCGTTTTAAGCAACAAAAATTCTGTAAGAGATGTATTCCATATTATAATTTTGCGCAAGCGACACCGTAACACCGAGGCTTATGCCATTTATTTTGTGTCACACCTACTATATTATAGTTCCCAGCTACAAGGGGGTTGCTGATCTTATGAAAATATTTCTATTTTTGAAAAGGTAAATTATTTTAAATTAATTATTTATATTTCTGCCCCTGATTTTTAGATATTTTGATTATAGAGAGCAAAATATTACGAAAAATTATGTAAATGTAGCTTATTACACTGCTGATTGTGGTTTTCATTAAGTCGTAAGCGACAATTACCTACACTAAAATACAGGGCTTTTGCAAGCCACTTGTGTGGACGTATACATATCTTTTATTTAAAATACGGCAACATTAAGTGAACACTTTTACGGTGAATTTCGTAATTAAGTTCTTAAAATTATGTTTCTGTATCTTGTACTATTTTATAATAAAACGTAACTAAAAGATAAATATCGCTTATACAGGGTGTTTATTAAACATACGGCAAAAACTGAAGGGGTTAGTTCCTGGACCATTCTAAGATGATTTTTTCCTTTGATGAATTTTGAAAAGCCGCTACAAGTGCTGAAGTGAAAATGCCATGGCATCAGCTCAGATTGCTTCCTAAGCTGATGTGGGGCTCTATTTTACATTCTCATTAAGCGATACAAATACACTGAATGTCACATAACTGCATAGAATTCAATCTGTAACGGACGCCTTTGGGGCATTTGCCATTCTACTAGTGCAGAAGGGAAAATGCCATGGCATCAGCTCAGATTGCTTCCTAAGCTGACTGTGGGGCTCTATTTTACATTCTCATTAAGCGATACAAATACACTAAATGTCACATAACTGCATAGAATTCAATCTGTATCGGACGCCTTTGGGGCATTTGCCATTCTACTAGTGCAGAAGGGAAAATGCCATGGCATCAGCTCAGATTGCTTCCTAAGCTGACTGTGGGGCTCTATTTTACATTCTCATTAGCGATACAAATACACTTAAAGTCACAAGACTGCATAGATTGCAATCTGAAACGGACGCCTTTAGGGCATTTGCCATTCTACAAGTGCTGAAGGGAAAATGCCATGGCATCAGCTCAGATTGCTTCCTAAGCTGACTGTGGGGCTCTATTTTACATTCTCATTAGCGATACAAATACACTTAAATCACATAACTGCATAGAATGCAATCTGTAACAAACACCTGTGGGGCATTTGCCATTGTACTAGTGCAGAAGGGAAAATGCCATGGCATCAGCTCAGATTGCTTTCTAAGCTGACTGTGGGGCTCTATTTTACATTCTCATTATCGATACAAATACACTTAAAGTCACAAGACTGCATAGAATGCAATCTGAAACGGACGCCTTTGGGGCATTTGCCATTCTACAAGTGCTGAAGGTGAAATGCCATGGCATCAGCTCAGATTGCTTCCTAAGCTGACTGTGGGGCTCTATTTTACATTCTCATTAAGCGATACAAATACACTTAAATCACATAAATGCATAGAATGCAATCTGAAACGGACGCCTTTGGGGCATTTGCCATTCTACAAGTGCTGAAGGTAAAATGTCATGGCATCAGCTCAGATTGCTTCCTAAGCTGACAATGGGGCTCTATTTTACATTCTCATTAAGCGATACAAATACACTTAAAGTCACATAACTGCATTGAATGCAATCTGAAACGGACGCCTTTGGGGCATTTGCCATTCTACAAGTGCTAAAAGGAAAATGCCATGGCATCAGCTCAGATTGCTTCCTAAGCTGACTGTGGGGCTCTATTTTACATTCTCATTAAGCGATACAAATACACTTAAATCACATAACTGCATAGAATGCAATTTGAAACGGACGCCTTTGGGGCATTTGCCATTCTACAAGTGCTGAAGGTAAAATGCCATGGCATCAGCTCAGATTGCTTCCTAAGCTGACTGTGGGGCTCTATTTTACATTCTCATTAAGCGATACAAATACACTTAAAGTCACAAGACTGCATAGAATGCAATCTGAAACGGACGCCTTTGGGGCATTTGCCATTCTACAAGTGCTGAAGGAAAAATGCCATGGCATCAGCTCTGATTGCTTCCTAAGCTGACAGTGGGTCTCTATTTTACATTCTCATTAAGCGATACAAATACACTTAAAGTCACAAGACTGCATAGAATGCAATCTGAAACGGACGCCTTTGGGGCATTTGCCATTCTACAAGTGCTGAAGGTGAAATGCCATGGCATCAGCTCAGATTGCTTCCTAAGCTGACTGTGGGGCTCTATTTTACATTCTCATTAAGCGATACAAATACACTTAAATCACATAAATGCATAGAATGCAATCTGAAACGGACGCCTTTGGGGCATTTGCCATTCTACAAGTGCTGAAGGAAAAATGCCATGGCAACAGCTCTGATTGCTTCCTAAGCTGACTGTGGGGCTCTATTTTACATTCTCATTAAGCGATACAAATACACTTAAAGTCACAAGACTGCATAGAATGCAATCTGAAACGGACGCCTTTGGGGCATTTGCCATTCTACAAGTGCTGAAAGGAAAATGCCATGGCATCAGCTCTGATTGCTTCCTAAGCTGACAGTGGGGCTCTATTTTACATTCTCATTAGCGATACAAATACACTTAAAGTCACAAGACTGCATAGAATGCAATCTGAAACGGACGCCTTTGGGGCATTTGCCATTCTACAAGTGCTGAAGGAAAAATGCCATGGCATCAGCTCGGATTGCTTCCTAAGCTGACTGTGGGGCTCTATTTTACATTCTCATTAAGCGATACAAATACACTTAATATCGTATAACTGCATATAATGCAATCTGTGACGGACGCCTTTGGGGCATTTGCCATTCTACAAGTGCTGAAGGGAAAATGCCATGGCATCAGCTCAGATTGCTTCGTAAGCTGACTGTGGGGCTCTATTTTACATTCTCATTAGCGAAACAAATACACTTAAAGTAACAAGATTGCATAGAATGCAATCTGAAATGGACGCCTTTGGGGCATTTGCCATTCTACAAGTGCTGAAGGGCAAATGCCATGGCATCAGCTCAGATTGCTTCCTAAGCTGATTGTGGGGCTCTATTTTACATTCTCATTAAGCGATACAAATACATTTAAAATCACATAACTGCATTGAATGCAATCTATAACGGACACCTTTGGGGCATTTGCCATTCTACACAAGAAGAAGGGAAAATGCCATGGCGTCAGCTTAGGTTGCTTCCTAAGCTTATTGTGGAGCCCCATTTTACTTTCTCACTAAAAATGCAAACACACATGAAGACACACATCTACATAAGACAAGCTATGAGCTTAGATTACGTCTCAAACTTGTGATTGGACTTTATTCTATATTCTCACTAAGCAATTCAAGCATACATGAAAACAAATTGCATGGATTCCTTTCATATGTATGCATGGCTACATGTAACCCTTTTAGACTTCCTACTTATTAATGTAGGTTACATATATATATATATATATATATATATATATATATATATATATATATATATATATATATATATATATATATATATATATATATATATATATATATATATATATATATATATATATATATATACGTACGTGCAAACATACTTACAAATATTAACATTTAGTTAACATTTACTTACATTCACGAACTCAATTGAATCAACTTTTTATGTACTCATTTATTATTCACATCCATATCCATCACATTAATTTCTTTGTGCACAAATGTAAGAAGCAGCCATTAGTTCATAAACTAATAAACAAATAGTAATAATTCAAGAAATATTCTCGTATTTACTAAATACATTCGCTGTCGTATATCGTTGTCGCTTTCTTGCAGAGAATACAAAATGAAATTATCCATAGTAACACTTATTGATTGTTAAGTATTATTAAAATATTGTTATTTTTAAACTATAGCAACGAAATAAATAATTGTATTAAGTACCATTATATGTATTGTGTATAAATGTCAAAATTTTACGTCATATGGAAAATGTCAAAATTTATATTTAAGCATTGTAAATTTGTTTCATAACTATAGACGCCTTTAGGGCATTTGCCATTCCATAAATGCTAAAAGACAAATGACATGGCATCCTAAATTAATAGTGGGGTCACATTTTAAATTCTATATTATCAATACAAGCACAATCTGGAATGTGCCCCTTTAGGTCTTATGCCCTTATAGTAATGGAGAAGGACAAATGGTAAGGCATCAGTTGAGATTATATTCTAAACAGTTTGTGGGGCCTTTCTTATACTCTCACCAAGAAATACAAATACACATGTAGTCACACAACTGTATAGAATGCAGTCTGAAACGGACGCATCTGGGGCATTTTCCATTCCACAAATATAAGACAAATACCATACCATCAGCTTAGATTGCATCCTAAACTAGGTTTGGGGCCTCATTTTTCATTCAATAAACAGCAGCACACATGAAATTATACAACGGCAGAATGCAATCTGTAACGGACGCCTTTGGGGCATTTGCCATTCCTCAAATACAGAAGGACATATGCCCTGACGTCAGCTCAGGTTGCATCTTAGGCTGATCGTGGGGCTCCATTTTACATTCTCACTAAAATACACACATAAAACTGCATGAAACAAGGCATCAGCTTAAATTACGACCTAAATTTGTTATCGGGCCTTATTCTATATTCTCATTAAGCAATTCAAGCATACCTGAAGACAATGGATTCATTTCATTTTTATGCATGGGTACATGTAATCTTTATAAACCTCTTACATATATACATGTATGTATATTACATACATACATACATACGATCGTACATACAAACATTAACACTTATGAAATAGTAAATATTTACTTGCGAACACAATGCTATCAACTGATCATGTACTCGTTCATGATTCACTACCATATCCATCTAATTTTCTTTGTGCACAAATATAAGAAGCAGCCATTACTTCATAAAGTGATACACAAATAGCAATAATTCAAGAAATATTTACGTATTTGATCAAACCATTCGCGGTCACAAACCCTTGTCGCTTTCTTGCAGAGAATACAAAATTAAATTATCCATAGTAACACTTATTGATTGTTAGGTATTATTAAAATATTGTTATTGCTAAACTATAGCAACGAACTATGAACCATGACATGTATTGTTTATAAATGTCAAAATTTTATGTCATGTGTAAAATGTCAAAAAAAAAAATTAAACATTGTAAATTTGTTTCATAACTGAAGACGCCTTTAAGGTATTTTCCATTCCATAAATGCTAAAAGACAAATGACATGGCAACCTAAATTAATTGTGGGGTCCCATTTTACATTCTAAATTTATTAACATAGATTTGATTACAGAGATTTATGCCACGTGTTCGCGGCAAAGCAATGCTCTTCGACCAGTGTGCCATAGGCGTAAGCGACAGAAATTGAAAAATGAAGTTATATACATCAACGAAAAGCTTGTAAAAAGATTCATTCACCCGTGTCATCGTTTTAAGCAACAAAAATTCTGTAAGAGATTTATTCCATATTATAATTTTGCGCAAGCGACACCGTAACACCGAGGATACTATATGTGGCTTATGCCATTTATTTTGTGTCACACCTACTACATTATAGTTCCCAGCTACAAGGCGGTTGCTGATCTTATGAAAATATTTCTATTTTAAAAGGTAAATTATTTTTAATTAATTACTTATATTTCTGCCCCTGATTTTTAGATATTTTGATTATAGAAAGCAAAATATTACGAAAAATTATGTAAATGTAGCTTATTACACTGCTGATTGTGGTTTTCATTAAGTCGTAAGCGACAATTACATACACTAAAATACAGGGCTTTTGCAAGCCACTTGTGTGGGTATACATATTTTTTATTTAAAATACGGCAACATTAAGTGAACACTTTTACGGTGAATTAAGTTCTTAAAATTATGTTTCTGTATCTTGTACTATTTTATAATAACACGTAACTAAAAGATAAATATTGCTTATACAGGGTGTTTATTAAACATACGGCAAAAATTGAAGGGGTTATTTCCTGGACCATTCTAACATGATTTCGTCCGTTGATGAATTTTGAAAAGCCGCTATAAGTGCTGAAGTGAAAATGCCATGGCATCAGCTCAGATTGCTTCCTAAGCTGATTGTGGGGCTCTATTTTACATTCTCATTCAGCGATACAAATACACTGAATGTCACATAACTGCATAGAATGCAATCTGAAATGGACGCCTTTGGGGCATTTGCCATTCTACTAGTGCTGAAGGGAAAATGCCATGGCATCAGCTCAGATTGCTTCCTATGCTGACTGTGGGGCTCTATTTTACATTCTCATTAAGCGATATAAATACACTGAAAGTCACATAACTGCATAGAATGCAATCTGAAATGGACGCCTTTGGGGCATTTGCCATTTCACAAATGCAGATGGGAAAATGCCATGGCATCAGCTCAGATTGCTTCCTAAGCTGACTGTGGGGCTCTATTTTACATTCTCATTAAGCGATACAAATACACATAAAGTCACACAACTATATAGAATGCTGTCTGAAATGGACGCATCTGGGACATTTTCCATTCCACAAATATAAGACAAATACCATACCATCAGCTTAGATTGCATCCTGAACTAGTTTTGGGGCTTCATTTTACATTCAATAAACAGCAACACACATGAAATTATACAACGGCAGAATGGAGTCTGTAACGGACGCCTTTGGGGCATTTGCCATTCCACAAATACAGGACAAATGCCATGGCGTCAGCTCAGATTGAATTCTAAGCTGTTGCGGGGCCCTATTTTACATTCTCACTTAAAAATGCAAACATACAAGCAGTCACACAACTGCATAAAATGCAACGAAAATGGACGCCTTTGTGGCATTTGCCACTCCTCAAATACAGAAGGCCATATGCCCTGACCTCAGCTCAGATTGCATCCTAGGCTGATCGTGGGGCCCCATTTTACATTTTCACTAAAATACACACATAAAACTGCATAAAACAAGGCATCAGCTTAAATTACGACCTAAATTTGTTATCGGGCCTTATTCTATATTCTCACTAAGCAATTCAAGCATACATGAAGACAAACTGCAATGAATTCAATTCATTTTTATGCATGGGTACATGCAATCTTTATAGACTTCTCACATATACATGTATATTACATACATACGTTTCGTCATTAACACTTATGAAATAGTAAATATTTACTTACCTTTACGAACACAATGCTATCAACTGATCATGTACTCGTTGATTATTTACATCCATATCCATCTCATTTTTTTGTGCACAAATATAAGAAGCAGCCATTATTTCATAAAGTGATAAAAAAATAGTAATAATTCAAGAAATATTTACGTATTTGATCAAACCATTCGCGGTCACAAACCCTTGTCGCTTTCTTGCAGAGAATACAAAATTAAATTATCCATAGTAACACCTTTTGATTGTTAAGTATTATTAAAATATTGTTATTGTTAAACTATAGCAACGAACTATGAACCATGACATGTATTGTTTATAAATGTCAAAATTTTATGTCATGTGTAAAATGTCAAAAAAATTATTTAAACATTGTAAATTTGTTTCATAACTGAAGACGCCTTTAAGGTATTTTCCATTCCATAAATGCTAAAAGACAAATGACATGGCATCCTAAATTAATTGTGGGGTCCCATTTTACATTCTAAATTATTAACATAGATTTAATTACAGTGATGTATGCGACGTGTTCGCGGCAAAGCAATGCTCTTCGACCAGTGTGCCATAGGCGTAAGCGACAGAAATTGAAAAATGAAGTTATATACATCAACGAAAAGCTAGTAAAAAGATTCACCCGTGTCATCGTCTTAAGCAACAAAACTTCTGTATGAGATTTATTCCATATTATAATTTTGCGCAAGCGACACCGTAACACCGAGGATACTATACGTGGCTTATGCCATTTATTTTGTGTCACACCTACTATATTATAGTTCCCAGCTACAAGGCAACTGCTGATCTTATGAAAATATTTCTATTTTAAAAGGTAAATTATTTTAAATTAATTACTTATATATCTGCCCCTGATTTTTAGAAATTTTGATTATAGAGAACAAAATATTACGAAAAATTATGTAAATGTAGCTTATTACACTGCTGAATGTGGTTTTCATTAAGTCGTAAGCGACAATTACATACACTAAAATACAGGGCTTTTGCAAGCTACTTGTGTGGACGTATACTTATTTTTTATTTAAAATACGGCAACATTAAGTGAACACTTTTACGGTGAATTTCGTAATTAAGTTCTTAAAATTATGTTTCTGTATCTTGTACTATTTTATAATAAAACATAACTAAAAGATAAATATCGCTTATATATGTCATTTTGTTTCTGGCACATTTTGTACTATGTCGTATTGGTCAATAAAAATTTTAAAATTCGTGAATGAGACAAAAGGCTACAAAACAGACTCAAACAAGAAAATAAAATGAAATTACAGTTATCGACAAATAAATATCGCCGATCCTGATATATCAGCTAAAAGACAATATCACCGAAATATCGGTATGAGATGCATCCTTGTATTTTAGTAGGCACTACACTCAGCGCTAGACGCTGGGTTGAATGCTACGATACAAGACCCATTTAAGCCGTTAAGTGCACAATTATATATTTATTTTATTTCTAAATTTCATACGAACAGTGAATACTTATTTAATTGGTAACTTTTTGTTCATATGTAATTCTTTATGTCCTCCAGTCCAATTTTTAAAAAGTGGCAACCCTAATTACAGATATACCAATACAAAAGTATTTGAAGCATACTCTAGTGTCAACATTTCATAAATTTTTCGAAAAATGTAAATTGTCTCGGATTCTGTCATTCCTCGAAAGGAATAAATTTTTGATAGGGGAACAACGTGGATTCAGAAAAGGTATATTGTGAAGTAGATAATCGTAATAATATCTTTGGTGCATATTTAGACTTATCCAAAGCATTTGACATCATGTCACAGGCAGTGTAATTTGCCGCTAATTCAAATATATTTACTTTTAAATTGCTACTGTGTTTAATATACAGGGTGTTAATAAAAAAGCTTTACACACTTTAGCAGGTGATAGTAGAGATGAAAACAAGAAAAAAATTCTAATACACTTAGGTCCAATACTCATTGGTTTTTAGAAAATTTATGTATGGAATTTGTACATAATACACAGGATTGACGGAAGGTATTGTGCTGGCCACATCAGATTTAACAACTAAGGACTCTAGGTGTTTACGATCAATTGTAAACAAAGTTGCAGCCATCGTCGAAGAGACTCACGCACTTGATCGTAAACACCTAGAGTCCTTAGTTGTTAAATCTGATGTGGCCAGCACAATACCTTCCGTCAATCCTGTGTATTATGTACAAATTCCATACATAAATTTTCTAAAAACCAATGAGCATTGGACCTAAGTGGATTAGAATTTTTTTCTTGTTTTCATCTCTACTATCACCTGCTAAAGTGTGTAAAGTTTTTTTATTAACACCCTGTATACAGAAATTCGAACAGAAAATCATATATACTAATACCTTTGAATATATAATACATATAAGAATGGCAACGTAATGTATTTAGATTAAATATTTCGAGAGAAGGTGCCATCTATCCCTCCCTATACGAATTATTTCTGAGTTAGTTCAAAAAATATATAATAGGTGGATGTTGCACAGTATTGCCACGTAGCTAGAATAGCAAGTTAAGATTTTATAAAGGTTTTTAAGTTTGCTACTGTAAAACAAGTATATATGTACATTGAAGATTCAAAATATATTATCTGGTTATTATGAAACAATATTTTTGAATTATTGATTATTGAATACCTCTAACAAATAGTATCTGGCAATGCTGTCAGCACGATTTACCGTAGTTCATAGTTTTATGGTAGGAGTCACTAGCTATCTATAATAATTTTGTGAATAAAAAGAGACAGATATAGTATGTTGCTAGGCCATATGCGTTGCCATTCTTATATGTATTATATATTCAAAGCTAATACTATAGAAGGTACTTATTCGAAATTCAGAATAAAAAAGATATGTTAAATTTTTGCATCACCTCATTCTGATATCTGTGGAGTGTGCAACGGATCAACAACATTAAAAACTATCTAATATCGATTTTGCGTTAGAAATGGCTGTTAGAGAGAGCCTCGATCTCGTCTATTACTGTATTTACGAAACAGTTCACTTACTTTTTGTTACCTGAATTGTAATTCCGTTTTATTAACGTTTGTTATTTGTTCTAATGTACTAAATTCTTTTACGTAGGCTACAAAAGTTTTTAGTTTTGCTTTAATTGATTCGCGAATTATGTTAAGTTCATCTACTTGTAATTTGATTTACCCCCGGTCTTTTCTTTATTTCCTTTCCCGGTCATCTTGCTATGCTATTATTCTACAATTTTACTTTAATTTGCTACTAAGTTGATACTCAACGCCCTGCAGCGCTAAATTATGTTTAGGAAATAATGGAAAATGTAACTGTACTCATTTTAAGTAGATCTCAAATGAATTTCTTCGGCATATTACCCATTGCTGGGTCTGCCAGTTTGCTTTGTACACAGATTTCGGTAACGAGGACAACATATTTGTACCGTGCGGGTGTTTACCAGGTGTCACCTCACGAGCACTTATTGCTGGCGTGGAGAGTGCACCACAAGGGTCATTTTTGCGCCATTTAAAATTCGAAATATTTGCCTCGGCCGGGATCGAATCCGGTATTTAAATTTAATTTCAAGTATATACATGAATAAAATTAAATTAAACGGGAGGTATTGTGTTGGCCACATCAGATTTTTTAATTATAATTTTTTTTATGCTTCCAGCAAAAAAATCTTCACAGAATATTACTTCTATTTGGGCACACTAGCATAAAACTCTTTTCGACAATCATGTTTTAATCTTTAAAAAATATAAAAATCAGTAATGTGGATAGAACTAGTAGCTAGTATATGTAATAGTCCGGCGTAGCGGCTATTACGTATTTGTTTCGTAGGAATGTTTCCGTTAAAATGGTAGTCTTGTGTTTTCTTTAGTTTGAAGTATTTATGAGACAGGGTAAAATTATGTTTCTGGGCGGATGTTGCAAAAAGTCTCCAGGGTCCAGGGTAGAGCTTTGTGCGGAGCTATTGAGTTCTTAGAAGTATTTGTCCGTTACTTGGTGTCCCAGTGAACACTAATAAGTTTTCGTAAGAAACTGTAAACTGTCTCGAGTTTTATAGATGAGATGAGCCGAAATTAAGGGGTTTGAGAGTCACTGGTTTCTACCCTTGCAGAGTATAAAGTCAGTTTTGACTCTGACTCCTTCTTGTTGGCTTGTTGTATGATTGTTCTTGTTGTTCATGTCCATGACTGTGTGTCTTAGACTGAGCTTGGTATTTCTGTGTGAAATAACCAATTAAATTGTACTGTGGGCTCTCTCATCGTG
Source organism: Harpalus rufipes (assembly GCA_951394225.1). Taxonomy (NCBI): domain Eukaryota; kingdom Metazoa; phylum Arthropoda; class Insecta; order Coleoptera; family Carabidae; genus Harpalus; species Harpalus rufipes. The sequence continues at coordinate 16,514,155 of OX596289.1, forward strand.
GTATGATTTAGTATAACTGTGTGTTTACTCATGTAAGTAATTGTATTTGATTTTGTTATTATTCTTTGCGAATTGACTTTGAAAAATTTGTAGATCGATTTAAAAGGCTTGAGATTGATTTTGTAAATTAGGGATTAAGAACTTCGAGTTTATATAGATTCAATTGATCGCGTTGTAGTTTTATTTGGTTTATATAATTTTATTGTTCGCGGAGAATTATTAAAGATTATATAGTTTTGTTATTGTTGGAAATACGTGTTTGTTCTGCCTCATACCCATTTCCAGCGTGTGTCTTAGTAAGCCGTAGAATAACGCGTGAGTATCAATTGAATTACTTAGTGACACTACCCAAATTTTAATTAATTGTTTTCTTTAACCCGTTTTGGCCGTGTCCTTCTATCCGAGGTCTTTTAAAATTCGGATAGTGGTGGCAGCTATTCCGCTACCGTTGACCTTAATAGTTTTTACATTAATAAAATTAGTGTTTTACTCACGGGTCAAATAAATTTTCATATTGTGCAGGACTAAGCAGTGTTAAACGCTACCCATCTCGATCACCTATTTTTGTTGTCACTACCGTGCCTGGTACAACTTTTAGTAGTTAGCGGGGTGATATAAAAATACTGCTAGTATTCCTGTTACATATATAATTGACAGCCGTCACGGCTGTCACTTGTTTAAATTCTGTCGGCAGAAAATATAAGCCACTTTCTCATTGGTAAGTAGTTTTATGAAGTCATCAGGCGACAGAAAAGGCACCAATTTAAATATTGTATTTTCAGAGACAATTTTCTTATGAAAAAAATAATATGAAAGAAAATAAAAATTCGGGTAAAATATTTTTTCTTATTCTATCGATTAAAGCAAAGAAATAAATCGTACAACACCTCATTTGTAGATAATGCGAGTAATATTATTGGCCGAGACTTAGTTTCTTTGTAATAAAGTTGCCTAATTTTAGTGGAGACTATAATAATACATGGTTAGAATTTAGAGATACCTTTTCATCCGTTGTGAACAAGCAACAAACGATATACTTTTAGCAACTGCGTTCATAGATGTAGTAGACATACATGGTAATATGCGACAATGTCGTGTACTCTTAGATTCCGGGTCTCAATCTAAGCTAATTACAGGCACAGTTGACTGAAAAAATAAGTTTACCGACAAAGACAGTAAAGATATCATTATCATGCATTGTGCCTATCAGATCCTCAATCCAGGTAAAAGGTATTGCAAAAATCAGTTCCCGCTTTCTTAAATACAATCGATCAATTACTTGCTAATATAATTTTGGTAATACAAACAATTTGTAATTTCGTGTCTTTGTAATCCAACAACCGTCTTTATCGATTCAGTCAGTTTCTTGGTTAATTTTCTTTTTCATACTTTAGTTGAGTGGTAAGACTGATACAACAGGAAGTTTCCGTGATTTACACATGTAATATAAAAATTGCACAATTTTATTCATTTCAACCAAATTAGCTTTATTACAAAATCCATTTGTGAATCAATCCCTAGTTTTAGCTTTAAAAGTTTGAATATTCAAATTCCAAATGGAGTTAAACTTTCCGACCCAAATTATAATATACCTGACAAAGTAGCATGTTGTTAGGTGCGGAAATATTCTGAGATGTGCTAGAATCAGATCATATCAAATTAAGTAAAATCAATGGAAATCTTACAAAAAACTAAGTTTGGTTGGATTATAATGGGTCCTATACCACACGTGACAAAAAGCATGCTTTGTAATTTTAATAAACCAAAATTAAAGTTGACACTATTGATATACAAGAACAACTAACTAATTTTTGGCTTTATGAAAGATTACATAGACACGGGCCATATGAGCCAAGTTTCGTCTCTAAAAAACTATAAAACAATCTCTTTTTATACTACGGATGAAATTTAACTGATCATTTATAAAACCGAACCTAGGGTTTTTATAAACAAGCTGTCCTATACGCCTTTAAACTAAGTATTTTTATAAGGGGATTACAAAATCTTTGAACTGTGGGTAATTAAAAAAATGATCTGTTCACTATTATTATTTATATTGTGTGTAGTAATAGTACGGAGGACAAAATATAAAATACAAACAAAATTTCTCTAAAATAAAGACTATTTAATTTAGAGATATATAAAAATACAATCAACTCAACAAAACAATAAAAGTAAAATCAATGTTTTTACAGTGATCACAGAAGAGAAACATGAGAGGAAGATAATTCCATTCAGTGCCAATCGTGGCCGCCTAATCCAGCACCGAATCCTCCAAGTCCACCGTCATGTCCCCCAAATCCACCATCATGGCCGCCGAATCCACCAAGTCCAGAATCATGGCCGCTGAACCCAGAGAGTCCAGAGTCATGGCCACCGAAGCCAGAGAGTCCAGAGTCATGGCCACCGAAGCCAGAGAGTCCAGAGGCGAAAGAAGACAGGTCTTCGCTGCCATGGTCGTGTCCCTTGATGAACACAGGCACGGGCTTCTTGACAATAACTGGCTCTGGGATGTGCACGGGCACCTTCTTGTAGACGGGCACGGGGTAGGGCTTGGGCACATGCACTGGAACTTTGACGGGGTACGGCACCTTCACAGGCACTTTCACCGGCACGGCCACGTGCTTCTCAACGGTGTACGGCACTGGTTTGTCCACGTGGACGGGGTAGGGCCTGGGCACTGGCACGGGGTACGGCTTGTCGACAGGGACTTTCACCTCTACGGGGTACGGCACTGGGACCTTCTTCTCCACGTGCACCGGGTACGGCTTAGGGACAGGAACGCCGACTTTCTTGGTGATGGTGATGTGTTTGTGCACGGAGGATCCCAAGTCAATGGGGCCGTGATGGGATAGGTCAGAGCCAGAGCCGAAGCCGCTGTCCAGGCTCAAACCGGAGTCGAAGCCGTGGCTGAAACCTTCATCGAAGATACCACGCTTCTGCCCTTTCTTGGCCTCCTCAGCCGCTAAAGCAGCGGACAGAGCTAGCAGAACGACAAATAGCTGCAAATAATGTAAACAATTTTAATATTACTAAGTAAATACTATGTTATTAGTTTCTAAATTCCTACCGTGGTGTTCTTCATGATGTGAATGGAACTAGTGATCACTGAACACTGAAGACAGTTGTTTTCGTTTTGTATTTATAGCTGTCAGAAAATATTTACTCTGGAACTAATTATCTTTCGAAATAACTTTCATATGCACATATACACGTAAATTAATTAATACGTTTTTCTTTAGGTACTTTATTAAAATTATTATATATTTACTTAAACGTATAAACATTTAATAAATATTTATTGTAAAAATATAAATAAATAATCGATTATAATACAAATCATACCTCATTGCTGCACATGTGCAAAATTTCGAAATGAAAATTTATATCAAGTAAGAGAATATTTATAAATTTAAATTTAGTTATCTATAGATTCATAATATACTGTTTGTACTGCATTAAATAACTTGTAAAAAATATTATTATTATTTGAACGAACCTATCTTAAATTCTGCTTATCAATAAAACGTAAAATATTATTTCAAACTCACTTCATTATTAATATACTCGTATTGAGTTAATCAACTTGTAGGAAATAATATATAACCTAAAATACTTATTACTATATTATTAGACATTTGATATATTTTATGTTATTTATCAAAATGACATAAAAATTGATATTTAAACATAAATTGTAAATGTACTTATATGTCCGGATTTTAATTGACAAATTGAGATCTCAGATCTTAGATTTTCATAATTTATTCTTATTTTGCAAGTGTCTGTAATACTTGCAAGTAATAATAATTTATCTTCTTCGTTGCGTTTATTTCTGCATCACTACCAGGTCCACATATTTGCAATATCTTAACTTGGCTCGAAATAAGACGTCTTCTGTCTTCTTTATAAGTAACTAGGCTTGATGCGTTGTCCTGTTTCATTTACTACAGTGATTCTTTCTTAACCTGTGGGTAATTACCCCCGAGGGGTAGAATGGCTATATGATACGCGTAAAAAGAATCGGGATATAAGGATAAAACGCTCATGGATAAACAATAAAAATCTAACTTTTTTATTCGAAACATTTTACTCTTTTACTTAACTGCAAAAGTTATGTATTTGAAAATGAAAATTCCGATTAGTTCTTTCATTTTCTAGAAGCCTATGAGAATTTTTAGCAAAACAAAAATATATCTTATAGAAAGTATTTGCTTTGTCTGAAGAATAGTACTAAGATATTTAAAATACTATAAATAATTATGGTGACAGGCAAATATATTTTATACAGTCATCAATATTTTCACATGTACATACGTAACACATTTTATTTTATTCATATAATATCCTTGTATATACAGTGTGTTATTAAAAAAAGGGCCATAGGCATTTAGGATGGGAAATTAGTTTTTCCTTGTGCAAAAGTTCCAAATAAATTATAGAGAAAAGTGTTTCAAATAAAAGTTGTAGATAATTAAATTCTAGCCCGCTTTTTAATTAACAACCTGTATATACCGTGTGTCCCAATAAAATATTTTCAACTGTCATTGTGGCTCAGTGGTTAGCATGGCTGCCTGTGGAACGAAAAAACTTTTGAAGGTTGAGGTTAAAATCTTCATCAAGCTAAACTTTTTTTTTTATTTATGTATTAATTACAAATTATACTAAAGATATTATGAAATAATATGGATGAATTAGTTAAATAATTACAAATAAGTTTCTATCACGATATAAAAGTAATTTCAATGGAAGTAGTAACCGTCAAAAGCAAGATTTTAAACTATAGCACATACTTTTTCTTTATAAATACAGTAAAAATACGAAACATACACATATTCATTGTGTCTCATTCATGTTTTATTAAGATCAAAAGAAAATATTATGCATTTTTATTAAATCCATATTTTGATTATTGTAATAAATTTTTGTCATTGTTAAAACCAATTTTTTTTATTTATAAAATTTTGTTATCCATTTCAATATGTACTATTTCCAATTACAATAATTTAGAAATAAGCTTTTTCTATAAAAATTATTTAAAGTATTTTTCGTGTCAACAATGTGTTCATTGTATGGTTTTTTTTTGTTTTTTTATATCAAATATTCGTGTCAAAATGAATTTCTTAAACGCTAACGATCGAGTGAATATTATAAAAATGTATTACAATTCGTAATTAATTCATAAATAAATAAAAATAATGGAAAGTTTAGCTTGATGAAGATTTGAACCCCAGCCTTCAAAAACTCCTTCATTCCACAGGCAGTCATACTAACCATTCAGCCACAATGACAATTGCAAATATTTTTTATTACAGAATTAAATATTGAAGCAAATATTTATAATTTTCTTTATACAGTAATTAGTATTAAATAATGTACAGGAGGTAATGTACTATTATCATGTTCAATAGCATGGCTTAATTTCTGCCGGACACTTTTTATTTACAAAAAACTGTTTTCGCATGTTAAACGCCCATGCCAAGGTTTGCTTGGAATACACGGTATATATAGATACAGGGTGTTAATAAAAAAACTTTACACACTTTAGCAGGTGATAGTAGAGATGAAAACAAGAAAAAAATTCTAATACACATAGGTCCAATACTCATAGGTTTTTAGAAAATTTATGTATGGAATTTGTACATAATACACAGGATTGGCGGAAGGTATTGTGCTGGCCACATCAGATTTAACAACTAAGGACTCTAGGTGTTTACGATCAATTGTAAACAAAGTTGCAGCCGTCGTCGAAGAGACTCACGCACTTGATCGTAAACACCTAGAGTCCTTAGTTGTTAAATCTGATGTGGCCAGCACAATACCTTCCGTCAATCCTGTGTATTATGTATAAATTCCATACATAAATTTTCTAAAAACCTATGAGTATTGGACCTAAGTGTATTAGAATTTTTTTCTTGTTTTCATCTCTACTATCACCTGCTAAAGTGTGTAAAGTTTTTTTATTAACACCCTATATATATATATATATATATATATATATATATATATATATATATATATATATATATATATATATATATATATATATATATATATATATATATATATATATTACAAGTGTCTTTGAAATGATCTTTGTCAATATCTCGATTGTCGTTAGAAATACAGCATAAAATTATTCACAGAATTTATTCTTCTACTCAAGGAGCATAGTGTAATAGTTATTTACATACCTTGGCATGCGGGAACGCTTAGTTCACGGATGAGTGTTTAGAACGATTCCGGGAACCAACTTCACGCACGCGGTTTCTACAGTATTTTTTATACGAAAAGTATAAAACTAGTAATTAGTAATTTTTGTACAAATAATTTTATTTATTAAAACTTTATTACACAATAAACATATATACTACTATGTAGCTAATTTCATAGTAATGTGTCAAATTTAAATTCCAATTATTTTAATGTTAATTTTTATATATTAATAATGGTGTGTAAATAACTATTTATTACTTATCAAGTATTTTACTTGTAGTATATAGCAAATTGAAACTTAATAAACTTTAATTTTCTTATTGTTTTGTTACAATTTACATTACGTTTGTTGGTTATGTGTTACCGACTTCCCGAGTACTCTGTCTTGCCGACTTCCACCAAGGAGAAATTGTTGCCAACATTGTAAACCAAATGCACTAAATTCATTATTATAAAATTAAATTTCGTTCAATATTCCACCACATCGCGATTTTCAGTTTTTTTTAATAACTTTCAAACTGTTCGGAATTTTAAATTTTTCTCAGCGGAATCAGAATGAGCCCTCAAAACTGCACAACATTACCCATTTAACCGTCTTTGTAGCTCTTATAGTCTTATGTTTTGATAAGGCAAACTTAAAAGCGATATCAGGGTAAAATTCAATATGGTACATAGTTTCCAAGATATTAGTAGCAACTTTCTTATTTTAAATGGGCGCCATATTGGATTTTTATTTTAGAAAAGAAGGGTTATTGTGTTTTAATTTTGTTTTGCCCCTAAAATCCTAGATTTTTGATTATTTTTCATGAAATTTCAACCCTTTCCATTAATGTCCGATTGAGAAATACTTAGTCAAAAAATATTAAGTTTATAGTTTTTCAGAAATCGTCCTTCCAACACACACATACACACACACACACGCACGCACACACATCATCGTGAAACTGTTAATATCGGATTATATGGACCTTAACACGTGCTTATTTATCAAAATATGGATATGGCTTTCTAGGATAATTAACTATTTATAATTTTCTTTTACGTTTTTGTAGTTTAGTTCTTCAATAAAAATGCACATGTCGCTGAATTTGTAATTTTAAGTAAATTCCAAATATATAAAAATATATAGGTGTCCCGTTTAAAATATAAAAGTTGATGTCATTTCCGGTTAAACTGGAAGCGCTACCACATGCCAAATACCATGATTTGTGGACCCCTAAGCATAGTTAACAAATAAAACATGAAAATTAAAAAATAATTAGAAATAAAAAAGTTATTTTGAATTTCCCGTTTGTCAGTGTCACCCTACAGGATTCGTTTTTTTAATATCCGGTATATTTGAATATATCGAACATGGCCCCTCAAAGGCACATCAGATTGCAGAACAAAAATTGATGATCACCTTACCGGAAGGTGAACTACATATATTTTTATGTTATTATATTTTTTTATTTTAGACTGGCGCAGTAATTAAAGAAATTCATTACACCTAATCAAAATTTGACGTCGTGAAATATTTAGTATCTTAAATTATAATACACAATTTTTTCTCGAGTGGTTAACCAAGCATATATGTATGTCCGGAGTAAAAGTGTGGAACAGTTGGTATATATAGTGAGAATTTGTGCTACTGATTATCATTCGATCATTACCTAGCCTTCTTCACTCACCATGAATTCGTTTGTAAGTATAAACTAATAGAGAAATAACTTGAAAATGTTAAAAAGAAAATAAGATATGTATGTGGTATTTATATGGTTTTTATTTTCAGAATGTAGTCGTGCTATTAGCCGTAGCGACCGTAGGTCGTTGTGGAGTAATCAGCTCTGGTGATTACGGTTTAGGGGGTGGTTATGGAGGCGGATACGGCGGTGGTTACGGAGGCGGCCATGGTGGCGTCGGCGGAGGTTTCGGCGGCGGACTCGAAGGAGGTTTAGGAGGAGGTTTAGGTGGAGGTCTAGGAGGCGGTCTTGGTGGTGGTCTTGGTGGTGGTGGTGGAGGAGGTGGCACTAGCGTCAACACCATCACCGAGACGGTGGCAGTACCAGTGCCCCAGCCGTACCAAGTGATTGTCACTCGACCTGTGGCTGTGCCTGTGTCCGTGCCCGTGCCTGTATCCGTGCCACGCGCAGTGCCCGTATCCGTGCCGCAGCCCTACACCGTCACTGTCCCCAGGCCCTACCCCGTCACTGTGACCAGGCCCGTGCCAGTACCAGTGCCCCAGGAAATCCCAGTACCACAAGCACAACCCTACGCTGTGCCCGTGCCGCAGCCCTACCCCGTCACCATCACTCAGGCCGTGCCTGTTAGAGTGCCACAGACCGTCGTCGTGCCCGTCGCTCAACCTGTCTTCGTAGGCGGCGGTGGCGCCGGAGCTGGTGCTGGAGGTATTGGAGGGGGCCTTGGAGGAATTGGAGGTGGCTTTGGAAGTGGTCTTGGAGGCGGATTCGGAGGTGGTTATGGAGGCGGCTACGGCGGTGGACACGGACTCTCCGGTTATGGAGACGCCAGCAGTTACAGCAGCATCAGCTACAAACATTAAGTTTTCATTGTGATACTGTTATCGAATGATGAATTGTTTTATTTTGTCCTTTTTTCAATAAACAAATAAATCAAACTAATTTATTGTATTTTTATTTCTGAACCAACATATATACAGGCTTTTTACCTTCCGTCACCTATTGGTAAGGAAGGTATTGTTTTTCTTCAAAAAATTCGATGGTGAATTTTTAATGAATAACCACGTTTTCAAGTCCCTATAATACGAATTTACTGTTTTTACTATGATGTCTGTATGTGTGTGTATGTGTGTGTTACAAAAATTTCTCCTTCGGTAACTCCAATACTACAATTCTAAAAATTCTAATTCTTTCATATTCCTCTTTCATACGTCCATATGAAGATTTGATTAGATTTTGGCTATGATTGGTTAACCGATAGTACCCTAATTTGAAGATTTTTACAGTGTTTCTTGAAAAAACGCTGTTAACTATCATTTTTTGACCTTTTATGTTATTATAAATAAAAGAATATGTTATTCTCTATTCGATTTAACTATATTTTTTCTTCATATTCAATGAATTTAGAGATAAAGAATTACAAAGAAATATCATGCAATCTATGTTGCTAAAAGCTGCACCGTGGAAACAGAATATTCAAATATTACTGAATGACAAATGTCAGTGTCAAATAAAATTTACATAATATCTTTGTGAAATGATTTTACTGGAAATATAAAAATGTAAAATAATTTAAGGTGACAAAACAAATCACATAAGGTAATATAACAGATTATAGCCAAGCCATAAGCCAATTCAGCAGATTATTATGTTATAAATATAATGCAATATATGTTTTTATATTCGACTTCTTATTTTAAGAAACGTACTGTTCTTTTTAATAGTTCAGTTCAGTAGGAGGTAAGATCAGCTCCTTTATCCCCTAAACAGAAAAGACCCATAGATTAGTTTGCGTTGAAAATTTCTATTTTTGTTGCCGGTTCGCGTATTTTTGAACCAATGCAATGAAAATTGGGATAAACGTTCTCAAGTATGTAAGTTTCAATATTTTAATGTTAAATTTTGAGTTACGTATATCCAACGGAAATCGAGCCTTATTCGGTGATTTTACTAATTTTTTAATATAATAATAGCTGGTTCGTTTATTTTTTAAGCAATTGAGTCCAAATTTGTTATACGGTTTTAGATATATATGTTCTTTGTTTTTTTTATTATTATTAATCGTTAATCACCGGTTCGATGCTGCAAATCTTACTGGAATTGAATTATACCCGACTATTCAATGACAGTCCATGAAATATTCAGACAAAATACCACCCGGTTCGTGTATTTTTTAACCGATTGATTTAAAATTAAGTATACAAAGTTAGGAATCAGTAGTCTTTGATTTTATTATTAAAAACTCGGGTACGATGCCGCAACACCAACTGGAATCATCATTGTTTGCGACAGCTTCCGAGCTTTAATGTTATTAGCCCCCGTTTCGCTTATCATTTAATCAATTGGGCTCAAACCTAGTCTGGGGGTTTAAAAGGGCGTAGATTACGATTTTTTGGTAATAATTTGGGGTTCGAACAAAAAATTAGGAGGAATATTAGGACAACAGGGCAGTTTTACAGGGCAACCCCCGCACATATTACTATATTTTATGGGTCGAGACTGCGGCTAGCTTCCTAATTTGACTTTCGGTTTCTGGTGCCATAAAAGCCGCTAATTGCACGAGAAAGTCAAATTCAATTGAATTTGTAAGATGAAAGTTGGAATTTTTAGCTGTCAAACTTTTGCCGGTTGGCGAATTTAAAATTAAATATCTCGTTTATGAATTCATCGCAAAAACGGAGACATATTTAGAATCAGTGTAAAACAGCGCATCTAATCATTATCATTAACTAATTTTAGAATGATTTTTTTGCAAAATTTTTGATGTTATGTTAGTCGTTTTTTAGCAGGCTGAGATGCAGTCCTCTGCTACAAAAAAGTGATTAATAATCATTAATATTCATTATTTAAACCTATATTAACGACTCATAATTGTTATATCCGCTGTGTGCAGTGCATTTTATCCTAGTTTCGGGTATGATAAGCATAATTTTTGGACAGCTGGCCATTTCGCTATTTTGAATTCCTCAGGGCACTTATTCTTGAGCGTTCGTAGTTACATTCATATTCGTATTCGCTTTCGTTTTCATGTTAGTAGTGATAGTAGTCTGTGTTTCAATAATAATATTATATATGACAATGTTAGTGTCAATTGTATTGTCACATTTATTCAGATCACTTACAAGTTGAGTTTACTTTTATCATTTATTTATTAACGATTAATAACTATTTTTTTTAACTTGTAAATGATGTGAATAAATGCTGCAATACAGTTGACACTGACAATGACATATCCAATATTGTTTTTGAAACACAAACTGTGACTACTAACATGAAAACGAATGCGTATACGAATACGAACGAAATAACGAACGCTCAAGAATACGGGCCCTGGTCTAGAGTGACAATTCGCAATTAGAAACAATTAGACATTAATTAGATATCAATAATTAAAGTGTGTAAATGTAATTTCCAATAATTTCAAGTAAAAATAAAACATATTTAACAATCTCAATAATTAATTTCTTTAGTCCAGTTCATAGTGTTTCGGGAAATAATATAATGTAATCAAGTTTTTGAAGTATTTAAACTTGTGATTTGTGCGACCGGTGAAAACGATTAAAATTATTTATCCACGACAGTGCGCTAATTAGTAATTAGTACACCAATTTGAATGTCATTACGAGTTTGATAATGACACTCAGTGCCATTATGAATAATAAAAATCTGATGTGGACACCACACGACTTCCTTGTACGATTATTAAACTATACATATTTTTTTAATAAATAAATTACAAAATATTTTTTTTAACTTCAATACAGTAAGATATATAGCGACCATAAAGGGAGTTTTTAAAGAGAGTTTTGATTACAACAAAGAAATATTTGATTACAACAATGAATATGACTAATTTCACAATAAAAATATAATATTTGTTATTGTACGAATCATAAAATTGCACGTATTTAACGTAATTTGACATGAACATTTTTTTATTTTTTTTGTTTTACTCCATAGCAAGCTTTATTACAAAAAAATAATTTTTAAATTTACACATCTCGCTTATACAAAGGGCTATTTTAATAATACTTGATGTGCTAGACGCAGAAATTAATTCTCTAAAACTTTTATTTGAAGCATTTATTTCTGAAATCAAAATTAAATCATTTTATTCAAGAAAAACTGTTAACAACTTCAAGTAATGTACCACTTCCGGTTAGCCTATTTTAACCAAAATCTATTATGTTATTTCGATTGACATAAAAGTCTTGTATACCAAATTTGAAAAGTTTTGGATTACATTTTAAAACAGTTTTTCATTAAAATCTATTATAGGCTTCATGTAAAGTGCCACTTCTGGAAATTGTATAATAACCAGAAAGGGAGGTGCACAACTAGATGTTATAGGAGTCCTAAATACAAAATTTCAACTTTCTACGGCTTACCGTTTTTGAGTTATACGAGATACGTACGTACGTACAGACGTCACGACGAAATTAGTCAAAATGGATTCAGGGATGATCAAAATGGATATTTGCGCTGAAATCTGAAAACCGAAATTTTTCGCGATTACAATACTTCCTTTACTTACGTACAAGGAAGTAAAAATGTAAAACAAATACAAAAAAACTCGATGCCCAGAAGATATTTTAAGCTATATATGTATACATGTACTTTAATAACTCATCTTCGTATAAAATATAATTATTTTAATATAATTTAAATAAAAATAAATATTTATATATTACCAACCGCTAAATCCCAGCCCCAAGGATATTAATGGAGAGAAAACTAGATAGATAATTAAAAATAAACTTATAAATAATGTTTTGAAAGTTCTGGAAGTTTCATGGAAGTTTTGGAAGTCTTGGAAGTTCCATAGAAGTCTTGGAAGTTTCGAAAGTTTCTTGGAAGTCTTTGTAATTGGAATGTTTGGTGTAGAAGGATTTTAGTAAGTGGTTAAACCCTCGGTATTTTGTATGTTTCAGTAGGCCAAAGAAAAGCTTTTACTTACAAAATTGCAATAACGTAATAGGTTGAAATGGATTAAGAACAATGGCATAGCGTCATTTCGAGTGATGAGTCTGAATTTGAAGTTTGCGTGGGGGATTGTAAAAAACGCGTATTGAGTACTTTTCCGAGACAAACTGTTGGTAAAAAAAAAAATTCGTACAAGATACATTTTTTAAATGGCACTGTTAACGCTGATAAATATAAAATATACTTAAAGATTTTTTTACCATCGATTTCTTTAAGCCAGTCCGTTGAAGGGAGCTACGTTTTTCAGTAACTCGGTGCCCCGTGTCATTCGGCAAAAAGCGTTAAAACCTGGCTTGAAAATCATAATATTCCTACTCTAAAGTGAATTTCAAGTAGTTCGGATTTGTCACCAATTGAGTCCCTTTCACATAAAATGAAAAAGGAACTGCATAAGAATACGGCACGCACACTAAACGAATTAAAAGTAAAATTGCAACAAGTATGGGACAATATTAAACCTGATAAGTGTGCAAAGTTAGTTGATACAATGCCTAATAGAATTAAAGCCGTTAAACTCAAAAAGGAGACGCAGCGCAATATTAAAATAGTGACCGAACTATACTGATTCGTCTTATAGTTAATTTAATTTAGTTTAAAACCTAATTGTTATCGAAACTATTTTATTTTTGTTAAATTTAAGCTGAAATTGTATATTTTATGATAATAATAATAAAAATGTAGGAATAAAATATGTTTTGAGTTTTTTTTTTATATATGAAATAGTGACTTTAAAAAAATCTTAATTCTGAGTAGGCTCTGAACAAAGAAACGTCTAATGCCCGTATCCATAATCAGTACTCCGCCTCGACTCATACTTGAGTATGCCCTGAGGACCATATTTCGTTTCATAGTCGCTACTTGTTTCTTCACTCGTACTTCGATCGAAGGTTTACTTGAGTAGAGCTCCAAGCAATCTTGAGTAATACTTGAGGTAATGCTTCATGTTTTTCTTTTAATTTTAGGTAGACTTGATCATCATATAAAAAACCTCAAACTGTCATTTCCATCACATAAGACATTTAAATTCAATAATGAATCGTGAAGATAATCTAGAAATTTTAGAATTTGTAGACATAGTAGAAGAAACCTTATCCGTGACATGACTCATGTATCTGAAACCTGTGACATATATATATATATATATATATATATATATATATATATATATATATATATATATATTGTGACGTGAAGAAAAAAAAATTATTAATAAAAAAATTTACTAAACAAATTTTGTCACACACTTTATAAAGGAAGGATTAGGGCGCCAGTTATGTCGAAGGGGAAAGGAGTGGACATAACACACTCAAGAAAAAATTAGTATAATAAAACTTTAATGCCAAAATAAATAGGAAAAGTTTATGCCTTTACAAACCTTAAAGGGGTTACAAAAGAATGATGGGTCCTCAGCTGATCGACCGCTGGATGGGGGGACCTGGGGGAGCTCCAGTGGCGTCTTCCGGACCGACCTTCTCAATCCTGCTCGCTGAGTGACTTGGATATGGCTGCCAGGACCACGTTCGGCTTGAGATAAAGCGTTGTACGGCTGCGCCGGGAACTAGGGCAGCTTTGCTCGTAAACACCGGCTTCACAGCCTCAGGGGGCCTACTAGCCGTCCTCCAGTTCGTGGGGGGGCTATTGTCAGTGATCCTGAATTCTCCGAAAGCGAAGGAATCGAGCAGGTAACAGCGGCGGCGTCTCGACGCTGCTCGACGGTGATGGTCCCCACCACCCAACAGGTCAACCAACTCAGGACCAGGGCGACGTCGTCCAACAAAAATAGACATAAACGGGTCACAACTGTTAACAAAAATTTAACGTGATTTTACCAAATCCAAAACAAATAAATGAACCAAACCTGAGTGCACTGTAATAAAAACAACAACAGCTGGCCAAGCTGAAGAATAGGAAGAAGGAAAAAGGAGATGAATGGTTAGTCGTAGCTCTACGTCTCTGGAGACTTGTCTCGAAGGCAGAATTTAATTGTAAAAAATTGTTGCAACACGGCAGCCCAAAAAAATAGTTAAGATAAGATAAATAATTTGGGCTTACCCAGAAAGCTAAGATAAATTTAAGATAAGACTAAATTTGCTAGCAAAAACAAGCTAATACAACTTTTACGATGACGACGAAACAGCCTGAGCTACGTCTTCAAAATTCTGCCATAAAACTGACTATAAAAGAGCTTATAAAAATTTTGAACGAGAGTTTAAGAAAAATTATTCGACAAACCATAAATAATTTATATAAATTTAAAGATAAGAAAAAGACACCGAAAATGTTTTAGTTTTTTTTTACCCGACAAAAGTTAAACAGAATTACAAACAGAATGGTATACTAGCAAACATTGAATTGCGCTAAAATCACGCAAAAAAAACCGTGAAAGGGAAGATTGCCACTTTCACTACAAAAATTATGCAGAATTACGAACAAAAAAGACGATAGCAAAATTTGAAAGCGCTTAGCGCTGGGAACCAGTGAACTATACGGTTAGAGTTCACACATAAATGGAATAAAATTTAAACTGTGGACTTTAACACGTCGCCTCGCAACAAAAAAACCTTAATTTTGAATACTAGGGCCAAAAAAGAGGCGACAAAACCCCGCGAGGCAGTCTGACCCTCGCTACCACAACACGTGTTTGGCTCAGATAACTTATTTACAGCAAAAAAATACAGAAAGAAACTTACCTCAAAAGGTGTGATAATTAACAAAAAAGGTGTATCAATAACCAGGGCCCCTATTTTGTAACTAGAAAGCGATAACGAATACCAATTCAGATGGAATACGAACCCCCCACCATTGTAAAGGCCGCCATTTTGGATGGAATAGCAATTCGAGTGGTCTGGAGCACTCGAATAGCGTATTCCATTATGGAATAGAGTGACAGTTCACATATTTGTTACAAATTTCACGATCTTCGCCTCTTAATAATATTGTAAGTATTACTGTTTGAAAAAAATTAATTTAACAAAGTTTACAGGTACATAATATTTTTAGTGATATGGCTCATGTATTACTTTTATTTTATCGTGAGGAAATTAGGAGAAGAAATGCTCAGAATATAAGAATCGAGAGGAGAAGATTAAGATACGTGACAAATCCTTTTGAATTACCACCGGAAGAGTTCGTAAGCATATTTCGGTAAATTTTATTACTCTCTTTTGTATAAATCACTATTTATATTTATATATATCATTTATTTCAGTTTAAATAAGGAGGCTGCACAAGCATATATAGAAGAAATTCGGCCGTTCTTAAGAGAAAGTCAAAGAATAACCAGCATTCCCATTGAAATTAAGGTAAAATATTTACTTCGAATTTGTTTACAAAAATCATAACATTTATTTAATAGATTTTTTGTGCTTTGAATTTTTTTGGCAATGGTAGTTACCAAAAAGTTATTGGCCAAAGCTTCGTAACAAATATGAGCCAGACGGTAGTATCACAAATAATTAAAAAAATTACTAATGTTAGTATTAGAGTGGTTAATAGGTGGGTTTGGTCCCCAAGGAACGAAGAGGAAAAAATATTATAAAAACAAGGTGGGATAGTAAGATATATAAATACGCACCTAAATTGAAATAAAAATTATACTTTCTATAGATTTTATCGCAAATTCCATTTGCCAAATATAATTGGAGCAGTAGACGGAACCCACGTCGCTATCACCAGACCTCCGTCAGCAAACGAAAATCGGCCCAGACACTATGCTCCAAGAAGAAGATTGTACCGAGAGGAGGATTACATAAATAGAAAAGGCTACCATAGCTTAAACGTGCAAATAGTAAGTTAAATAGTTAATATAATTATGAAAAATATAATTGTATTTATTTTGTTAAAGATTTGTGATTCAAAAATGCGCATATTAAGTTTGAATGCCTCATTCCCTGGCCGAAGCCATGATGCTTACGTCTGGAATAATAGCCGAATATCAGATTTGTTACGCGGTAGCATGTATGATGATTAGGAGATGACTATAGGGAGGGGATCATTAGCAGTATTTTAACTCTGTCAATCATTTATGGTTTATTTTAGAGAAAAATACTTCTAATAAAAGTTACGTAGAATTAAGTTTTCTATAACTGTTATTTGAAGTATTTTCTCTAAAATAAACTATAAATGATTGAGAGTTAAAATATTGCTAGTCATTTCCTAATCACCATTCATGCTACCACCCATTATGTATCTAAAAAAACTAAATGTATATAATTTCAGGAGATTCAGGCTATCCCTTATTGCCGTGGTTGTTTGTACCGTGTACAAATCCACAGCCGGATTCACCAGAAGAAAGATTCAATTGGGCCCATGTACAAGCTCGGTGTACTGTGGAAAGATGTATAGGTTTATTGAAAGGAAGATTCCGTTGCCTTCTCAAACACCGGACATTGCATTATGAACCCGATCGAGCTTGCAAAATAATTTTAACATGTGGAATGCTACATAATATAGCTCTTCATCATAATTCCAATATTGATAGATTAAGGTAGTATAAAGTTTTTCCTGACATTTTAACAATAATGAATCTGTTTCATTTAATTTGAATTCAGAGTTGATGAAATCGATGAAGAAGAACGTGTGCAACAACCCAGGCTAGCTGCCGGAATACAACGCTTAGGACAGAGAGCACGACAAGAATATATCAATGAATACTTTAATTGATTATAATATTGTATATTTAATAAAAAAATATGTACATATGAAAGTAAAAAAATATTCTAAATAAGAAAAAAAAATTATATATTATATAATAAAAATATAATTTATTAAAATTACTTTTTATTTGATTCTGCCAAAACTTTTAAGGCTTCTGCTATCGTTTTGCAGCCTTCTTTAAAAGAAGTGCCTACATTTGCTATAGCTGAAGCGGTCTCTTTTTGGGCACTTATGAATTGTTTCATAAGTGTTACGAAATCTTCATCCTTTTGTTTGGGCAATCTTCTTACTCGTTTTCTACGAGGTTCATCTGTTCCGGAATGAGTACTAGATGGAGTGGTTTCTCGGGACGTAGAGCAACGTCTTGCGGCGTATTCATGGTCAGTCTGTAAAATATTTTAGTTCATTTATAAATTATAATACATACATATAATAATGACAATACTACTCATTTAAGTGGCTATTTGTTTAACAATCTTACCATTTCAAAGTGGGAAATTTCTCTACTAGGCCCTGCTTCCAATACGTCATGTTCCGAAATTGAAATTACAACATTTGATGTTATTTCACCAAGTGAAATATCTGTATTAATATTTTCCGTAATTCCCGCTTCGGGGACATTATGTCCTTCTACCAATTCGGCGGACATAAGTCTTAAAATCCTTTCCTCCCAAGGAGTAAGGGGTTGTGTATCTAATGGTGGTCCACCACCTGTGCCTCGTCTATGTCTAGCTAGAGCAGATGCCTTACTTTTAGTCTTGTTTTTATTGTCTGTCCATATATGGAACATATATTAATTATGACAATTTTTTAATCCTTTACAAATGAATTCGAAGTTTCAGCAGGTAAGTGGTGAGACCATACAAAAAAATTTTAATAGTTTTCTATTTCATTACTTACTTTAATCCACTCTTTTGGACTTCGAACAACTCCATTTTCTATGCCATTTAGCAAATTTGCCAGTTCCACCATTAATTTTTGTTTCTTCTCTCGTCCCCTTATAGACGAAAAACTGCTGGAACAAATATCGCCGTTGCTTTCCATGAAACTTATCATTATTTCTTTTTGCTCTTCTGTTAGATGTTTCCTCTTCTTTTGCTGTTAAAAAGTGCGATTTAGTCTTTTTAATGAATATAATATAGTTTAATTCTTCTTACCAGATTTTCCATTTTCACGAAATTTTTATACTTTACATGCGTGTTTACAAACTTGTTAAGCACATGTGGAGTGCACGTGGATAAACAAAAACAAACAGCGCGGTAAATTCAAAATTTTAAAACGATACACAATTCGATAGAATGCGTGAATCTGAATAGAAAATAAAGATGGCGCGCTCGCCATATTGAATTCGTATTCGTTATCGCTTTCTAGTTACAAAATAGGGGCCCAGAAACTATTATAAAAACTTGGATGGTAACAGATAAATACTTTAACCCAAAATTTGGAAGAACTATGCCAAACACATGCGGAGGCGACCAGGTGTCAAAACCAACTCCACGTTTCAACAAAAAAAGTGCCGGTCCTAGCGCTACCGAAACACTACCTGGCTGCTAATTCCGGCTTAGTCAAATAAGAAACTAAAAAAATTCAAATAAAACCGCGAAACGAAAATTGAAATCGTTTCAATATATATATATATATATATATATATATATATATATATATATATATATATATATATTATATATATAGATGTCAAATATACGATTTGACAGAAAAATATTACAATTTACAAATATACCAACATCATTATTACAATTTCTCTAAATTCCTTCCTCTTAAACCGAGAATTCACGAAGATTTATATTGTATTTCAGTTAAGAATAGACTTAGGTGTAAGATAGGGCCTACGATTCCAGCTTTCTGATTGGCCTAAACGCAAACCAAGTTTACAATAACGAAAAACTTGGAAACAAAACGTTTCAGTCAGCTGTCAACTGGAGTTATAGCCAGTGCGAACGCGAACGTCGTAGCAAAACTGTAATATGTGATTATCTAGTATCCTATAATATTTAATATGTAAGAGTCAATATAAAAAGCGATTGAAGATTGAACGAATAAATTAAAGACAGAAATAAGCAAGGTAGACGAGCAATATCGATTTTGTAATTGTTTTTGTAATATTTTTCTGTGTAATCTTTTGGTTATTATTATTATTATTATTATTATTATTATTAATAATAATATTATTATTATATTAAATAGTATTTTTTGAGATCAGACAATATCAAAAGAAAGTAAAACGAGATGTTTTAACTCTATAGTAAAAGTATAAATGCATATGGAACTGAAGTTGGCAGCTCAACGAAAGATGGATTTTAAGCAACCGAAATGGATTTTTGGAGACGAGCCATAGGAAGATTCAGAAGGGGAAAAAGTAATAAATACAAGAATCCGAGAAATTATCAATATTGATCACACATTAATAAATGATATTGAAATACAACTGAAATGGTTTGGACATGTGCAAAGAATGGGAGAATAAAGATTACCAAAGATGATATTAAAATTGCATCCACCTGGAAGAAGAAAACGCGGAAGATCGCAGGGAAGTTGGATTAAATAAATAGACCTGAAGTTGGAAGAAAGAGGTTTAATGCAAGATCAGTGGAACGACAGAGACCAATAAATATATATAGTTTACATATTGTTAAATTATTATCATTATTATGTTTCTTCATAAATATTTTCTTATTTAATAATCTTCTGAAAACTATTCGTCTTTACTTATTTCTTTTTATTACAGAAATCTTAAGATTGCTAGATATGTAAGCAAGCAAGTATATTTATTCCATTTTATATATTAAATGTTTAGAAAAGGGGTAGTATAGTAACGTCATTATGGCCCGATAATGATAGATATTAAACTCAGGCCATACTGACGTCACCATATCTCTTCTTCAAAACATACAATAGGCTTCTCGTGTGCCTTTTTACCTCCCGGTATAGGGTATCGTGCTAAAAATTGCATATCGAGATGAGCACGTTTTAAGGTCCTTAATATCAGATTTAATATTATCACGAAGTCTGTGGTTGTGTAAATCTATTTTTATACTACGGATGAAATTTAACTGGTCGTTTATAAAACGAAATCTAGGGTATATAACTATAAGCATGCTGTCCTATGCGTCTTTAAACAAAGTATTTGACTAAGGGGATTACAAAATCTTTGATCTGCGGCTTACTGATACATTTAAATTAGACATGCTGAGCAGATAGAAAATTATCTGTTCACTATTATTATTTATATTGTATATAGTAACGGTACGGTACCGAGAGAACAAAATATAAAATATGAACAAAATTTCTTTAAAATAAAGAATATTTAATTTAGAGATATATGAAAATACAATCAAATCAACAAAACAATAATAGTAAAATGAATGTTTTTACAGTGATCACAGAAGAGAAACATGAGAGGAAGATAATTCCATTCAGTGCCAATCGTGGCCGCTTAATCCAGCACTGAAGCCTCCAAGTCCACCGTCATGTCCCCCAAATCCACCATCATGGCCGCCGAATCCACCAGGTCCAGAATCATGGCCGCTGAACCCAGAGAGTCCAGAGTCATGGCCACCGAAGCCAGAGAGTCCAGAGTCATGGCCACCGAAGCCAGAGAGTCCAGAGCCGAAAGAAGACAGGTCTTCGCTGCCATGGTCGTGTCCCTTGATGAACACAGGCACGGGCTTCTTGACAATAACTGGCTCTGGGATGTGCACGGGCACCTTCTTGTAGACGGGCACGGGGTAGGGCTTGGGCACATGCACTGGAACTTTGACGGGGTACGGCACCTTCACAGGCACTTTCACCGGCACGGCCACGTGCTTCTCAACGGTGTACGGCACAGGCTTGTCCACGTGGACGGGGTAGGGCCTGGGCACTGGCACGGGGTACGGCTTGTCGACAGGGACTTTCACCTCTACGGGGTATGGGACGGGGACCTTCTTCTCCACGTGCACCGGGTACGGCTTAGGGACAGGAACGCCGACTTTCTTGGTGATGGTGATGTGTTTGTGCACGGAGGATCCCAAGTCAATGGGGCCGTGATGAGATAGGTCAGAGCCAGAGCCGAAGCCGCTGTCCAGGCTCAAACCGGAGTCGAAGCCGTGGCTGAAACCTTCATCGAAGATACCACGCTTCTGCCCTTTCTTGGCCTCCTCAGCCGCTAAAGCAGCGGACAGAGCTAGCAGAACGACAAATAGCTGCAAATAATGTGAACATTTTAATATCACTAAGTAAATAATACATGTTATTAGTTTCTAAATTCTTACCGTGGTGTTCTTCATGATGTGAATGGAACCGGTGATCACTGAACACTGAAGACAGCTGTGCTCGTTTTGTATTTATAGCTGTCAGAAAATATTTACTCTGGAACTAATTATCTTTCGAATAACTTTCATATGCTCGTATATACGTTAATTCATTAATACGTTATTCTATAGGTACTATATTAAAATTATTACATATTTACTTAAACGTATAAACATTTAATAAATATTTCTTGTAAAAATATAAATAAATAACCAATCATAATAAAAATTATAGTACATGTGCAAAATTTCGGAATGAAAATTTATATCAAGTAAGAGGATATTTATAAATTTAGTTTTCTATATATATATATATATATATATATATATATATATATATATATATATATATATATATATATATATATATATATATATATATATATATATATATACATATTTAGATGTCTCTATGACTGATTGTTTATCTGCTGTATGTTATGAAGCTATCTGAAATTCTGCGTATCGATAAAACATAAGATATATTTAAACTCATTTCATTATTAATATATTCGTATTGAACTAATCAACTTGTAGAAAAAAACATAATATAACCAAAAGTACCTATTACTTTATTATTAAGGATTTAATATATTTTATGTTATTTATCTAAACGACATGAAAGTTGATATTTAAACATAAATTGTAAATGTACTTGTACTTTTAATTGACAGATTGAAATCTCTGATCTTAGATTTTTCATAATTTATTCTTATTTTGCAAGTGTCTGCAATACTTAATAAATTTTTCTTGTAAAAATATAAATAAATAATCAATTATAATAAAAATTACACCTCATTGCTCAAAATTTCGGAATGAAAATTTATATTGAGTAAGAGAATAAATTTCAAAAATGTAAGAGAAAATTATGAATAATTAACCTGGTAAGCTATATCAGGTAGCCTGTGTTAACAAATTGTTAATTTTTTTAACAAAATATGATATTTGAGAAAAATAACTTACTATTTAAACAATTAACTTAAATATTACTTAATATTACCTCAACTGTTTTTACAGATTGTCAGATATCATAGCTTAACAGGTTTATACCATAATTTTCTCTTACGTTTTTTGTAATTTATTTCTTCAATAAAAATGCACTTCAAGCATATCGTTAAATACATAATTTTACGTAGATTCCAAATGTATAAAAATATATAGGTATCCCATCTGAAATATGAAAGTTAATGCCACTTCCGGTCAAACCGGAAGCGCTTACATCATGGCAAATACCATGTTTTGTGAGCCCCTAAGCCTAGTTTACAAATATACAAAGAGAATTAAAAATAAACATAAATAAAAAAGTTATTTTAAGTGGCCCGTTTTTCAGTAGCACCTGTATATTATATTATTTATATATTTATTTAGATGTCTATATGACTGTTTATCTTCTGTATGTTTGTGAACATATGAAGCTATCTGAAATTCTGCGTATCGATAAAACGTAAGATTTTATATATAACCAAAAGTACTTATTACTTTATTATTAGGGATTCAATATATTTTATGTTATTTATCAAAACAACATGAAAGTTGATATTTAAACATAAATTGTCAATGTACTTGTACTTTTAATTGACACATTGAAATCTCTGATCTTAGATTTTTCATAATTTATTCTTATTTTGCAAGTGTCTGCAATACTTGCAAGTAATAATTTATCTTCTTCGTTGCGTTTATTTCTGCATCGCTACCGGCTCAACATATTTGCAATATGCTCATCTCAACTTGGCTCGAAATAAGACGTCTTCTGTTTTCTTTATTAAGTCACTAGGCTTGATGCATTGCCCTAGCCCTACTCCATTTACTTAGTAAATTTTACTATGGCAGTAAGGAAGGCATATCTGGAAATTCCTCTGTCACACCAATGCAAAATCTCCCGTAAGTATGGAAGAGAAGTGGCTTAATTTATCGTTGATTGTTGCATTGTTGATTGCGAAGATTTCTATGAATAGCTAAGCTACAAGGTCCGAATCTCGATCCCGTCTCAGTTAGTCTTACGCGTCTTCGGAAATAAAAATAAAAGACATGTATCGTCCTTTCCGATAATTGCGTAAAAAGTAGATTGGCATACCCAGCAATGAGTAATATGACGTGATGATATATTTATCGTAAATTCCTTTATTTGGTTGATCCGTCGTCTCTTTGGTCGCCAACGTTGCCGGCGTCATACTAGAATAATGCATTTCTGTTTACTTATAAGTAATAATTAGGAACCTGAACCGAAAACCCGAATTAACTAGAATTTTTGTTGAACCTGAACCAAACCTTTATTTTTCAAGGTCAATGAACCTGAACCGCATTTAAACCATTTTAAATCCAAATTCGGTTCAGATTTGTTAAACATATAATTAAAATCTGTCAATTCAAATTATGATTTTAAATCTACTAATATCGCTACGAATTTTTTGTGCTTGTAATCATTTACCGCCGAAACTCGTACCCAAAACCAATGAACCGTTATAATTTTTATTTTCTTATTTTATGGATAAATTTATAAAATTATCTATAATTTTAATCCCGGAGCCTACGCTTTAAACGCAACTCCATGGTTACACAGTTCAGATCTTAAATGAATGTAACTGACAGATATATGTCACTGTCAACAAACTAATCATTTCAAATTAATAATAGTAACGTTTTAAAAAAAAAATAGTAAATGGAACAATAATTATATGAAAAGGAGCTTGATACAGTAAGCGCCTATACGGTACAAATATTTCATCATTACCGACATCTGTGTCTAAAGCAGATTAGCACACCCAGCAATGGGTAATATGCCGTGATGATATATTTATTTATTTATAGATAAGTATTTAAATGAATGAAAATTAAATTAAACGAGAGGTATTCTGTTGGCTACCTCAGATTTTTTCTTTTTAACATTTTTACGATCTGTGTGTGTGTGTGTGTGTGTGTGTGTGTATGTGTGTGGGTGTGTGTGTGTGTGGATGTATGTGTTTTCTGCCTCTACTAAAGTATACGTGTTAGTAATCTACCTATAACACTTTTTAAAAATGGGTTTAAGTGGAAAAACTTTAAATTCTATTACTACGAATTTTTAGTTTTGTGGCATATCACGTTATTACAATAAGCCCTTCATTTATTGTAAATACAAAATTTTTATATCATCGTTAATCGTTATGCAAAAGAATTATTACGAAAATCAACATAAAATGGTAAACACTGGTATTTGGTATTGGTATAATAAAAATCGAGTTGTAACAGTAGGGTCTTGTAATATTGATTGACATTTTTTATTATTGTAATCAAGGTTCAAAATTTCTTTATTTAAGGATTTCTTTGTAATAAAAAAAAATATCTCAAAATCAAATCAATATTATTTTAATCTAATGTAGCGAGGCGTGGGGCCCCTAAAAGGCGCGGGGCCCATAGGCAATTGCCTAGTCTGCCTATTGGGTAATCCGGCACTGGTTGAGATATTCTCTTATTGAATAATAAAGAAGTTTATACGTCATAGACTTATATGAATATATTATTTGTATTTCTAAAAATATTCTTTGCTTTATGGATAGAGCCAGGTAAAATATACAGCGAGAGGTTATGTGCTGGCCACATCAGGTTTTTTTCTTCTTGTGGTACCCTCTGTTGGCCGAATCCACCAGATGCACTTATTATGCAATTTAGCGCATCTTTCTCCGCTTTGCTATTCCTGATGGACCGGATTCAGCAGGTTCCTCGACGTTGGTAGTGGGCAAAGCTACGCGTTTTTACCTCTCGCTAAAAGAGGTACTGGATTCATGCTAAAAATCGCATATCCAGATTTTATTGAATAAGTACGTTTTAAGGTCCCTACAATCGGATTTTAACATTTTTACGAAGATGTCTGTGTGTGTATGTGTGGATGTATGTGTGTGTGTATGTGTGTGTGTGTGTGTGTGTGTGTGGATGTATGTGGTTGTGTATGTGTGTATGTGTGTGGGATATTGGAAGGACGATTACTCAAAAACTATAAGACTTTATATTTGTTGAACTACGTATTTCCCAATCGGACACTCATGGGAAGATCTGAAAAGGTTTTGGTATCAATTGGACAACCGGAAGTAGAAGATTCTTGAAAAAAAATCTTCTAAATATTATTTTTTGAAATTTTTCTTGGTAATATTAAAGAAAATTAAATTCTCTGAAGACTGAAGACTTTTTCTTGGAAGTACATGTATTATATTATTTCTTAATGTATTAATTGTTAAATATTTAATATTGCAGGTATATTACACATACCCTTCAGAAATACTATTACTCCCGACAATGAATTGGAAACATCTCTAAAAATTAGAAGAGTTGACAAAATTTCTTCATAGAATGAATTTAAATTTAAAAAATCTAAATATAAGGCATAGATATGTTATAGCTGCATCTAGCAGCCATGTATTTATATATGTTATAGCTGCATCCTGCATCTAGCAGCCATGTATTTATATATGTTCGATCAAGCTACCAAAAACCAGTTGAATGTTGTAGAAAATAAATAAATAAAGTGTTTTTAGTTTTCTCCATTCCAAAATTCAAGTTTGTCGTTATTTTTATTGTTTTATATTATACAAGTTTAAAGTTTAGGTTATACAGAGTATATCAAATATCATATACATATTTCCTATACTCTACATAATTGGTGACTCCAGAAAATGGACGGCGTACCTGCTCCTATTCCAAACACACAACCTGCTGAACTTCCACTTCCTGAAATCTCTTCATTAACCAATTCCTTCAAGATTCCCGAATTCTGGCCTGCAGACCCGACATTATGGTTCTCCCAAGTAGAAGCGACATTTATGTCACATCGTATAACATCTGAAACAACGAAATTCTACAAATTAATCGCATTACTCAATCCTCAGTATGCAGCAGAAGTCAGAGACCTTATCGAAAACCCCCCGACCGAACTTCCATACACCAAGTTAAAGGAAACATTAATTCATCGAACTTCACTGTCAAAGCATGAAAGAATTCAACAATTATTCAATATTACCGACTTAGGTGATAAAAAGCCATCACAACTTTTACGTCAACTTCAGCAGCTAATCGGAACACTGCGTCTGGACGACTCAATCCTCGAAGAACTGTTCTTACAAAAACTCCCTCAAAATATCCAGCTCATCCTTGCTTCAAATAATAATATCTCTTTAACAGATAAAGCTGAAATCGCAGATAGGATGTTGAACATTACACAGCCAGTACTATCTTCCGTGAACAAAGACACACAGCAAATTGAAGAACTGAAACAAGAAGTCTCTGAATTAAAGAAGTTGGTATTAGATCAATCAAGAAAGAAGACTCTACCTTTCCCCACAGTTCCACCAAGCGCGAATTTATGCTGGTATCACCTCAACTTCGGCAACAAGGCAAGAAAATGTGTGGCACCATGTCAACAAAGTTCTTCCTTAAACAAACCAGAGGTTCTGTTACACCAGATCAAGAATATAACCAATAAACTCATCTTACCATCTATTTCTAGCACTAACACCCATCCAATGACAACAAAACTCCTTTATCTGACAGATAAACTCTCTGGCCACCGCTTCCTAATAGACTCCGGAGCTGAGGTGAGTGTTATCAAAAATTCATTGTGTGAGAAACGACAGCAAAATCTTCTTACACTACAAGCTGTCAATAACTCAACCATCAAAACTTTCGGTACTAAAACATTAAAAATAGATCTCGGATTAACAATGCAGTTTACATGGAAGTTCATTATCGCGAATGTCAAACATTCAATTATCGGCGCGGATTTTCTTACGCACTTTAACTTGCTGATCGACTTATCCTCAAAACGACTATTGCAGACAAGCCAAAACATCCAAAACAATTCAAATCGAATATCTCATATTACTACTCAACATTCCACATGCTTCACCCAACTCTTATCAAAATTTCCTTCTCTATCTTCACCTTTTAATTCTAAACGTCAAATTAGACACAATGTCAGACATTGTGTCATCACTAACAATTCACCTGTTTTCGCACGGCCACGCCGTTTAGCTCCGGACAAATTATCCATTGCTAAAAATGAATTCGATAAAATGTTGAAAATGGGAACCATTCGTCCATCTTCCAGTAACTGGGCTTCCCCATTACATATGGTCAAGAAAAAGGAGATTGGCGAATGGCGACCTTGCGGGGACTATAGAGCTCTCAATGCCATCACTATTCCTGATCGTTATCCGATTCCCCATATTCAAGATTTTTCGACAAATTTATATAATTCAAAAATATTTTCAAAATTAGATCTTGTAAAAGCGTATTATCAAATACCGATGGACGAAGAGTCCATTTCCAAAACAGCTATAACCACACCTTTCGGTCTATTCGAATACTTAGTCATGCCATTTGGATTGAGAAATAGCGCTCAAACTTTTCAGCGGTTCATTGACAATGTCGTCAGAGGTATAGATTTTTGCTTCGCATACATTGACGACCTTCTTATTGCTAGTAGTTCCCTTGAACAACATTTGAAACATTTAGAATTAGTTTTCCAAAGACTTGATAAACACGGCATATTAATCAATCAAAACAAATGTCAATTCGGAGTCCAAGAAATAGAATTCTTAGGACACAATATTTCAGAAAATGGTATTCAACCAGTAAAATCTAAAATCGACACAATAAATAAATTTCCCTTACCTTCAACTCAACAAAAATTAAGAGAATTCCTCGGCCTCATAAACTTTTATCATCGCTTTATCCCTAATTGTGCGACAATATTAAAACCCATTAATTGTCTCATAACAAATAAACCAAACAGCTCAAAAGAAATAATTTGGTCTCCAGAAGCAAACAAAGCTTTCGTTGACATAAAAAAAACAATTAACAAATTTAGTAACACTCACATTTCCCGCACACAACGCCCCAATATCGATCATGGTAGATGCTTCAGACACAGGAGTAGGCGCAGTTTTACAACAGCAAATACGGGAAGACTGGAAACCAATAGCTTTCTTTTCCGCCACTTTCACCCCTACACAGAAACAATATAGCACATTCGGCCGTGAACTACTAGCTATGTATCTGGCAGTGAAAAAGTTTAGATATTTCGTAGAAGGAAGAAACTTCTTCATTCTGACGGATCATAAACCTTTGACCTTCATGGCTCACAAAATTTCCCATAACTACACTTCCAGAGAAATTAGACACATAGACTTTATTTTACAGTTAACAAACGACATCAGACACGTGTCAGGTAAAGACAACGCAGTAGCCGACGCATTATCCAGAATCCAAATAAATTCAATCCATACAGACAAAAACATCGATTACACCAAAATCGCAACAGCCCAAGAAACCGATAAAGAATTACAGACACTACAGACAAATAAAACAAACAATTTACAATTTAAAGACGTAAAACTTCCAAATTCCAACCATACTTTAATTTGCGACATATCTACCGGTAAATATCGACCATACATACCAAAAGAATTTCGAATGGACATTTTCAACCATTTCCACTCACTATCCCATCCAGGAATTAAAACAACAATAAAATTAATAAACTCTAAATTTGTTTGGTATAAAATGAACAAAGACATACAATCCTGGACAAAACAATGCGTACACTGCCAACGTGCCAAAATAACGAAGAACACTCACGCTCCACTCAAACCATTTTCTGAACCAAACAGCCGTTTCGACAACATTCATATCGACCTAGTTCATTTACCTAATTCACAAGGATTTTCTCACGTACTCACGTGCATAGACCGGGTAACACGATGGCCAGAAGCAATTCCAATCAAAGATTGCAACACACAAACAATAGCTGAAGCATTAGTAAACGGTTGGATATCTAGATTTGGAGTTCCTTCTGTTATTACGACAGACAGAGGAAAGCAATTCGAATCAGCACTATTTAAAAAATTACTCAAATTATTAGGCACACACCACATAAAAACCACAGCATACCACCCACAATCAAATGGCATGATCGAGAGATTCCATAGGCAGCTAAAAACTTCACTAAAAGCATATAATAATCCAATAAATTGGATAACTAATTTACCAATCATCTTACTAAGTCTTCGCACGACTTGTAAAGAACCTATTAAATGCAGCCCAGCAGAACTAGTCTATGGCACCAAATTACACATTCCAGGTGAATTCTTCACGCAATCACCAATGATTACAGACCCTAACATACCCTACTATCTTCAACAATTAAAACAAGCAATCAGCAAATTAAAGCACACAGCCCCAATCTTAAAAAGCAAACCATATTTCATAAACCCAGATCTATTTCGCACATCCCACGTCTTCATAAAACATAATGCAATAGGCCCAACCTTGCAACAACCTTTCGATGGGCCCTACAAAGTAATTAAGCGGTACGAAAAATTTTTCAAAATTTTAATAAAAGATAAATTAGAAACCATATCAATAGACAGACTAAAACCTGCATATTTAAAACAAATGAATTTTTGATAACACGCATTCCTCCTCCACTTTAACTTATATCGTTTCTTTGTAAAATGACAAGTAACGAAATCCCTTTCATTACCTGTCATTAATTTTCTTCTCTCTAAGGAGGGAGATATGTTATAGCTGCATCTAGCAGCCATGTATTTATATATGTTATAGCTGCATCTAGCAGCCATGTATTTATATATGTTCGATCAAGCTACCAAAAACCAGTTGAATGTTGTAGAAAATAAATAAATAAAGTGTTTTTAGTTTTCTCCATTCCAAAATTCAAGTTTGTCGTTATTTTTATTGTTTTATATTATACAAGTTTAAAGTTTAGGTTATACAGAGTATATCAAATATCATATACATATTTCCTATACTCTACAGATATAAGTATAATTTTTGGTGTAGAGTGTAGGTATACAAGAAATATTAAATACATTAAGGCGCGAGCAATCATGTGACTTTGTTGAATGATAACTAGTAATTATGTATATAGATGTCAAATATCATAATTTCTCATTCTAAATTTAGTGATTTTCCAATTCCATGTGGTTTATTTTCCTCGACAAATAAATTCCACACTTCTGGTGACAAATTAACTACGTGAATTTAGAAAATCTTGAAATTTTTAATGAAAAATTCTGACATTTGACATCTATTTACATAATTACTAATTATCATTCTGAAACGGGCCTCCAACATCTGCTTGTCAAGGCCAACATTGTAACATGACTGTTCGCGCCCTATACTTATGTAACCAAAAAAAGGAAGTGGCGAGAGGTATTGTACTGGCCACAACAGTTTTTTTTGCGGCTAAATCCACTATATTCCAAACATATAAAAATATTTAGGTGTCCCGTTTTGTTATTCTAATACTTTTATTTTAGACTGGCGCAGTAATTGAAGAAATTCATCGCAATCGTGAAATATTTGTTACCGTATAAATTATGATATATATTTTTTTCTGAAATGATTAACGAAGCGTATATATGTATGTCCGAAGTAAAAGTGTGGAACAGTTGGTATATATAGTCAGAATTTGTGCTACTGAATATCATTCGATCATTACTTTGCCCTCTTCACTTACCATGAATTCGTTTGTAAGTATAAACTAATAGAGAAATAATTTGAAAAATGTTAAAAAGAAAATAAGGTATGTATTTGGTATTTATTTGCTTTTTTATTTTCAGAATGTAGCTGTGCTATTAGCCGTAGCGACCTTAGGTCGATGTGGAGTAATCAGCTCTGGTGATTACGGGTTAGGGGGTGGTTACGGAGGCGAATATGGCGGTGGTTACGGAAGCGGCCATGGTGGCATCGGCGGAGGTTTCGGCGGCGGACTCGGAGGAGGTTTAGGAGGAGGCTTAGGTGGAGGTCTAGGAGGCGGTCTTGGTGGTGGTGGTGGTGGAGGTAGCACTAGCGTCAACACCATCACCGAGACTGTGGCAGTACCAGTGCCCCAGCCGTACCAAGTGACTGTCACTCGACCTGTGGCTGTGCCTGTGTCCGTGCCCGTGCCTGTGTCCGTGCCACGCGCAGTGCCCGTATCAGTGCCACAGCCCTACACCGTCACTGTCCCCAGGCCCTACGCCGTCACTGTAACCAGGCCCGTGCCAGTACCAGTACCCCAGGAAATCCCAGTACCACAAGCACAACCCTACGCTGTGCCTGTGCCGCAGCCCTACCCCGTCACCATCACTCAGGCCGTGCCTGTTAGAGTGCCACAGACCGTCGTCGTGCCCGTCGCTCAACCTGTGTTCGTAGGCGGCGGTGGCGCCGGAGCTGGTGCTGGAGGTATTGGAGGCGGCCTTGGAGGTATTGGAAGTGGCATTGGAGGTGGTCTTGGAGGTGGACTCGGAGGTGGTTATGGAGGCGGCTACGGCGGTGGACACGGACTCTCCGGTTATGGAGACGCCAGCAGTTACAGCAGCATCAGCTACAAACATTAAGTTTCCATTTTCACCTATACATACTGTTATCGAATGATGTACTGTTTTATTTTGTTCATTTTTCAATAAATAAATAAAAAAAACTAATTCATTGTATTTTTATTTCTGAACCAACATATATATATATATATATATATATATATATATATATATATATATATATATATATATATATATATATATATATATATATATCAATAAATAAGAATGATATTCAAATAGTTTTAAAATGGGCTCATAAATAATTTTTGTCATACTGGTTTTTAAAGCAATATTTTTTGAACAATTTATAAACAAAAAGTGAAACATTAAAGTTCTAGAACTATTAAAATACAAATAAATATAATATGATTTTAAAGTCCTAGGACTTTAAAATTTTAAATTCATACTGAATCCTCAGTAGCTTCATTCAAAATATCTCGGGGAATGTATTGTAACGTGCGCCGCTGACTTAAGAGTATGCGACCGCCGCCACTAGTAGAATATTCCCCAGCAATGACGTAATCCCCGGCGGGGGAAACCCTTACGCGTCTAGACTGGTTTAATTACAACCGGTGGACTGATCCTTTGTATTCAATGTCATTGTGGCGTAGGAAAGTTCGAGAAAGACATCGCGCTACATAAACCCGTCGCCAAAGCCAGCGGACACAGTCTGTTATATAGAAGCAACGAGCAATGAACAGTGGGTGAAATAAATAAATAGTCTACGAGTAGTGAACATTAATAAGTGTAGTTATATAAATAAATATAGTGATATATTGTTTAAATAAATAATCTCAGGGCCATATTCATAGTCGCTACTTGAAAAATTCTTGACTTAAATTTAACTTCAAATGATAGAAATGTCATATTCCGTTTTCATAGTCCGAACTTGACTTAAACTTGACTTGAGTTGAAGTAAATCTGAAGTGAGCTTCTCCATCACTACTTCACATAGTTTTTGGTATTCATATACTAAACTTGACTTGAAATTATCTTGAGTTCAAGTAAAAAATGAGTAAATCTCTAGATACCTATCCACCACACTTTAATTTTCCTCGAAAACAAATTTTCTCATTTTTTACTTGTTGACACTTGTTTTTTGGTATTAATTCCTGCATTTGTAGTAAGTTAATGAATGTAACTGATTACCATAAATTAATCAGATATATTTTGGTAATTGCGAAATGTCTAGTTTTTAACTTTAATTTGGTGTTGAAAATGAACAATTTTAAAGATGAATTTGAGGAGTATGATAATTATGAAGAGTTTTTGGATTTGATTTATAATGAATACAGGATTTCTAAACGGTACTTAAGAAGCAATAACCCTTTAGACATTTTAAATGACGTTGAATTCAAGAGGAGGTATAGATTTTCAAAACAGTGAGTTCAACAAATTCTACTGCAATTAATAGTAAATAATTATACACATGTTGAAAGCAATCGTGAATTGCCCATTGATCCAAGCACTAAGCTTTTGATATCTCTAAGGTTCTATGCCACAGGGAGTTTTTAGGTGAGTTAAATTTAAATGATTTTTCATTATCATGTAAGTAGTTACATAAATAATGAATCTGAAGTTCAAAAGAAACCCATTTACAATAAAGATATTTATTAATATTAATGAGATACGAACTAAATTCAGGGGATTTCACCGGAAGATAAAATAAAAACATTGGGAGTGCATGCATTATCGGAAACTATGACGTGATCGTTGATGACAACAATATAATTGATGATAACTATAACAAACTGGCAGCTGTCACCACACAGTCACGTCATAGGAATCTTAAATCTGACTTAAGATTTACTTGAATGAAGTAAAAGTTAAGAATCTTTTATGAATGAATATGAAAACATATTTAAAGTCAAGTGTGCTCTAGGCTTACACTTAGCTTAGGACAATCTTAGCGAATTTCAAGTAGTGACTATGAATATGGCCCTGAGTGTTTAAGTATTTAGTAATATTCTTAGTCTTAAATTAGTGTTTATAATTGTTTAATGATAGTGTTAATTATTTTTATTATCTTAATAATATTTCTCCTAATTATTTATCGTTTAATTTATTTTAATTAATTTTATTTCTTTTATTTTTACACTTCACACAAATACATAAACGTTAAATTATTTTCCATCAATTATTGCGAATAAGAATGCTAATGAAACCAGAAAAAATCAATCTGTCAATCTGCCAATATTTTGCTAATGTTGTCGAACAATTGCGACTTAGACTACTTATACAAAATTCATAATGCTATAAATTGCTGCATATTTATTTTTATAATTTAATAAGTAGAAGCCCGTATGACACAAAATTATGTGGCCAACACAATATATCCCGTTTAATTTAATTTTTATTCATATAAATACTTAAAATTAAATTAAATTTAAATACCGGGTTTGATCCCGACCGACGCTAAATATTTTGAATATTAAATGGCACAAAAATGACCCCTGTGTTACTCTCTACTCTCTCCCCGCCAGCAATGAGTGCCCGTGAGGTGACGCCTAGTAAACGCTGCACGGTACAAATATGTCATCATCGGTACCGAAATCTGTGTACAAAGCAGATTGGCACACCCAGCAATGGGTAATATGCCGTGCTGATATATTTTTTATTTATTTATATAGTTACCTATATTCTTACATATTTACTTATGCTGGTAATGTATTAAGTTCCTTTCCTTGTAATTATTGTTCTATTTACTATTTTGTTTTCAAAACATTATTATTATTATTATTATTATTATTATTATTATTATTATTATTATTATTTGAAATGCTTAATTTGTTGACAGTGACATATACCTGTCAGTTACATGCATTTGAGATCTAAACTGTGTAACCATAGATAGTTTCATAAATTAATCCATGCAAATTTATAGAAAAATTATTAATCTTTAATTTTTACATAACATAAATCTCGAAAAAATAACATTTAAAGCTATTTTTCGAAGAAAAACTATTTTGAGCTTCCAGTAAAGTGTCATTTCCAGTTGTCTGATTTACACCAAAATCTAATAGCTTCTTTCCGTATAAGAGTAATGTAGAAATACACACACACACACACGCACACACACACACACACAAATGCCATGACGTCAGCTCAGATTGCCTCTTATTGTGGTCGAGGGTCTTTATTTTACATTCTCAGTAAGAAATACAAACATACATGAAGTCACATAACTGCATGGAATGCAATTTGAAACGGACACCTTTGGGGCATATGCCATTCCACAAATGCTGGTCAAATGTCATGGCGTCAGCTCAGATCGCATTTTTCATTCCCACTAAGAAATAGAAACATCTTAAAGTCACACAACTACGTAGAATGCTTAAACGGACGTCTTTGGGACATTTGCAATTCCACTGCTCAGATTGCATCCTAAGCTTGTTGTGAAAAAATGCCATGGAGTCACCTCAGATTACATCCTATGCATGTTGTGGGGCCCCATTTTACATTCTGGCTGAGAAACACAAGAGCACATGAAGTCATACAAATACATAGAAAGCAATCTTAAACGGACGCCTTTGGAGCCTTTGCCATTCCATAAATACAGAAGAACAAATGCCATGGCGTCAGCTCATATTACATTCTAAGCTGATTGTGGGGCCGATTTTACATTCTCACTAAAAATGCAAACATGCATGAAGTTACACAACTGCATAGAATGCAATCTGAAATGGACGCCTTTGGAGCTTTTGCTATTCCACAAATACAGGACATATGCCATAACGTCAGCTCAGATTGCATCCTAAGCTTATTGTCGGACCCCATTTTACGAATTAGAATACACACCATGGTGGAAGGGATGGAAGTCAACTGACTTACTGACTTTCTTCTTGTTGTTGGCTATGGGAAGTTTGCGCTGGGCGTTAGGACTATAAACTTATTCAATTATTTTAATATTACCTTGCACAATAACTAAAATATGACGAGTTTTTGCGATTATTATTCAACATAATAGTAATTTTAATTTGACACTAATAAAATACTGAATTATTGACAAAACGAATGATTTTTCCAGTTACTAAAATATAAAGTTATCGTAATATTTTTTTTATGTATAATTAAATTATTGTTTACAGTATGCCACTTTAACGATTATTGTTATAATAATGCATAATGTCATAACGATCGGTTACAGAATGAGCCTATAAAACGATTTTCGTTATTATTATAACGATATAACGTTTTAACGATTCGTTAGGTATGTCATAACGATGCTTACAGAATAGCCCAATAATTATGGTTGGATTACAACAACTACACGCAACGAAACATGTAGATTCGTAATAAGAATCCCGTTAAAACATTTAGTCAGTAAACAAGGAGAGTCACGGCAACAAGCACATTCGCAATTTTACTCTTTAGAAAAAGATTAGATTCAAATCTGCTATTTAAAATCCTTATAATGGCACGGGTCATATTA
Source organism: Harpalus rufipes (assembly GCA_951394225.1). NCBI lineage: Eukaryota > Metazoa > Arthropoda > Insecta > Coleoptera > Carabidae > Harpalus > Harpalus rufipes. The sequence goes on from OX596289.1 coordinate 16,550,783, forward strand.
GTCAAGTTTCGTTTAAACAACGATAAAACAATCTCTTTTTATACTACGGATGAAATATAACTGGTCGTTTATAAAACCAAACCTAGGGTTTATAACTATAAGCAATCTGTCCTATGCGTCTTTAAACAAAGTATTTTACTAAGGGGATTACAAAATATTTGATCTGTGGCTTAGTGATACATTTAATTTAGACATGCTGAGCAGATAGAAAATGATCTGTTCACTATTATTATTTATATTGTGTATAGTAATTGTACCGAGACAACAAAATATAAAATACGAACAAAATTCTCTAAAATAAAGAATTTTTAATTTAGAGATATATAAAAATACAATCAAATCAACAAAACAATATAAGTAAAATGAATGTTTTTACAGTGATCACAGAAGAGAAACATGAGAGGAAGATAATTCCATTCAGTGCCAATCGTGGCCGCTTAATCCAGCACCGAATCCTCCAAATCCACCGTCATGTCCTCCAAATCCACCATCATGGCCGCCGAATCCACCAAGTCCAGAATTATGGCCGCTGAACCCAGAGAGTCCAGAGTCATGGCCACCGAAGCCAGAGAGTCCAGAGTCATGACCACCGAAGCCAGAGAGTCCAGAGCCGAAAGAAGACAGGTCTTCGCTGCCATGGTCGTGTCCCTTGATGAACACAGGCACGGGCTTCTTGACAATAACTGGCTCTGGGATGTGCACGGGCACCTTCTTGTAGACGGGCACGGGGTAGGGCTTGGGCACATGCACTGGAACTTTGACGGGGTACGGCACCTTCACAGGCACTTTCACCGGCACGGCCACGTGCTTCTCAACGGTGTACGGCACAGGCTTGTCCACGTGGACGGGGTAGGGCCTGGGCACCGGCACGGGGTACGGCTTGTCGACAGGGACTTTCACCTCCACGGGGTACGGCACTGGGACCTTCTTCTCCACGTGCACCGGGTACGGCTTAGGGACAGGAACGCCGACTTTCTTGGTGATGGTGATGTGTTTGTGCACGGAGGATCCCAAGTCAATGGGGCCGTGATGAGATAGGTCAGAGCCAGAGCCGAAGCCGCTGTCCAGGCTCAAACCGGAGTCGAAGCCGTGGCTGAAACCTTCATCGAAGATACCACGCTTCTGCCCTTTCTTGGCCTCCTCAGCCGCTAAAGCAGCGGACAGAGCTAGCAGAACGACAAATAGCTGCAAATAATGTAAACAATTTTAATATCACTAAGTAAATAATACATGTTATTAGTTTCTAAATTCCTACCGTGGTGTTCTTCATGATGTGAATGGAACCAGTGATCACTGAACACTGAAGACAGCTGTGCTGGTTTTGTATTTATAGCTGTCAGAATATATTTACTCTGGAATTAATTATCTTTCGAATAACTTTCATATGCTCGTATATACGTAAATTCATTAATACGTTATTCTATAGGTGCTACATTCAGTTCAGCTTTTTTTTTGATATTCCACACTTTAATCGCACACTGTATATATATATATATATATATATATATATATATATATATATATATATATATATATATATATATATATATATATATATATATATATATACTGAAAAACGGAACACTAAGAATAACTTTTTTATTTATAATTTCTCTTTGCATATTTGTAAACTAGGCTTAGGGCCTCACAAATCACGGTATTTGACATGATGGTAGAGCTTTCGGTTTAACCGGAAATGACATTAACTTTTATATTTCAAATGGAACAGCCTATATATTATTATAAATTTGGATTCTACGTAGAATTACAAATTCAACGATATGTTTGAAGTGAATTTTTACTGAAGAAATAAATTTCAAAAGTGTAAGAGAAAATTATGAGTAATTAACCTGGTAAGCTATATTAGGTAACCTGTGATAAATTGTACATTTTTTTAACAAAATATGAAATTTGAGAAATATAACTTACTATTTAAAAAATTAACTTAAACATTTCTTAATATTACCTCAACTGTTTTTACAGATTGTCAGATATCATAGCTTAGCAGATTAATTATACCATAATTTTCTCTTACGTTTTTTGTAATTTAATCTTCAAAAAAATTCACTTCAAGCATATCGTAAAATACATAATTTTACGTAGATTCCAAATGTAAAAAAATATATGGGATATCACATTTGCAATATGAAAGTTAATGTCTCTTCGGGTCAAACCGGAAGCGCTTACATCATGGCATATACCATGTTTTGGGAGCCCCTTAGCCTAGTTTACAAATATACAAAGAGAATTAAAAATAATTATAAATAAAAAAGTTATTTTAAGTGGCCTGTTTTTCAGTGTCACCTGTATATATGTATATTATTTATATATTTTTCTAGATGTCTATTTAACTGTTTATCTGCTGTATGTTTGTAAACATATGAAGCTATCTGAAATTTTGCGTATCGATAAAACGTAAGATTTTATATTTAACCTTACTTCATTATTAATATACTCGTAATGAGTTCATCAACTTTTAGGAAACGACATAAAACCAAATGTACTTATTACTTTATTATTAGGGATTCAATATATTTTATGTTATTTATCAAAACGACATGAAAGTTGATATTTAAACATAAATTGTAAATGTGCTTGTACTTTTAATTGACAGATTGAAATCTCTGATCTTAGATTTTTTATAATTTATTCTTATTTTGCGAGTGCCTGTTATACTTGCAAGTAATAATTTATCTCCTTCGTTGCGTTTATTTCTACATCGCTACCGGTTCCACATATTTGCAATATGCTCATCTCAACTTGGCTCGAAATAAGACGTCTTCTGTCTTCTTTATAAGTCACTAGGCTTGATGCGTTGCCCTGCTCAATTTACTTAGTAATTTACTAGGGCGGTAAGAAAGGCATATCTGGAAATTCCTCTTTCACATCAATGCAAAATCTCCCGTACGTATGGAAGAGAAGTGGCTTAATTTATCGTTGATTGTTGCATTGCAGACTGCGAAGATTTCTATGAATAGCTAAACTACAAGGTCCGAATCTCGATCCTGTCTCAGTTAATCTTACGCGTCTTCCAAAATAAAAATAAAATTGACATGTATCATCCTTTCCGATAATTGCGTACAAAGTAGATTGAAATACCCAGTAATGGGTAATATGACGATGATATATTTATTTATATTTATCGTAAATTCCTTTATTTGGTTAATCTGTCGTCTATTTGGTCGCCAACGTTGCCGGCGTCATAGTAGAATAATATATTGCTGTTTATTATAAATAATAATTAGGAACCTGAAACTGAAAAACGAAACTGTACCGAAAACCTGAATTTTTGATGAACCTGACCCAAACCTTTATTTGTCAAGGTCAATGAACCTGAACCACTTTTAAACCATTTTAAATCCAAATTTGGTCCAGATCTGTTAAACATATAAATAAAAACTGTCAATTCAAATTATGATTTTAAATCTACTAATATCATGATCAATTTTTTGTGCTTGTAATCATTTACCGCCGAAACTCGTACCCAAAACCAATGAACCGTTATAATTTTCATTTTCTTATTTTATGGATAAATTTATAAAATTATCTATAATTTTAATCCCGGAGCCTACGCTTTAAACGCAACTCCATGGTTACACAGTTCAGATCTTAAATGAATGTAACTGACAGATATATGTCACTGTAAACAAACTAATTATTTCAAATTAATAATAGTAACGTTTTAAAAAGAAAATAGTAAATGGAACAATAATTATATGAAAAGGAACTTGATACAGTAAGCGCCCACACGGTACAAATATTTCATCATTAGGTACCGACATCTGTGTCCAAAGCAGATTAGCACACCCAGCAATGGGTAATATGCCGTGATGATATATTTATTTATTTATAAATAAGAATTTAAATGAACGAAAATAAAATTAAACGGGAGGTATTGTGTTTGCCACCTCAGATTGGATTCATGCTAAAAATCGCATATCTAGATTGTAGTGAATAAGCACGTTTTAAGGTCCCTAGAATCCGATTATAACATTTTTACGATGATGTTTGTGTGTGTGTGCGTGTGTGTGGATGTTTATGTGTGTATTTTGAAAATATTAGAAGAGTAGGGCAAAATTCCTCATAGAACGAAAGAAGAGGTACAATTTCAATTATTTCTGTGTACAAGCAATGTTAAATTCGTTACTTATAGGGCGCGAGCAGTCATATTACTTTGTTGGTATTGGCAAGCAGATATTGAGATCCGTGTCAGAATGACGGCTAGAGTTATTTACATAGATGTCACAATTGTCATATGACATAATATATCATTCAAAATTTCAAAGTATTTTGATGGATAGAAAATCATGATGTTTTGAATGAAAAATTATGATACTTGACACCTATGTACATTACTACTAGCTGTCAGTCTGACACGGGCCCCCATATATGCTTGCCAAGGCTAACAAAGTCACACAACTGCTCTCTATGCAACATAAAATGAAAATAGCGAGAGATATTTTGCTGACCACAACATATTTTTTCTTCTTGTGGTATCCCCTGTTAGCCGAATCCACCTAATGCACTTATTATGCAATTTAGCGCATCTTTCTCCGCTTTGCTGTTCCTGATGGACCGGGTTCAGCAGGTTCCTCGACGTTGGTAGTGGGCAAAACTACGCGTTTTTACCTCTCGCTAAGAGAGGTATTGTATTCATGCTAAAAATCGCATATCCAGATTTTATTGAATAAGCACGTTTTTTTCGGATTTTAACATTTTAACGGAGATGTCTGTGTGTGTATGTGTGGATGTATGCGTGTGTGTATGTGTGTATGTGTGTGTGTGTGTGGATGTATGTGTGTGTGTATGTATGTATATGCGTGGGATGTTGGAAGGACGATTACTCAAAAACTATAAGACTTTATATTTGTTTAACTACGTATTTCCCAATTGGACAATCATGGGAAGATTTGAAAAGGTTTGGTAGCAATTGGACAACCGGAAGTAGAAGATTCTTGAAAAAAAAATTCTGATTATTTTTTGAAATTTTTTCTTGGTAATATTAAAGAAAATTAAATTTTCTGAAGACTGAGGACTTTTTCTGGGAAGTACCTACATACATTATATTATTTCTTAATGTATTAATAGTTAAATATTTAATATTATAGCTATATTACACATACCCTTCAGAAATACTGTAACTCCCGACAATGAATTGGAAACATCTCGAAAAATTAGAAGAGTAGGACAAAATTTCTTCATTGAATGAATTTAAATTTAAAAAATCTAAATATAAGGAATATATATAAGTAGAATTTTTGGTGTAGAGTGTGTAGAATAAAACTATACTTTTATAAACATTTATTCATATAGAAAAGATTGAGATTGATTAACATCATAAAAATATATTTGACATTAAATTATATGTTATTAACAAAACAAACACAACTGAACTACTTGATTATTTGTTTATTTGTGACATCTGTCACCTGTCACTCAACACTCCCCCTTAAACAAATAACTCCAAGAGACTGTCTGTTTTTCTGAAATGGTCCAGCAGTCAAACATTTTGTGAAAATGTCTGCCAGTTGCTCTGCACTGCATACATGTTCTAGAGAGAAGATCCCGTCATAATATTTCTCTCTCACGTAGTGGTATCTGACTTCTATATGCTTCGTTTTTCTGTGAAACTCTGGATTCTTGATCAGACGAATCGTGCTCGCATTGTCGATAAATAGCTTTGGAACACAAGAAATATTAGTAATCTCACACAAAAGTCGATTTACCCAAACTATTTCTTTTGCGGCTTCACTCGCTGCTATATATTCGGCTTCTGTCGTACTCAAAGCTGTTGTGAGCTGTTTGCGACTAAACCAGGTTATCATTCCTCCTCCTAATGTAGTCACAACACCAGTTCTCGGTCGCCTCATCTTTTCGTCATTGGCAAAGTCAGAATCGCAAAAACATTTTAATTCCAACTTAACATTTCTCTGATAAAATAATCCATAATTACGAGTACCAGTTAAATACTTCATAATTCGTTTTACTGCAATCCAGTCTGATCGTTTTGGACAATCCACTACTTCTGAAGCAACGCTTACTCCATAAGACAAATCGGGACGGGTTGCCATAGCTAAAAACAACAAACTTCCTACAGCTTCTCTGAATGGCACACTTTTATCAAGCATTGAATCTTCTTCTACTATATTCTTCTTTTCAGTAGGTGTAGACACAGAATTAGCATAGTTCATATTAAATTTTGCCAAAATACTGTTAATGTAAGACTCCTGGTGTAGAAAAATTCCATTCTTACATTTCTTGATCTGCATCCCAAGAAAACTTTCTAAAGTGCCAATAGTAATTTTAAATTCTGATTTTAATTTTCTTAAAAAAGCTTCAACTTCGCTCTCATCGCCAGCAACAATGCCATCATCAACATAAACAGCCACCATTAGTTTTCGACTATTACAATCTTTAATAAATAAGCAAGGGTCAGCTTGACTTACCTTCAAACCCAACCGACTCATAAATTTGACAAATCTTTGATTCCAGCACCGTGGAGATTGTTTAAGTCCATATAAACTTTTATTCAATTTACAAACACGTCCAGTTCCATCATCACATCCTTCAGGCTGATACATATACACTTCTTCACTAAGTTCGCCGTAAAGGAATGCTGTTTGAACATCAAACTGTGCTAAGTGATAAGATTCAGCAGCAGCCACACTTAAAAGAGCACGCACAGTATCAAACCTCGCAACTGGACTGAAAGTTTGTTCAAAGTCTATACCTTTTTCTTGTGTAAATCCTCTCGCCATCAGACGAGCTTTATAACGGTCAACATCTCCATTAGGCTTCCGTTTAATTCTTAAAATCCATCGGTTTGTTATTATTTTCTTATTTTCAGGAGGGTCCACTAAAGTCCATGTATTATTCTCGGCTAGCGAATCAAGTTCACTACGCATTGCATTTCGCCATAAATGTACCTCATCTGACTTTAAAGCTTCATTTAGTGAAATACAACCGTCAGCCATTAATACATAATTATTTAAATTAGAAGACAATTGTTTAATGCGTTGACTCCTTCTTACATCACCTTCTTCATGGTTATTATCTTCCTCATGGTTTTCTTTCATACTCTCTTCAAAAGCAGGAACTTGTACTATGAAATCAGATTTCTCTTTCGATTTGTCATCCTCTTTTGAAATAGTATCTTCTTTTAAAATATCATCTTTTGTTTTATCATCTTGTTTTGAAGTCTTATTCTCTAACTTCAATTTTTGCGTAGCCACTTCTTTTTCGAAAATCACGTCACGGGACAGAATTATTTTATTGTTCATTTCATCCCATAAACGATAACCATTGTGCCCATTGTATCCTACAAAGTAACAAGGTTTACTTTTCTTGTCCATCTTCTTTCTTGTAGGCTTTGGAACATGAGCAAAACATTTGCTTCCAAATACTCTAAAGTAGTGAATTTTTGGTTTCTCGCAGTTTGTCCATAATTCAATAGGGGATTTTTCTTCTTCGGAACTCGGTGCAGTCTTATTCATGACGAACACCACTGTGCTAATTGCTTCAGCCCATAACTTAATTGGCAGTTCCTTTGCATGTATCATGGACCTAGCTGCTTCTACAATGGTTCTATTTTCTCGTTCGGAAGCTCCATTTTGTTGTGGAGTATATGCAACTGTTTGTCTCATGGACACACCATACTTACGCAAAACTTTGCTCATTTCATAATTTATAAACTCACCTCCACCATCACAAAACAGCTCTCGAACAGTGTGCTTCAAAGCTTTAGCTTCGATGATAAATGTTTCTATGCAGTTTGATACTTCGGATTTTTGTTTTAAATTTTTCTTGAAACGGTCCACAAACGTCAGCATGTATCCACTGACCACACTCAGAAGGACGATCTGTTCTGGTATGGAAAGGTTCTCGATGATGCTTCCCATAGACGCATCCCTCGCAAAGTTCATCATCCAAATCAATATTAATACCATTCCTATTAAGTACCTTTCTCACATACCGCTTATTTTGATGACATAATCTTTCATGCCATAACTGGAGTGTCTCAGAAATGTGAGTCTCAGGCACTTCAGTTGCCTCGGAAGGAATTTGAACTTTCATATCTAAAACATACAATCCTTTGCATACCCTTCTACCTATTAAACAGGTCTTTTGTCCTCTTAAAATAGTACACTTGTGTTGATTCGCGTGAAACTCACATCCTTTATCCATCGCTCGACTAACAGAGAATAAATTTCGACTGATTTCTGGAACATACCAAACATTTTGAAGGTGGTTAATATTCCATTTATTGCCATCATTCATTTTAACAATAATAACGCCCTGTCCAAATGCTGAAATATACTCACCGCTACCGACTTGCACATATTTTGGAACCTTAAAACTTTCATATTCATGAAAATATTCCTTATGGCTTGTCATGTGTTCTGTAGCAGCAGTGTCAGCCACCCAATCATAACCTTTGACATCAAGCGTTTTTACCTTGTCACAAACATACGCATCACCTTTCGTTTGACCCTTTTGTGATTTATTACTGTAGCAATTTCTTGCAATGTGACCAAATTTGTGACATTTGAAACATTTCGGAACAAACTTTCTTTTAGTTTCATCAGATTTATTATTCTGAATAGGTTCCTTATTCTTATTTTTGGCAATCAGTGCAAACTCATCTTTCCTTTCATTTTTCCCTGGAAGTCTCATTTCTATAAGACGTAGTCTTTCAGTCAAATTATTCAAAGTTCTTTCTTTAATAGGAACGCTCTCCCAAACACTCTTGAATTCAAAAAATTCGGTGGGTAGAGTAGACAAAATGCGACCCATCAAAATCAGCTCATGTAACTGAGAACCTACAACATTCTTTAATTCAATATTTAAAGCATTAAAATCATGCTGCAGTCGAGCAATATGGGTAACTATATCCTCTTCTGGTCCCATTTTCTCAGACGAGAAGAACTTTTCTAACAAACGATCCAATCTTTGACTTGAGCTTTGTTCATATACTGATACTAATTAATGTCTTTTGCTGATTCACATGACGAAGTCAGTTCCTCATTTGTTGAGTTCAGCGAACTGATCAAAATTAACTGCGCAAGTGAATCTTTAGAATCAAAAGTATCCTTATTTTTGTCACTCAAAACAAGCTCTCCATTTACTACTTCTAGAACCTTATGATGTTTTAGGACTAACGTAATTTGCCTTTTCCATCTCGCCCAATTCTCTTGCCCTTTTAAATGCTCCACTTGTGCTTTATAATTGAAATCAGCCCGAGTTTCAGCCATTTTAAAATTTTACTCCAGAAAATGACAACTCCAAAATTTTATTGCTGATCACTAAGAAGTTTACCAATATAGTACTCCTGCATGCGAGCCTGGGCCCATAACCTGTAGAATAAAACTATACTTTTATAAACATTTATTCATATAGAAAAGATTGAGATTGATTAACATCATAAAAATATATTTGACATTAAATTATATGTTATTAACAAAACAAACACAACTGAACAACTTGATTATTTGTTTATTTGTGACACCTGTCACCTGTCACTCAACAGAGTGTAGGTATACAAGAAATGTTAAATACATTAGGGCGCGAATAGTCATGTGACTTTGTTGTCCTTGGCAAGCAGATATGTGGGCCCATGTCAGAATGATAGCTAGTAAGTATGTATATAAATGTTAAATATCATAATTTCTCATTCTAAATTTAGTCTCATCTTTTCATAAAATTTTTGAAAAAATAATTTTGAGTAGGATTCAATCATTTCTTGAAAGGAATAAAATTCTAATTAATGAGCAGCATGGGTTCAGAAAAAGAACTTAGCACAACTTCAGCTATTGCAAAATTTTTGGATCCCATTTACAATGCCTTCGATAAAGGTAAGAACATATACGGAGTATTCATTGATCTGTCAAAAGCGTTTGATTGTGTGAATCTCAATTCTTATGAAAATTTTAGATTATTGTGGTTTGAGAGGCATTTGTGCAGATTGGCTTGGGTCATATCTTCAAAACAGACAGCAAGTTGTAGTTTATGATAACAATATATCTAACGAACATACCATTATGTATGGAGTACCGTAGAGCTCGATTCTTGGCCCTACTTTATTCCTTTTATACATAAATGGCATTAAAAGTTTTTTAGAATCGTACAACTTCATTGCCTATGCTGATGATGTGTCACTATTGTTAGAAAAGGAAAATGATCCAAATAAGATATCTGATGTAGTAACCAATTTATCTTCTTGGTTTGCAGCTTTAAGTCTGTCTTTAAATGTTAAAAAAAACTGTGTTAATGAATTTTTCAAACAAACGGGAAGACGTATCAATTCATTGCAATAATCAGCAACTACCTCAAGTTAGCAGTAGCAAAGTTCCAGGACTTCACATTCAACAAAATTTAAAATGGGATACACATATAGAAAAAAATTCTAACCAGCTAACCTCTTTATGTTACTTAATAAAAAGGTTAAAATTAATGTCTGATGTAAATGCAGCAAAAACTTTTTATTATTCTAAATTTTACCCCATCTTAAGTTATGGTATTGTTTTCTGGGGATACTCACCTGCAGCATGTAGAGTTTTTAAACTTCAGAAAACTGCAGTTCGAAATATTTTTTCTCTGCCTCCTAGAGCCTCTTGCAAAGACATTTTTATAGAAGAAAATATCTTAAATTTAACTTGTCTCTATGTTTACAGTGTATTATTATATATTAGAGCAAATGAACAAATCTTTTTAATTCAAAAAGATATTCACAAATACGATACTCGTAGAAAATCGAATTTTAATCTCCCTAATATTCGACTTAATAAATGCAAGAATAACCCTAACTATATAGGATTAAAGTTTCACAATAAACTTCCACATTATTTAAAAGAAATTAAATCTGAAAATTGTTTTAAAATTTCATTAAAAAAAATTGTTTTTCAAAAAAATTATTATCATTATATGACTTTCTTTGTGATAAGTCCTAACTTTATTGCAAACTGTAATTAATAAACTAATAATTATTTATTATTTTATCTATTTTTATGACGCTCAATATTGCACCGAGAGAAATGTGTTATGATAAATATATTTATAATAGTTATATTTTATATTTAAAAAAGGGACAAATACACAAGATATATGAATGAAATATGCATGGATATTAAAAAGTTTAGAATATTATGTAATAAGAGCAAATATATAAAATACTAATTTTAAATATATACTTATTTTCAAATTTAAAATAATATATCATTCTTAATATTCGAGATATTATTAATAATTATAAAGTTATATTAAATTTTATTATATCATGTGATACAATTTACTATACAAAATATTTACTTCAAATACACAAGTATCTTAGGCTCAAAATTATAGCATTCTTATAAGGGCAAACTAATATATTTCATTTTTATAGTAGGTATAGAGTGTGCACATTAAATTCCTACGTGACGTAATCGGTGTACAGGTACCTTATTTAAAGACAACTTTAATAAATAGATTTTTTTTATTTTTCTAAGTACGTGAATGTAATAACAAAAAATACTATTCAACGAAACAGATTTCATAACAAGAATAAAATAAATTAAATTCTAAATAATAATCCTAACACTTTCACACAAATTGTCAAGCTACTACGATTTTAAAATATTTATTACAAAATTGTTGCACATTTTCATTTGAGGATTGATGTACACGATCTTATTATTTTATTTCCACTTAATCGACGCAGAAGCATATACATATGTAAGTGAACATGGAGACTGTTCTTCCCCTGATCATCGCTTGCCTGTTCAACTTGCTGACGCCGTCAGCCCCAATACTCAGTATTTTAAAGTTCGATATACCAAATATTTAATTCTAATATGTAATATACGATTAAATATCTCTATATATTTAAATATATTCGGCAAATATACATATAATTATTCTCAATATGCTGTGTTTAATTTTAAATATATATCGTTTAAAAATATACGAATCTTAATAGTAAATACATTTTTATAATACTTTTACATATACGTTTCCCAATACTTAATATTTACATATTTAAATTTAAAATTTTGATGTACAATATACAATTTTTAATATACATTTCTCTCAGTGTGTATTGATCAAAATAATTGAATAAATTGAAATTGAAAATAGTAATTTTCCAATTTCATCTAGTTTATTTTCCTCGACAAGTAAATTCCACACTCCTGGAGGTGACAAATTAACTATGTGAATTTAGAAAATCTTGAAATTTTTAATGAAAAATTCTGACATTTGACATCTATGTACAAAATTACTAATTATCATTCTGAAACGGGTATCCACATCTGCTTGTCAAAGACAACAATGTAACATGACTGTTCGCGCCGTATACTTATGTAACCAAAAAAAGGAAGTGGCGAGAGGTATTGTGCTGACCACAATAGTTTTTTTTTTACGGCTAAATCCACTAAATTCCAAATATATAAAAATATTTAGGTGTCCCGTTTTGTTATTCTAATACTTTTATTTTAGACTGGCGCAGTAATTAAAGAAATTCATCGCAATCGTGTAATATTTGGTACCGTATAAATTATGATATATAATTTTTTCTCAAATGATTAACGAAGCGTATATGTATGTCCGGAGTAAAAGTGTGGAACAGTTGGTATATATAGTCAGAATTTGTGTTACTAATTATCATTCGATCATTACTTTGCCCTCTTCACTTACCATGAATTCCTTTGTAAGTATAAACTAATAAAGAAATAATTTGAAAAATGTTAAAAAGAAAATAAGGTATGTATTTGGTATTTACTTGCTTTTTATTTTCAGAATGTAGTCGTGCTATTAGCCATAGCGACCTTAGGTCGTTGTGGAGTAATCAGCTCTGGTGATTACGGGTTAGGGGGTGGTTACGGAGGCGGATACGGCGGTGGTTACGGAGGCGGCCATGGTGGTATCAGCGGAGGTTTCGGCGGCGGACTCGGAGGAGGTTTAGGAGGAGGCTTCGGTGGAGGTCTAGGAGGCGGTCTTGGTGGTGGTGGTGGAGGTGGCACTAGCGTCAACACCATCACCGAGACGGTGGCAGTACCAGTGCCCCAGCCGTACCAAGTGACTGTCACTCGACCTGTGGCTGTGCCTGTGTCCGTGCCCGTGCCTGTGTCCGTGCCACGCGCAGTGCCCGTATCCGTGCCGCAGCCCTACACCGTCACTGTCCCCAGGCCCTACCCCGTCACTGTGACCAGGCCCGTGCCAGTACCAGTGCCCCAGGAAATCCCAGTACCACAAGCACAACCCTACGCTGTGCCCGTGCCGCAGCCCTACCCCGTCACCATCACTCAGGCCGTGCCTGTTAGAGTGCCACAGACCGTCGTCGTGCCCGTCGCTCAACCTGTCTTCGTAGGCGGCGGTGGCGCCGGAGCTGGTGCTGGAGGTATTGGAGGCGGTCTTGGAGGCGGTCTTGGAGGTATTGGAGGTGGTATTGGAGGTGGTCTTGGAGGTGGTTATGGAGGTGGACTCGGAGGTGGTTATGGAGGCGGCTACGGCGGTGGACACGGACTCTCCGGTTATGGAGACGCCAGCAGTTACAGCAGCTTCAACTACAAACATTAAGTATCCATTTTCACCTGCATACTGTTATCGAATGATGTACTGTTTTATTTTGTTCTTTTTTCAATAAATAAATAAATAAAAAAGCAATAAATAAGAATGATATTCAAATAATTTTAAAATGGGCTCATACATAATTTTTGCTATACTGGTTTTTAAAGCAACATTTTTTGAACAATTTATAAACAAAAAGTGAAACATTAAAGTTGTAGAACTAATAAAATAAAATAATAATATATAAAATATGATTTTAAAGTCCTAGGACTTTAAAATTTTACCTTCATACTGAATCCTCAATAGCTTCATCCAAAATATCTCGGGGAATGTATTGTAACGTGCGTCCCGGACTTAAGAGTATGCGACTGCCGCCACTGGTAGAATATTCCCCAGGAATGACGTAATCCTCGGCGGGGGAAACCCTTACGCGTCTAGACTGGTTTAATTACAACCGGTGGACTGATCCTTTGTATTCAATGTCATTGTGGCGTAGGAAAGTTTGAGAAAGACATCGCGCTATATAAACCCGTCGCCAAAGCCAGCGGACACAGTCTGTTATCTAGAAGCAATGAGCAATGAACAGTGGGTGAAATAAATAAACAGTCTACGAGTGGTGAACATAAATAAATGTAGTTATATAAATAAATATAGTGATATATTGTTTAAATAAATAATCTTAGTGTTTAAGTATTTAATAATATTCTTAGTCTTAAATTAGTGTTTATAATTGTTTAATCATAGTGTTAATTATTTTTATTATCTTAATAATATTCTCCTAATTATTTATCGTTTAATTTATTTTAATTAGTATTATTTCTTTTATTTTTACACTTCACCCAAATACATAAACGTTACAGTATTTTTCATCAATTATTGCGAATAAGAATGTTAATGAAACCAGAAAAATTCAATTTTAATCTGTCAATCTGCCAATATTTTGCTAATGTTATCGAACAATTGCGACTTAGCCTACTTATACAAAATTCATAATGTTATAAATTGCTGCATATTTCTTTTTATAATTTAGTAAGTGGAAACCCGTATGACATAAAATTATGTGGCCAACACAATACATCGCGTTTAATTTAATTTTTATTCATATAAATACTTAACATTAAATTAAATTTAAATACTGGGTTCGATCCTGACCGACGCTAAATATTTCAAATATTAAATGGCACAAAAATGACCCCTATGTTACTCTCTCTCCGCCAGCAATGAGTGCCCGTGAGATGACGCCTAGTAAACGCTGCACGGTACAAATATGTCATCATCGTTACCGAAATCTGTGTACAAAGCAGATTGGCACACCCAGCAATGGGTAATATGCCGTGCTGATATATATTTTTTATTTATTTATATAGTTACCTATATTCTTACATATTTACTTATGCTGGTAATGTATTAAGTTCCTTTCCTTGTAATTATTGTTCTATTTACTATTTTGTTTTCAAAACGTTATTATTATTTTTTTTTTTTTTTTTTTTTTTTTTTTTTAAGGGCGTGTGCAACTACTCTGGTTATTACGCCCGTGTTTTCGAGGAGTTTTCTTTTATTTTTAATTTGTTCTTTTTTATTTATTTATTAATTTTTTTTTTTTTTATATTAAATTTTTTTAAATAAATTTGTAGATTTCAAGAAACAGATTATATTATTAATTTTACATTCTATGTCGCCATTCCTGTCCTGTAAGCACTCTGATGAAATATTGTATTGATCTCGATGATGTCGGAAAACGGGGCAAATATCTAATATATGTGGAATTGTAAATCTAACATTACACGTTTCGCATGTCGGAGCATCTTTGTTGTTTAAAATGTGATTATGCGTTAGGTTGGAATGACCGATTGTGAGGCGTGTGATAACGACCTGTTCCCTACGAGAGAGGTTAGAAAATCTAGATTTATTCCAGGGCGCAGCATCATCTTTAATACTTTTAAGGTGACTAGCGCCAGCGAATTCCTTCCAAGCATTGTTTATCTGGGTTAATGAAAATTCTTTAGCATGATGTGTCATATCTTGAAGTGTAGCCTCTTTTATATGTTCAACATGAAGCAAGTTGTTTAAGATATTTCCGGCGATACTGTCAACAACCTCATTGCCGTGAATCCCGGTGTGACTGGGTACCCAGAACATTGTAACATCAATATGGAAATTTTCTTTCAAAATAACGAGATATTTGATGAGATTTTGAAATATACTCTGATAGTAATTTTCCAGATGGTTTTGTATACAACTCATGGAGTCGGTATATATAACAACTTTTTTGATTTCATAACTGTTATTTTGTGATTCTAGGGTATTAATTACATCGTTCAGTGATGTTAGGATGGCGACGAATTCTGCGGTGAAAATACTGCAGAAGGCAGGCAAAACGTAACCGTTCTTTATATTCCATTTAGGGATATAAAAAGCAGAGCTTACCCCTTTACAATTGTCTTTGGATCCATCGGTAAATACTGATAAATATTGTGGAGATTGGTATTTTTCAGTCAGTGTCAAAAATTCGTTACGAATTATTTCATGCGGATCCTGCTTTTTATTAGTTCTATCATGAAGAGTGGTATTTAACGTAATAAAGTTAGGGATTAACCATGGAGGAGTCTCTTGAAGTTCACAGAATAGAATGTTATATTGACCATCGGTAGTTATTTTGTTGGCAGCTTTATAGCATTCGATAAATATTGGACAGATTGCTGATGCTGGCTTTGATTCATATATGCTACGGTTATGTAAATTATCGAAAATATTTTTAAAATTGGGATGTTTGGGGTTTGATTTTACTTTTAATGTATATTTTAGTAGGAGTAAGGATCTCCTGTCTTCAATGGAAGGAATACCAGATTCGATATATAGAGCATTACAAGGACTTGTGCGAAATGCACCAGTAATAAGACGTATACCCTTGTGATGTATAGCTTTCAATTTCTTTAGGTTACTTTTGCGGGCAGAACCGTAAGCAACCAGGCCGTAATCTATGCGTGACAAAATTAAAGCAGTATAGATCTCTTTAAGTGTATCACGGCTTGTACCCCATGTGGTATGGGCAAGCATCTTGAGGATGTTTAGCAGCGCCATGCATTTAGTGGATAGAGCATCAATATGCGGTTTCCAGGTAACTTTATTGTTAAATATTATGCCTAAAAATGTGATTTGATCAACAACAGGTATTCGCTGACCATGTAGTTTTACCTTTGGGCAGTTGTGCACCCTACGAAGTCTACAAAAGTCAATTATCTCACACTTTTCTACCGAGAAGGAGAACCCTCTATTCGTGGCGTTATTAGAGATGATATTTATGGCATTTTGGAGTTGCAGTTGAATTACGTGTAGGTCATTATTTCTCGTGAATATTAATAGATCGTCCACGTAGCAATAGTACTTAATTGTAGTAGGAATATTTTCCAGAAGAGCGTTCATAGCGACCAGAAACAATGTTACACTAATAGTGCTGCCTTGGGGGATTCCGTTTTCGACAGTGAATAAGTTCGAATAGTGTGACCCAATTCTTACCTGAACAGTACGATTTTTAAGGAAATTGTCAATGAAGAACAGCAAGTTGCCACAAACGCCATACTCATAAAGTTTTTCAATGATACCAAATCTCCATGTCGTATCAAATGCTTTACTTATGTCTAGAGACACAGCAACTAAATGTTGTCTACGCATAATTCCATTCTGGATCTCATTTGTGAATGAGTTTATAATATCTTGCGTACCTCTACCACGTCTGGAACCAAATTGGTTACTGTCGAGGTACTTATATTTAGTTAGGTACCAAGTTAGTCGGTTATTTATAAGTTTCTCATATATTTTAGCTAGATGGCAAGTTAATGAGATTGGTCGGTAGTTATTCATATTCTCTACTGGTTTATTATTCTTTAGTAGTGGTATAACTAAGGCGTTTCGCCAAAGATCTGGATATAGATTATTTTCCCATAGGTAATTATAGAAATTTAATAGAAATTGTATGTAGTCTATGGGAAGATTTTTAAGCATGGGGTATGCTATGCAGTCATGTCCAAGAGCGGCACCTTTTTTACAGTGTTTTTGTAAAATATTATTTAGCTCAGAGAATGTAAATTTACAGTTATAAGTATTATTATGATTGTTTAAATCACCTCTACTCAAAATTCCATTATAATTTTCCATATTATTTTTAATTTTCCTAAACGCTAAGATATATGAGTCCTTACTGCTCACGCTGCTGAAGTGTTCTGCAAAATTTTCAGCTATTTCATTTTTATCTGTGATTATTTTGTTGTTTACATTTATTTGATTTATTGGTTTAAATGTTTTGGCTCCCCGTATATTATTTATACTATTCCAAGTCTCTCTGGCTGTTGTAGATGAACCTAATTTGCTGGTAAACTCTCTCCAGCTATTTATTTTTGCTGTATTTATTTCTAAACGAGCCTTAGCTCTTGCACGTTTAAAATCAATCCAGTTGTCGACGGTGGGATTGTTTTTGTATCTTCTAAACGCACTTCGTTTGTTTTTAATTGCCTCTTTAACTATGTTATTAAACCAAGGTACATTGCGATTATTTTTGTGAACCTTTTTTGCATTTAAACAGTTTTTACACAAGTTGCTTATGTTACCGATACCTAGGTTGGGATAGTTTCTATGGATACCCTGTGTATGCGGTATTGAATTAATTGCTGAAGTGAATATATACTCGTTGAATTTGCTGAGTATTTCATTATGGTCAAGGCCAATTCTCTCTGTGTCAAAGTTATTTATTTTATTTAAATTATTTCTAAATGCATCCCAATCGGCAGACTCAATTTTCCATTTCGGGGCTGGATCTGATGACGCAGTATATTCTAGTCCGGAGACTAATATTGGGAAATGGTTACTGAAGGATAAATCATCTTTTACAGTATCCCAAATAAGACGAGACGACAAGACAGGTGAGCAGAGTGTAAGATCGATGGCCGAAAACGAGTTTGACCTAATGTTGTTGTATGTTGGTACTCCGGGAGTATTGAGTAATACAGTATTACTGTTAATTAGATAATTATCTATTTGTTTGCCAGAACGATTCGCAATAACATGGGGTAATCCCCACGTATGACTGTGAGCATTAAAATCCCCACAGACGAGGAAATTGCGGCCTAACTGTTGGACAAGTGTTTCAAAAACGGCTGTGGACCATTGTTCGTTTGGTGGCAGATAAATTGAACATATCGTGCAAACTATTGGCTCAAAGATTTTAACAGCAACAGCTGTGAGAGGTGTTGTAGTTTTGATTAATGCATGTGGAACAGAATTATGTATAAGAATCGCAACACCTCCTCTTGTACGAAGGGTGGGATTATCATCACATCTGTAAGTTATGTAATTTTTTATGCTGAATTTAGTATTTTGTTTTAAATGTGTTTCTTGTAGACAAATTATTTTACTGTTATATTCGTTAATGAGTAGTTTAAGCTCATTTATATGGTGGTTAATTCCATTTATATTCCATTGTATGAGCATGATTATCATAAGAAAAGTTACGGTAGATTTATATATAGTTTATGTCTATGTGTTATATATGTAGTTATTATGAGCTTATTTGTAGTTATTGAGTTTATTTAAAGTAATTTTATTTGAATTAGAGTCGATTATTTAGTCTTTATTATTTGTTTTCTAGGTGTATTTACTTTTTTTTTTGTTTTTTTAGATTTTGTATATTTCCCTTAATCTCGCTTTTATTAATTTGTGATCTATTAGGTTTAAGTTTAGTTAGTATTATTTTACCACTATTATCATTAATTCCGGTTCCTGGTGTAATAGCGTAGTCGGCATCATCATCGACTGTCATGTTAGAGCTGTCGTCTTCTTCGTCTGGTGTGATTTCACAATCCTGGGAGATACGTTGAATTTGTACATTAGGTAGTGGTGCGATAGTATCGTTGCTATCTTCGACCGGTGATCGATCTTTATTTCTATTTAGAGTCTCAGGGATTCTGCTAGTGTTTGCTTTTGGTTTCATAATTGGTTTTGGAGTGAGAGTAGAAATTTGTGAAGTTTTTTGAGATGCGATATCAATTAGGGTTGTTTGCTTTTGAAAGTATTCGTCCAGCATGTTTTTGAACATAGGTATCATTTGTTTCATTATTTCTTGGATTAGGTTAGAGTTGTTATTTGGATTATTTCTTGATGATTGTGGTTGTGAGTTATCATTTACAGCCTTAGCATAGCTATTGTATTCCGGGTTAAGTGATGTTTGTTTGACATAATTACGCGCTTGTATGTAAGAGCATTTATTTTTAATTTTGTATTCGATAATAGCTCTTTCATATATGAAATATGGGCAGTTTCTAGCAGATGCAGGGTGAGGACCGCCGCAATTTGGACAAATAATTGAATTTTTGTCACAAGGACTACCCTTGTGAGGTTCTTTACCGCAGACACAGGTTTTTGTACCTTTATTCGGACATTTATCACTAAAGTGTCCGAACTTTTGACATTCAATGCATCTGATGGGGTTGGGAATATACAATTTAAGTGGTAATGAGTACATAGCTATTTTAATATTAGTGGGCAATGTTTGTCTCTCGAAGTGGAAAACAAATAATCCGTTATCATGTTTTTCACCATCTTTGAATGTTTTTAGGCGACGGAAATGAGTGACACCTTGTGGGGAACATTCTTTTAAAATTTCATCGTCTTCGCAATTAATTAAGTCAGGGCAATATGCAGTCCCTTTAATATAATTTAATGTTGGGTGTAAAATGCAATTTATTTCAATATTTAGTAATTTGTTCATTTTTAATAGTTCGTCAGTTTGTTTTTGAGTTTTGGTTTTGATGAATAGACCATTTTTAGTCTTTTTTAATTGTTGAACTTCACCTAATAGGTCCTTAATGGTATTATTTAGTATAATAGGGTTTGTTTTACTGAAATTATTGTCTTCATTTTTGCAATTAATTAGTACATATTTCCCTGTGTCGGTTATGTTCGTATTAAAAAAAGATGGTTGATGTACATTCAGTTCCGGGAAATTTTCGTCCCCTAGATAGGGACGCTTACGAGACCCCGCTCCTTGCGCCATGGCAAGGGCGGGGATAGGGGTGTATAAAGAGTACTAATAAATGGTTTGTTATAATACACTTGTATGTAAGGAAGACCCGGAGTGGTCGTCATAAAACTAAATTTACCTGAAGCCGCCACTGGTAGATGCCAATCAGTGCTAAAGTTCTCGTTTTAATTCGACCAATTAGTGACGGGAGCAAGTGATCGCAATACTTCTTTCGGAACTAACCTTCGTTTGCAGTTTTCTGGGGTTTACACCCTGGGCAGGGGCCCCGGTGCCGCGGGGAACGACACTGGTGGTGATTGACGATATCGAGTAGTTCTAAATTCCAAACACGTGATGTGCGTATATGATCCAAGGTGTTGATAACAATAAGTAGTACAATTTACTGATAATAAGACACTAAACACAAAAGATGTTTTGAAACACAAAACAATAAGGCACTTCACGCTTACTATGCCGGAGACGAGCGACAGACACGACCGTTCGGCACAGAGATTGCGAGCTGAATGAACGTTATTATTATTACTATTATTATTTGAAATGCTTAATTTGTTGACAGTGACATATATCTGTCAGTTACATGCATTTGAGATCTAAACTGTGTAACCATAGATAGTTTCATAAATTAATCCATGCAAATTTATAGAAAAATTATTAATCTTTAATTTTTACATAACATAAATCTCGAAAAAATAACATTTAAAGCTATTTTTCGAAGAAAAACTATTTTGAGCTTCCAGTAAATTGCCATTTCCAGTTGTCTGATTTACACCAAAATATAATAGCTTCTTTCCGTATAAGAGTAATGTAGAAATACACACACACGCACACACGCACGCAAGCACGCACGCACGCACACAAGCACACGCGCACACACACACACATAAATGCCATGGCGTCAACTCAGATTGCCTCTTATTCTGGTCGAGGGTCTTTATTTTACATTCTCAGTAAGAAATACAAACACACATGAAGTCACATAACTGCATGGAATGCAATATGAAACGGACACCTTTGGGGCATATGCCATTCCACAAATGCTGGTCAAATGTCATGGCGTCAGCTCAGATCGCATTTTACATTCCCACTAAGAAATAGAAACATCTTGAAGTCACACAACTACGTAGAATGCTTAAACGGACATCTTTGGGACATTTGCAATTCCACTGCTCAGATTGCATCCTAAGCTTGTTGTGAAAAAATGCCATGGAGTCACTTCAGATTACATCCTATGCATGTTGTGGGGCCCCATTTTACATTCTGGCTGAGAAACACAAGCGCACATGAAGTCATACAAATACATAGAAAGCAATCTTAAACGGACGCCTTTGGAGCCTTTGCCATTCCATAAATACAGAACAAATGCCATGGCGTCAGCTCATATTACATTCTAAACTGATTGTGGGGCCGATTTTACATTCTCACTAAAAATGCAAACATGCATGAAGTTACACAACTGCATAGAATGCAATCTGAAATGGACGCCTTTGGAGCTTTTGCTATTCCACAAATACAGGACATATGCCATAACGTCAGCTCAGGTTGCATCCTAAGCTTATTGTCGGGCTCCATTTTACGAATTAGAGTACACACCATGGTGGAAGGGGTGGAAGTCAACTGACTTTCTTCTTGTTGTTGGCTATGCTAGAACTACTACTACCAACTGTCGGCGAATTGGGAAGTTTGCGCTAGGCGCTAGGACTATAAACTTATTCAATTATTTAATATTACCTTGCACAACAACTAAAATATGACGAGTTTTTGCGGTAATTATTCAACATAATAGCAATTTTAATTTGACACGAATAAAATACTGAATTATTGACAAAACGAATGATTTTTTTTATGTATAATTAAATTATTGTTTACAGTATGCCACTTTAACAATTATTGTTATAATAACGATATAACAATGCATAATGTCATAACGATCGGTTACAGAATGAGCCTATAAAATGATTTTCGTTATTATTATAACGTTATAACGTTTTAACGATTCGTTAGGTATGTCATAACGATGCTTACAGAATAGCCCAATAAGTATGGCTGGATTATAACAACTACACGCAACGAAACATGTAGATTCGTAATAAGAATCCCGTTAAAACATTTAGTCAGTAAACAAGGAGAGTCACGGCAACAAGCACTTTCGCAATTTTACTCTTCAGAAAAATCTGATGTGGCCAGCATATAACCTCTCGCCGTATATTTTACCTGGCTGTATGCATAAAGCAAAGAATATTTTTATAAATACAAATAATATATTCTTATAAATCTATGACGTATAAACTTCTTTATTATTCAATAATAGCATGTCTCCAACATAAAGATATTTTACCATAAATTATGTTACAATAAATTACAAAGTAGAGTTTACCATATATAAATATTAGGCTGGTAACTGCAATTTTCAATTCGAACAACGTTGTTTACTTTCTCTTCATATTCTTCTAGTAAAAACATTAATTTTGGGCGGTCTAAAATGTATATATCTGGATTGTGCATCTATTCTTACATATCTTCTTTTACATTTTATTTTTTCATACTTGTTATATCTAAATAACACTAATTCCCTTTAATAAAGTGACGGATAGATTGCACTCCGATTATTCTTATATCGATGTGTAATTTTGTCAATATTTACAACTTACTTGAGAAGAATTTGATAGCTTTTTCGCAATTCAAAGTTACTCTAGTCTACAGTGCTGGTGTACATTGTCCCATAATGTTTGAAACAAATTTAAGTCCTTCAACCTAGACTTGTCATCTCCATAATAGTCACAGATCAAGAATTAAGGGATTCTTCAAGTACATTTTTCTTTCATTACTCATTATTTCTGACACTGACATTTATCTGTCACAAATAATTTAAATTTTCAACTATTTTTCATGGCATCCTTTCGGTTGTAAAATTAATTACAACAGATTATTTTATATATTATATTCCTCTTATCTATAAATCTATAGAATATATATAAAAATATTTAAATGTATTAGAAAGAGAATTTATTTTTCTTTAATATTATCAAGAAAAATTTTCAAAAAATAATATTTAGAAGATTTTTTTTCAAGAATCTTCTACTTCCGGTTGTCCAATTGTTATCAAAACCTTTTCAGATCTTCCCATGAATGTCCGATTGGGAAATACGTAGTTAAAAAAATTTAAAGTCTTATAGTTTTTGAGTAATCGTCCTTCCAACATCCCACACACACACACACACACACACACACACACACACACACATACACACACACACATCCACACACACACACACACACACACACACACACACACACACACACACACAGACATCATCGTAAAAATGTTCAAATCGGATTGTAGGGACCTTAAAACGTGATTCAATAAAATCTGAGGTAAAAAGATTTGATTCAAATCCGCGATTTAAAATCCTTATAATGGCACGGGCCATATTAGTCAAGTTTCGCCTTTAAACAACGATAAAACAATCTCTTTTTATACTACGGATGAAACATAACTGGTCGTTTATAAAACCAAACCTAGGGTTTATAACTATAAGCAAGCTGTCCTATGCGTCTTTAAACAAAGTATTTTACTAAGGGGATTACAAAATCTTTTAATTAGATATGCTGAGCAGATAGAAAATGATGTGTTCACTATTATTATTTATATTATGTATAGTAACGGTACCGATAAAACAAAATATAAAATAAAGAATATTTAATTTAGAGATATATAAAAATACAAACAAATCAACAAAACAATAAAAGTAAAATGAATGTTTTTACAGTGATCACAGAAGAGAAACATGAGAGGAAGATAATTCCATTCAGTGCCAATCATGGCCGCTTAATCCAGCACCGAATCCTCCAAGTCCACCGTCATGTCCCCCAAATCCACCATCATGGCCGCCGAATCCACCAATTCCAGAATCATGGCCGCTGAACCCAGAGAGTCCAGAATCATGGCCACCGAAGCCAGAGAGTCCAGAGTCATGACCACCGAAGCCAGAGAGTCCAGAGCCGAAAGAAGACAGGTCTTCACTGCCATGGTCGTGTCCCTTGATGAACACAGGCACGGGCTTCTTGACAATAACTGGCTCTGGGATGTGCACGGGAACCTTCTTGTAGACGGGCACGGGGTAGGGCTTGGGCACATGCACTGGAACTTTGACGGGGTACGGCACCTTCACAGGCACTTTCACCGGCACGGCCACGTGCTTCTCAACGGTGTACGGCACAGGCTTGTCCACGTGGACGGGGTAGGGCCTGGGCACTGCCACGGGGTACGGCTTGTCGACAGGGACTTTCACCTCCACGGGGTACGGCACTGGGACCTTCTTCTCCACGTGCACCGGGTACGGCTTAGGGACAGGAACGCCGACTTTCTTGGTGATGGTGATGTGTTTGTGCACGGAGGATCCCAAGTCAATGGGGCCGTGATGGGATAGGTCAGAGCCAGAGCCGAAGCCGCTGTCCAGGCTCAAACCGGAGTCGAAGCCGTGGCTGAAACCTTCATCGAAGATACCACGCTTCTGCCCTTTCTTGGCCTCCTCAGCCGCTAAAGCAGCGGACAGAGCTAGCAGAACGACAAATAGCTGCAAATAATGTGAACATTTTAATATTACTAAGTAAATAATACATGTTATTAGTTTCTAAATTCTTACCGTGGTGTTCTTCATAATGTGAATGGAACCAGTGATCACTGAACACTGAAGACAGCTGTGCTCGTTTTGTATTTATAGCTGTCAGAAAATATTTACTCTGGAACTAATTATCTTTCGAATAACTTTCATATGCTGGTATATACGTAAATTCATTAGTACGTTATTCTATAGGTGCTACATTAAAATTATTACATATTTACTTAAACGTATAAACATTTAATAAATATTTCTTGTAAAAATATAAATAAATAATCAATTATAATAAAAATTACACCTCATTGCTCAAAATTGCGGAATGAAAATTTATATTAAGAAAGAGAATATTTATAAATTTAGTTTTCTATATATATGACACTGAGAAACGGGCCATTCAGAATAACTTTTTTTATTTATAATTTATTTTAATTCTCTTTGCATATTTGTAAACCAGGCTTAGGACCTCACAAATCGCGGTATTTGACATGATGGTAGAGCTTTCGGTTTAACCGGAAATGACATTAACTTTTATATTTCAAATAGAACATCCTATATATTTTTATAAATTTGGATTCTACGTAGCATTACGAATTCAACGATATGAAGTGAATTTTTACTGAAGAAATAAATTTCAAAAGTGTAAGAGAAAATTATGAATAATTAACCTGGTAAGCTATATCAGGTAGCCCGTGATAAATTGTATATTTTTTTAACAAAATATGAAATTTGAGAAAAATAACTTACTATTTACAGATTGTCAGATATCATAGCTTAGCAAGTTAATTATACCATAATTTTTTCTAACGTTTTTTGTAATTTATTTCTTCAATAAAAATGCACTTCAAGCATATCGTTAAATACATAATTTTACGTAGATTCCAAATGTATAAAAATATATAGGATATCCCATTTGAAATATGAAAGTTAATGTCACTTCCGGTCAAACCGGAAGCGCTTACATCATGGCAAATACCATGTTTTGTGAGCCCCTAAGCCTAGTTTACAAATATACAAAGAGAATTAAAAATAATTATAAATAAAAAAGTTATTTTAAGTGGCCCGTTTTTTCAGTAGCACCTGTATATTATATTATTTATATATTTATCTAGATGTCTATATGACTGTTTATCTTCTGTATGTTTGTGAACATATGAAGCTATCTGAAATTCTGCGTATCGATAAAACGTAAGATTTTATATATAACCAAAAGTACTTATTACTTTATTATTAGGGATTCAATATATTTTATGCTATTTATCAAAACGACATGAAAGTTGATATTTAAACATAAATTGTCAATGTACTTGTACTTTTAATTGACACATTGAAATCTCTGATCTTAGATTTTTCAGATCTTAAATGAATGTAACTAAAAGATATATGTCACTGTCAACAAACTAATCATTTCAAATTAATAATAGTAACGTTTTATAAAGAAAATAGTAAATAGAACAATAATTATATGAAAAGGAGCTTGATACAGTAAGCGCACACACAGTACAAATATTTCATAATTACCAACATCTGTGTCCAAAGCAGATTAGCACACCCAGCAATGGGTAATATGCCGTGATAATATATATTTATTTATTTATAGATAAGTATTTAAATGAATGAAAATTAAATTAAACGGGAGGTATTGTGTTGGCCACCTCAGATTTTTTACCTCTCTCTAAGAGAGGTTGGATTCATGCTAAAAATTGCGTATTTAGATTGTAGCGAATAAGCACATTTTAAGGTCCCTAGAATCCGATTATAACATTTTTACTATGATGTGTGTGTGTGGATGTTTATGTGTGTATTTTGAACATATTTGAAGAGTAGGACAAAATTCCTCATAGAACGAAAGAAGAGATACAATTTCAATTATTTCTGTGTACAAGCAATGTTAAATTCGTTACTTATAGGGCGCGAGCAGTCATATTACTTTGTTGGTCTTGGCAAGCAGATATGAAGATCCGTGTCAGAATGACGGCTAGAGTTATTTACATAGATGTCACAATTATCATATGTCATAATATTTCATTCAAAATTTAAAAATATTTTGATGGATAGAAAATCATGATGTTTTGAATGAAAAATTATGATACTTGACACCTATGTACATTACTACTAGCTGTCATTCTGACACGAGCCCCCATGTATTCTTGCCAAGGCTAACAAAGTCACACGACTGCTCTCTATGCAACATAAAATGAAAATAGCGAGAGGTATTGTGCTGACCACAACATATTTTTACCTCTCGCTAAGAGAGGTATTGCATTCATGCTAAAAATCGAATTTTCAGATTTTATTGAATAAGCACGTTTTAAGGTCCCTACATTCCGATTTTAACATTTTTACGATGATGTCTGTGTGTGTTAGTGGCGGCTTGTCAGGGTAGGCAGGTGAGGCAGTGCCTCACCGGAAAAGAAATAAAGCTGTAAATAATGTAAAGTAGTATGTAAATTAAAATTTAACTTATTCCGCTAATGCTTGTCTTTATAAATATTAAAAAATTTAAG
Source organism: Harpalus rufipes (assembly GCA_951394225.1). Classification (NCBI taxonomy): domain Eukaryota; kingdom Metazoa; phylum Arthropoda; class Insecta; order Coleoptera; family Carabidae; genus Harpalus; species Harpalus rufipes. Next base: position 16,578,481 of record OX596289.1, read on the forward strand.
CCACCACCATAACTAATATGTAATGCAGTTCACCTAATTTACACCCTATAAAGTGCTTCTTCAAATCATAGTATACTGCCTAATGTTTTTGATCCAGTTAGTAATTCCGATAAGAAATACGTGTGCTAGAGAAAGAGCTGGTTTTGCGGCATGCCTAAATGAGAAATGCAATGAGTGCGTAAAGGATAAAAGATAGCCACTTTAATTTCCACGCGATCCTATAGAGGTCGTTACCATACGTTCAAGACATCTATCATCTATTTCATTTTGCATTAATTGTATATTCTATAATATGCTTGCAAATAAGATTGAAGATTGAATAATAATTAATACTAATATTATTTACTGCATTGTGAATTCAAATTCAACAATAAACAAACAACTTGCATTGCAGTAAGTATTTAATTCTTTTATTTTTTTCGTTGTTTTTATGTTTTACGTACGTAGTGTTTTTGTATTTTAAATTTTAATTATACAAATAAAATGGCTTCAACTTTGACTGGAACTTCTGATACTGATAATATAAGGCATTCCGATAACATTATTAACTTCTTAATTCACAAAAATCCATTTAGTAAATTATCGTACAAAGATAAACTATATGAAGCAAAATATTTCTACCGCTATTGATAGTGCAAGAAAAATTGAAATTCAAAATTTAAATTTGAAAGTGGAAGAAAATAGGGAAATTCTGAAAAGATTAATTGATATTTCAATTTTTTTATGTACACAAGAATTATCATTTAGAGGTCATAATGAAACCGAAGAATCTTGTAATAAAGGTCATTTTAAAGATTTAGTTTTACTAATGAGTAAACGAGATAATAAATTAAAAATATTTTTGAAGAAAGATATCAATAATAAGTCGGTATTTTGTGGTACCTCCAAAATTATTCAAAATGATTTAATAGATTGCATTCATTTTGTTATAAATAAAAAAATAGACTACGAAATTATTAAATCCCCATTTATTTCTTGGCAAGTAGACGAAACTACCGATATTAGTTGTAAATCACAATTATCAGTAATTTTACGTTATGAAATGTAAATTCCAGTAATGTGAATGTGGTAGAAAGATTCATAGGATTTTTTGACGTAAGCGCCGGACGCTCTTTCCTAAAATGTTCTGTGATCAGGCAATTTATTTTTGTACATGAAAGGGGAAAAATACGCATTTGCACATCCTTTGAAAAAAATGTAACTTTCAATTATAAGGCATTTGATCTTGAATAAAAAAAAAATTTTGCCTGCGGCGCATTTTGCCTCACCAAAATTTTAATGCACGAGCCGCCACTGGTGTGTGTGTGTGTGTGTGTGTGTGTGTGTGTGGATGTGTGTGTGTATGTGTGTGTGTGTGTGTGTGTTTGTGTGTGTATGTGTGGGATGTTGGAAGGACAATTACTCAAAAACTATAAGACTTTATATTTGTTTAACTACGTATTTCCCAATCGGACATTCATGGGAAGATCTGAAAAGGTTTTGGTAACAATTGGACAACCGGAAGTAGAAGATTCTTGAAAAAAAATCTTCTAAATATTATTTTTTGAATTTTTTTTTTGGTAATATTAAATAAAATTAAATTCTCTATCTGATATATTTAATTATTTTATTATATATTCTATAGATTTAGAGATAAAAGAAATATAATATATAAAATAATCTGTTTTAATAAATTTTACAACCGAAAGAAAGCCATGGAAAATAGTTGAAAATTTGAATGTTTGTAACTGACAGATGTCAGTGTCAGAAATCCGGAGATATTACTGAAGATTTTTTCTGGGAAGTACATACATTATATTATTTCTTATTGTATTTATAGTTAAATATTTAAAATTATAAGTATATTACACACATCCTTCAGAAATACTGTTAATGCCAACAATGAATTGGAATCATTTCGAAAAATTAGAAGAGTTGGACAAAATTTCTTCATAGAATGAATTTATATATAAAAAAATCTGTTGTGGCCAGCACAATACCTCTCGCCACTTCATTTTTTTGGTTACATAAGTATAGGGCGCGAACAGTAATGTTACATTTTTGGGCTTCACAAGCAGATGTGTGGGCCCGTTTCACAATGATAATTAGTAATTATGTACATAGATGCCAAATGTTAGAATTTTTCATTAAAATTTTTAAGATTTTCTAAATTTACGTCAATTTATCACCAGGAGTTTAAAATTTACTTGTATGCCTTAGATATTTAACATTTAATTCTGCTCCACATGGAATTGGAAAATCACTAAATTTAGAATGAGAAATTTATACATAATTACTAGCTATCATTCTGACATGGGCCTCCATATCTGCTTGTCAAGGCCAACAAAATCATATGACTGCTCGCTCCCTATTGTATTTAACATTTCTTGTATACTCTACACCAAAAATTCTACTTACGCATATATCTATTCCATATATATTTAGATTGTTTAATTTTAAATTCATTTTTGATGAAGAAATTTTGTCCTCTTCTAATTTTTCGAAATGTTTCCAATTCTATTAATACATTAAGAAATAATATAATGTATGTACTTCCCAGAAAAACTCTTCAGTAATGTCTTCGGATTTCTGACACTGACATTTATCTGTCAGTTACAAAAAAATTAAATTTTCAACTATTTTCCATGGCCATTCTTTCGGCTGTAAAATTTATTATAACAGATTATTTTACATATTATATTTCTTTTATCTCTAAATCTATAGAATATATTATAAAATATTTAAATGTATCAGAAAGAAAATTTATTTTTCTTTAATATTATCAAGAAAAAATTTCAAAAAATATTATTTAGAAGATTTTTTTTCAAGAATCTTCTACTTCCGGTTGTTCAATTGTTACCAAAACCTTTTCAGATCTTCCCATGAATGTCCGATTGGGAAATACGTAGTTAAACAAATTTAAAGTCTTATAGTTTTTGAGTAATCGTCCTTCCAACATCCTACATACATACACACACACACATACATCCACACACACACACACACACACACACAGACATCATCGTAAAAATGTTAAAATCGGATTGTAGGGACCTTAAAACGTGCTTATTCAATAAAATCTGGATATGCGATTTTTAGCATGAATCCAATACCTCTCTTAGCGAGAGGTAAAAATCTAAATGGAAAGAATAGATATAAGCGACAATATAGTTCGAAGGAAGACGATATTGAAATGTTATAAATACAAGGTGAAAGTGAAGATGGTCTCCAATCTGCAACGTAAAATACAGAAAAATTTGATCACATCGAAATAATGAGTAATGAAAGAAAAAATGTTCTTGGAGAATCTCTTAATTCTTGATCTGTGACTATTATGGAGGTGACAATTCTAAGTTGAAGGACTTAAATTTGTTTCAAACATTATGGGACAATGTACACAAGCACTGTAGCTAGAGTAACATTGAACTGCGAAAAAGCTATCAAATTCTTCTCAAGTAAGTTGTAAATATTGAAAAAATTACACATCTATATAAGAAAATAATCGCAGTGCAATCTATCCATCACTTTATTAAAGGGGATTAGTGTTATTTAGAAACAACATGTATGAAAAATAAAATGTAAAAGAAGATATGTAAGAATAGATGCATAATTTAGATTATACATTTTAGACCGCCCAAAATTAATGTTTTTACTAGAAGAATATGAAGAGAAAGTAAACAAGAACGTTGTTCGAATTGAAAATTCCTGTTACCAGCCTAAAATTTATATATGGTAAACTCTACTTTGAAATTTACTGTACATAATTTATGGTAAAATATCCTATAGATTTTGTAAATATATGTGAAAATTGTTTTATGTTGAGACATGCTCTTATTGAATAATAAAGAAGTTTATACGTCATAGACTTATATGAATATATTATTTGTATTTCTAAAAATATTCTTTGCTTTATGAATAGAGCCAGTTAAATATACGGCGAGAGGTTATGTGCTGGCCACATCAGATTTTTTCTTCTTGTGGTACACCCTGTTGGCCGAATCCACCTGATGCAATTATTATGCAATTTAGCGCATCTTTCCCCGCTTTGCTGTTCCTGATGGACCGGATTCAGCAGGTTCCTCGACGTTGGTAGTGGGCAAAGCTACGCGTTTTTACCTCTCGCTAAAAGAGGTACTGGATTCATGCTAAAAATCGCATATCCAGATTTTATTGAATAAGCACGTTTTAAGGTCCCTACAATCCGATTTTAACATTTTTACGATGATGTCTGTGTGTGTATGTGTGGATGTATGTGTGTGTGTGTATGTGTATATATGTGTGTGTGTGTGTGTGTGTGTGTGTGTGGATGTATGTGTGTGTGTGTGTATGTGTGTATGTGTGTGGGATGTTGGAAGGACGATTACTCAAAAACTATAAGACTTTATATTTGTTTAACAACGTATTTCCCAATCGGACATTCATGGGAAGATCTGAAAAGGTTTTGGTAACAATTGGACAACGGGAAATAGAAGATTTTTGAAAAAAAAATTCTAAATATTATTTTTTGAAAATTTTTGTTGGTAATATTGAAGAAAATTAAATTCTCTGAAGACTTTTTCTGGGAAGTACATACATTATATTATTTCTTAATGTATTAATTGTTAAATATTTAATATTATAGCTATATTACACATACCCTTCAGAAATACTGTTACTCCCGACAATGAATTGGAAACATCACGAAAAATTAGAAGAGTTGACAAAATTTCTTCATAGAATAAATTTAAATTTAAAAAATCTATTGTGTCCAGCACAATACTTTCCGTCAATCCTGTATATAATGTATAAATTAAATACATAATTTTTCTTGCAAAAGATTCTAAATTTCCAGTAAAATTATTTCATAAAAAACTATTCAAATTGCACTTGACACTGGCATCTTCTTCTTCTTTAGCTTTTCCCATTTGTTACGGGTCGCTTTTTTACGTGTCGTTATCATTCAGTTCCTTTTCTCTCAAGTCTTCCGCAATACTGTCCTTCCATCTTATCTTTGGTCTTCCTCTATTTCTTCAACATTCTATTACTAAACTATTCATTCGTGTTCCAATATAATTCATTTCTCCTGATGACATGTTCAAACCAATATAATCATCTTTCTTGTATCTTTCTAGAAACTTGTAATACTAGAGTTATTTTCTTACCGTATCTTTCCGTGTATTCCCCAACATCTACTTCAACATCCTCATCTCTGCCACATTAATTTACTTTTTATTGATACTGACATCTGCCAATTTGAATTATATAAATATATTAATAGTTTCCATGTTTAGCATAGTTGGCTAAATTATAAAATTTAATTTCTTTAAAATTCTTTAACTCTGTATCTATTGAATATGAAGTATAATATGTAATCAAATCGTATAGAGAATAATATATTCTTTAAGTTATAATAACGTTAAATGTCAATAAATCAAATTTAACTGTTAAATCTTCAAATGAGGGTACTTCCGGTTCACCAATTATAACTAAAATCTAATCACTTGTTCTTCTGGATGTAAACTTGAGGAATACGAAAAAAGTATAATTTTTGGAATCGTGGTATTGAAGTTCTGGGATCCGGAACTTTTGTCACACACACAGGCACACACACAGACACACACACATATATACATACAGACATCATCGTAAAAATGGTAAAATCGTATTATAGGGACCCTAAAACGTGCTTATTCACTGAAAACTCATCATTGAATTTTTTGACCAAAGACAATACCTTTCTTACCTAAAGGTGACGGAAGGTAAAAATCTAAATATAGGGAATAGATATAAGTAGAATTTTTGGTGTAATGTGTAGGTATACAAGAAATGTTAAATATATTAGGGCGCAAGCAGTCATGTGACTTTGTTGAATGATAGCTAGTAATTATGTATATAGATGTCAAATATCATAATTTCTCATTCTATATTTAGTGATTTTCCAATTCCATGTGGTTTATTTTCCTCAACAAGTAAATTCCACACTCCTGGTGGCAAATTAACTACGTGAATTTAGAAAAACTGAAATTTTTAATGAAAAATTCTGACATTTGACATCTATGTACATAATTACTAATTATCATTCTGAAACGGGCCTCCACATCTGCTTGTCAAGGCCAACAATGTAACATGACTGTTCGTGCCATATACTTATGTAACCAAAAAAATCTGATGTGGCCAGCACATAACCTCTCGCCGTATATTTTACCTGGCTGTATGCATAAAGCAAAGAATATTTTTATAAATACAAATAATATATTCATATAAATCTATGACGTATAAACTTCTTTGTTATTCAATAATAGCATGTCTCAACATGAAGATATTTTACCATAAATTATGTTACAATAAATTACAAAGTAGAGTACTATATATAAATATTAGGCTGGTAACAGCAATTTTCAATTCGAACAACGTTGTTTACTTTCTCTTCATATTCTTCTAGTAAAAACATTAATTTTGGGCGGTCTAAAATGTATATATGGATTGTGCATCTATTCTTACATATCTTCTTTTACATTTTATTTTTTCATACATGTTATATCTAAATAACACTAATTCCCTTTAATAAAGTGACGGATAGATTGCACTCCGATTATTCTTATATCGATGTGTAATTTTGTCAATATTTACAACTTACTTGAGAAGAATTTGATAGCTTTTTCGCAATTCAAAGTTACTCTAGTCTACAGTACTGGTGTACATTGTCCCATAATGTTTGAAACAAATTTAAGTCCTTCAACCTAGACTTGTCATCTCCATAATAGTCACAGATCAAGAATTAAGGGATTCTCCAAGTACATTTTTCTTTCATTACTCATTATTTCTGACACTGACATTTATCTGTCAGTTACAAATAATTTAAATTATCAACTATTTTTCATGGCATTCTTTCGGCTGTCAAATTTATTACAACAGATTATTTTATATATTATACTTCTTTTATCTCTAAATCTATGGAATATATAATAAAATATTTAAATGTATCAGATAGAGAATTTAATTTGCTTTAATATTACCACGAAAAATTTTCAAAAAATAATATTTAGAAGATTTTTTTTCAAGAATCTTCTACTTCCGGTTGTCCAATTATTACCAAAACCTTTTCAGATCTTCCCATGAATGTCCGATTGGGAAATACGTTGTTAAACAAATTTTAAGTCTTATAGTTTTTGAGTAACCGTCCTTCCAACATCCCACACACACACATCCACACACACACACACACACACACACACACACACACACACACACAGACATCATCGTAAAAATGTTAAAATCGGATTGTAGGGACCTTAAAACGTGCTTATTCAATAAAATCTGGATATGCGATTTTTAGCATGAATCCAATACCTCTCTTAGCGAGAGGTAAAAAGGAAGTGGCGAGAAATACTGTGCTGGCTACAACAGTTTTTTTTACGGCTAAATCCGTTAAATTTCAAATACATATATAAAAATATTTAGGTGTCCCGTTTTGTTATTCTAATACTTTTATTTTAAACTGACGCAGTAATTAAAGATATTCATCGCAATCGTGAAATATTTGGTACCGTATAAATTATGATATATATTTTTTTCTCAAATGATTAACCAAGCATATATGTATGTCCGGAGTAAAAGTGTGGAACAGTTGGTATATATAGTCAGAATTTGTGCTACTGTTTATCATTCGATCATTACCTAGCCCTCTTCACTTACCATGAATTCCTTTGTAAGTATAAACTAATAGAGAAATAACTTGAAAAATGTTAAAAAGAAAATAAGGTATGTATTTGGTATTTATATGCTTTTTATTTTCAGAATGTAGTCGTGCTATTAGCCGTAGCGACCGTAGGTCGTTGTGGAGTAATCAGCTCTGGTGATTACGGTTTAGGGGGTGGTTATGGAGGCGGATATGGCGGTGGTTACGGAGGCGGCCATGGTAGCATCGGCGGAGGTTTCGGCGGCGGACTCGGAGGCGGTTTAGGAGGAGGCTTCGGTGGAGGTCTAGGAGGCGGTCTTGGTGGTGGTCTTGGTGGTGGTGGTGGTGGAGGTGGCACTAGCGTCAACACCATCACCGAGACGGTGGCAGTACCAGTGCCCCAGCCGTACCAAGTGACTGTCACTCGACCTGTGGCTGTGCCTGTATCCGTGCCCGTGCCTGTGTCCGTGCCACGCGCAGTGCCCGTATCCGTGCCGCAGCCCTACACCGTCACTGTCCCCAGGCCCTATCCCGTCACTGTGACTAGGCCCGTGCCAGTACCAGTGCCCCAGGAAATCCCAGTACCACAAGCACAACCGTACGCTGTGCCCGTGCCGCAGCCCTACCCCGTCACCATCACTCAGGCCGTGCCTGTTAGAGTGCCACAGACCGTCGTCGTGCCCGTCGCTCAACCTGTCTTCGTAGGCGGCGGTGGCTCCGGAGCTGGTGCTGGAGGTATTGGAGGCGGCCTTGGAGGTATTGGAGGCGGCCTTGGAGGTGGTCTTGGAGGTGGTCTTGGAGGTGGTTATGGAGGCGGCTACGGCGGTGGACACGGACTCTCCGGTTATGGAGACGCCAGCAGTTACAGTAGCTTCAGCTACAAACATTAAGTTTCCATTTTCATCTACGTACTGTTATTGAATGATGTACTGTTTTATTTTGTTCCTTTTACAATAAATAAAAAACTCAGAATAATTCATTGTTTTTATTTTTTGAACTAAGTGGGACACGCGGGATTTTATGTATGTATGTATGTATGTATGCACATATATATCAATAAATAAGAATGATATTCAAATAGTTTTGTAAAGGGCCCATAAATAAAGGAAAACCCTTACGTGTCTAGACTGGTTTACTTATATCTGGTGGACTGATCCTTTATACTCAATGTCATTGTGGCGTCGGAAAGTTCGAGAAAGACATCGTGCTATATAAATCCGTTGTCAAAGCCAGCGGACAGTCTGTTATATAGAAGCAACGAGCAATGAACAGTGGGAGATATAAATAAACAATCTACGAGTGGTGAACGTAAAAAAATTAGTTATAAAAATAAAAATAGTGATATAAATATTGTTTAAATAATCTTAGTGTTTAAGTATTTAATAATATTTTTAGTCTAAAATTAGTGTTTATAATTGTTTAATCACAGGGTTAGTTATTTTTATTATCTTTATAATATTTCTCCTAATTATTTATCGTTTAATAAACGTTTTATTTTAATTAATATTATTTCTCTTATTTTACCCTTCACCCAAGTAAATAAACGTTACAATATTTTTCATCAATTATTGCGAATAAGAATGTTAATGAAACCAGAAAAATTCAATTTGAATCTGTCAATCTGCCAAAATTTTGTTAATTTTTTCGAACAATAGCGATTTAGCCTACTTCTACAAAATTCATACTGCTATAAATTGCTAATAATAATTTAATAAGTAGAAACCCGTATGACATAAAATTGTGTCCAACATAATACATCCCGTTTAATTTAATTTTTATTCATATAAATACTTAAAATTAAATTAAATTTAAATACCAGGTTCGTTCCCGACCGAATTTTAAATGGCAAAAAAAGACCCCTGTGTTACTCTCTCCACGCCAGCAATGAGTGCCCGTGAAGTGACGCCTAGTAAACGCTTGCACGGTACAAATATGTCATCATCGTTACCGAAATCTGTGTACAAAGCAGATTGGCACACTCAGAAATGGGTAATTTGCCGTGATGATATATTTATTTTATTTATTTATATTCTTACATATTTACTTATGCTGGTACTGTATTAAGTTCCTTTCCATGTAATTATTGTTCTATTTACTGTTTTGTTTTTAAAACTTTATTATTATTATTATTTGAAATGCTTAATTTGTTGACAGTGACCTGTAGAAAATTTATTAATCTTTAATTTTTATATAACATAAATCTCAAAAAATAACATTTAAAGTTATTTTTCGAAGAAAAACTATTTTGATCTTCCAGTATAGTGCCATTTCCGATTATCTGATTTACACCAAAATCTAACAGCTTCTTTCCGTATAAGAGTAATGTAGAAATACAAGGTTTCAAAATTTTCTAAACAATAGTATTTGAATTAGAGAGGATCCACACACACACACACACACACACACACACACACACACACACACACACACACTCACCCACACACATACATATATACACACAGAGATCATCATGAAAATGTTAAAATTGGTTGAGGGGTTCCATTATACATTCTCAGTAAGAAGTAAAAAAAACACACATGAAGTCACATAACTGCATAGAATGCAATCTGAAACGGATGCCTTTGGGGCATTTGTCATTCCACAAATGCCATGGTGTCAACAGATTACCTCCTAAGCTGTTTGCGGGGCTCCAATATACATTCTAAGTAAGAAAAAATACAAACACACATGAAATCACATAGCTGTATAGAATGCAATCTGAAACGAACGCCTTTGGGGCTTTTGCCATTCCACAAATTGTTACGGTCTAAACTCGACTTTAGAACATTTTGCTCCACAATATTATTGCCCTAGATATACGTACCTTCTTATCGTCTAAATCTGGTTTTCCTCGTCGTATTGTTATTATTATTTTGTCCATCCATCGTGTATCTTTATATATTTATAGTGTTTCGTCCAATAAATTCTTTCTGTCTTCTTATTGTAATTATATTTCAAATGTTCCTATAGTATTATTTATGTAAAATATGTTTCACTTCGAATCTGTAACTTACCTAAATCCCTTTTCTGGCTATTTTCGCCCTATTTCTAAATGTATTCTTCAATAGTTTATTCTTTGGCGACCTACAAGGTTATTTGTTTACCTCACTTGACTTGTTTTAGTTGTAGAATTGCGACAGCGGCGTGCGTGAATTATTTTTATTGTATTTCTTCTTTTTATTTTGTGGTTGTTTTTTTTGCGCCATCTTCATCCGGCAAAAACTTCTTGGTTCCGGAAAAAGTTTTTGAGCATCGTGGGAATTCTGGTACTGGCTCTGATATGGGGTAGATGTGTTTTTTTATGAGTTCGTTGGCACGTGGTTGATGGTCGGCGTGGCTTAGTTTTGACGCGAGTGGAGTACTCGATTGTTGTTTTGGACCAGTTTTTGGTTTCGCCATTGTTGCGCATTTGTACGACATCGGGGGTGCTCGAATGACTTTCCAGTGTTGTGTATTTTGGTGGGTGCTTCGTATGGTGTCACGAGCATCTTTTTTTTTTTTGGAGTTCTGGAAGTCATCTCTCTTCGAGGATTTGCGACTCTGCCGTCAGCGTCACCATGTGTTGTGGACACCTTCTACATTGTGCCCAGTTGCTGTCCCTCCGCCGTCACTATCGCCTTACTTCATCGCCGCCTACAATTCCCCCAAACACGCCGTATAGATAAGTACCATTATTTAATATCGTTCTTCCTCTTTTTTACCTCTCGCTAAGAGAGGTATTGCATTCATGCTAAAAATCGCATATCCAGATTTTATTGAATAAGCACGTTTTAAGGTCTCTACAATCCGATTTTAACATTTTTACGATGATGTCTGTGTGTGTGTGTGTGTGTGTGTGGATGTGTGTGTGTGTGTGTGTGTGTGTGTGTGTGTATGTGTGTGTGTGGGATGTTGGAAGGACGGTTACTCAAAAACTATAAGACTTAAAATTTGTTTAACAACGTATTTCCCAATCGGACATTCATGGGAAGATCTGAAAAGGTTTTGGTAATAATTGGACAACCGGAAGTAGAAGATTCTTGAAAAAAAATTTTCTAAATATTATTTTTTGAAAATTTTTCGTGGTAATATTAAAGAAAATTAAATTCTCTATCTGATACATTTAAATATTTTATTATATATTCCATAGATTTAGAGATAAAAGAAGTATAATATATAAAATAATCTGTTGTAATAAATTTGACAGCCGAAAGAATGCCATGAAAAATAGTTGATAATTTAAATTATTTGTAACTGACAGATAAATGTCAGTGTCAGAAATAATGAGTAATGAATTAAAAATGTACTTGGAGAATCCCTTAGTTCTTGATCTGTGACTATTATGGAGATGACAAGTCTAGGTTGAAGGACTTAAATTTGTTTCAAACATTATGGGACAATGTACACCAGTACTGTAGACTAGAGTAACTTTGAATTGCGAAAAAGCTATCAAATTCTTCTCAAGTAAGTTGTAAATATTGACAAAATGGGAGTGCAATCTATCCGTCACTTTATTAAAGGGAATTAAGGTTATTTAGATATAACAAGTATGAAAAAATAAAATGTAAAAGAAGATATATAAGAATAGATGCACAATCCAGATATATACATTTTAGACCACCCAAAATTAATGTTTTTACTAGAAGAATATAAAGAGAAAGTAAACAAAGTTGTTCGAATTGAAAATTGCTGTTACCAGCCTAATATTTATATATGGTAAACTCTACTTTGTAATTTATTGTAACATAATTTATGGTAAAATATCTTCATGTTGAGACATGCTATTATTGAATAATAAAGAAGTTTATACGTCATAGATTTATATGAATATATTATTTGTATTTATAAAAATAATCTTTGCTTTACGCATACAGCCAGGTAAAATATACGGCGAGAGGTTATGTGCTGGCCACATCAGATTTTTTTTGTTTGCATTTAACATTTTACATTCTTTGCTTATACAAATCTTACCTTCATTAAATTCTGTTTTATTAAATTTTCTTTTTTATTTATCAGTCCTAAATCGTTTTCAGGCAACAGTTATGGTAGGTAACTTATCTTTATTTATCGTTTTCGTACCGTCCTTTTCGTAATTTTACGGATAAAAATTACGTGGCGCCGTTCATCCTTTTTAACCCTTATACGGTTTCAACCCTGCCCGTCTCCACTGTATAAAAGCTGGCGGCCGCACACAAGAATATCTAGGGTGCGTTATGTAATTAATCGCGTTGCGCGAAGCACGTTACAAAATCTTGAAGGGCAAATGTTATGCCGTCAGCTCAAATTACATCCTATGCTGGTTGTGAGGCCCCATTTTACATTCTCCGTAAGAAATACAAACACATATGAAGTCACATAGCTGCATAGAATACAATCTGAAACGGACACCTTTCGGGCATTTGTCATTCCACAAATGCAGAAGGACAAATGCCATGGCGTCAGCTCTGATTGCGCCCTACGCTGATTGTGGGGCTTCATCTTAAATTCTCACATGAAGTCACATAACTGCATAGAATGCAATTTGAAACGGACGCCTTTGGGGCATATGCCATTCCACAAATGCTGGTCAAATGTCATGGCGTCAGCTCAGATCGCATTTTACATTCCCACTAAGAAATAAAAACATCTTGAAGTCACACAACTACGTAGAATGCTATCTGGAACGGACGTCTTTGGGACATTTGCCATTTCACTGCTCAGATTGCATCCTAAGCTATTCAAATGTTTCCATTTACACCTATTTGTAAAATAAAGTCACACTGAAGTAATAAAACAATGAATTGTGTAATTTACTTGAATAAAGTCAATGTGGGAAGCAAATAATATCTACCGTCATAGAATATTATTATTTATACAAAATATTTCTGTAACTAAAATAAAATACATAATTATTTTTAAAACTTAGAAATACAATAAATATACTCGTAAATATCTGAAACTAATAATAATAATTAATTTGTTTTATTGTTGTCATCGGCTTTGTGATGAATCTTTTATATTTTTTGCAATATATAGTCATATGGAAATATATTTTTTTGAAATATCTTTAATCAAATAAATAATATGATTTTCCATTGGATTCTGATTATTGGCGTGTTTAGTTAAATTTTCAAAAATATTTTTATTTTGATAATAATGTAACACTAATGTAACTAAGTACAAAATAGAAAACTTTTTCTTCAAGTGAATTCCACCACTTTCTAATATAGCTTGTCTTATAATTTTTTCCGCAATTTTAAAAATATTTCGTACACATGACGAAGGATTCAAAAGGTCACCTTTATTTTTATCATTTATTAGAGATGAATAATTATTACTGCTTACATGGCCACTACGTTCATTTTCTTCAAGTGCTTCAACACATTCTTCACAATGAATAACTTTTTTTCAAATGTCTAATCATTTACTCTTGACGGATTCCATCCAATTCTTCGTATCGCTCTTAATCAAGCATTTATTTTTTCCAAGTTTATGGAAATCTTAATACAAAAATTGAAAAATAACAGGAAACTAATTATTTCGAAAAAACACTTTATTATGAATATATTTAAAATACTTACGCATGAAAGATTATTTTAATTTTCCTTTCAATAAATTCCTGCGCGGCTAATTTCCTCCCAGTACGATTTCTGTAGCCCAACACGGAGCACACTGGCATATTTATAAATAAAATTTACTAAACATACCCAGAAAAGTTTAAGGAACAAATTTGAAATAGTACTCGTCAACACAAGCAAAAGCATACAATGAATCAGAAATGGGGCTGTACAAGATGGCGGACCATTTCCCCGCACGGCTTCAAGATTTCAGATTTACGCTCCCTCTAGTAAATATTCTTAACTCTATGTATGGAATCGTAGAAGAATGCTCATTCGAACCGGCACGTTCGAATGAAGAGATAGCTTGCGAAAAATCACTTCGTCGAAACAACTACGAGCGCCGAAACGTGTAGATTCGTAGTAAGAATCTCGTTAAAACATTTAGTCAGTAAACAAGAATAGTCATGGCAACAAGCACTTTCGCAATTTTACTCTTTAAAAAAATCTGATGTGGCCAGCACATAACCTCTCGCCGTATATTTTACCTGGCTGTATGCATAAAGCAAAGAATATTTTTATAAATACAAATAATATATTCATATAAATCTATGACGTATAAACTTCTTTATTATTCAATAATAGCATGTCTCAACATGAAGATATTTTACCATAAATTATGTTACAATAAATTACAAAGTAGAGTTTACCATATATAAATATTAGGCTGGTAACTGCAATTTTCAATTCGAACAACGTTGTTTACTTTCTCTTCATATTCTTCTAGTAAAAACATTAATTTTGGGCGGTCTAAAATGTATATATGGATTGTGCATCTATTCATACATATCTTCTTTTACATTTTATTTTTTCATACATGTTATATCTAAATAACACTAATTCCCTTTAATAAAGTGACGGATAGATTGCACTCCGATTATTCTTATATCGATGTGTAATTTTGTCAATATTTACAACTTACTTGAGAAGAATTTGATAGCTTTTTCGCAATTCAAAGTTACTCTAGTCTATAGTACTGGTGTACATTGTCCCATAATGTTTGAAACAAATTTAAGTCCTTCAACCTAGACTTGTCATCTCCATAATAGTCACAGATCAAGAACTAAGGGATTCTCCAAGTACATTTTTCTTTCATTACTCATTATTTCTGACACTGACATTTATCTGTCAGTTACAAATAATTTAAATTATCAACTATTTTTCATGGCATTCTTTCGGCTGTCAAATTTATTACAACAGATTATTTTATATATTATACTTCTTTTATCTCTAAATCTATGGAATATATAATAAAATATTTAAATGTATCAGATAGAGAATTTAATTTTCTTTAATATTACCACGAAAAATTTTCAAAAAGTAATATTTAGAAGATTTTTTTTCAAGAATCTTCTACTTCCGGTTGTCCAATTATTACCAAAACCTTTTCAGATCTTCCCATGAATGTCCGATTGGGAAATACGTTGTTAAACAAATTTTAAGTCTTATAGTTTTTGAGTAACCGTCCTTCCAACATCCCACACACACACACACACACATCCACACACACACACACACACACACACACACAGACATCGTCGTAAAAATGTTAAAATCGGATTGTAGGGACCTTAAAACGTGCTTATTCAATAAAATCTGGATATGCGATTTTTAGCATGAATGCAATACCTCTCTTAGCGAGAGGTAAAAAGATTAGATTAAAATCCGCGATTTAAAATCCTTTATAATGACTTCATGAAAAATTATATAGACACGGACAATATTAGTCAAGTTTCGCCTTTAAACAACGATAAAATAATCTCTTTTTATACTACGGATGAAATATAACTGGTCGTTTATAAAACCAGACCTAGCAAGCTGTCCTATGCGTCTTTAAACAAAGTATTTTACTAAGGGGATTACAAAATCTTTGAATTAGATAAGCTGAGCAGATAGAAAATGATGTGTTCACTATTATTATTTATATTATGTATAGTAACGGTACCGAGAAAACAAAATATAAAATAAAGAATATTTAATTTAGAGATATATAAAAATACAATCAAATCAACAAAACAATAAAAGTAAAATGAATGTTTTTACAGTGATCACAGAAGAGAAACATGAGAGGAAGATAATTCCATTCAGTGCCAATCGTGGCCGCTTAATCCAGCACCGAATCCTCCAAATCCACCGTCATGTCCTCCAAATCCACCATCATGGCCGCCGAATCCACCAAGTCCAGAATCATGGCCGCTGAACCCAGAGAGTCCAGAATCATGGCCACCGAAGCCAGAGAGTCCAGAGTCATGACCACCGAAGCCAGAGAGTCCAGAGCCGAAAGAAGACAGGTCTTCGCTGCCATGGTCGTGTCCCTTGATGAACACAGGCACGGGCTTCTTGACAATAACTGGCTCTGGGATGTGCACAGGAACCTTCTTGTAGACGGGCACGGGGTAGGGCTTGGGCACATGCACTGGAACTTTGACGGGGTACGGCACCTTCACAGGCACTTTCACCGGCACGGCCACGTGCTTCTCAACGGTGTACGGCACAGGCTTGTCCACGTGGACGGGGTAGGGCCTGGGCACTGGCACGGGGTACGGCTTGTCGACAGGGACTTTCACCTCTACGGGGTACGGCACTGGGACCTTCTTCTCCACGTGCACCGGGTACGGCTTAGGGACAGGAACGCCGACTTTCTTGGTGATGGTGATGTGTTTGTGCACGGAGGATCCCAAGTCAATGGGGCCGTGATGAGATAGGTCAGAGCCAGAGCCGAAGCCGCTGTCCAGGCTCAAACCGGAGTCGAAGCCGTGGCTGAAACCTTCATCGAAGATACCACGCTTCTGCCCTTTCTTGGCCTCCTCAGCCGCTAAAGCAGCGGACAGAGCTAGCAGAACGACAAATAGCTGCAAATAATGTGAACATTTTAATATCACTAAGTAAATAATACATGTTACTAGTTTCTAAATTCCTACCGTGGTGTTCTTCATGATGTGAATGGAACCGGTGATCACTGAACACTGAAGACAACTGTGCTCGTTTTGTATTTATAGCTGTCAGAAAATATTTACTCTGGAACTAATTATCTTTCGAAATAACTTTCATATGTTCGTATATACGTTAATTCATTAATACGTTATTCTATAGGTACCTACTATATTAAAATTATTACATATTTACTTAAACGTATAAACATTTAATAAATATTTCTTGTAAAAATATAAATAAATAACCAATCATAATAAAAATTATAGTACATGTGCAAAATTTCGGAATGAAAATTTATATCAAGTAAGAGGATATTTATAAATTTAGTTTAATATATATATATATATATATATATATATATATATATATATATATATATATATATATATTTAGATGTCTCATATTTAGATGTCTCTATGACTGATTGTTTATCTGCTGTATGCTCGGCTGTATGTTATGAAGCTATCTGAAATTCTGCGTATCGATAAAACATAAGATATATTTAAACTCATTTCATTATTAATATATTCGTATTGAACTAATCAACTTGTAGAAAACAACATAATATAACCAAAAGTACCTATTACTTTATTATTAAGGATTTAATATATTTTATGTTATTTATCTAAACGACATGAAAGTTGATATTTAAATATAAATTGTAAATGTACTTGTACTTTTAATTGACAGATTGAAATCTCTGATCTTAGATTTTTCATAATTTATTCTTATTTTGCAAGTGTCTGCAATACTTGCAAGTAATAATTTATCTTCTTCGTTGCGTTTATTTCTGCATCGCTACCGGCTCCATATATTTGCAATATGCTCATCTCAACTTGGCTCGAAATAAGACGTCTTCTGTCTTCTTTATAAGTCACTAGGCTTGATGCATTGCTCTGCTCCATTTACTTAGTAATTTACTAGGGCGGTAAGAAAGGCATACCTGGAAATTCCTCTTTCACATCAATGCAAAATCTCCCGTACGTATGGAAGAGAAGTGGCTTAATTTATCGTTGATTGTTGCATTGCAGACTGCGAAGATTTCTATGAATAGCTAAGCTACAAGGTCCGAATCTCGATCCCGTCTCAGTTAATCTTACGCGTCTTCGGAAATAAAAATAAAAGACATGTATCGTCCTTTCCGATAATTGCGTACAAAGTAGATTGGCATACCCAGCAATGGGTAATATGACGTGATGATATATTTATCGTAAATTCCTTTACTTGGTTGATCCGTCGTCTCTTTGGTCTCTAACGTTGCCGGCGTCATAGTAGAATAATGCATTGCTGTTTACTTATAAATAATAATTAGGAACCTGAAACTGAAAAACGAACCTGAACCGAAAACCCGAATTAACCTGAATTTTTGATGAACCTGACCCAAACCTTTATTTGTCAAGGTCAATGAACCTGAACCGCATTTAAAACATTTTAAATCCAAATTTCGTCCAGATCTGGTAAACATATAAATAAAAACAGTCAATTCAAATTATGATTTTAAATCTACTAATATCGCTATCAATTTTTTGTGCTTGTAATCATTTACCGCTGAAACTCGTACCCAAAACCAATGAACCGTTATAATTTTCATTTTCTTATTTCATGGATAAATTTATAAAATTTCTATAATTTTAATCCCGGAGCCTACGCTTTAAACACAACTCCATGGTTACACAGTTCAGATCTCAAATGTATGCAACTGACATATGTCACTGTCAACAAACTAATCATTACAAATTAATAATAGTAATGTTTTAAAAAGAAAGTAATAAATAGAACAACAATTATATGGAAAGGAACTTAATACAGTTTCCAGCATAAGTAAATATGTAGGAATATAGATAAGTATTTAAATGAATGAAAATTAAATTAAACGGAAAGTATAATGTTAACCACCTCAGATTTTTTACCTCTTGCTAAAAGAGGTATTGGATTCATGCTAAAAATCGCATATCTGGATTTTAGTGAATAAGAACCGTTTTAAGGACCCTAGAATCCGATTATAACATTTTTACGATGCGTGTGTGTGTATGGAAGTTTGTGTATGTGTTAGGATGTTGGAGGTACGATTTGTCAAATTCTATAAGACGTGTAACAACGGATTACTCAATCTGACAGTAACGGGAAGAGTTGAATAGGTTCTGGTAACAAATGGACAACCGGAAATGGTAGTTTCTAAAATAAAAATTAAATATTATTATTGAAAATTTATGTTACTACAAATAATAAAGATAATTAAATTCTCTATCTAGTACATTTAACAAATACGTTTAATGATATAATAGTATATAATAATACAGAATAATCTGTTGTAATAAATCTCGTTGCCCAAACAACTCCATGGAAACCGGTTGAGATATTTAAATGTTTGTAATTGATAGATAAATGCCTAATGTCAGTGTCAAAAATCATCAGTTTTACTAACATTACTGGAATATTTTTCTGGGAAGTACGAGTACATTTAATATATCTTATTTTATTATTAATTAAATATGTATTTAAAATTATAGATATATTAATATTACATATAATCATTAAGAAATACTGCTAATACCGTCAATGAATTTGAAGAATTTTGAACATATTAGAAGAATAGGTCAAAATTCCTCATAGAACGAAAGAAGAGGTACAATTTCAAGTATTTGTGTGTACAAGAAATGTTAAATTCGTTACTTATAGGGCGCGAGCAGCCATATGACTTTGTTGGCCTTGGCAAGCAGATATGGGCATCCGTGTCAGAATGACGGCTAGTAGTTATTTACATAGATGTTCACAATTGTCCTGTGTCATAATTTTTCATTGAAAACTTCAAAATATTCTGATAGATAGAAAATAATGTTTTTTTTAATGAAAATACGAGTATATTATACTTGATGCCTATGTACATTACTACTAGCTGTCATTCTGACACGGGCCTCCATATCTGCTTGCCAAGGCCAACAAAGTCACATGACTGCTTGCGCTCTATGCAACATAATGAAAATAGCGAGAGGTATTGTACTGGACATAACAGATTTTTTTCTTCTTGTGGTATCCCCTGTAAATTATCATTATTATATTGCTTTCGGCACGCCTCGTGAACCACTATTGATATTAAACTTTCGCAAGAAAGGATCATTATTATTACCTAATCGTACTAATATTAATAATAAATAGTTTTATTTATTGACTAATGATAACTACGTTTACTATTGCAATTGTTTCTTATAAAAAACAGACCCTATATATTTTTATAAATTTGAAATTAATTACGAATATATATATATATATATGTATATTTATTTTAAGTAATAAATAAATAAGTAAATTCTTAATTTTGTTACAATAAAATGATCAATTTGTTAGCGCAGCCTACATAATATGGCTTTCCAGGATAATTATTCATAATTTTCTCTTACGTTTTTGTATTTTTCAATAAAAATGCACTTCAAGCATATCGCTGAATTCGTAATTGTACGTAAATTCCAAATATATAAAAATATTTGTTATTTTAATACTTTTATTTTAGACTCGCGTAGTAATTAAAGAAATTCATCGCACTTAATCAAAATTTGAAGTCGAGAAATATTTGGTACCGTATGAATTATGCTATATATTTTTTTCTCAAATGATTAACCAAGCATATATGTATGTCCGGAGTAAAAGTGTGGAACAGTTGGTATATATAGTGAGAATTTGTGCTACTGATTATCATTCGATCATTACCTAGCCCTCTTCACTTACCATGAATTCCTTTGTAAGTATAAACTAATAAAGAAATAATTTGAAAAATGTTAAAAAGAAAATAAGGTATGTATTTGGTATTTATTTGCTTTTTATTTTCAGAATGTAGTCGTGCTATTAGCCGTAGCGACCGTAGGTCGTTGTGGAGTAATCAGCTCTGGTGATTACGGTTTAGGGGGTGGTTATGGAGGCGGATATGGCGGTGGTTACGGAAGCGGCCATGGTGGCATCGGCGGAGGTTTCGGCGGCGGACTCGGAGGCGGTTTAGGAGGAGGCTTCGGTGGAGGTCTAGGAGGCGGTCTTGGTGGTGGTCTTGGTGGTGGTGGTGGTGGAGGTGGCACTAGCGTCAACACCATCACCGAGACGGTGGCAGTACCAGTGCCCCAGCCGTACCAAGTGACTGTCACTCGACCTGTGGCTGTGCCTGTGTCCGTGCCCGTGCCTGTGTCCGTGCCACGCGCAGTGCCCGTATCCGTGCCGCAGCCCTACACCGTCACTGTGCCCAGGCCCTATCCCGTCACTGTGACTAGGCCCGTGCCAGTACCAGTGCCCCAGGAAATCCCAGTACCACAAGCACAACCCTACGCTGTGCCCGTGCCGCAGCCCTACCCCGTCACCATCACTCAGGCCGTGCCTGTTAGAGTGCCACAGACCGTCGTCGTGCCCGTCGCTCAACCTGTCTTCGTAGGCGGCGGTGGCGCCGGAGCTGGTGCTGGAGGTATTGGAGGCGGCCTTGGAGGTATTGGAGGCGGCCTTGGAGGTGGTCTTGGAGGTGGTTATGGAGGCGGCTACGGCGGTGGACATGGACTCTCCGGTTATGGAGACACCAGCAGTTACAGCAGCTTCAGCTACAAACATTAAGTTTCCATTTTCACCTACATACTGTTATCGAATGATGTACTGTTTTATTTTCTTCTTTTTCAATAAATAAATAAATAAAAAACTCAGAATAATTCATTGTATTTTTCAGGGACTAAAAACGAAAAATATTTCGTTCTGTTCTTATCCGAACGAAACCGAAAAATTTCGTTTCCGTTCTTAATGTTCCCACCTAAATATTTTCGTTTTCGTTCACAGTAGTTAAATACCGGTTAATACTGGTTATAACTATTAATGAGTAACAATTGATGAAAATAAAGAAATATAATAAGTTTTTTTTTATTAAACATGAAAATAAAACATACATATAAAGGAAAGATAATAAATATATAAAAATAAGAAAAAAAGCTTATGCTATGGCCTGAATTTTATACGATAAAGAATAAAATATTAATTACATTTTATTTCACCTAACTAATAGTATGTTTTCAAGCAAATCTTCCTTTATGTTAGTTCTCTTATATAAGTACTTAACATAACTAATAAAACGAATACCGACAGTGTGTGCAAATGAAAATTATCGCAGTCAGTGTTCAATAGATGAAACTACGAGTATACCGTTTAACCTAACACGTAACAGGGTTAGCTACTGGAGAGCTACTTTGAAAATCTGCTTGTTTGCAAATCAAATATCTGAAAATTCAATAATATTTGCCTGTAAAATATTTGCTGTAAATAAAATAAAATATTAAATAAAATAACGGTTAAAACCGGTAACCGATATAAAATCAAGAAGTTCTTCAAGACTGCATTTCATTTTCACATAGTTCCTTATGTTCTATAACAATATCAATAATATATCTTGAAATATAGACTTTTATTCATAAAAATAAATCATACATTCAAATTTAAAAATTAAAAAAAAAATTAAAAGTATAATATATTAATTAACATAAACTATTTATAGTATAATGTGTTATGGTAAATAAAAGAAATTATACTGGCCATGACTCCGCTTAATATTTGACCGTGCATAAATGCACTTAATTTGAATAACATTCGGTTTTGGCACATTTTGGAACTTTATTTTTCTCCGAAATAATAAGATGTTTAAAAAATCCATTCATTGTTGGAATATATACTAGAATGACCCAAGATTATGTGGACAAAATCTGAAGTCCCAATCATTATTAATCTTAATTCGAATGGAGAATAGATATTTGGGCTTTTGTGCGATAGTTTAACCCTCTACAGTTATGTTAATCATAAAGATTAGGACTTCAAATTTTGTCGACATAACTGGCAGTAGTGAATCAGCATTGCATATGGCGCGCCACGCCATACCACACACAGCTATATATAGGTTACGATTCTACTGATTCACGCGTTTTCGTATATAATCGGTTCGTTATCAAGTAGCTTGAATTCGCTTAAAATTGCTTGATCAAATCAAATAGTAACGATAGAAAATCAAGTCAAGTCAAGTAATGAATTTTTGAAATGCTTGATTTTCAAATCAAGTAATTTACAAAAATATCAAGTTACTTGACTTGATGAAACCCTGGTGAAACGTATTCGCTGCACTTCATTTATAAATTACTTGCAAAAACGGACACATATTTAGAATCAGCGCAAAAAAACGCATCTAATCGTTATTATTAATTAATTTTAGAATAAAACTGATTATTTGCAAAAAAATTGATGTTGTTAGTCGTTTTTTAGCAGGCAAAGGTGCAGGTCCTCTGCTCCAAAAAAATGATTGATAATCATTTATATCCGTTAATTAAACCTATGTTAACGACTCATAATTGTTATATTTGATACGGTGCATTTTATCATAGTTTAGGGTATGATATGCATAATTTTTGGACAGCTGGCCATTTCGCCATTCTGAATTCCACTGGTCTTGAGTGACAATTCGCGGTTAGAAACTATTAGATATTAATTAGTTATCAATAATTAAAGTGTGTAAATAAAATTTCCGATCATTTCACATATTTAACAATTATAAAAAAAATTGAAGTTTGACACAATAGTGTCATAAATGATTGGTTTGAATTAATAACAATAATTAACAAAGAAATATGTAAATTTAAGAGGAAAATGTGGCAAAACTTTTGTGAGGGCCTATCAGACGTGCCAACAGAACCACGTCTACAAAAGATTTCATAAAATATGTGAACGAGACAAGTTTCCTGAGGAAACCAAACTGTGACTTTACTGAAGATTCGAAAGAAACGTTGGAGCTTCTTCTAAGCACTCACTTCCCATGATCATCCTGGCCAGATGAAGAAAACTCTCCAATGAAAGTAAGAGTTACATGGAGTTACATGGGAGCCATAGACATACTAGCCTAGCCATCAAACTACCAAGTTCGTCACAATTGGACGAGTATAATTGTAAATTAGATACATTCTAAAACTATGGGGGTAAACAAGTAGTGTGGTCTATTTACCTCAAGCTAAGAGAGGTATTGCATTCATGCTAAAAATCGCATATCCAGATTTTATTGAATAAGCACGTTTTAAGGTCCCTACAATCCGATTTTAACATTTTTACGATGATGTCTGTGTGTGTGTGTGTGTGTGTGTGTGTGTGTGTGTGTGTGGATGTGTGTGTGTGTGTGTGTGTGTGTGGGATGTTGGAAGGACGGTTACTCAAAAACTATAAGACTTAAAATTTGTTTAACAACGTATTTCCCAATCGGACATTCATGGGAAGATCTGAAAAGGTTTTGGTAATAATTGGACAACCGGAAGTAGAAGATTCTTGAAAAAAAATCTTCTAAATATTATTTTTTGAAAATTTTTCGTGGTAATATTAAAGAAAATTAAATTCTCTATCTGATACATTTAAATATTTTATTATATATTCCATAGATTTAGAGATAAAAGAAGTATAATATATAAAATAATCTGTTGTAATAAATTTGACAGCCGAAAGAATGCCATGAAAAATAGTTGATAATTTAAATTATTTGTAACTGACAGATAAATGTCAGTGTCAGAAATAATGAGTAATGAAAGAAAAATGTACTTGGAGAATCCCTTAGTTCTTGATCTGTGACTATTATGGAGATGACAAGTCTAGGTTGAAGGACTTAAATTTGTTTCAAACATTATGGGACAATGTACACCAGTACTATAGACTAGAGTAACTTTGAATTGCGAAAAAGCTATCAAATTCTTCTCAAGTAAGTTGTAAATATTGACAAAATTACACATCGATATAAGAATAATCGGAGTGCAATCTATCCGTCACTTTATTAAAGGGAATTAGTGTTATTTAGATATAACATGTATGAAAAAATAAAATGTAAAAGAAGATATGTAAGAATAGATGCACAATCCATATATACATTTTAGACCGCCCAAAATTAATGTTTTTACTAGAAGAATATGAAGAGAAAGTAAACAAGGTTGTTCGAATTGAAAATTGCAGTTACCAGCCTAATATTTATATATGGTAAACTCTACTTTGTAATTTATTGTAACATAATTTATGGTAAAATATCTTCATGTTGAGACATGCTATTATTGAATAATAAAGAAGTTTATACGTCATAGATTTATATGAATATATTATTTGTATTTATAAAAATATTCTTTGCTTTATGCATACAGCCAGGTAAAATATACGGCGAGAGGTTATGTGCTGGCCACATCAGATTTTTATCTAAAGGAGAGGGACACTCAAGTAGCCAGCATGTTATATAGACCCAATAGTCTTTCATCTTTTATATTAAAATGTATGGAGAAGTTGTTGGACCAATATCTTAGAAGTGAAATGCTCACAGCTGCACCACTTCAGGTGAATTAGTTCGCGTATCAGAAAGCCAAATCGACAACTATAGCTCTCCATAGCCTTGTCAACAAAATTTTAAAAAAAATCTTCATGGCAAAAGAGATAGCTCTAGGTATTTTCACAAACATAGAGATTGCTTTTAACCTCGTATTAAATCAATTTTTAGAACGGCGTTGCATAAAAGTTACGACCCAGATGTTGTGGCATGGATAAAGGCCATGTTAAAAAGTCGAACCATTAAAGTTTCACTAGGAAGAGAATCAGTAATGATAACAACCATCATAGAATATTCGCAAGGACCTCCTTAACAAGGTAACAAAGGCAGGCTACATTGTTAATAGATATACAGATGTAGTAATTCAAGTCAGCGAGAAGACTGATACATTAATATCACACTTCAGTTAACACAAAAAGCTTTGGGTATTGTGTAACACTGGTACCAGGAACATGAACTTAATGTGAACTCAAACAAAAGGTCTTGTACCATTTACTAAGAGAAAAACTCAATTCTCCCTCAAGAAACGCATCAAATTTGAGTTGTCAAAAGAACTTAAATATTTAGGAATAATTTTAGATCAAAAGCTTACCTGGAGCTTACACATTAAGAAAATTATCAAGAAATCTGCAATGGCTTTAAACACATGCTACCGTCTTCGTAGTAAAAACTGATGATGCAGCCGAAAATGACCTACTGGTTATACATTACTGTAGTTGAACGCATGCTCATCTACGCATCGTTAGTGGCCAATCGTTACGAACACGATTAGTCTGTCTTTGTATTACAGTATAGATGCTTTGAATGCCTGTCCAACTGCAGCACTGGAAGTGAATCTGAGAAAACACTCTGTAGGACAAAACACTTTAAACTTGGGGATCTCTTGGTTACTTAGAAATTCTAAACGAGGTACATCTAGATGAAATGGCCATGTCAGTCTGTTATACAATGACAAGATACCACTTTCATCACACATATTAGGTAATTATTAGTAGTCGCCTTCAGTGCACAGTAGGAGAGCCATCCTTCCAAAGGGACTGTCTGCCTTGGTTTACGGATGGTTCAAAACTAATCAGAAGAAACTGGAGTAGATGTATTTGGTCCAGGTTACCAAATAACAAAGGTCTCAAAGGATCAACAATCAACGTAATATTAGACAGCCAGGCAACTTTAAACAATATTTGAGAAAGACTGTTTTATCATGATAATTACCTCTGTCACGGATTTTCGTCTTCACTCTTTATATATTAAAATTTTTGTGTCGACTAGCGGCACTAAATATCTACACTTCAAGAACCATATTCTTAAATTCTTTTCGACTCAGACCCAGCACATCAAAATGTTATATTTCATCATTTTTCGCCCTTTTTTCAACGCCCGGTATAAATTTTATAAGATATTACAGGTACTACGACGTAGATTGATGAGAAAAATGCGACTCGGGAACCATTCAACTCTGTCCTTAATCTCGTTTAGCACAATGAAATCGAATTCGTATTTCGAACCGTCCATCCATGCTTAGACTTGCAATTCGTTTAGAGTATCGTTACATATATCTAAAAGCTCCTTGAGTATGTAAAGATTCTACAATAAGCTTTACATCCGAACTGATATTAAAGCACAC
Source organism: Harpalus rufipes (assembly GCA_951394225.1). NCBI lineage: Eukaryota > Metazoa > Arthropoda > Insecta > Coleoptera > Carabidae > Harpalus > Harpalus rufipes. The sequence goes on from OX596289.1 coordinate 16,605,591, forward strand.
TAATAATACAATTAGATTTGGAACAAAATTCCCACAAAATATAAACTAAACGAAACTTCTCACAACTGCATAGAATGCAATCTGAAATGGATGCCTTTAGGGCATTTACTATTCCACAAATGCAGGACAAATGACATGGCGTCAGCTTAGATTGCATCCTATGCTGGTTGTGGGGCCCCATTTTACATTGTCACTAAGAAATAGAAACACACATGAAGTCACACAACTGCATAGAATGCGATATGAAACGGACGCCATTGAGGTAAATGGCATAGCGTCAACTCAGATTACATCCTAACCTAGTTTTTGAGCCTCATTTTACATTCTCATCAACCAATACAAATACACATATAGTCACACAACTGCATAGAATGAAAACTGAAACGGACACCTTTGAGGCATTTGCCATTCCACAAATGCAGAAGGACATAATGCCCTGACGTCAGCTCAGGTTGCATCCAAAAAGCTGATTGTGGGGCCCCATTTTACGTTCTCACTAAAAAATACAAAAACACAAGACAGGGTAGCAGTTTAGATTACGACCTAAACTTGTTATCGGTACTTATTCTGTATTCTCACTAAGAAATTCAAGCATTACATAAAGATAAACTGCATGGATTCCTTTCTTACATATAAATGGTCACATGTAATCTTTTTAGACCTCTTACATATACATGTATATTAGCACAGTGCTATTAAGTCACCCATAAACTTAATATGGGTGCGGTTTTTTATCAAACTGTATTGCATTTTTGAAATTTTGTTTATATTGCTTTTCTACTTTTTTGTAATTAACAAAATGTTAACCGACGGTGGATTTTTTTTCCATACAAATTTTAATTTAATTTTATTAATGCTGAAGATGAAACACTGTGGTTTCGAAACGTACTGAAATAAATAAAGAATATAAAAATCTGGATCACCAAGGCCTTACTCCATACTCAACCGAAATTTCCAATTGATCCTTCTCGACTCAACAATTCTTAAAATTATATTTCTGTATCTTGTACGATTTTATAATAAAACGTAACTACAGTAAAAAAAATTGAAGGATCTCCGATCAAGGTCATCTGTATCATGACCGAATTAACAAATTGGCATACATGTAACCCTCTCCTTTACAAAGGTTTTAAGCGTGTGCGAAAAGGATGGATATAACACGCTTGTCTTTCAAAAATTCAAATTGTTTCGACTAAGTTAGGACATTCCATTTTAAAAAGATGTTCGTTGTTGATAATACTTTCGCTGTAACGTAAGTTTATATATTAATTCAGATACAATACCTTGGTTCATAGCCGTACGAATAACGTTATTTCCTATCAGTGTCACTGGCACTGACATTGTGTCAGTATCTTAATTTCCACATATTTGGTTTTACATTTGCTAATAAACTTACCAGTTGATTTATTTTTGAATTTTGAATGCTCTTATTGTAACATATATTTTTATAATAACAAAATAACAGTAGTATCTTACGTACCTTCACAAAAAATAAGCAAACGGCACTACTGAATTTGTCAGAATGGGCGGAGCAAAAATGTGAATTCATACAATTCGTAGATAACCTTGATCGGACATCTTTCAAAAATTTTACTGTTAAAGGTTTACCTGACGCTTATGTCATTTTGTTTCTTGCAGATTGCGTGTTATGTCATTCTCGCATCGTAGATTATCATATGATCGCCGCCAGCACAACGAGTCGTTGTCTCTGCTCCATGAGCACCAAATAGTGCGAAACGCGTCTGTGGTTACTTGTTGTGTTAGCCGACTTTTGACGATGGCTTCATTGGAATTGACTCAGAAGTTGCAAGTTGTAAACTGGTGAAACTTTGTAATTTTTATTATAATGTTATTTCATGGAGAAATTCGCAATTTGCTTTTTGCAGTTTGCACTTTTATTAAATGACTTTAGTCAAAGCATCTCTCGGTAGATACCTCTACAGCCTTTGTAATTTTTATTGTTATTTTTTATTCAATCCTGTGTATTATGTACAAATTCCTTACATAAATTTTCTTGCAAAACATTATATACATATTTCCAATAAAATTATTTCATAAACAAACTATGTAAATTGCACTTGACACTGACATCTTCTTTAGCTTTTCCCATTCGTTAGGGGCCGCTAAAAGACAAATGATATGTCACGCTAATTTTTTTGTGGGGTCTCATTTTACATTCGAAATTATCAACATTGATATGATTACAAAGAGATGTATTCGACGTGTTCACTGCAAAACGATGCTCTTCGACCATTGTGCCATAGACGTAAGCGAGAGCAATTGAAAAATCAACTTACAGTAAAAATTTTGAAAGATGTCCGATCAATGTTATCTGTATCATGAACGAATTAACAAATTGGCATACATTTATACCTCTCTTTTACAAAGGCTTTAAGCGTGTGCGATAAGGATGGATATAACCCGCTTGTCTTTCAAAAATTCATATTGTTTCGACTAAGTTAGGACATTCCATTTTAAAACGATGCTCGTTGTTGATAATACTTTCGCTGTAACGTAAGTTTATATATTAATTCAGATGACCTTGATTCATAGCCGTACGAATAACGCTAATCTCTATCAGTGTCACTGATACGGACATTGTGTCAGTATCTTAATTTTAAAATATTTGGTTTTACATTTGCTAATAAACTTACCAGTTGATTTATTTTTGAATTTTGAATGCTGTTATTGTAACATATATTTTTATAATAATAAAATAACAGTATTATCTTATGTACCCTCACAAAAACTAAGCAAACGACACTACTGAATTTATTAGAATGGGCGGAGCAAAAATCTAAATTCATACAATTCGTAGATAACCTTGATCGGACATCTTTCAAAAATTTTACTGTATGTACATCAACAAAAAGTTTGTAATAGATCCATTCACCTGTGTCATCGTTTTAAGCGACAAAAGTTCTTTATGAGATTAATTCCATATAATAATTTGGACAAGCGACATCGAGGAAGCTATACATGGCTTATGCCTTTTATTTTGTGTCACAAGTACTACATTATACTACCCAGCCACATCGTAGATCATCATATAATCGCCGCCAGCACAACGAGTCGTTGTCTCTGCTCCAGGAGTTCGCTCACTGTAGACCGGACAGATGCAACAGGTTACACCACACTGATGAGCACCAAATAGTGCGAAACGCATCTGTGGTTACTTGTGCTGGCCGACTTTTGACGATGGCTTCATTGGAGTTGACTCAAAAGTTGTAAGTTGTAAAATGGTGAAACCAGATGTAACTTTGTAATTTTTATTATATTATTTTTGTATTCATTCATTATATATTATATTTAATCCTGTGTATTATGTACAAATTTCATACATAAATTTTCTTGCAAAATATTCTGTACATATTTCCAGTAAAATTATTTCATAAACATAATATGCAAATTGCACTTGACACTGACATCTTCTTCTTTAGCTTTTCCCATTCGTTAGGGGTCGCAATTTTTTTTTTCGTTGTCACTGTTTTGCGTGTCGTCCTTATTCAGTTACTTTTCTTTCAAGTCTTCCGCAATATAGTCCTTCCATCTTATCTTTGGTCTTCCTCTGTTTCTTCTACCTTCTATTACTTAGCTATTCAATTTTCTTCTAATATATTCTTCATCTCTCCTCATGACATGTTTAGGGTTTCACGGCTTGACTTGATATTCAAGTTACTTGACTTGACTTGACTTGAAATCAAGCCAAGCTCAAGTCAAGTAATTGTAGCTGAAAGTCAAGTCAAGTAATTGTAGCTGAAAGTCAAGTCAAGTCAAATAGTTACAATTTCAAACACTTGAAAAATCAAGTAGTCATTTTTCAATTACTTGAAAAAATCAAGTAGTTCTTCAAGACTACATTTCATTTTCATATAGTTCCTTATGTTTTATAACAATATCAATAATATACCTAGAAATATAGACTTTTATTCATAAAAATAAATCATACATTCAAATTTAAAAATTAAAAAAAAAGATTTAAAAGTATAATACATAAACTATTTATAGTATATGTATTACGGTTGACCTTAAAAGGGAGCAAGTCGAATTTTAACCGGGCCGCCGCCTAAAGTGGTTCTAAATTAATAAAAAAAAAAAAATACTGGCAATGATTCCGAATAATTTTAATATTTGACTGTGCCTAAATGCGTTTGATTTTTTCCCATTTAAATAACATTCGGGTTTGACACATTTTCAAACTTTATTTTTCTCCGAGATATTAAGAGGTTTAAAAAATCCATTCATTATTGGAATATATATTAGAACTATCTACAGTTATCTTAATAATAATGATTAGGACTTCAAATTTTGTCGACATATTTTCGGGTCATTCTAGTATACAGTATACATTCCAATATTGGGTGAATTTTTTAAACCTCTACACAGGTACTTGCAAAAGTGAAGCAGCATAGCATATAATATAACATATGCGTTACGATTCTACTGATTCGCGCGTTTTCGTACATAATCGGTTCGTAATCAAGTAGCTTGAATTTGCTTGAAATTGCTTGATCAAGTCAAGTAGTAACGAAAGAAAATCAAATCAAGTCAGGTAATGAATTTTTGAAAAGCTTGATTTTCAAGTCAAGTAATTTACAAAAACATCAAGCTACTTGACTTGATGAAACCCTAGACATGTTCAAACCAATGTAATCGTCTCTCGTATCTTTTTAGAAACTTCTATCACTCGAGCCATTTCCCTTATCTTTTCATTGTTTGTTCTATCTTTGCCACATTCATTTTCTTTTCATTGATACAGACATACAGTTTCCATGGTTAGCATAGTTGGCTGATTTATGATATTTAATATCTTTATAAAATGCAATCAAATCGTATAGAGAATAATATATTCTTTAAAATTTATAATAACATTAAATGTCAATAAATGATATTAACTGCGTTTTTTCAAGAAAAACTGTTAAAAGTTGCAAATGAGGGTACTTCTAATTGACCAATTATAACCAAAATCTAATCACGTCTGCAATTGGATCTAAACTCGAATAATATGAAAAAATTATAATTTTTGGAATCGTAGTATTGTGATCCTAAATGATCGTCACATACACACACGTACACTCCCACACACATACATACAGACATCATCGTAAAAATAGTAAATTCGTATTATAGGGTCCCCAAAACGTGCTTATTATTTAGAAACCCACTATCGATTTTTTTGACCAAAGACAATACCTTCCTTACCTAAATGTGACGGAAGGTAAAAAAATATCAAAATACAAAACAATAAAACAAATACAAAATCAGATATGATAATAGGTATATAAATTAAACAATAAAAATATCAGATAACATGATAGTACAGTGTGTTCGGAAAAAACTTAACTCGAAGTAGACTATGACCAAAGAACCGTATATCTTAATTTAAAAGTATTTAATTAAATATCAACTTGACACGAGATATTGTCAAAAATGTTATCTAAAGAAATCAAAGTTTATCTTCTTGAGTCTTAGTTTAGAAATGGAAATAATTTAGAAAACGGTGAATGGCCAATATTCTGTTTCCTTCTTTATTATTTTTTTTTTCTATAAAATTACAATTCAAGATCAATTTTGATAACTTGACTTTTAAATTGAATAATGATCAGACATATACGTTTCTCTTTTCATAGTCTACTCCGAGTTAGGATATTTGAACACACTGTATTATAAATAATTAAATTAGGCCTGTGTCGGCACCGCATTTAGTATCAACTTAGTAGCGAATTAAACTAAAATAGTAGAATCATAGCATGGTAACATGACCGGGAAAGTAAATAAAGAAAAGACCGGTGGTAAATCACGCGTAGGTGAACTTAACATAATTCGCGAATCAATTAAAACTAACTAAAAACTTTTGCAGCCTACGTACATTGGAACGAATAACAAACGTAAATAAAACGGAATTACAATTCAGGTATGAAAGAGTAAGGATGAGATTGGCTCTCTCTACGGTGGTGAAGGACGAATTCGCTATCCGGAACAATATCGAACAATAATTTTTAACAGCCATTTCTAATGCAAAATCGATATTAGATAGTTTTGATGTACTTGAGCCGTTGCACATTCCACATATATCAGAATGAGGTGTTGCAAAAAAAAATAGATTTAAAAGTTTAAATATCCAAATTCCAATTAGAGTTAAACTTACAGACCGAAATTATAATATACCTGACAAAGTAGACATGTTGTTAGGTGCGGAAGAATTCTAGCATGTGTTGGAATCATATCATATGAAATTAGGCAAATACTGTAAATTTTACAAAAACTAAGTTTGGTTGGATTATAACGGGTCCTATACCACACGTGACAAATAGCATGTTTCATAATTTTAGTAAAACTGAAACGAAAGTTGACACTATTGACATACAAGAACAACTAACTAAATTTTGGACCGTTGAAGTCTGCTCATTCGAACCGGCACGTTCGAATGAAGAGATAGCTTGCGAAAAATCACTTCGGCGAAACAACTACGCGCGGCGAAACATAGATTCGTAATAAGACTCCCGTTATTCAGTCAGTAAACTAGAAGAGGCACAGCAACAAGCACTTTCACAATTTTACTTAAAAAAAACAATTTAATTCAAATCCACGATTTAAAACCCTTTATAATGGCTTCATGTAATATTACATAGACACGGGCAATATGAGCCAAGTTTCGTCTCCAAAAAATCTGTTGTGTCCAGCACAATACCTCTCGCCACTTCCGTTTTTGGTTACATAAGTATAGGGCGCGAGCAGTCATGTGACATTGTTGGCCTTGACAAGCAGATATGGGCGTTCGTGTTAAAATAACAATTAGTAATTTTGTACATAGATGTCAAGTGACAGAAGTTTTCATCAAAAATTTCCAGATTTTCTAAATTCACATAGTTAGTTTGTCATACTTGACCTGGACAAGCAGATATGGAGGCCCTTGTCAAAATGACAGTTAGTAATTATTTACATAAATGTCAAATGTCATAACTTTTCAAGTGGTTAATTTGTCACCAAGAATATGGAATTTACTTGTCGAGAAAAATAAACCACATGAAATTGGAACATCGTGAAATTTTGGATGGAAAATTGACATTTGACATATAAGTACATAATTACTAGCTGTCATTCTAACTCGGGCCCCCATATTTGCTTGTCAAGTCTAACAAAGTAACATGACTGCTCGAGCCCTATAAATTTCTCATGTCTTTTCTTTATGTTTAGATTATCTTTATAATTTTAAATTTATTTTTGAGGATTTTTTTTCCTATACTTCTGAATGTCAAATGTCGTAATTTTTCACGTGGTTAATTTGTCACCAGGAATGTGGAAATTTACTTGTCGAGGAAAATAAACCACATGGAATTGGAATATCACGAAATTTTGGATGGAAAATTGACATTTGACATATATGTACATAATTACCAGCTGTCATTCTAACTCGGGCCCCCAAATTTGCTTGTCAAGTCCAGCAAAGTCACATGATTGCTCGCGCCCTATAAATTTCTCATGTCTTTTCTTTATGTTTAGATTATCTTTATAATTTTAAATTTATTTTTGAGGATTTTTTTTCCTATACTTCTGAATGTTCGAATTTCTTCCAAGATCTTGACGGAATTTCTGATGGGTATATGGATATAGCTATAATTTTTAATATTTAATTATTATTGTTAAACAACAAGAAATAGTCCAATATCACAGAAAAATTCTTTAATAATATCAGTTAAACTTCTTCATTTAACGTAAAAGCGTATTTTGACGTTTTACTACTATGTTGCCAAAAAAGAATATTTAAGATTTATTTTCAGCTAAACTCTACATAAAACCATATTCGTACTTTGACAAATTCTGAATCGGTTCTTATCCACTGTCATGTGTTTAGTTAAAATAGACTTAAGGTCAAGTTTTAGAATTGAGCTGTCAATACCGCCTAAATAGGTTTATGGACTACTGTTGGTTTTTGACAATGATATTTTTACAACATCTGATGGCTACTATAGAGTTGTTTAGACTCTGAAATTTATTACAACAGATTATTTTATATATTACTTTTTTATCTCAATATATAGAAGATATAATAAAATTTTAATATGTATCGAATAGAGAATTTTACGTTCTTTAAGACTAATAATAAAAAAAATATATTTAGATTTTTTTAAAGATACTACTACTTCCGGTACCAAAACCAACTCTTCTCATTAATGTTAGATTGAGGAATCCGTAGTCAAAAAGGTCTGTAGTCTTATAAAATTTGAGAAATCGTGTCTCCAACAACCTCACACACACACACATCCACACACACACACACACACACACACACACACACACACACACACACACACACACAGACATCATTGTAAAAATGTTCAAATCGGATTCTATGGACCTGAAATCGTGCTTTTTCAATAAAATATGGAAATGCGATTTTTAGCATGAATCCAATACCTCTCTTAGTAAGAGGTAAAAATGATAAAACAATTTCTTTTTATATTACGGACGAAATTTAACTGGTCGTTTATAACACGGAACCTAGGGTTTATAACTATAAGCAAGCGTCTTTAAACAAAGTATTTTACTAAAGGATTCCAAAATCTTTGATCTGTGGCTTACTGATACCATTTAAATTAGATATGCTGAGCAGATAGAAAATGATGTGTTCACTATTATTATTTATATCGCGTATAGTAAGGATACCAAGAGAACAAAATATAAAATACGAACAAAATTTCTCTAAAATAAAGAATATTTAATTTAGAGATATATAAAAATACAATCAAATCAACAAAACAATAAAAGTAAAATGAATGTTTTTACAGTGATCACAGAAGAGAAACATGAGAGGAAGATAATTCCATTCAGTGCCAATCGTGGCCGCTTAATCCAGCACCGAATCCTCCAAGTCCACCGTCATGTCCCCCAAATCCACCATCATGGCCGCCGAATCCACCAACTCCAGAATCATGGCCGCTGAACCCAGAGAGTCCAGAGTCATGGCCACCGAAGCCAGAGAGTCCAGAGTCATGGCCACCGAAGCCAGAGAGTCCAGAGCCGAAAGAAGACAGGTCTTCGCTGCCATGGTCGTGTCCCTTGATGAACACAGGCACGGGCTTCTTGACAATAACTGGCTCTGGGATGTGCACGGGCACCTTCTTGTAGACGGGCACGGGGTAGGGCTTGGGCACATGCACTGGAACTTTGACGGGGTACGGCACCTTCACAGGCACTTTCACCGGCACGGCCACGTGCTTCTCAACGGTATACGGCACTGGTTTGTCCACGTGGACGGGGTAGGGCTTGGGCACTGGCACGGGGTACGGCTTGTCGACAGGGACTTTCACCTCCACGGGGTACGGCACTGGGACCTTCTTCTCCACGTGCACCGGGTACGGCTTAGGGACAGGAACGCCGACTTTCTTGGTGATGGTGAAATGATTGTGCACGGAGGATCCCAAGTCAATGGGGCCGTGATGGGATAGGTCAGAGCCAGAGCCGAAGCCGCTGTCCAGGCTCAAACCGGAGTCGAAGCCGTGGCTGAAACCTTCATCGAAGATACCACGCTTCTGCCCTTTCTTGGCCTCCTCAGCCGCTAAAGCAGCGGACAGAGCTAGCAGAACGACAAATAGCTGCAAATAATGTGAACAATTTTAATATTAATATATAAGTAAATAATACATGTTATTAGTTTCTAAATTCCTACCGTGGTGTTCTTCATGATGTGAATGGAACTAGTGATCACTGAACACTGAAGACAGCTGTGCTCGTTTTGTATTTATAGCTGTCAGAAAATAATTACTCTGGAACTAATTATTTTCCGAAATAACTTTCATATGCTCGTATACACGTAAATTCATTAATACATTATTCTATAGGTACTATATTAACATTATTACATATTTACTTAAACGTATAAACATTTAATAAATATTTCTTGTAAAAATATAAATAAATAATCAATCATAATAAAAATTATACCTCATTGCTGCACATGTGCAAAATTTCGTAATGAAAATTTATATCAACTGAGAGAATATTTATAAATTTTCTATAGATTTATAATGATATAGTGTTTGTACTGCATTAAATAACTTCTCAAATATATTATTATTATTATATTTATCTAGATGTCTATATGATTGATTGTTTATTGTTTGTGGACATAAACCTATCTTAAGTTCTGCTTATCGATAAAACGTAAAATATTATTGATATACTCGTATTGAATTAATCAACTTGTATTCTACCTTATTCTAATATGGATAGATTTTGGTGTAAATCAGATAAGTGGAAATGGCACTTTCCTTGAAGCTCAAAATAGTTTTTCTTCGAAAAATACCTTTAAATGTTATTTTTTCGAGATTTATATTTTTATAAAAATTAAATTTTCTACAAGTTTGCATTAATATTTTTTGTATATATTTTATGGATAAATTTATAAAATTATGTATATAGTTTTAATCCCGGAGCCTACGCTTTAAACACAACTCCATGGTTACACAGTTCAGATTTCAAATGTATGTAACGAGCACATGTATGTCATTGTCAACAATCTAATCATTTCAAATTAATAATAGTAACGTATTAAAAATAAAATAGTAAATAGAACAATAATTATATGGAAAGGAACTTAAAACAGTTTCCAGGCTAAATAAATATGTAGGTATATAGATAAGTATTTAAATAAATAAAAATTTAATTAAACGGGAAGTATTGTGTTGGCCATCTCAGATTTTTTCTTCTTGTGGTATCTCCTATAGGCCTAATCCACTTAATGTACTTATTATATAGTAGCGCTAACACCTCTAGAAATGCAGCGATTAAATTATCATTATTATATAGCTTTTGACAGGCCTCGTGAACCTCTAGTGATATTAAATTTCGCAAGAAGAATAATTATTATTACCTAATCGTCCTAATATTAATAATAAATAGTTTTATTTATTAACAAATGATAACTACGTTTATTATTGCAATTGTTTCTTATAAAAACACATCGTATAAATTTTTATATATTTGGAATTACGAATAATTTTTTTTTAAAAAATTGTTACAATAAAATGATCAATTTGTTATCGCAGCCTACCTAATGTGGATTTCCAGGATAATTATTCATAATTTTTGTATTTTAGTTCAATAAAAATGCACTTCAAGCATATCGCTGAATTCGTAACGTAAATTCTATATATATAAAAATATTTAGGCGTCCCGTTTGAAATATGAAAGTTGATGTCACTTCCGGTTAAACCGGAAGCGCTACCATCATGCCAAATACCGTGATTTGTGATCCCCTAAGCTTAGTTAACAAATGAAACATGAAAATTAACAAATAATTATAAATAAAATAGTTGAATGGCGCCGTTCTTCAGTCTCACCCTACAGGATTCTTTTTAATAGCCATCCGATATATTTCAATATATGTATCTAAGATGGTCTCTCGGCACGTCAGATTGCAGTAAAAAATTGATAATCAACTCACCAGAAGTTGAACTTATTTTTTGCGAGTCACATATATTTTATTTTATTTTATTTTAGGCTGGCGCAGTAATTAAAAAATTCATCGCACTTAATCAAAATTTGAAGTCGAGAAATATTTGGTACCATATGAATTATGCTACATATATTTTTTTCTCAAATGATTAACCAAGCATACATATATGTATGTCCGGAGTAAAAGTGTGGAACAGTTGGTATATATAGTCAGAATTTGTGTTACTGATTATCATTCGATCATTACCTAGCCTTCTTCACTCACCATGAATTCGTTTGTAAGTATAAACTAATAGAGAAATAATTTGAAAAATGATAAAAAGAAAACAAGGTATGTATTTGGTATTTATATGCTTTTTATTTTCAGAATGTAGTCGTGCTATTAGCCGTAGCGACCGTAGGTCGTTGTGGAGTAATCAGCTCTGGTGATTACGGTTTAGGGGGTGGTTATGGAGGCGGATACGGCGGTGGTTACGGAAGCGGCCATGGTGGCGGCGACGGAGGTTTCGGCGGCGGACTCGGAGGAGGTTTAGGAGGAGGCTTCGGTGGAGGTCTAGGAGGCGGTCTTGGTGGTGGTCTTGGTGGTGGTGGTGGTGGAGGTGGCACTAGCGTCAACACCATCACCGAGACGGTGGCAGTACCAGTGCCCCAGCCGTACCAAGTGACTGTCACTCGACCTGTGGCTGTGCCTGTGTCCGTGCCCGTGCCTGTATCCGTGCCACGCGCAGTGCCCGTATCCGTGCCGCAGCCCTATACCGTCACTGTCCCCAGGCCCTACCCCGTCACTGTGACCAGGCCCGTGCCAGTACCAGTGCCCCAGGAAATCCCAGTACCACAAGCACAACCCTACGCTGTGCCCGTGCCGCAGCCCTACCCAGTCACCATCACTCAGGCCGTGCCTGTTAGAGTGCCACAGACCGTCGTCGTGCCCGTCGCTCAACCTGTCTTCGTAGGCGGCGGTGGCGCCGGAGCTGGTGCTGGAGGTATTGGAGGCGGCCTTGGAGGTATTGGAGGTGGTCTTGGAGGTGGATTCGGAGGTGGTTATGGAGGCGGCTACGGCGGTGGACACGGACTCTCCGGTTATGGAGACGCCAGTAGTTACAGCAGCTTCAGCTACAAACATTAAGTTTCCATTTTCACCTACATACTGTTATCGAATGATGTACTGTTTTATTTTGTTCCTTTTTCAATAAATAAAAAATTCAAAATAATTCATTGTATTTTTATTTCTGAACCAACTTATATATCAATAAATAATAATGATATTCAAATAGTTTTATAATGGGTTCATAAATAAATTTTATATTGCTTTTTATGAAACTGTACAAAGATATGTCGATTAATGAAAACCCGATGTGAAAATTCTTTATATTAAGCAAGATATGATTTTTTAATGTTTTACAACGAGTTCATGACATCACCGCTGTTTGAACAGTGGCACTGAATCAGTGTTCATCATGATAGCTGATATTATATATAATATAAAAATTATATTTTACATATTGTAGCTTTTAATTTATATTAATGAAGCTTAATACAAATGAAACTTTTTTTTTAATTTTGTGGTATTTACTTGGTATTTAGATAACAGTGGCGCTAGTGTTGTAAACCAGAACTGCCAATGGGCAGAGCATTGTGGAATTATAAGCGGGATTCTCAGCTTTAATATTTGTCGTCAATAGAATCAAATCGACACCCGTCGTATCATAAACTGTTTAATTCGTTATAACTTTATACCTAAGAATGTTTTTTTTAAATTATGGTGCTTTACTACTCAATAATCAGTTTATTTTTATTTTATTTCTCTCAAAATACAAATTGTAATTTGTGTAAAAATACAATAAAAGATACGAGATCTTCACAACCATAAGAAATAGAAATTAAAATGTACTTAAAAATTTCAATATCAGATTTTTATTTGATACTTGAATACATTTACTTTTTACCTCAGAGGGGTATTGGATTCATGCTAAAAATCGCATATCCAGATTTTATTGAATAAGCACGATTTAAGGTGCACAGAATCCGATTTTAACATTTTTACAATGATGTGTGTGTGTGTGTGTGTGTGTGTGTGTGGATGTGTGTTAGGTTGTTGGAGACACGACTTCTCAAATTCTATAAGACTAAAAACCTTTTTGACTACGGATTCCTCATTCTAATATTAATGGGAAGAGTTGAATAGGTTTTGGTATCAAATGGAAAACCGGAAGTAGTAGTATCTTAAAAAAAAAATCTAAATATAATTTTTTTGATTTTTTTATTATTAGTCTTTGAACGTACAATTCTCTATTCGATACATTATAAAAATTTATTATATCTTCTATATATTGAGATAAAAAAGTAATATATAAAATAATCTGTTGTAATATATTTCAAAGCCTAAACAACTCTATAGTAACCATCAGATGATTGTAAATGACAGAAAAATGTCATTGTCAAAAACCAACAGTAGTTTCATAAACCTATTCGGGCGGTATTGGCAGCTCAATTCTAAAACTTGACCTTAAGTCTATTTTAACTAAACACATGACAGTGGATAAGAACCGATTCAGAATTTGTCATAGTACGAATATGGTTTTATATAGATTCTAGCTGAAAATAAATCTTAGATACTCTTTTTTGGCAACATAGTAGTAAAACGTCAAATTACGGTTTTACGTTAAATGAAGAAGTTTAACTGCCATTATTGAAGATTTTTTCTGAGATATTGGTAAGTTTACTATTTCTTGTTATATAACAATAATAACAATTAAATATTTAAAATTATAGCTATATACATATATGTATTATTTGTTACAGAATGAGTTAAAATTATGTGAGCGTGATTTAATTTTTTTTTTAATTCACTTGCAAATAAAAAGTTACTTATAGTTGTTGTTATGGAGTTTAATAATGACAGCTTGAAACGTCAAAATTGAATAAAAATATGTATGGTACTATATGATTTTAATTTAGTAGATTTGTTATTTAATGTATTAGACTCACAAAAATTACATAACGAAACGTTAAAATCGCCGTCAAGTAAATATGGACTGATACTCAATTTTTTTCCATTCTCCGTAACCTGTCCCATGGCCTTCATCATAACTTAGCATTTTCAATATTGCCCCTGAATTGACGACAGTGTAGAAATATCCAGTCCATACTTATTTGATGGCAAGTATAATAAATGTTTACTTCCACACAGCTGATTTTAGTACAAATGTTAACGTGACGTGCACGTACTCTATAAAATAATATGTATACCATTAATATTTATATCAGTGTTTATATTACAAAATAATGCGCCCAGTCAGTCTACAGTGTGTGAAATATAGTCGTTCCGCGAAACAACCGATTTAGGTCATCAATACTAAACTTTATAGCTAATTGATATCAGACAGGATCGTTTTATGTTGTGATTGTTGCCAATAATGCGAGTCAAAGTAATAGGTATTTATGTATTAAGGGCATAATTAAAAAATTGTAGTATTCGAGCTTTAATTTTCCCGAGTACTATACTCTTGATTATGCCCGTAGTACATACAACGTTTTATTTTATTTTGGTTCTTGAAATTCAAGGATACAATAGGTATATTTGAATATTCGATGTGCTGGCGTTGCGAATTTTAAGTATGTTGTGGTTTCTATGTAATTTGTTGGTGTTGCTATAATATGTATAACGATAATGCGCTGTAAGGATTACCTCATTTATATAATGTAGCGGTAAAGAAAATACTATACTTTTCTGCTCCAAAAATAGGCTATCAAATTAGCTACAGATTCCTGACTTCGCCGAGATAACGCCTTCGGCATTGTTTCAGTGCTCAAATTAACACGAAAATATTACAAAATCTTTTTTTTTCAGAAGCACCGATTTCAATCAAAAATTGATATAAACATACAATCAAATTGTCAACCGTAAATCATACCAACATAAGCATCGAATAAAGTTGTGTTTAGTCCTAATTCACAATGGCCCGTACTACGATCACGGTTTTAACTAAAACACTGTATTAAAAAATGTCAAATTCAAATTTCAACATTTAATTTTGCATGTATGTTTGAAGATCGATTTTTAAAAAAATATTTGTTTGAATACAAACTATGTTCTGCTTTTAAATCATATTTTGATAAATTCGATATTATTTATTATTGTTATTAAATAATGATATCTGACACTTCTTAAAACAGCGTTTTAGTTAAAACCGTGATCGTAGTACGGGCCATTGAGGGTAAGCATAAGAAATAGGTAAGAAAATACATAAACCTAAAGCTGAACCAAATATTCTCAATTCACAATGCCAATACGTATTAATTACACTTATGTAGTTACATAATTGCATAAGGGCCACGTAACAAAAAACGTAAAGTTAAAATCAGCTCAACTGTATGTAAAAATTACGTATAATTAAATATGACATGATATCTGTCATTATCCTTTTGATTTTTACCTTTAAATATTTTTTATTAATTAAATACATATAATATTGGTTTTCATTATATTAAGTATTAAGTAAGATACAAGTTGCAATTAAGCCTAATTGCAAGATACAAGTTGCAATTAAGCCTTTTTTGCAAGATAAAACTTGCAATTATAAATATTTTTCTTTCATGTCCTTCCTACGCCTTTGTACATACTAAAAGTAAATTTGGTTGTCAAAGTTTTAAAAATAATTCATATTTTCCGAAAATATTTCAAACATTTGGAATTTTTAGTATTTCATTTTTTTCGCAAGTTGACGTAAATCGGCATCGTGGAACGACCATACTTATTACACTGGTTACGTAATTGAAATAATATTATTGACCTCCCGCTTCCCTTGGTAAGGGAGGTATAGGGATCGTGCTAAAAATCGCATATCGAGATTTTGGTAAATGACCACGTTTTAAGGTCCCTAGAATCCATTTTTAACATTTTCACGGTGATGTCTGTGTGTGTGTGTATGTATGTATGTATGTGTGTGTGTGAGTGTGTGTGTGTATATAT
Organism: Harpalus rufipes; assembly: GCA_951394225.1. Taxonomy (NCBI): domain Eukaryota; kingdom Metazoa; phylum Arthropoda; class Insecta; order Coleoptera; family Carabidae; genus Harpalus; species Harpalus rufipes. The sequence goes on from OX596289.1 coordinate 16,622,020, forward strand.
ATGTGTGTGTGTGTGTGTGTGTGTGTGTGTGTGGATCCTCTTTAAGCTCTAACTCAATTACTATCATTCAGAAAGTTTTAAAACCATGTATTTCTACCTTATTCTAATATGAAAATAACTGATTAGATTTTGGTGGCAATCGGATAACCGGAAATGGCAGTTTACTTGAAGCTCAAGATAGTTTTTCTTCAAAAAATACCTTTAAATGTAATTTTATCTCAATTTGTTATTATAAAAATTAAAGATTATTCCATTTTCTACAAGTTTGCTTTAATACTTTTTCTATATATTGTATGGATAAATTTATAAAGTAATATAAAAATTATATACATAGGTAAATGGCGGGAGGTCCTGTGTTGGTCACATCAGATTTTTATTTTTACCTTTCTCTACAGTTATTTGTGGTTTCCAGCTTTACCTTTACAGTTTTCAAATAAACTTTATAAACTTTTCTCTGTAAAATGTAAATTTCTCATATGCTACTGAACTTAACCTCATATATTGATACTGCATTTATATGCTCAATCGTAATGGACGGTTTTTATTAGTTTGTCATGAGTTTCGACATGAGTGAATCAACCATTACCTAACATTAAAACATAAGAGAAATGACTCCCCAAGTGTTATAAGGAATTGCAATTCCGATAATATTAAGATGATGGAGAAAGAGCTACTAGGTACGTACTCCAATACCGGTACTGCTTCAGATTCAGGAGAATATTGGAAGACTCCAAATCAAGGATGACCGTGTTAAATTAAACAGTGCCGCAAGGAAGCGCTTCAAGTGGCTTATCAAAAACTGGCGCAAATAACTTAATTCGTCCTTCCCGAAAAGCAAGACAGACTTTAAACGACCAAATCCTGAAGTTAGTTAAAGGCCAGACCTAAGACCTAAAGCCAACAGAATAGGGGATCCTAAAGAGGAAAGAGGAAGGGTCAGCATCACACTTAATTCTGTGAATTGACTGAACTGTAATTGAAAGCCACAAAAAAGCTGAAGATCAGATATAAGTTTGGACAAATTACCTTGAGGTAAAAAGGTTACAAACCTAACAAGAAGTGTGCAGAGAAAGGTAAGATGCTCTTATAAGTGGAGAATCAGAAACTGCAGCCTCATCAGCAATAACTAACATTGTGGCCACAACTGCCTCTCCTCTAAATATCAGGGTAACACCATCATCTAAACCATCAAAATCCATCGGAATCACCGACAAAGAGAAACAAATTCTTGGCTAAAGTCAACATACTCCAGATAAGGCATTGTAAAACTACCTCCTATATGCTGAACAACATATTCACCACCACAAACAATGGTATAGTGTCCATACAAGAGCCTTATAATTATGGACGAGTAGAAACAAGTTTTACTACACCTATGGTAAGCTCACTTGCAGTCATAAAGATGCCTCTCCACGAGCAGCATTGCTCATTAAATCATCTATTAAAAACATACCCGTATCTCAATTCAAGCAGATTGCCCACACCCAGCAATGGGAAATATGTCGTAATGGCATATATTATTATTATTTCTATTCATATCTATTTTACATTCTCACTTAAATATGCAAACATGCAAAAAGTCACACAACTGCATAGAATGCAATCGAAAATTGACGCCTTTGGGGCATTTGCCATTCCACAAATACAGAAAGACATATACCCTGACGTCAGTTCAGGTTGCATCCAAAATCTGATTGTGGAGCCCCATTTTACAATCTCACTAAAAAATACAAACACACAACTGCATAAGACAAGGTATCAGCTTAGATTACGACCTAAACTTGTTATCGGCACGTATGCTATATTCTCACTAAACAATTCAAGTATTAACTAAAGACAAACTGCATGGATTCGTTTCATATGTATATATGGTCACATGTAATCTTTTTAGACCTCTTACATATACATGTATGTTACATACGTACATAAATACAAACATTAACACTTATGAAATAGTAAACATTTACTTACTTTTACGAACACAATGCTATCAATTGATCATGTAGTCGTTGATTATTTACATCCATATCCATCTCATTTTCCTTGTGCACAAATATAAGAAGCAGCTATTATTTCATAAACTAATAAACAAATAGAAATAATTCAAGAAATATTCTCGTATTTGCTAAATTCATTCGCGGTCACAAATCTTTGTCACTTTCTTACAGAGAATACAAAATTGAATTATCCATAGTAACACCTATTCATTGTAAGGTATTATTAGAATATTTTTATTGTTAAACTATAGCAACGTTATAAATAATTGTATCTATGAACCATGATATGTATTGTTTATAAATGTCAAAATTGTATGTCGTGTGGAAAATGTCAAAATTTATATTTAAACATTGTGAATTTGTTTTATAACTGAAGACGCCTTTGAGGCATTTTCCATTCCATAAATGCTAAAAGACAAATGATATGGGATCCTAAATTTTTTGTGGGGTCCCATTTTACATGATAAATTATCAACATGGATTTGATTACAAAGAGATATATTCGACGTGTTATGTGTTCACGGCAAAACGATGCGCATCGACAAGTGTGCCATAGTCGTAAGCGAGAGAAATTGAAAATCAAATTATATACATCAATTTGTAAAAAGATTCATTCACCTGTGTCATCGTTTTAAACGACAAAATTTTTTTACGACATTTATTCCATATTATAATTTAGGCAAGCGACATCGACGAATCTATACGTGGCTTATGCCATTTATTTTGTCACAAGGAATCATTATAGTTCCCAGCCACAAGGCAGGTGCTGATCTAATGAAAATATTTCTATTTTAAAAGGTAAATTATTTTAAATTAATTTCTGTATGTTATATATATATATATATATATATATATATATATATATATATATATATATATATATATATATATTTCTGCACATGATCTTTAGATATTTTGATTATAGAGAACAAAATATTCCGAGATATGTAAATGTCGCTTATTACAATGTCGAATGTGGCATTCATTAAGTCGTAAGCGACACTTGCTTATCCTTAAAATATAGGGCTTTTTCAATCCACTTGTGTGAACGTATTCTTCTTTTTAATTTAAAATACGGTAACATTCAGTTCAAATTAACTTTTACGATGAATCTCGTAATTAAGTTGTTAAAATTATATTTCTGTATCTTGTACGATTTTATAATAAAACATAACTAAAAGATAAATGTCGCTTATGTCATTTTGTTTCTTGCAGTTTGCGTATTATGTCTTTCTACCATCGTAGATTATCATAAGATCGCCGCCAGTACAACGAGTCATTGTCTCTGCTCCATGAGCACCAAATAGTGCGAACCGCGTCTGTGGTTACTTGATGTGTTGGCCGACTTCTGACGATGGCTTCATTGGAGTTGACTCAGAAGTTGTAAGTTGTAAACTGGTGAAATTAGACGTAACTTTGTAATTTTTATTATGTTGTTTCACGCAGAAATTCGCAATTTGCTTTTTGCAGTTTGCACTTTTATGAAATGACTTTAGTCAAAGTATCTATCGGTAGATGCCTATACAGGCTTTGTAATTTTTATTATTTTTTTTATTCATTCATTATATTTACAAAATTATTCAATCCTGTGTATCATGTACAAATTCCATACATAAATTTTCTTGAAAAATATTATATACATATTTCCAATAAAATTATTTCATAAACAAACTATAAAATTGCCCTTGATACTGACATCTTCTTCTTTAGCTTTTCCTATTCGTTGGGTTCGCAATTTTTTATTTTCTTTTTTTTCACTGTTTTGCGTGTCGTCCTCATTCACTTCCTTTTCTTTCAAGTCTTCCGCAATATAGTCCTTCCATCTTATATTTGGTCTTCCTCTTTTTCTTCTACCTTCTATTACTAAGCTATTCTTCCTCTAATATATTCTTCATCTCTCCTCATGACAAGTTCAAATCAATGTAATCGTCTCTCTTGTATCTTTCTAGAAACTTCTATCACTGGAGCCATTACCCTTATTCTTTCATTGCTTGTTCTATCTTTGTCACATTCATTTACTTTTTATTGATACAGGCAGGTGCTGATCTAATGAAAATATTTCTATTTTAAAAGGTAAATTATTTTAAATTAATTTCTGTATGTTATATATATATATATATATATATATATATATATATATATATATATATATATATATATATATTTCTGCACATGATCTTTAGATATTTTGATTATAGAGAACAAAATATTCCGAGATATGTAAATGTCGCTTATTACAATGTCGAATGTGGCATTCATTAAGTCGTAAGCGACACTTGCTTATCCTTAAAATATAGGGCTTTTTCAATCCACTTGTGTGAACGTATTCTTCTTTTTAATTTAAAATACGGTAACATTCAGTTCAAATTAACTTTTACGATGAATCTCGTAATTAAGTTGTTAAAATTATATTTCTGTATCTTGTACGATTTTATAATAAAACATAACTAAAAGATAAATGTCGCTTATGTCATTTTGTTTCTTGCAGTTTGCGTATTATGTCTTTCTACCATCGTAGATTATCATAAGATCGCCGCCAGTACAACGAGTCATTGTCTCTGCTCCATGAGCACCAAATAGTGCGAACCGCGTCTGTGGTTACTTGATGTGTTGGCCGACTTCTGACGATGGCTTCATTGGAGTTGACTCAGAAGTTGTAAGTTGTAAACTGGTGAAATTAGACGTAACTTTGTAATTTTTATTATGTTGTTTCACGCAGAAATTCGCAATTTGCTTTTTGCAGTTTGCACTTTTATGAAATGACTTTAGTCAAAGTATCTATCGGTAGATGCCTATACAGGCTTTGTAATTTTTATTATTTTTTTTATTCATTCATTATATTTACAAAATTATTCAATCCTGTGTATCATGTACAAATTCCATACATAAATTTTCTTGAAAAATATTATATACATATTTCCAATAAAATTATTTCATAAACAAACTATAAAATTGCCCTTGATACTGACATCTTCTTCTTTAGCTTTTCCTATTCGTTGGGTTCGCAATTTTTTATTTTCTTTTTTTTCACTGTTTTGCGTGTCGTCCTCATTCACTTCCTTTTCTTTCAAGTCTTCCGCAATATAGTCCTTCCATCTTATATTTGGTCTTCCTCTTTTTCTTCTACCTTCTATTACTAAGCTATTCTTCCTCTAATATATTCTTCATCTCTCCTCATGACAAGTTCAAATCAATGTAATCGTCTCTCTTGTATCTTTCTAGAAACTTCTATCACTGGAGCCATTACCCTTATTCTTTCATTGCTTGTTCTATCTTTGTCACATTCATTTACTTTTTATTGATACAGACATTTGTCAATTTGAATTATTTGAATATATTAGCAGTTTCCATGGGTAGCATAGTTGGCTGATTTATGAAGTTTAATATCTTTATAAAATGCAATCAAATCGTTTAGAGAATAATATATTCTTTAAAATTTATAATAACATTAAATGTCAATAAATGATATTAACTGCGTTTTATCAAGAAAAACTGTTAAAAGTTGCAAATGAGGGTACTTCCAATTGACCAATTATAAACAAAATCTTATCACGTCTGCATATGGATCTAAACTCGAAGAATATGAAAAAAATATAATTTTTGGAATCGTACTATTGGAGTTATGCGATCCGAAACGATCGTCGCATACACACACGCATACACACACACACACACACACACACACACACACACACACACACACACACATACATACTTACAGACATCATCGTAAAAATAGTAAATTCGTATTATAGATAAACTTAACATAATTCGCGAATCAATTAAAGCAAAACTAAAAACTTTTGTAGCCTACGTAATAATTCAGTACATAAGAACAAATAACAAACGTAAATAAAACGAAATTACAATTTAGGTATGAAAGAGTAAGTAAATTTGACACAGTACACGATGAGATCGGCTCCCTCTAAGGTGGTGAAGGACGAATTCGCTATCTGGAACAATATCGAACAATATTTTTTAACAACCATTTCTAATGCAAAATCGATATTAGATAGTTTTGATGTACTTGAGCCATTGCACAATCCACAGATATCAGAATGAGGTGTTAAATTAAATTAAATTTAAAAGTTTACATATCCAAATTCCAAATAGAGTTAAACTTACCGACCCAAATTATATATCTGACCAAGTAAACATGTTGTTAGGTACGAAAGTATTCTAGCATGTACTGGAATCAGATCTTATGAAATTAGGCAAATCACTGCCAATCAATCTTACAAAAAACTAAGTTTGGTTGGATTATAACGGGTTCTATACCACACGTGACAAATAGCATGTTTTGTAATTTTAGTGAAACTGAAATGAAAGTTGACATTATTGACATACAAGAACAACTAACTAAATTTTGAACCGTTGAAGTCTGCTCATTCGAACCGGCTCGTTCGAATGAAGATGTAATTTGCGAAAATCACTTTGGCGAAACAACTACGCGCGACGACACATGTAGATTCGTAGTAAGAATCCCGTTAAAACATTCAGTCAGTAAACTAGGAGAGTCACGGTAACAAGCACTTTCGCAATTTTATTCTTTAGAAAAACAATTAGATTCAAACTCGCAATTTAAAACCCTTTATAATGACTTCATGAAAGATTACTTAGACACGGGCCATATTCGCCAAGTTTCGTCTCTAAAAAACGATAAAACAATCTCTTTTTATACTACGGATGAAATTTAATTGGTCGTTTATAAAACCGAACTAACGGTTTATTACTATAAGCAAGCTGTCCTATGCGCCTTTAAACAAAGTATTTTACTAAGGGATTCCAAAATCTTTGATCTGTGGCTTACTGATACCATTTAAATTAGATATGCTGAGCAGATAGAAAATGATGTGTTCACTATTATTATTTATATTGCGTATAGTAAGGGTACCAAGAGAACAAAATATAATATACGAACAAAATTTCTCTAAAATAAAGAATATTTAATTTAGAGATATATAAAAATACAATGAAATCAACAAAACAATAAAAGTAAAATGAATGTTTTTACAGTGATCACAGAAGAGAAACATGAGAGGAAGATAATTCCATTCAGTGCCAATCGTGGCCGCTTAATCCAGCACCGAATCCTCCAAGTCCACCGTCATGTCCCCCAAATCCACCATCATGACCGCCGAATCCACCAAGTCCAGAATCATGCCCGCTGAACCGAGAGAGTCCAGAGTCATGGCCACCGAAGCCAGAGAGTCCAGAGTCATGACCACCGAAGCCAGAGAGTCCAGAGCCGAAAGAAGACAGGTCTTCACTGCCATGGTCGTGTCCCTTGATGAACACAGGCACGGGCTTCTTGACAATAACTGGCTCTGGGATGTGCACGGGCACCTTCTTGTAGACGGGCACGGGGTAGGGCTTGGGCACATGCACTGGAACTTTGACGGGGTACGGCACCTTCACAGGCACTTTCACCGGCACGGCCACGTGCTTCTCAACGGTGTACGGCACAGGCTTGTCCACGTGGACGGGGTAGGGCTTGGGCACTGGCACGGGGTACGGCTTGTCGACAGGGAATTTCACCTCCACGGGGTACGGCACTGGGACCTTCTTCTCCACGTGCACCGGATACGGCTTAGGCACAGGAACGCCGACTTTCTTGGTGATGGTGAAGTGATTGTGCACGGAGGATCCCAAGTCAATGGGGCCGTGATGGGATAGGTCAGAGCCAGAGCCGAAGCCGCTGTCCAGGCTCAAACCGGAGTCGAAGCCGTGGCTGAAACCTTCATCGAAGATACCACGCTTCTGCCCTTTCTTGGCCTCCTCAGCCGCTAAAGCAGCGGACAGAGCTAGCAGAACGACAAATAGCTGCAAATAATGTGAACAATTTTAATATTACTAAGTTAATAATACATGTTATTAGTTTCTAAATTCCTACCGTGGTGTTCTTCATGATGTGAATGGAACGAGTGATCACTGAACACTGAAGACAGCTGTGCTCGTTTTGTATTTATAGCTGTCAGAAACTATTTACTCTGGAACTAATTATTTAATAACTTTCATATGCTCGATGCTCGTATACACGTAAATTCATTAATACATTATTCTGTAGGTACTTTATTAAAATTATTACATGTTTACTTAAACGTATAAACATTTAATAAATATTTCTTGTAAAAATATAAATAAACGTACGGAAGAGGAATACGAAAGAATTATAATTTTTGGAATTGTAGTATTGGAGTTATCGAAGGAGAAATTTTCGTCAGACATTGACACACACACACACACACACACACACACACGTACAGACATCATCGTAAAAACAGTAAATTCGTATTCTAGGGACTCTAAAACGTGCTTATTTATTAAAAACTCACCATCAAATTTTGACCAAAAACAATACCGTCTCAATAAAATTAAAATTTCGTTCATTTTCTTGTGTTAACGTGCAATAAAGTTATTTTATATCGTACTATAATTTTTTTCACAAGATTTTTTTTTAAGATGGGGTAATGCATCATTAGATTAGGGCGTAGGGGTACCATGACTGAAAAAGTTAAGAACAAGTGATTTTCTAGGACGGTAAGGAAGGCATCTCTGGAAATTCCTCTTTCACACCAATGGAAAACACCCGTAAAACTATGGCAGAGAATTGGCTTAATTTATCGTAGACTGTTGCAATGCTGACTGCGAAGATTTCTATGAATAGCTAAGCTACAAGGTCCGAATCTTGGTCCGCATATCTACATACCCGTCTTAGGTGTCTTCAGAAATAAAAATAAAATGGATAATATGCCGTGATGATATATTAATTAAAATTATTTATTTACAATTATCGTAAGTTTTTTATTTGATTGAGCCGTCGTCTCTTTGGTCGCCAACGTGGCCGTCGTCATAGTAGAATAATGCATTGCTGTGTTTACTTATAAGCAGAGCTGGGCAAATTACTTTCAAAAAGTAATTGAGTACAATTACAATTACTTTAACCAAAATATACTCAAATTACTAATTACTTTTGCATTGTAATTGACATTTTAATTACTTTTTCAATTACTTTACTAAAAAAAATTGACAAAAGTTTGTATATCGAAAGTATGAAAAAAATCGAGAAAAATAAGAATTCAAAAATAACAGAAATTATTTTTATTAAAATATTCTAGGCGGCCATGTGAAAATAAACAGACATTTAATTGTAACATGTTGACCGAGTTTATTTTTAATCACAAAATTTAAATTAAATGTTCACATAGCCACCTATAATATTTGAATAAAAATAATTTCTAATATTTGTCAATAATAGATTTGTTCCAACATACAATCAAATCAGTCCGACGCATGCGCAGTATTCAAATGAGAACGCCATTTTAATACTACGCTTTTTTCGGACAGGTCCATACTGATTTAATTGTATGTTGGAACAAACCTTATATCCTTTTTCTCGATTCTTTTCTTACTTTTGATGTACAAACTTTTACATTATTGAAAAGAGAAAAAATGGCAGTTTTAAATTAAAATAAAATAATTATAGGTTGCTATTTAAAAAATAAAAGTTAATAGTCGTACCTAGCAAACCTGATTTTATAAAAAAAATACCTACATCTGCTATCAAATAGTATATTTAAGTAAAAATAAAACTTTCATATGAGTCTTTTTTCTATTACTTATAATAAATATACAGGGTGTCCCTTAACTTGGTGCACAAACTTTAAGGGCATATAATACTGATCAAAATGAGTAAAAAAAGCTCAGTCAAAATGTGTCCGATCTTTAATAGTTTCCCAGATATAACGCAGTGAAAAATGAGTTTTTACGAGATTTACCTTTGCTATCTCAAAAACTATAAGAATTACGATTTTGATTAATTGAGACTTTTTGTTTACCTTTGAGAGGTAATCTTAGATGGCCTTTTGTTATTTTATAAAAATCAAAAGTGAAATGTTGTGGCGACCTTGGTCAATATTTAATTTTCATATAACTACGTAACTATAAGAAATTGAGAAAAATGTTTCATATAAAATTTTATTGTTTTTTATAGTCTTTTTACTGACATAGACAAAATTTTATTCGATCGTTATCTTTGTCAGTTTTTCTTAGATTTTTCGCTTTTCTCGGAAACAGTTGAAGATCATTCCTATGTTGATGAAGCTTTTTTATTCATTTTGGTCAGTACTATATGCCCTTAAAGTTTTTGCTCGAAGTTAAGGGACACCCTGTATTAAAAGTGTGGGCATCTTCCCAGATTCATTCTGTATATATATATGTCTATATGGTTATTAAAAATACTTTATAGTGATTTATATAAAGACATTGCAAATTCGTTGAAAAGTATATTATTACTACTAGAATTCAGAAAAAAGAATAAATTATAACTTAAGTAAAAAGTAAAAGTCCAAAGTACGTCTTACGTCCCAACGCGCATGACAAGTTGCACTTGTAACCTGTCGTTACAACCACAACGCAGATAAACTACGCTACGCCCGTATCCTGGGGATTCCCTCACTTCTTGGTTCAAAATAGTAATTATTTTTCAAATTTTCAAAAGTAATTGAGTATAATTACTTATTTTTACAATGTAATTAATTACAAATTACAATTTGGGGAAAAGTAATTTAATTAGTAATTAATTACCAAATGTAATTAATTACTGCCCAACTCTGCTTATAAGTAATAATTAGGGACCTGAAACTGAACACGAACTTGAACCGAAAACCCGAATTTATCAGAATTTTTGATAAACTTGAACCGAACCTTTACTTGTCAATGAATCTAAACAGTATTTAAACCGTTTTAAATACAGAATCGGTTAAGATCTATTGAACATGTTATTAAAAACTGTCAATTCAAATTATGATTTTAAATCTGCTAATATCACCATCAATTTTTACCTCTCGCTAAGAGAGGTATTGGATTCATGCTAAAAATCGCATATCCAGATTTTATTGAATAAGCACGATTTAAGGTCCATAGAATCCGATTTTAACATTTTTACAATGATGTCTGTGTGTGTGTGTGTGTATGTGTGTGTGGATGTGTGTGTGTGGATGTGTGTGTGTGTGTGTGTGAGGTTGTTGGAGACACGATTTCTCAAATTCTATAGGACTAAAGACTTTTTTGACTACGGATTCCTCAATCTAACAGTAATGGGAAGAGTTGAATAGGTTCTGGTAACAATTGGACAACCGGAAGTGGTAGTTTCTAAAAAAAATATTTCTAAATATTATTTTTTGAAAATTTGTTACTACAAATATTAAAGATAATTAAATTCTCAATCTGACATATTTAAATTTTTTATATCTCATATAGGTTTGGAGATATTGTATATAATAATATAGAATAATCTGTTGTAATTGTGGTTGTAATAAATCTCGTTGCCAGAAAAACAGTTGCGATATTAATTTTTTTGTAATTGACAAATAAATGCAAAATGTCAGTGTCAGTTCTGGGAGGTATGAGTACATTTAATATATATTATTGTATTATTAATTAAATATTTATTTAAATTGCAGGTATGTCAATATTACATATATTCTTAAGAAATACCGCTAATACCGTCAATGAATTTGAACTATTTCGAACATATTAGAATAGTAGGATAAAATTTCTCATAGAACGAAAGAAGAGAAACAATTTCAATTATTTGTGTGTACAGGAAGTGTTAAATTCGTTACTTATAGGGCGCGAGCAGCCATGTGACTTTGTTGGCCTTGGCAAGCAGATATGAGGATCCGTGTCAGAATGACGGCTAGTAGTTATTTGCATAGATGTCACAATTGTCATATGTCATAATTTTTCATTCAGAATTTCATAATATTCTGTTTATTTGTCATCCATTAGTATGGAATATACTTGTCGAGGAAAATAATCCACATGGATTTGGAAAATCATAATGTTTCGAATGAAAACTTATGATACTTGACACCTATGTATATTACCAGCTGTCATTCTGACACGGGCCCCCATATCTGCTTGCTAAGACCAACAAAGTCACATAAATGCTCGCGCCCTATGCAACATAAAATGAAAATGGCGAGAGGTATTGTGCTGGCCACAACAGATTTTTTGTGCTTGTAATCATTTTCCGCCAACACTCGTAGCCAAAACCAATGAACCGTTATAATTTTCATTTTCTTGAACCAATACTGAACCTGAACCGACATTTATTTCCTGAACCTAAACCGAAACTGGACTATAAATACATTTCGCTTCAGGTCCTTTGAATATATTATTTTATTATGATTAAAAATACTTCCCATATACTAGCCGTGTTCCTTTGGGCTGTGATTCACCATATAAATGATCAAAGTGATCATTATTAAGAAAAAGTATATTTTTTCGTTTCCTATTCGTTATCCCCACTTTCTCATTTTGTGATCACTAGACAACCTTTTCCTTTCCCTTCTGAATCATCCTTTTTGAGTGATCACACGGATTCATTTCACAGCAAATTTAAAAATGGCTGATGATAGGTTTACAACCGTAAAAATTTATCAATGTGGTATTTATTGTATCAAAGGAAATATACTTCATATTCCTTACCAAGAACATTTCTTTTTACTTCTATATGATCCATTTTTATTGCTGACTATAACACTTAACAGTAGATTATTTATAAAATAAGTTAGTGTGCATTGGTGTGCATATGACATTTGACGCTTGGTGGTGTTTATATTATTCTGTTTTCGTGATATAATTTTTAAATCATGACTCAAAAGGATCACGATAAAATACGGCTACTATCAAACAATTTGTGCAATAAAAAGTGTTGTACAAACGCCATTTTCAGTAAAATGGCACCGAAAACCGGTTTGTCGAAAATATCTCCTTACCGGTTAAAAAATTACAAAATTGTTCTAGAGAAAATTTCTAATAATTCATGTCTTTTTAATTTATTTTTTCAGACGAATACTTTTGGCGTACGAGCGTCGCAAATTCAACCGTAACACGTGCATATTTCTGAAAACTCATTTCCACTTTCCACGCCCCCATGAGGTAGAGTAATGGTGCGTTGTTTACCTCCCGCTAGCCTTGGTAAGGGAGGTACACGGATCATGCTAAAAATTACATATCGAGATGGCCACGTTTTAAGGTCCCTAGAATTCAATTTCAACATTTTCACGATGATGTCTGTGTGTATGTGTGCGTGTGTGTGTGTGGATCCTCTGTGCACTCTAACTCAAATACTATCGTTCAGAAAAGTTTGAAACCTTGTATTTCTACCTTATTCTAATATGGATAGATTTTGGTGTACATCAGATAATCGGAAATGGCACTTTACTTGAAGCTCAAAATAATTTATCCTCAAAAAATACCTTTAAATGTTATTTTTTCGAGATTTATGTTATTATAAAAAGTTTAAGATTATTAAATTTTCTACAGGTTTGCATTAATACTTGTATATATTTTATGGATATATTTATAAAATTATTTATAGTTTTAATCCCGGACCCTACGCTTTAAACACAACTCCATATGGTTACGCAGTTCAGATCTCAAATGTATGTAACTGACAGATATATGTCACTGCCAACAAACTAATCATTTCAAATTAATAATAGTAACGTTTTAAAAAGAAAATAGTAAATAGAACAATAATTATATGGAAAGGAACTTAATACAGTTTCCAGCATAAGTAAATATATAGGAATATAGGTAAGTATTTAAATGAATAAAAATTAAAATAAACGGGAAGTATTGTGTTGGCCACTTCAGATTTTTTCTACTTGTGGTATCCCCTGTTGGCCTAATCCACCTGATGCACTTATTGTGCAGTTTAGCGCATCTTTCTCCGCTTTGCTGTCCCTGATGGATAGGGGTTCAGCAGGTTCCTCGGTGTTGGTAGTGGGCGAAGCTACGCATTTTTTTTTTCGTCTAATCCGCTTCCGCTTCAATTTTGTCGTGTATCAAGAATGTTCTCAGAAAACAATGGTTTTTGAATGAAAATGTCGGAATAACAGTTCGCCGTTGTGGAAGAGTAACGCTAACACCTCCTCTACGTAGAAATGCAGAGATTAAATTATCATTATTATATTGCTTTCGACACGCCTCGTGAACTTCTTTGATATTAAACTTTCGCATGAAGAATAATTATTATTACCTATTCGCACTAATATAATAATAGTTTTATTATTGATTAATGCTAATTACGTTTATTATTGCAATTGTTTCTTATAAAAAACACACCGTATATATTTTTATATAGGTATTTGGAATTAATTACGAATAACAAAATTAAAATTTACAAAAAAAATCTGATGTGGCCAGCACAATACCTTCCGTCAATCCTGTGTATTATGTACAAATTCCATACATAAATTTTCTTGCAAAAGATTATAAATTTTTGGTATTATGTGATTCCCTTTCTCGGCAACTGAATTCCATACTCCTGATAACAAACAAACCACATGAAATAAGAAAATTATGAAATTTTGAATGAAAAATTATAGTTATGGACATAATTAATTGCTGTCATTTTGACACAGGTCCATATATCTGCTAGCCAAAGTCAGCAAAATCATGTTACTGCACGCGCCGCTTACATAAATTTTCTTGCAAAAGATCCTATATTTCCAGTAAAGTTATTTCATTAACAAACTATGCAAATTGCACTTGACACTGACATCTTCTTCTTTAGTTTTTCCCATTCGTTAGGGGGTCGCTATTTTTTATTTTCTTCTTCCACTCATTTTTGTTTTGCGTGTCGTCCTCATTCATTTCCTTTTCTCTCAAGTCTTCTACAATACAGTCTTTTCATCTTATATTTGATCTTCCTATGTTTCTTCCACCTTCTATTAATATATTCATCTCTCCTCATGACATGTTCAAACCAATATGTAATCGTCTCTGTTATATCTAGAAACTTCTAACACTAGAGTTACTTCCCTTATTCTTTCATTGATTTACATTTTATTGATACTGACATCTGTCAATTTGAATTACCTGAATATATTAGCAGTTTTCATGGTTAAGTTAGCATAGCTGGCTGAATTATGAAATTTATATAAAATTTATTATCGTTATTCTTCTTTAACTCTATATCTGTTGAATATCAAATATAAAATGCAATCAAATCGTATAGACAATAATATATTCTTTAAGTTATAATAACATTTAACTGATTTTTTCAAGAAAAACTGTTAAAATCTTCAAATGAGGGTACTTGCGGTTGACCAATTATAACCAAAATCTAAACAGGTCTGCATATGGTTGTAAGGAAGAGGAATACGCAAGAATTGTAATTTTTGGAATTCTAGTATTGGAGATATCGTGCCCGAAAACGCGGTCACATACACACACATACACACACACACACACATACACACACACGCACACACGAACACACACACACACACACATACAGACATCATCGTAAAAATAGTAAAATCGTATTGTAAAGACCCTAAAACGTGCTTATTCAATGAAAACTCACCACCGAATTTTTTGACCAAAGACAATACCTTCCTTACCTAGAGGTGACGGAAGGTAAAAACTGTATTTTGTTACAATAAAATGATCAAATTGTTATCGCAGCCTACCTAATATGGCTTTCCAGTGTAATTATTCATAATTTTCTTTTACGTTTTTGTATTTTAGTTTAATAAAAATGCATATCGCTGAATTCGTAATTGTACGTAAATTCCAAATATATAAAAATATACAGGCTGTATCACGGAAAGTGAAACATAGGCGCTTAACATGGGAAATTAGTTTTTCCGTGCGCATTGCTCTCCTAATTATTTTAGACAAAATGTTTCAAATGGATGTTGTAAAGCAAAAAATTCTACATCCGATTCAATAAAAAAATCATTTTGGCTACTTCATAACTGCAGAAACAAAATTTGAAAATTCACGAAATTACAATTTAATAGTATTAGTCATGGAATTAGAAGAGACGAATAAAAGCGTAATGTTTTATTATGTCAGTGTCAGAATAATGATTGTCAAAATAAATAATAATTGGACGTATAAAATCTAAGATGGCCTCTGATAGGCACGTCAGATTGCAGAAAAAAATTGATAATCAACTCGCCGGAAGTTGAACTTATTTTTGGCGCGATTGATCTTTTTTATCAACTTACCATGCCTGTTTCCATGACAGTAAGTTATGTTTACTGGTTGCTAGGACTAACACGACGGTAAGTGATTTACTTACCGTTCAGTGAATGGTAAGTAAAGTATATAAATTTAATAATTTATAAATTTATTTAAATAATAATAGTTCGACCGGCATTCAAAAGGAGTTTGATTACATCAAAGAAATGCTTGATTACAATAAATACACACGGTGTCAGTATTTTATTTTTCACATATTTGGTTTTACAATAATTACAATTATTTTACAAATATTATTAATGTATGTTAAATACTAAATGTACAATTAGAACAATTATTAATATTAATGCCACTGGTTTGCGCATTATTAGCATTATTCACAGAAAATGTTTCGGAAGTCAAAGAATTAATCTTTTGCACTACTATTCCACCGTCATCGTGTAGATTTTTTTCGGCGAATTCTATTTTGTTCTGAAGAGAATCTTCCACGTAGCTTTCCGCTACTGTGGACGAGCGCCACCCACCATGTCTTTTTTAACCCAAGAACATCCACTCCTTTATTAGCTAAAAGTGTTACTGAAGTGCGCCGAAACGAAAGGCCAGTTTAACTATCCGGATTTTGCAAATTAAGATATTTCGCAATTTTTGACGGTCAACTCCCGATTGTACCTATTCCCACAACTTGAACAGTACATTTTCCACTGCGATAGTTCAAAAATAAATTATCCGATTTCACGTTGCTTGGTCGAAGTTTGATATATTTACGAAAAATATCTAAGTAGTATTTTTTCATCTTGTTTGTTAATAACTGTAAATGTCCGTTGAATGTTAGTCTTTGTATTTGGTATTTTTACAATAATGAATCCTTCACGTTCTTCTATATCTTTGATAGTCATATTGTATAATTCTTCTCTTCTACATGCACCGGATACTCCTAATATCATTTCCACCTAAAAAGACAAAAAATAATGTAATTATTGCCTACATTTTACAAGTGATCTAAACATACCTTATGAATTAAAAATTCCTGGCCTGGTGCTTCATTCAAAATTTTTGTCATGTCTTCCTTATTGAAAATACTAGATTTCTTAGGTCTATAGCCAACATTTTTTCTTTTAAGATAAGCAATAAGAATACCAAATTTTGAAATATCAATAGATTCATAAAGAAAAATTGTGCTCTTTAACGTTGAATACTCAGGCCATAAGCTTCCAGGTGCTTTTAGTTGCTTAGATCTCCGAACCATATATGCTAGCAAGCTAGCATAACTTTTTCGTTTATACCAACATTCTTTGCACTGCACCAGTCTTTGAAAATTTTGTAAGTATTTTCATATCGCAGTTTGGATTTTTCTGGTATTACTGCCGAACATCCGATATACCACGATTCTTCTATATTTAAATTCTCACTCTCAGAGTCACTCATTTTAATTATTTTTCTTTGTTGAATAGTTTAAATTAAGTTTAAATAACACCTTGACTTCTTGACATTCAAACGCATAAACAAACAATGAAACCATAACAAAACAATAAAGTCATAGCATACTGTAAAGCTACCAACTATATTCAGTTTCAATAATAAAGGGTTTTCCAATAAGAGGTGTTATTTTGATATTCAAAGAAAAATGCCATTTTTTAATATAAATGATCGGATGTTTATTTCATTATAAAGAGGAAGGTATGCCGTTAATAGTGGAAAATAACATCAGGCAAATGACCACCACGACCACGCTGACAGGACAATATCCTTTTCATGAAATTTTCCATAACCAAATCGCAAAGTGGCTGTCCTATGTCCTCGATAGCCTCACGAATTCCATCTTTGAGGTCTTGAGTCGACGCTGGGCAGTTGGCGTAGACCTTCTCTTTCACGTGGCCCCAAAGAAACAAGTCGCAAGGTGTTAAATCACAAGATCTCGGTGGCCAATTGTGATCACCTCTTCGAGAGATAACACGGTCCGGAAACTTTTCCCGTAAAAGATCAATGGTTTCGTTGCTTGTGTGGCACGTAGCGCCGTCTTGTTGAAAGTAAACGTTGTCCAGATCAATACCATCCAATTCCGGCCATAAAAAATCGTTAATCATCTCTCGATAGCGCAATCCATTCACCGTAACTGTTGCTCCAGCCTCATTTTCGAAAAAGTAAGGTCCAATGACTCCGCCGGACCATAAACCGCACCAAACAGTCACACGTTGAGGATAGAGAGGCTTTTCAACAATAACTCTTGGGTTTTCTGAGCCCCAGGTGCGACAATTTTGTTTGTTGACGAAGCCACCGAGGTGGAAATGGGCCTCATCACTCAAGATGATTTTTCGATGGAATTCCGGATCATTTTCATGCATTTCAACGACCCAATCAGCAAAGACACGACGTTGTTGATGATCGGCCGGCTTGAGTTCTTGTGTTAACTGGACTTTATAAGCCTTAAGACCCAAATCTTTATGCAAAATACGGTGTAATGACGTTTGTGGAATGCCTAATTCCAAAGAACGACGAGGAATGGACAAACCTGGGTTTTCTTCAACACTTTCGGCTACAGCAGCAATATTCTCGGCTGTTCTTGAGCGACGTGCACGGGTTTTATTCTTCACATCACTAACTTGTCCCAACAGCTCGAATTTTTCCACCAATTTCTGTATTGCGGTCCGACAAGGTGCTTCACGACGACCCAAAAATTGTCGAGTTTTACGAACCGTCTCTGCCAAATTTTCACCATTTTTATAGTGAATTTTAATAATTTCAATGCGTTGTTGAAGCGTGTATCGTTCCATTTTTATTAATGGCGTAGTTTCTACTTGTCAAATGTCAAAAAATGACAGCTTCAAAAGCGACATCTACCGAAATAGCGGGCTATTCAAAATAACACCTCTTATTGGAAAACCCTTTACTTATAATGAAAAAAATTAAATAAAAAATAAAAATTTTAGCGGACTCCAATCGCGCAAAAAATGTTATAATCATCACGAACGTTAAGGAATTACCGATCTCAGACAAAATTGGATCGGTAAACTGTCCTTATCGTTCTTGATAATATACTATTTTGCGCGCCACGTAAATTTTTGCTATTCTAATACTTTTATTTTAGCCTGGCGTGGCAATTAAAGAAATTCATCGCACCTAAACAAAATTTGAGGTCGTGTAATATTTGGTATCTTAAATTATGATACGCAATTTTTGCTCGAATGATTAACCATGCATATATGTATGTCCGGAGTAAAAGTGTGGAACAGTTGGTATATATAGTCAGAATTTGTGCTACTGATTATCATTCGATCATTATCTAGCCTTCTTCACTCACCATGAATTCATTTGTAAGTACATATAAACTAATAGAGAAATATTTGAAAAATGTTAAAAAGAAAATAAGGTAAGTATTTGGTATTTATTTGCTTTTTTATTTTCAGAATGTAGCTGTGCTATTAGCCGTAGCGACCTTAGGTCGTTGTGGAGTAATCAGCTCTGGTGATTACGGTTTAGGGGGTGGTTATGGAGGCGGATACGGCGGTGGTTACGGAGGCGGCCATGGTGGCGGCGACGGAGGTTTCGGCGGCGGACTCGGAGGAGGTTTAGGAGGAGGCTTCGGTGGAGGTCTAGGAGGCGGTCTTGGTGGTGGTGGTGGTGGAGGTGGCACTAGCGTCAACACCATCACCGAGACGGTGGCAGTACCAGTGCCCCAGCCGTACCAAGTGACTGTCACTCGACCTGTGGCTGTGCCTGTCTCCGTGCCCGTGCCTGTATCCGTGCCACGCGCAGTGCCCGTATCCGTGCCGCAGCCCTACACCGTCACTGTCCCCAGGCCCTACCCCGTCACTGTGACTAGGCCCGTGCCTGTACCAGTGCCCCAGGAAATCCCAGTACCACAGGCACAACCCTACGCTGTGCCCGTGCCGCAGCCCTACCCCGTCACCATCACTCAGGCCGTGCCCGTTAGAGTGCCACAGACCGTCGTCGTGCCCGTCGCTCAACCTGTCTTCGTAGGCGGCGGTGGCGCCGGAGCTGGTGCTGGAGGTATTGGAGGCGGTCTTGGAGGTATTGGAGGTGGTATTGGAGGTGGTCTTGGAGGTGGTTATGGAGGTGGACTCGGAGGTGGTTATGGAGGCGGCTACGGCGGTGGACACGGACTCTCCGGTTATGGAGACGCCAGCAGTTACAGCAGCTTCAGCTACAAACATTAAGTTTCCATTTTCACCTACATACTGTTATCGAATGATGTACTGTCTTATTTTGTTCCTTTTTCAATAAATAAAAAATTCAAAATAATTCATTGTATTTTTATTTTTGAACCAACTTATATACCATAAAATAATAATGATATTCAAATAGTTTTATAATGGGCTCATAAATAATTTTTATATTGTGTAATTGGTAGGAGGCCGTAGGTTTCAAAGAAAAAGTTGACTATAATATGTCACTTTATTACTACATGTGGATGTTTCGGACCATACATTTGTCCATCATCAGCACAATAAATGTGAAGAGAAATATTTTTTAAATTTAAATGTTATATTGAAAAGCTCTTAAATATTATTAGAATACATTTTGAACACTACTTAAACAGTAGTAGTTGAAAGCCTAATGTTTTTGTTTCATGGCTCTGCTGTGATTCTCGACAAAATTTGGGCTTTCAACTACTACTGTTTAAGTAGTGTTCAAAATTATAAGCGGGATTCTCAGCTTTCATATTTGTGGTCAATAGAATCAAATCGACATCCGTCGTATCATAAACTGTTTAATTCGTTATAACTTTATACCGCAGAATGTTTTTTTTTAAATTATGGTGCCTTACAGTTTATTTTTTATTTTATTCCTCTCAAAATTTAAATTGTAATTTATCTAAAAATACAATAAGAAATAGGAATTTAAAATTAAAATTTACTTAAAATTTTCAATATCAGATTTTTATTTGATACTTAAATACATTTATTTATTTTTTACACTAACAATTGATAAATAGAATATTTTTATTTATTTATTTAATTTAGCACCAAGTTTTAAACTAAATTCACAGTTTGTTACAATGTAAATCAGGTTTCTAGTTACTGAAATCTTAAGAAATATGAAGTATAGCTTGGTATTTGATTTTCTCCAAACTACAGGGAAGTAGCATAAACGACACAAGTGCCTCTATCGGTCAATCTCGTAAGAATTGTAATATAGCGGCAATATTTCCGAAGGTTACTAATAATAAGTAATTTCTTTGATAAACATTATAAAATGTCTGTAAAGAATCGTACATTGTACCACCATTGTACTTCGTGTACAAAGTGTTATGTAGTAGTAGGTTATGTGAATTACTACACAAATACGGATGCCTCTGTAAAATTTTAAACTTTCCAAATAAGCCGCACAAACAAGAAAGAAAAAGTATTTGAATTAAATGAGATCGATGGCTATATGTACCTTTCTTTTTCAATTATATTTAATTTAAATATATATTACGTAAATTAAAATAACTACTTTGCACTCCAGATGGCAGATTATAGTAATCAAAACTTCACATAAAATTTGCAGGCAACATTTTGATGGAAACAAAAAATCCAATCATCCACTTAATCCAGCTTACCATCCAACTATTATTCTTAAATATTTTTTTTGTTCCATACCATAAATTTAAATAATTAATATAATTTATATTTAAGGAATAAAAAAAAAAACAGCAAAGCACATAATCTGAACCGATACGAAATGATCAGCGAAACATAAAATTATTGTGGAGAATAAATATATGGAACATGAGAGTAATGCAATGCAAGTACAAAAACCTAATCACAATACCTCTCACCACTTCCGTTTTTGGTTACATAAGTATAGGGCACGAGCAGTCATGTGACATTGTTGGCCTTGACAAGCAGATATGCAGGCCCGTGTCAGAATGACAAATAGTAATTATGTACATAGATGTCAAATGTCAGAATTTTTCATTCAAAATTTCAAGATTTACTAAATTCACGTAGTTAATTAGTATAGAATTTACTTGTCGAGGAAAATAAACCACATGGAATTGGAAAATCACTAAATTTAGAATGAGAAATTATATTTGATATCTATGTACATAATTACTATCATTCTGACACGGGCCACCATATCTGCTTGTCAAGGCCAACAAAGTCACATGACTGCTTGCGCCCTAATGTATTTAACATTTCTTGTATACTTACACTCAACACCAAACATTCTACTTACATTTATTCTTTAGATTAAGATTTTTTAATTTTAAATCCGGTCTCATGACGTCACGCGAATGGTAGTGGAAGCTGGTCTCCTGCCTGTAAAATAAAGACCGCCGTGTGCAGCTGCGCGTGCGCGCGAGCCGGACTCTACTCTGCTGTTTGACGTGGTTGACTGTTGACAGCTATATTCCGGATTTTATTTTCGACAATTTTAAATGTTTATAATAACTTTATTTTAGTTTGCACAAATGTACTTTAATGTCACACACTAATCACACTTTTCTTCACAGTTTTTACACTATATAAATCACAACCGCACAATAATTCCCTAAGTTTTGCGGGTTTAAATTATTGATGCTGCACAATATGACCTTCACTTTTACTCGATATTTAATAACACAAATATTTTGGTGACAAATTTATTCCCTTAAAAATGGCGGTTGGTAATGTTCCAGTCAAATTAAATTATTATTAATAAAACTGAGCTGCATTTATATAAAAAAAAAATATTTATTAATGTACAGAAAATACAAAATCTTATTATCTACAATTGCTGGGGGAAATATGAAGGATATGCAGCATTCCAAATGATTGCTGTGAGCATCAGAATTAGATAAGTGACTAGAGACACCCACCAGAGCCGACGCTCGCAAGAGTTACTCTCCAGGTTCCTGAGGATGAAGATGCCCACGAGGAGACCGGCCACGGCACCTGCTACGTGCGCCTCGAAACCGATATTGTCCTGCACTTCCAAGAAGTAGCGGTTATACACAGCGGAACCGAAGTCGGCGATCGTGATAGCTAAGAAGATTACGATTTGTAGTACTGGAACTGACATCTGCTTCCAATTCTGAAACAGAAAAAAATATATATAGCTTGTTACAACATGGAAATTTTATAGCAATAACATTGACAATGGTAATAATAGGAATAGGGCTGTTGCAAGAATTTTATATGCGTTATTAATTTTATAAATACAGTATTTTTTAAATAGCCTCAAATTTGAAAATATCACGAAATATTCAGTAGATATTTTCAGCATTTGCTTTCGGTTCTCTAAAACATTATATATTCAAAGGTAATATTCAATATTTGTTAACGCCGATAGATTTTGATTCCGAGCTATATCAAATATACAAGTGACACTGAAAAACAAGCCACTCAAAATTACTTTATTTATAATTATTTTTTAATTCTGTTGCCATATTTGTAAACTAGGCTTAGGGGCTCGCAAATCATAGTATTTGGCATGATGGTAATGCTTCCGGTTTAATCGGAAATAACATTAACTTTCATATTTCAAGTGGGACAACCTATATATTTTTTATATATTTGGAAATTACGTAAAATTATGAACTCAACGATGTGATTGAAATGAATTTTTATTTAAGAAATAAATTACAAAAACGTACGACAAAATTATGAGTAATTAACCTGGTAAGCCATATCAAGTACGCTGTGATAATAAATTGATCTTTTTACCTTCCATCACCTTTAGGTAAGGAAGGTATTGCCTTTGGTCAAAAAATTCAATGATGAGTTTTTACTGAATAAGCATGTTTTAGGATCCCTATAATACGATTTTATCATTTTTTACGATGATGTCTGTATGTATGTGTGTGTGTGTGTGTGTGTGTGTGTGTGTGTGTGTGTGTGTCTGTGTGAGTGTGACAAAAGTTCCGGATTCTATAACTTCAATACCACGATTCCAAAAATTATAATTTTTTCGTATTCCTCAAGTTTACATCCAGAAGAACAAGTGATTAGATTTTGGTTATAATTGGTCAACCGGAAGTAGCCTCATTTGAAGACTAAACAGTTAAATTTGATTTATTGACATTTATCGTTATTATAACTTAAAGAATATATTATTCTCTATACGATTTGATTACATTTTATACTTCATATTCAATAGATACAGAGTTAAAGAATTTTAAAGAATTTAAATTTTATAATTCATCCAGCTATGCTAAATATAGAAACTACTACAGATGTCAGTATTAATAAAAAGTAAATTAATGTGGCAGAGATGAGGATGTTGAAGTAGATGTTGGGGAAGGCACGGAAAGATACGGTAAGAAAATAACTCTAGTGTTACAAGTTTCTAGAAAGATACAAGAAAGACGATTACATTGGTTTGAAATGTCATGAGGAGAAAGGAAGAATTATTTTGGAACAAGAATGAATAGTTTACTAATAGGAGGTTGAAGAAACAGAGCAAGACCAAAGATAAGATAGAAGGACTGTATTGCGGAAGACTTGAGAGAAAAGGAACTGAATGAGAACGATACGCAAAAATAGCGCCCCTAAATGAATGGGAAAAGCTAAAGAAGAAGATGTCAGTGTGAAGTGCAATTTGAATAGTTTGTTTCTGAAATAATTTTACTGGAAATTTAGAATCTTTTGCAAGAAAAATTATGTATGGAATTTATACATTATATACAGGATTGACGGAAGGTATTGTGCTGGCCACAACAGATTTTTTTCGTATAACAAAGTATAGAATCTTTCAAAAATAACTTACTATTTATAGTATTCATGCATTTAACTTAAATATTAGTCAATATTATCTCACCTGTTTTACAGTTTGCCTGATATCATGACTTGGCAGGTTAATTATTCATAATATCTCTCACGTTTTTGATATTTATTTCTTCAGTAAAAATGCACTTTAAGCATATCGTTGAATTCGTAATTTCACGTAAAGGGTTTTCCAATAAGAGGTGTTATTTTGATATTCAAAGAAAAATGCCATTTTTTAATATAAATGATCGGATATTTATTTCATTATAAAGAGGAAGGTATGCCGTTAATAGTGGAAAATAACATCAGGCAAATGACCACCACGACCACGCTGACAGGACAATATCCTTTTCATGAAATTTTCCATCACCAAATCGCAAAGTGGCTGTCCTATGTCCTCGATAGCCTGACGAATTCCATCTTTGAGGTCTTAAGTCGACGCTGGGCAGTTGGCGTAGACCTTCTCTTTCACATGGCCCCAAAGAAAGAAGTCGCAAGGTGTTAAATCACAAGATCTCGGTGGCCAATTGTGATCACCTCTTCGAGAGATAACACGGTCCGGAAACTTTTCCCGTAAAAGATCAATGGTTTCGTTGCTTGTGTGGCACGTAGCGCCGTCTTGTTGAAAGTAAACGTTGTCCAGATCAATACCATCCAATTCCGGCCATAAAAAATCGTTAATCATCTCTCGATAGCGCAATCCATTCACCGTAACTGTTGCTCCAGCCTCATTTTCGAAAAAGTAAGGTCCAATGACTCCGCCGGACCATAAACCGCACCAAACAGTCACACGTTGAGGATAGAGAGGCTTTTCAACAATAACTCTTGGGTTTTCTGAGCCCCAGATGCGACAATTTTGTTTGTTGACGAAGCCACCGAGGTGGAAATGGGCCTCATCACTCAAGATGATTTTTCGATGGAATTCCGGATCATTTTCATGCATTTCAACGACCCAATCAGCAAAGACACGACGTTGTTGATGATCGGCCGGCTGGAGTTCTTGTGTTAACTGGACTTTATAAGCCTTAAGACCCAAATCTTTATGCAAAATACGGTGTAATGACGTTTGTGGAATGCCTAATTCCAAAGAACGACGAGGAATGGACAAACCTGGGTTTTCTTCAACACTTTCGGCTACAGCAGGCAATATTCTCGGCTGTTCTTGAGCGACGTGCACGGGTTTTATTCTTCACATCACTAACTTGTCCCAACAGCTCGAATTTTTCCACCAATTTCTGTATTGCGGTCCGACAAGGTGCTTCACGACGACCCAAAAATTGTCGAGTTTTACGAACCGTCTCTGCCAAATTTTCACCATTTTTATAGTGAATTTTAATAATTTCAATGCGTTGTTGAAGCGTGTATCGTTCCATTTTTATTAATGGCGTAGTTTCTACTTGTCAAATGTCAAAAAATGACAGCTTCAAAAGCGACATCTACCGAAATAGCGGGCTATTCAAAATAACACCTCTTATTGGAAAACCCTTTAGATTCTAAATATATAAAAATATATAGAATGTCCTATTTGAAATATGAAAGTTAATGTCACTTCCGGTTAAACCGGAAGCGCCACCATCATGCCAAATACCATTATTTATCAGCCCCTAAGCCTAGTTTACAAATACATCAAAAAAATTAAAAAATAATTACAAATAAAAAAGTTATTTTGAGTGGCCCGTTTCTCAGTGTTACCTGTTTGGTTTTCAACGATGTATAATTTATAAATATTAATTTATTTTTGTCTAAGTTAACCAAACTCGTATATCTTTTCTAGTTTATCAAGATTCCCATGTAGGACATTTTTCTTACCATAATGACAGAAGATATGTGCGCTGTAATTAATGCATACACTCCTCCACTAGCACCAGCGAGATATACTTTTGGATCTGTTAAAGAAGTTCCTAGAGATCCTGCTATTACTCCTGCGAAATATATTATCAATACTCTCCAACCCTTGTGTACCATTTCTAATGGTACTCCGAGCATTATTTGTACTATAAGATTCACTGCTAGATGCACATATCTATAACAAAAACAAAATTATAAAGTTGAGGGATGCAATAGTACCGTATAGCGGGGCTATTCGGGATCAACGGGGTTATTTGGGACAAAAGGAAATATTAGTTTCATGAGACCAGTAGCGCCACATATTATGACGGTTATTTATGAAATTCGTTTTCAACAGACCACATGTTTCGCTGTTGTTTGGAACATAGAAAATATTTGTTGTTGCGTGTATGTTCTGTTTACAACAATTTGAGTTAGTGAGTAGTTTTCTGACGAAAATATTATGTGTTAAACTTCTTATTATAAAGTGTATAAGGAATATCTTTTGATGAGTAAATTTTTGTATACAAAATGTTATAGGTTATGTTAATGCTCACACAAAAAATATTAATGATATATAAACACATTTTTTTTATTTAATTTTTTCTAAAGTGGGGCTATTTGAGACGCAAGGTCGGGGCTATTTGGGATCCGTATTCTATGGATAGCAACATGTGGATGCGTTAACGTTTTCTTCAAATGATAAGTTTTGTAATTCTTTTATAGGTTAATATGGTTCAGCGTATAATAGTATTTTATGTACCAAGGGCGTTACTATGATCATAATGCGAGGAGGGCGACGAGGATCTAGCCCGAGGGCCTCCGGCCCGAGTGATAGATGTCGTCCGATGGGCATTATCATCTAGTAACGCTCGTGGTGCATACAAGATTTTATGTCTCACTAGAATATCTGAAACAAGTTTTAATTGATAATAATTTTGATTACAATAATGCTCAAATTTTGGCGTTGCTAAGGATGTTGATTAATTGTTTTATTTATTATCAACGTTTATTTATTTTTTTGTGTTAACGATGATCGGGTACGGTGTATATAAACATATCCAAGACAACCGGGGCATAATGGATATGTTTATATACACCGTATCCTAGCAATAAACAGTGCATAATACTTTAGTGAGATATAAAAGAACTTTATGTAATAGTAGAAATGGAAAAAATTACACACCCTATAAATCTTATTCTGACACAAATCGCGATTCAAGCTGTTAAATAAAAAAAAAATGTCAATATTACAAGCAGCTGAAAAATTTCCGTGCCTAAATTTACTATATACCTATCGAAAATTAAACAATCAAAATTATTCTTATCGAACCGCCGGTCACCCCCCTTTGTTTTCTAAGTCGGAAGAAGATAGTTTTATTCATCATATATACACAATGGCTACGTGGGGATATCCGTTTGATTTAACGAATCTACGTTTGTATGCAAAAAAAATATCTTGATAGAAAAGGTTCACAAATACGACTTGAAAAGTGAAAATTTCATTACACCACTTCGAAAAGATGTAGATGAAATTTGTTTAGAAATGATTGTTAAAAAATTGAAGGAACCAGTTCAGGTCGGTGCAAGAAACCGACAAATTTGAGGATGATTTGTCCTCGTTTAAACTTCGTTGAGTTTTTGTTTATAATTCATTTAAGAATTAACTTTTATTTAATTTTTTCTTAAATAAATAGTTTTTTTGTATGTATTTTTCTTTAGTTTGTCACATATTACTTTTTTACCTTCCGTCACCTTTAGGTAAGGAAGGTATTGTCTTTGGTCAAAAAATTCAATGATGAGTTTTTACTGAATAAGCACGTTTTAGGGTCCATATAATACGATTTTACCATTTTTACGATGATGTCTGTATGTATGTGTGTCTGTGTGTGTGTGTGACAAAAGTTCCGGATTCTATAACTTCAATACCACGATTCCCAAAATTATAATTTTTTCGTATTCCTCAAGTTTACATCCAGAAGAACAACTGATTAGATTTTGGTTATAATTGGTCAACCGGAAATAGTCTCATTTGAAGATTTAACAGTTAAATTTGATTTATTGACATTTAACGTTATTATAACTTAAAGAATATATTATTCTCTATACGATTTGATTACAATTTATACTTCATATTCAATAGATACAGAGTTAAAGAATTTTAAAGAAATTAAATTTTATAATTCAGCCAGCTATGCCAAACTTGGGAACTAGTAATATATTCATATAATTCAAATTGACAGATGTCAGTATCAATAAAAAGTAAATTAATGTGGCATATATAAGGATGTTGAAGTAGAAATACACGGAAAGATACGGTAAGAAAATAACTCTAGTGTTACAAGTTTTTAGAAAGATACAAGAAAGACGATTATATTGGTTTGAACATGTCATGAGGAGAAATGAAGAATTATATTGGAACAAGAATGAATAGTTTAGTAATAGGACGTTAAAGAAACAGAGGAAGACCAAAGATAAGATGGAAGGACTGTATTGCGGAAGATTTGAGAGAAAAGGAATTGAATGAGAACGACATGCAAAAATAGCGACCCCTAACGAATGGGAAAAGCTAAAGAAGAAGAAGATGCCAGTGTCAAGTGCAATTTGAATAGTTTATGAAATAATTTTACTGGAAATTTAGAATCTTTTGTAAGAAAAATTATGGAATTTATACATTATACACGAGAATGACGGAAGGTATTGTGCTGGCCACAACAGATTTTTTTTTAATTATTTTGTTTTCCAAATAACTCCACGTATAGGTAGTTTAGTTTTAAAGCAAAATAAGATACTATCCCAATTAACCCCGACCGGTGGGGTTATTTGGGAAATTAGTAAAAAAAATATAGTGACCCGCCCCTAACTGGAGCGGGTCATACGATATGCATTTTAGGTAAGACACATCTTAATCTTTCCAAAACAGAAAAGAACCGTTAATAAATTTAATATAGTTTTGTAATAAATTGAAAAAAGTGAAAACATCATCCCAGATAACCCCGTTCTACGGTATATACAGAATGTAACTGAAATAACTACATTAAATTTAACCAGTCACAGAACTTTCGACAGTAACAATATTTTTTTTTCGTAATCTCAATTTATTTTAATATTTTTATTGGCCGGTAATGAAATTTCTGACAAAACATTGAAGATTTTTAAGACAATATCTAGAAGGTTTACAAAAAAAATCTGTTATGGCCAGCACAATACCTCACACCATTTTTATATTATGTTACATAAGTATTGTCTTTAACATTTCTTGTACACACAAAAAATTCTAATTACATCCATTCTTCATATTTAGATATTTTTATAATTTTAAATTCATTGTTTCAGCAAGTTTTCTCTTACTTTTCGAGGTACCTATAATTTTAAATATTTAATAATACAATAAGAAATATTAAATGTCTTTCCCAGAAAAAGCTTTCAGTAATGTCTCTCGATTTTTGACACTGACATTTATCTGTCATTTACAAACTCTTCCCATTAATCTTAGATTGAGGAATCCGTAATTAAACAGGTCTTCAGTCTTATAGAATTTGTGGGGTACTTATTTATTTATCCACGCACGCACGAGGCCCAAATAAAAGATATTGTTTCCCCATGACAACGTACCGGCGCATCCAAACCTAAATTACTAAACAACAAACAACCTTCAAATAATATGGTAATACGAAGTGCTATTACTCATAATCAATGAGAATGACTAAATTTAATTTAATCAAATCATACTTCATCTACTCGTAGTCCAATTTCTTCAATACCTTCTTCATGTCATGTCAAAGAAATTGAGATTTAATAATTTACACTATTTTTATAAATATTTTTGGAATATATATTTAGACGTCAAACTCGATTAAATTCACCATTTAAATTCATGAGGAGGTAGTATATCGATAGCTTCACATATTTCTCATACAGTAGTGTTTCCTTCAAAACAACTAGCGCTGTTTTGGACGAACTAATGACTTTAGAGAAAAATGTTATATACAAAAAATTATCAAGAACAAGGGGTTAATTTATTAGTAATAACAAATCGAAAATTCAACCAATGGTTCTCAAACGGTAGAATAAAATTTTATTATTTTAAATGGCACCCTATATAATTCTTTAGCCCATTAGATAGAGATTTTTTTTCTGATTTCAACGAGATAAATATTGTATAGGGTTGTATAACAATTATTTCGAGAAAAATGGTATTGAAAATTAAAAATGTTACAATTTTAAAATAGGCTCTGCAATACACAAGTATTAATACGTCTGTTGCCAACGTTACACTAGTAGTATAGCCATTTTTACCTTCCGTCACCTATAGGTAAGGGAGGTATTGATTTTGGTCAAAAAATTCGATGGTATTTTTGATGAATAAGCACGTTTTAGAGTCCCTACAATGCGAATTTACTGTTTTTACGATGATGTCTGTATGTATGTGTGTATGTGTGTGACAAAAATTTCTCCTTCGATGACTCCAATACTATAATTCCAAAAATTATAATTCTTTCATATTCCTGTTTCGTACGTCCATATGAAGAGTTGATTAGATTTTGATTATGATTTGTTAACCGGAAGTATCCTAAAGTGAAAATTTTAACAGTATTTCTTGTAAAACACGATGTTAAATATCATTTTTTGACCTTTTATGGTATTATAAATTAAAGAATATGTTATTCTCTATCCGATTTAATTTTTTTCTTCATATTCAATGAATTTAGAGATAAATAATTATAAAGAAATAACTTGTAACCTAATTCTACTAAAAGCTGCACCATGGAAATAGAATATTCAAATATTACTAATTGACAGATGTCAGTGTCAAATAAAATTTAGATAATATCTTTGTGAAAAGATTTTACTGGAAATATAAAAAATGTAAAATAATGTAAGGTGGTATAGTATGCAAAAAAAATTCTATGTGGAATTTATACAAAATCCGTAGAATGTATGGAAGGTATTGTGCTGGCCACATCAGATTTTTATTACATTATTTCTAATTTTTAATATCATTGTACTCGAAATAATTGTTACACAACCCTATACAATATTTATATCGTTGGAATCAGAAAAAATCTCTATCTAATGTTCTTAAAAATTATATAGGGTGCCTTTTAAAAAAATATAATTTTGTTCTACCGTTTGAGAACCACAGCTTGAATATTCAGTTAGTTATTACTGTTGAATTAGCCCTTTCTTCTTTATCATTTTTTGTATATAATAGTTTTTTCTAAAGTCATTAATTCGTCCAAAAAAGCACTGGTTCTTTTAAAGGAAACACCTGTATATTACATCTTATTTTCAATAAAATGATGAAAACATTATAAACCCAAATGTTATAAAAGGATTTCAAATCTAAGATCTTTACATGGCAAATGAGTTTGTATATTTGGATAGCATGATGTCGAGGGATGGTCGAATTGATCGAGATATAGAAAGGAGAGTGATTGCAGGATGTAAGGTAATGAGTGCTCTGGGTACGTTTGCACGAAACGTTAACGTATCAAGGGATGCTCGGTTAAGTGTATATAATGGAGTGCTACTGCTTGCTTTGATGTATGGAAGCGAATGTTGGGCATAGACGGGAAAGCATAAAAAGAGTGACTGCCGTGGAAATAGGTATTTACGTGGTGTATGTGGGTATATAAGACGGGATCGCGTGAGGAATAATTTGGTGTATGAAGAATGTATGGTTAGGAACAATGTTATTAAGAGAGTTGGTGTGAGTCAGTTGAGATGGTTTGGCCATGTGGAGAGAATGGCGAGTGAACGGCTTGTTAAACGTATATATCTTGGTGAAGTTGAGGGTTTTCGATTGCGTGGCCGACCAATGTGCATGTGGATGGATGTTGATGGTAGGGTGCTTAAAGAGAGAAAGTTTCCAAGTAAGAAGAGAAGAAGAGCATGTATAAATGCGATTATATGAGTGGCCGAGGCGAAAGAACTGTGTTTAGATAGGAATGTGTGGTGAAGGATGATTGTTTTGTAACTATTATTGTGATCCGGATGCGGTATTTCGCTACCGAAAATCGGTCACTTTAATATGTTTAAAAGTAAGGATTTATTATATGATGTTGATGTTGTTCTTATTGTTTTCGGGTTTGTGAGAACCCACTAAGTGGGACACGCGTGATATTATGTATGTATATATATTATTTAAATATATCTTACCCAACATGGACGAACATGTATGTTACAAATCGCCAAGCCTCGTATCTTTTATGTGGATTATACATTAGAGCTTGCGCCATTGGACCATTAGCTTCTGTAGCATTATACATAATCATATCTATTATGAAGAATATGATTTCTATTATAGAAATAATAACCATACAAATAGGTGGAGGCCAGCAAGAATATTCCTGTTCGAATGCTCCATCTGTTTCTGATATTGAGCGGCCTGAAATATCAAAATTTTATTGAATAAGGAGACCCTATTTGATTTTATATACCCAAATATGACTGGGATATTTGCCTTCAATAAATTTATTATGTTGTTTAAATATTTATAAAATAATGTATTCAAAATAATTTTGGGATTTTCCCCATAAGTATTTTCGCATTTTAAGTTGCCTATAGAATTTTTTGCATAACATGGATGCATCTTTTGGATCATCATCTAGTATAGTACAGAGACGAACCAAGGGAGGACATGGGATGGAAGCATTAGTTTGTTTTTTAAGATAACTCTGCTTCTTCGAAGCCTACCAAAGGGGGTCATTAACATTTTTTTTCTTGGCACGTCACTGATACATAGGTAAATATTATTTTACAAGAAATGTTGTTTTTCATTTTCTTTTTCTTATTACTTTCTTCTTTTCTTAAATCTTGTCTGTTTCCTCCAAAATACCTCTAAACCATTATGGCACCATTGTCAAATAACTGAAACTTAAGTTATGGTACAAGGTACAGTATAGCTTTTATTGTAATTTCTGTGAGTCCATAATCTCGAACTTACTGGTAAGACTTTTACAATCTTATATAGTTTTTTTTTGTTTGTTTACTTGCTTTAAAACGGTTTTCTAGTTTTTGAACATGAAGATTTGAAGAGAGTCATTCAGTAGGTAAGTCGTTTCTTTGTTTATTGTAATATGCTAATATCTTCTGATTGATTTAAAATAAGATTATTGTACTATATTATACCATTCAGTTCAGTTCAATAGTGGTCTATTAATAATAAAATAAAAGTATTTAATAATGGTATGACGACCCGGTAGTTTAAAAATATATTAAAATATAAAATATGGGGGAGTATTTATTATTGGTCCTATAGAGTCGGTTTCTTTATGTATATGTCATTGATTGCGCCTTATATAGTCTTGTATAGCCTTATAATCAACAAACAAATTTTTGTAATAACAATTTAATAAATATATTGTAAAATGAAATAAATTTAAAAAAATATATTAATTATCATTTCCACGCATCCCCTGCCTCTAACCCCCAATTTTAGAAACATATGTAAAGAATAAATAAAACCGAAATAATCGTAAGAAATACCGTTTGCGCTTTTTAAACTATCGTTGTTTTGTGAAATTTTCAAATATATTTTAACAATATATATATATATATATATATATATATATATATATATATATATATATATATATATATATATATACTATATAATGTCAAATATTATATTATACAACAATTCAACAACAGTGTAATCATCACGAATTAGTTATAGCCATTATACGCGAATATCTACGACTATTCATTAGGAATTTACACTTTTCGGTTTGAATAGATTTGTGAATTTTGACAAATCAAAATAAATAAATGTGCCGTGATATAAAAATCTCCATAGTTAGGCAATCTATTGCTAGAAATATGTTCTTAATGTTATTATTAACTAATTAAAAGATACTAGAGAGAGATAATTTCAAGTTTGTGTATAGTGAATTATGAATGATATAACCTGCCAAAAAACAAATATATGAATACCTAACTGCATAACGAATCAAATTCAGGAATATAAAAAACAATACAATGAAATAACCAAAAGCTCTGAAACTTTGTACCATTTTAAGATAATATAGTATAATATTTTCTATTAATTAAATGTTAAATACATTTCTATGCCAAATTTAACGATGTTAGTGCCTTTATAAAAAAATATTTGATCTAATTTTGAAGTCAAATATTTCAGGGCTCGGATGCTCAGAGTATGTAAATCAGAGTAGAAACTGACTAAAATAAATTTACCTATCTTCCGCTTCACGACGAGCAAGCGGTCAGTTAGCGTCCGAGTGTGATTTAGTATATGATATTTTATCATTTTTACTACTTATATACAAGCTGGTAGACACATTTAAACTAAAAGAAAACCTACTGAATCTAAACCTACATAGCACAACAGGTTAAGGGACATGCTTTAACATGTTCAACCCGCACGTGTGTATAAAAAACACGTACTATTTTTTCGTAAAATACGTATCCCTACACGTCGTCGTGAAACTATGAAAATATTCCTGAATTATTTGTAAAAGAATTACTTCAGACTCTTAAATTTCAAAGTTATAATTGAGAGATCCACAATCCTTTTTAAAAGATAAGGTAAGGTCTCTTTATACATATCGGTTATTTTCTTTATTATTGGTAACAGAAGAAAATCATTCAAATAAAAGTTGTAGTAGATCGAGGATTTCTACTAATAATGAGATCTTAATTTTCGAAATACCTACGTAGGTATTATATTGTTTTATAAAAATTATGTTTAAGGTTAGGAGTAATTATTTTTAGTTGTATTTACTTCCCCAGACATGATTAACTCGTAATTAAGTTAAGAAATTGTATTTCATATAATAAATCGATTTTTGTATTTCACTTTTTAATGTTTCGTCCGGCCCGCGAAAAAAAATTTACTGAAAACTGAAACTGTTGGATACGTCTGACCTAACCTAACAGACAAAACTTAGTCCCGCAAAATTCGCGCCATTATATTTGTTTTTACCTTCCGTCACCTTTAGGTAAGGAAGAGAAAAAAATTGGTGGTGAGTTTTTAATAAATAAGCACGTTTTAGGGTCTCTAGAATATAATTTAATATATTTACTATGATGTCTGTATATACATATATGTATGTATGTATGTATGTATGTATGTATGTATGTATGTATGTATGTATGTATGTATGTGTGTATGTATGTATGTGTGTGTGTATGTGTATGTATGTGTATGTGTGTGTGTGTGTGTGTGTGTGTGTGTGTGTGTGTGTGTGTGATGATTCTTTAAGATTCGATAACTTCAATATTGTAATTCGAAAAATTACCATTTTGTCGTATTCCGCTTCCTTACATCCATATGAATACATGTTAGATTTTGGTTATAATTGGTCAACCGGGAGTACCCTCATTTGAAGATTTTAACAGTTTTTCTTGAAAAAACGCTGTTAAATATTATTTTTTCACATTTAATGTTATTACAATTATTAAAGAATATTTTATTCTCTATACGATTTGATTGCATTTCATGCTTCATAATTATACAGGATGTAACATAAATAAGTACATTAAATTTAACCGGTGATAGAACTCGTCGACAGCAACAACATTTCTTTATATTTTTTTTTTGAAATCTCATTTTTTTTTAGAATTTTTATATGTTATAAAAATTTGACGTATGATATTTTTTTTTTGTTACGTTAGTCGAAGTATTCTATGCAGTTTGCAGTTGTTATTTTATTGAACCATAGGCGGGTAATGAAATTTGTGATAAACTCAATATCTAGAAGGTTTACAAGAAAAAGTTATTAAAAAATATCGTTGCACATGACGTGTGCTATCACTCATTAAATTTAATGTACTTATTTCTGTTACACCCTGTATAATGAATTTAGAGTTAATAATTATAAAAAAATTAAATTTCATAAAGCAGTCAGCTATGCTATAACCATGGAAACAGCTAGGTACTATATTAAGAAAATTCTGATTGACAGATGTCAGTGTCAAGTGCAATTAATATACTAGCTTAAAATATTTCGGCTTTACATTTTCAACAAATTATAAAATCTACACAAATGGTTAGGAATTTCTACATAATTCTTTCGGTTTCTTTAAAGACTTAAAACTTCATAAAACTGTGGACCAAATGATAATAATTCGACCGGTATTTTAAAGGTCATCTTCTAGTCCAAATTTAGCTTGTACCGCCATCCTTTACTTTTAGTACAATGAAAAACAATATCGTTAAAATCCTACCTTGCAAGACATATAGGAAAATACTCACGGGAAAATGTGTAGAGGATAGGGATACAATGCCTAATAGAATTAAGCTGGTATTACTAATAAAGACGATGTAACCCAATATTATATGGCGGAATACTTGAGTAACATAATCAGTTTTGGTAAGCTTAAAATCTATATTTTGAACTAGTCGAAAGAAATATGTAGAAATTTTTCACCATTTGCGTAGGTTTTATAATTTGTTTATTGAAAATGTTAATAGGCCGAATTAATAAGAATTTGGGCTCGTAGTATGTTTGTGTTATAATTTTACGGGATAGAATTTCTTTCAAAAAACTTTTTGTACGGAATTTGTACAAAATACATAGAACTGACGGAAGGTAATATAAAAGTTTTTGTGCTTTAGGTTAGGTTATGGTTTAATTATATTCAGAAAAGTTGCAAACCAGGAATATCCAAATATTTAGAAAAATAGAATGTTGAGGAAACAGTAAATCATATCTAATAGCGTTGTGCATTTCCAACATTGCCCGGAACAATGTTACTGATCATAGGCGCCCACTATGAGGGGCAAAGAGGGCGTTTGCCCCCATGAGAAAATATAGAAGGGGCGAAACTATGTTTTACCCCCTCCTTCTACTAATATTTTTTACCGCATTTTCTTCGATCTCAATAACAATTTAAAAATATTTCAATCATTGCATTTGCATCAATGGTCAAGTTTCATTTGGAACTTATCCGATAGATGGCATTCAAACCCACAATTTTAAAATTAATGCAATCCCTGTCGCTTAAAAACTTATTTACAATCGACAATGACACAAGACAGGTTAAATCATGTCGCTATATTTGTCATGTAAAAAATTACAAATGAGCTCGACTTAAACATAATTACAAACAGCTTAATTTAAAAAAAAAACACTGTTCGGTGTAATATGTTTAAAATAATATAACAAGATAAGATTCATGTACTTAAACCAGTGAATTAAATCATATTTTATTTAATTTTTCTGTATTATTAATATTTCATAAAAAAAAACAGTGAATATTAATATAGTGAACCCTCCCCTTGTGTAATACAAAAGTCGGCGCCTATGATACTGATATTATTTAGAAACAACTCACCTAACACTGGTGGTGCTTTCCTCTCAGGTACTATACTCCTCACATACGACTGTACGTATCTCCCAAAAAGTATATTCAACTGAGGGTTGTTGACCATCTTCACGAACTCTGTGTAGTTGAGGTGTCCATCATTGTCTTGGTCGGACATGGTCATGATTCGCTTGACCACATCAGGAGGGATCGGATTCCCTGGTCCTGCAAATTGTCTAACCATCTGTTTAAGTTCTTTGGTGTCGATGAAGCCATCTTTGTTCTCATCGAAGATGGAAAAACCGCGACGGAAGTTCCGTTTCAGGAAAACACTACGGACTTCTTCTATGTTCACTTTACGACGCTGAAATAAGAGTACATCAATAAAAACCAAAGGCAAAATCAGTTATTCATATTTGAAGAGTTGGGATGAATGTCCAGTTTCTAGCAACTGAGATGATTGATCCTACTAATAGATTGAAGGTGGGGCTTTAAAATAGTATATTTAAAGAAGGCGAGAACGGTAACAGTCCTAAGATACATGAGCTAAAAAGAATGATGGTCCAAGAATTTTTGCTTAGATTCGGTAGTCAGAGTGGTAAAATTCTATCACCTAGGTTCCACATAAGTTGGACCTCAACCCATATGTGGGTATAATAGTGTTTCAAACTTTAAAATTCGCGTTTTGAAAAAAAAAACACATTTTGTAACATTCATCTTTTTTACCTTTCGCTAAATGGATTCATACTAAAAATCGCATATCCAGATTATAATGATTAAGCACGTTTTAAGGTCCTACAATCCGATTATAATATTTTCACGATGATGTGTGTGTGTGTTGTATGTATGTGTGTGTGGGGAGGTTGGAAGGACGATTTCTCAAAAACTATAATATTTAATATCTGTTTAACTATTTATTTCTCAATCGGACATTACTGGGAAGAACTGAAAAGGTTTTGGTAATAATTGGACAACCGAAAGTAGCAGATTCTTAAAAAAAAACTTCTACATATTATTTTTTGAAAATTTTTGTTCTTGCTTGTGAAGAAGAGTAAATTCTCTATCTGATGCAAATATATATTTTATTATATCTTTTATAGATTTAGAGATAAAGAAATATAAAGTATATAGTAATCTGTTGTAATAACTCTCACAGCCCAAATAATGTCAGTGTCAAAAATCCAGAGATATATAAAGAATAGTTGTAAGTAGAATTTTTGTTGTAGAGTGTAGGTATACCAGAAATGTAAAATACAATGGGGCGCGAGCAGTCATATCACTTTGTTGGCCTTGACAAGCAGATATGGTTATGGAGGCCCGTGTCAGAATGACAGCTAGTAATTATGTACATAGATGTCAAATATCACAATTTTTTATTCTAAATTTAGTGATTTTCCAATTTCATGTGGTTTATTTTCCTCGACAAGTAAATTCCACACTCTGGGTGACAAATTAACTACGTGAATTTAGAAAATCTTGAAATTTCTAATGAAAAATTCTGTCATTTGACATCAATGTACATTATTACTATTTATCATTTTGACACGGACCCTCACATTTGCTTGTCAAGGGCAACAATGTCACATGACTGCTCACGCCCTACACTTATGTAACCAAAAATGGAAGTGGCGAGAGATATTGTGCTGACCACAACAGATTTTTTCCCTGACTTTTCATTTGGTATATAACATAAATTTATAATCCGTTTTTCATCATTATCTAATAGCCTATAAGAATTTTTGACAAAACCAAAATCAATAATACATTTGAGATGACCCAAAGTAAAGTCGCAGCTCTAATAGTTTCCGCGCTCCAAATAATGGTGACATCAGAAAATGAGACTTACTATTGTACCGTAAAGGATGCGAATAACTCTAAATGACGCCGAGGATGTTCAAAACAAGACAAATCGAAGGATGCTTGAGCTACCTTCAGATCAGCAGCTCAAATTCAGCACACCTCAATCTGTCTTGTCTCATTGCCTGGCAACCTGACGTGTGACGTCTGACTAGCGCTCACCAGCTCCCCACTCCACTAACCGCGGATTCCCAGTTCTCTTTTGACCTCTTATCGCACACCGCACCACGATCGCACCAAACCAAATGTTACTTACATACAACCCGTCTCAGTCACAGGCACAGATACAAACGATGGAGCCACGGATAACAGATGGCAGCACTGTATTTATTCCCAAAGGGAAAACATTATTATTATTATTATTATTATTATTATTATTATTATTATTATTATTATTATTATTATTATTATTATTATTATTATTACATATATATATATGTCTATGTGATATATGGGTAAGTTGGTGTTTAATTTAATCTTTAATATTATTAAATGACAGTGAAATATAAAAAACATTTATAAATTTAGCAGATATATTCGCTTGTGAAACAGAGCAATATAACGTCGGCGACGAAATTGTTAACTAGTGTAAGGTAGTAATTTCCAGCCAAAGTAGCGGCCAACACAACATTTCT
The DNA here is from genome assembly GCA_951394225.1 of Harpalus rufipes. Lineage (NCBI taxonomy): Eukaryota > Metazoa > Arthropoda > Insecta > Coleoptera > Carabidae > Harpalus > Harpalus rufipes. The sequence goes on from OX596289.1 coordinate 16,662,307, forward strand.
GTTACTTATTTAAAAAATAAGTCATGAGTGGAGTGAAATTTCCAGTACTAACAACAAAATCTAAAACTTCAACAAGTTTTTGTTACGTTGACGAATGTAGGTACGTCAGTAGCACGCAGAAAGTAGTTTGCATAATTTCCCGAAAACAGGAAACAAAATTATATGAAAGAAATTATTAGGGCAATTTGAATTGATGGAGGTAAGTTATGGATACATCTTTCAACAATTGGATAGGAACCGAACAAAAATATGAGTGTGTGCTACTTGCATTTTGTGAAGCAAGATTATACTTTGCCAGGTATAGTTGTTATGATAATAATAAGGTATTGAACCATTGCAAAGAAATGGTAAACTTCAATAATTATAAGGTAGCATACTGTAAACTAAGAATGTAAAATTAATATTATGAAATATTTCTTTTATGTATTTTAAACATTTCTCTTTGTTTCTCATTCATTAATAATAAATTTTACAAGGAAAGAAGTGAAAATATGTATATGCCTAATGCAGATATCCCTAGAATTAACTCTTTTGGAAGCATAAACAACTTGGGCCTGTGACATTACAAATAATTTCAGACATTTCATAACTTCATATCTTGCTTACTAATTCGAATGTTAACAACGGGTTTTCATCAATACACCTACATTTTTTACATACTACATGCCTTCATTAAAATATTTTGTAATGAAATATAAATTTGTAGACATGCCTGCATCAAGAACACACTCAAATCGCAAAGCTTATCCATTCATTAATCTTTCAAAGACTGTAATAATCCAGAATTAATAGATTCAAGAAAACAAAGGCTCGAATCGCGTAAAATCAAAATTCCAGAAATAGCTAAACATAATTTCTAGATGAAGCGGAGGAGTTTGCAAAATTTAAAATATTACTCATACTAAGAAACAATATTTTTATTCAATATTAACTATATTATAAATATTATTTTGCACTTCAAACTCCGCAGCGTATGAAAATAGACAGTTGCGGGAAACAACACATCTACCTTATGCTGGCCTAGCTCCACCTCTTATTCACTCGCGAATACATATATTAAAATGGGGATGTACGTCCTATGGCTGAAGAAGAAACCCTAATGGTGACCAAATGTAAATTTTATGTTAACATTTAAAATTATTAATTTTTCAGCTGGACACATAATTTGTTGTGGTTATCATAAAATTATGAATATTTTTAATGTTCATCCCATAAAATAACTGTATTATTTGCTTTTTTCTGTATTACGTAACATAATGCTTTTCTTTTGGATAAAAAATAAAATATATTGGGTACTATTTTTCCTAAAATATAAACAATGTCATACAGAGACTCTTTTTGTAAATAATAAAAAATGAAACGAATTCTCAAGAATAAATAAAAGCGAGAGGCCCTTTGTACCAGCGGGGCCCTGGGCTGCAGCCCATGAAGCTCATATCTAAATCCGCCACTGGAAAACAGGAACCAAAATTCTATGGAAAAATTTATTAGGGCAATTTGAAATAGCTGCTGGAAGAAAGTTATGGTTATGGATTCATCTTTTAAAAATAGAAACGGAACCGAACAAAAATATGTCCGTGCATGTGCTACTTGCATTTTCTGAAGTAAGATAACATTTTGCCATGTATAACTGTATAATGATAATGATGATGTATGCAACTATTGCAAAGTAATAGTACACTTCAATTATTATACTAAGAATTTTAGTAAAATGAAAATTATGAACTAACTTTTTCCTCGTTAATAAAAATGCTTAATTATTGTAAACGTAATGTCATTGGCCCGAGTCGATATTATCGTAATGAATGAATTCGGTCGATCTAAATCTGCTACTCGTTTTTGTTTGAATTCAAATGAAAAATAAAGCAATACTATTATCATCCTAATGATATTTTTAAAATGTTTCATGAAATAGATTGAAATAATATTTATTTTAAATATTTCATACGTTTTTCTTTATTTCTACATTCATTACTAATTAATTTGACAAAGGAAAGAAGTTTTAGTAAAAATATGCCTAATGCTCATACCTATAAAATTAACTCTTTGAAAAACCTAACCAAATAAATTATTTCATATATTTAAAAATTCGTATCTTGCTTACTAATTTGTATTTTAACAGCGCGTTTTCACCAATACTCCTAGATTTTTATATATTATCAGAAAAAAATATTTAAAAATTCGGTAGAATACCGCATTACTACATGCCTTTATTAAAATATTTACAATGAAATTTAAACTTGTAGACATGCATGCACAAAGGCATTCAAATCGTAAAGCCTATCCAGCCATTAATATTCCAGTACTACAAGATTCAAGAAAACAATGACACGAAACACGTAAAATAAATATTCGGAAATGATAAACATAATTTCTAGATGATGCCGAGGATTTCACAAAATTCAAAATATTTCTCATACTAACATTTTTATTTAATATTAACTATTTTATTAATATTACTTTGCACTTCAAACTCCGCAGCGTATGAGACTAGACAGTTGTGAGAAACGAAGCATCTACCTTAGGCCAGCCATATTGTTACGTCACACGTCTAGCTCCACCTCTTCTTCACTCTAATAGATAATGAAACCGGGAATCATCAAGTGCAAAGTCGAGAAACAATTGTCTTTGGTCAAAAAAATCGGTGGTGAGTTTTTAATGGATAAGCACGATTTAGAGTCTCTAGATTACTATTTTACTATTTTATGATGTGTGTGTGTGTGTGTGTGTGAGTGCGTGTGTGCGTGACAATCCTTTCGGATCGCATAACTCCAGTACCATAATTCCAAAAATTATATTTTTTTCGTATTCCTTAAGCTTACATCCAAAAGAAGAAGTGGTTAGAAAATGGTTATAATTGGTCAACCGGAAATACCGTCATTTGAAGATTTTAACAGTTTTTCTTCAAAAATTGAAGTTAAATATCATTTTTTAACATTTTATGTTATTATAAATATTAAAGAATTATTCTCTATACGGTTTGATTGCATTTAATACGTCATATTCAATGTTTTTAAATGAAAATAATGAACGAATTGTTGATAATGTGCATTAACAGATATTTCAGCTTTATAAATATATATTTGTGCAACTATTATTCTTCTCCTTACGAAGACATATCGACGACGTTCAAAATCCTGACAGTCAAATTCCGAGAATTTATAATCCGAAGAGCCCAAAATCTCGATAATACGAAATGCTAATAGTTCAAAATTTAAGATTATGTGCAGTGTCAGTATATTTCAATATAATTTTTAAAAAATCTGCCTAAAAAATACTAATATTACTGTTCGAGTTTTGCGAGCTTGAGTTCAAATCTTGGGATTTGTTCAGCACGAATAAACCTCCATAAAATACAAGTAAATTGGGACTGCTACAGGTAGGCTTTAAGAATTTTATTGAAATATTTCTACAATGTAGCAGACTTTATCACAACTCAGTGCAGTCGAAATTTAGATATCTTGGGTTTTTTAATGTTCAAAATATTTCTCTGCAGGATTTCTGCACTCTCGAGATTTTGGTAGTCGACTGTGAGGATATTACGGAAAAACTGAACATACCATGTGTGCCTTTATCACTGTTAACCACCTGGTTTGAATCGTTGAAGAATTAAAGAAAATCTCTAAATAGCCACTTGTATTAAAATATTTTATACAAAATACTTTGAAATACACAGTAAATGTTATGTTTACACTTCGAATGTCACGAGTAGAATGTTGTAAACTATGCAATGAGCTACCCTTGACATTAGGGAGTAGGAAGGGGCTAATATCCCTCTCTCATCAAATAGAAAATACGTCATAGGGCAAGTAAATGAAAGTACAGTCCTTTCAGAGCTTAATATAATTAATACACTATTAAACAGGAAAATAGGAAAACTAATGTATATATATATATATATATATATATATATATATATATATATATATATATACAGGGTGTAACAACTAAACGGGCTACCTCAAATAATTTCTGTATTATCAAAGATACAATAAAATACCTACTATAAGACAATCTTATAGAAGACCAAGGGGAACAATCCGAATAGGAAAGAAAATATTTTTTAAACCAGTGGTTAAGTTAAAAAAAATACTCTATCGAATGGGCCTAAATAAATAAATATATATATATATATATATATATATATACCACTGGTGATTTTTTTTTCTTCTGTAATAGGATCTTTTATAAGATTGCCTAATAGTATTTTATTATGTCTTTAATAATATAGGAATTATTTGAGGTAGCTCGTTTAGTTGATATATCAGTGGCGGCTTGTCAGGGTAGACATTGCCTCTCCAGAAAAGAAATAAAGCTGCATGTAAGTAGTATGTAAATTAAATTTTAACGCTTGTCTTTAAATATCAAAAGAATAATTTAAGCAACCACCATAACTAATGTGTAATGCAGTTCACCTAATTTACACCCTATAAAGTGCTTCTCAAAATGAATAGTATAAATATCTATGTTTTTGATACAAGTAATAATTCCGGTAAGAAATACGTTGCGCTAGACAAAGAGCTGTTTGAGACATTGCTTCAATGGCTAAATGCAATGAGTGCATAAAGGATAAAAGGTAGTCGCTTTACCTTCCACACGGCCCTCTACAGGCCGTTACTATACATGAATACAATCAACGCCACGTACTGATAAATTTTGTAAGTAGGTTCGCGACATTACTGCATATTTTTGCAAGCAAGATTAAATAGTTGCAAATTGCATTCTACAATAAACAAACATAACATAACCTGTCTTGTCTAGCATTTTTATTATAATAGGCTCTGGTTTGTGAGTGATATGTATTGCAGTAAATATTTAATTCTTTTATTTTTTTCGTTGTTTTTATAGTTTACCAACGTAGTGTTTTTGTAATTTAAATTTTAGTTGAAAACAAAAAACAAATAATGGCTTCGACTTCAACTTTAAAAGAATTAAGTGACAATATAAGGAATTCTGAAGATATTATTAATTTTTTAATTAACAAAAATCCATTTAATCAACTGTCTTATGAAGGTGAACTATTTGTCAAAGAATTTCCTAAAATGTTCTGTGATCTAGCAATTTATTTTTGTACATGAGAGGGGAAAAATATGCATTTGCACATCCCTTGAAAAAATGTAACTTTCAATTATAAAGCATTTGACCTTGAATGAAAAAAAATTTTTTTTGATACATTACCTCACCAAAGTTTTAGTGCACGAGCCGCCACTGTGATATATATAATCTGTTTCTCAAATATTTATCAACATTTTACAAATCTTATTTGTATGACAAAAGATTAAGCGATCAAGGTAATTCCAATAATCTATTTCTTATCGAATTCATTTGATTGTAATACAATATTATTTAATAGTGACATCATTTTATGAAATTAGTTTATCACTCAAAAAAATTGTCTATTGAATATTTTACATTTTTGCATATAAATTCTTACCTTTATGTTTATTAAGTACATTCTTTTGTTTTTTTTTATATTTCAAACAAAATTAGTACTTGAAATCAATATTATCGGGTTTTATTTGTATTTACATCATTTGAAACGAATATAAACATTAATTCAATAGGGTCCTCCACTATTTATTTTTTATATTTTTTTATGAAACTTCAACTGAAAGCGATTTGAAGTTAGGCGGTAATAATTTTTTTAATATTCTGTGACGTAGATATAGAGATGATTTTGTTCACAAACACTGGACTTCGCTAATAATTGGAGTCACATAAATTATAAATTTATCATTTTAGCACTTATAAAAATATATAAATATGTATGTTAAAATAACTTCTGTGGACCATAATTGAAAACATGCGTGAATAATAAGCAATTTAATAAAATAATTAATAAAAAACTATGTATATTATAGTGCAAGTTTTGATTACCACCGGTAGCCTATGTCCATCAACATACTTTTTACCTCTCGCTAAGAGAGGTATTGGATTCATGCTAAAAATCGCATATCCAGATTTTATTAAATAAGCACGATTTAAGGTCCATAGAATCCGATTTTAACATTTTTACAATGATGTCTGTGTGTGTGTGTGTGTGTGTGTGTGTGGATGTGTGTGTGTGTGTGTGTGTGTGAGGTTGTTGGAGACACGATTTCTCATATTCTATAAAACTAAAGACCTGTTTGACTACGGATTCCTCAATCTAACAGTAATGGGAAGAGTTGAATAGGTTCTGGTAACAATTGGACAACCGGAAGTGGTAGTTTCTAAAAAAAAAATTCTAAATATTATTTTTTGAAAATTTGTTACTACAAATATTAAAAATAATTAAATTCTCAATCTGACACATTTAATTTTTTTATTATATCTCGTATAGGTTTGGAGATATAATATATAATTATATAGAATAATCTATTGTAATAAATCTCGTTGCCCGAAAAACAGTTGCGATATTTAATTTTTTGTAATTGACAAATAAATGCAAAATGTCAATGTCAGATTTTTCTGGGAGACAGTACATTTAATATATATTATTGTATTATTAATTAAATATTTATTACAGGTATGTTAATATTACATATATCCTTAAAAATTACCGCTAATACCGTCCATGAATTTGAACTGTTTTGAACATATTAGAATAGTAGGATAAAATTTCTCATAGAACGAAAGAAGAGAAACAATTTCAATTATTTGTGTGTACAAGAAATGTTAAATTCGTTACTTATAGGGCGCGAGCAGCCATGTGATTTTGTTGGCCTTTGCAAGCAAATGTGAGGATCCTTGTCAGAATGACGGCTAGTAGTTATTTACATAGATGTCACAATTGTCATATGTCATAATTTTTCATTAAAAATTTCATAATATTGTTTATTTGTCATCCATTAGTATGGAATATACTTGTCGAGGAAAATAATCCACATGGATTTGGAAAATCATGTTTCGAATGAAAACTTATAATACTTGACACCTATGTATATTACTAGCTGTCATTCCGACACGGGCCCCCATATCTGATTGCTAAGGCCATCAAAGTCACATAACTGCTCGCGCCCTATGCAAGATAAAATGAAAATGGCGAGAGGTATTGTGCTGGCCACAACAGATTTTTACTTTCATACCAGTGCATAAAGTCTAGCGTGACATCATAAATTTAAACAAGTGTTATTCGGTTTACTTTCGTTGTTTTTTTATCTTCCGTCACTTTTAGGTAAGAAAAGGTATTGTCTTTGGTCAAAAATTCGATAGTGAGTTTCTAATGAATAAACACGTTTTGGGGTCCCTAGAATACGAATTTACTTTTTTTACGATGATGTCTGTATGTGTGTGTATGTGTAGGTGTGCGTCTGTGTGTGTGTGCGTCTGTGTGTGTGATTGAGTGAGTGTGTGCGTGTGTGTGTGTGTGTGTATGTGACGATCGTTTCGGATCGCATAACTCCAATGCCACGATTCCAAAAATTATAATTTTGTTCGTATTCCTCAAGTTTAGATCCATATGCAGACGTGATTAAATTTTGGCTATAATTGGTCCACCGGAAGTAACCTAATTTGCAAGTTTTAACAACTTTCTTGAAAAAACGCAGTTCAATATCATTTTTTGACATTTAATGTTAAATAAATTTTAAAGATTATATTATTCTCAATACGATTGGATTGCATTTTATACTTCATATTAAATAGATATAGAGTTAAAGAATAATAAGATTTCATAAGTCAGCCATGGAAACTGACAATATATTCATATAATTCAAATTGTCAGATATCAGTATCACTAAACGAAAATGAATGTGGCAGATGTGAGGATGTTGAGATAGATGGGGAAGACACGGAAAGATACGGTAAGGAATTAAAAGACAAATGAAATGGCTCGAGTGATAGGAGTTTCTAAAAAGTTACAGGAGAGACGATTACATTGGTTTGAACATGTCATGAGGAGAGATGAAGAATATATTGGAAGATGAATGAATAGCTTGGTAGTAGAAGATAGAAGAAACAGAGTAAGACCAAAGTTAAGATGGAATGACTATTTTGCGGAAGACTTGAGAGAAAAGGAACTGAATGAGGACGACACACAAAACAGAGAAGAGTGGATGAAGAAAATAAAAAATAGCGACCTCAAACGAATGCATACTTTGTCTATGAAATAATTTTACTGGAAAAATAGGGTCTTTTGCAAGAAAATTTATATATAGGGCGCGAGCAGTCACGTGACTTTACTGCCCTTGACAAGCAGATATGGGGGCCCGTGTCAAAATGACAGCTATTAATTATGTCTATAACTGACAAATGTCATAATTTTTCATTCAAAATTTCATGTGGTTTATTTGTTATCAGGAGTGTGGAATTCAATTGTCGAGAAAAATATCATACAATAGTATAAAACAAAATTTTGAATGAAAAAATATGACATTTGTCAGTTATGGACATAATTAATACTGTCATTCTGATACGGGCCGCCATATCTGATTGCCAAGGTCAGCAAAGTCACATGACTCATCGCGCCCTATGGTGTTTGTACATAATACACAAGATTGACAGAAAGTAATGTGTTGAACACATCAGATTTTTTGTTATTATAGGATGCGTGCACCCGACGCGAGAACGCGACCGACGCCGCCAGTCGAACGTTTCTAAAACGGCCGGCCGATTGTTAGTCTTAAATTAGTGTTAATGATTGTTTAATCATAGTATTACTTATTTTTATTATCTTTATCTTAATTATTTATCGTTTAATAAACTTTTATTTTAATTAACAATATTTCTCTGATTTTTACACTTCACCCAAATAAATAAACGTTACATTATTTTCTGTATTCATTTATTAAAAATGGATTCCATATTTTAAAAAAAGCGACAGCAGAAGGATTGAAAGTAGTGATAATTTGGAATAGAGTCAATATGTGACGTAGATATAGAGATGAGGAAATAGTATTAAAAAATCGATTATTTTAAAAACTGATAACTATGTGATCAAGGTAATCAGAAAATCAATGAAATAATTATTAAGTTATTTGCACATATTTTAGTTACAATCTTGGAGAAAAGTGAGATAATTGTTATTGTGTAACAGCTAAACGAGCAACCTCAAATAATAATAATATTAATAATAATAATATATATAATATGCTGATCACGCAAGAAGGAACCAGCAATTATATCTGTTATTAAGCGAGATAGCGATTATCTTCAAATAAACAAAATTACTACAGACAATGTGGGCAATAACATGTCGTATCAAGAACCGTTTTGTTACTTCCGGTTCCGGAGTATGTGATACCAACTTTGAAATTTGGAACATACTATATTTTTCTATATTTTTGTACATAAAGTACATAAAATTTGTTTTACAATGGTAGTAAATTAGTAATACGTTGTATTATTAAAAAATAAAATGACGGACGTTTGAAATATGAATATATTGAATGAAAAAAAATTAAGTATGTAAGATTTTATTGTTTTTTGTTCATAGATGATGATATTTTTTGAGATAAATTCATTTATATGACGTAACCTGGGCAACAAATCCAATAAAACAAAATTCCACATTTCTGACTTATTTTGTAAGATATTTGTTTTATAGCCACTTGCTCCCTCCTGGCAATAACTTATTATATCAATGAAAATTTTACCATTGTATTTCCTATGGTCCATAAAAAAGTAAACAGCTGTATGTTATTTATACATTACTGTTTGTTAAACATAGAGAATACAATAATAAAAAAATCTGTTGTGGCCAGCACAATACCTCTCGCCACTTCCGTTTTTAGTTACATATAAGTATAAGGCTCGAGTAGTCATGTGACTTGGCAAGCAGATGTCGGGGCCCGTGTCAGAATGACAACTAGTAATTACGTACATAGATATTAAATGTCAGAATTTTCATTCAAAATTTCAAGATTTCCTAAGTTCACGTAGTTAATTTGTCACCAGGAGTGTGGAATTTACTTGTCGAGGAAAGTAAACCACATATAATTGAAATATCACACAATTTAGAATGAAAAATTATGATGTATGACATCTATGTACATAATTATTAGCTAGCATCCTGACACGAGCCCCCGTATATATATACAGTGAGGCACCGTAATCGCCGTCTTCGATATCTCCCTTGTCGTTAGAAATACAGCATAAGTTTATTAACAGAATTTATTCGTCTACACAAGGAGCATAACGTAAAATTATTTTCACATATACAGGGTGTTGCATTACGACTCGGCGAGAATTGTTTGTCTTTTTTTAAATGGAACACCCTATATATTTTTATATATTTTGAATTGTATTTTATTCACCTATACGAACTATACAATTTTGTTTTAGTTTTCCACGGCGTTGTCAAGTTATTCCGTTCTTTCTCTAAAAAAAACCGAATACGCACGCATTGATTTATAAAGGCTTACTGAAGTTATTTTAATAGTAAGAATTAAGAATTTTCTTTCCAATATAACTGTAATTATACTCTATGTTCTGATATATTTTTTTTAAATGTAATTATACAGGCTGTTCAATAAAGCGAATCAAATCTGCTCAATTTCAAATGACCATAACTCGTCATTTTCAAATGGAACACCCTATATTTTATTATTCAGTTGTGTGTATTTTATATTATCTTCATATGTTATTAAAGGTATCCTATGCCTAAAACCAATAATTTCGGAGATTTTCACCATTTTCCTCTAAATTTATATATTCACTTAAAAATTAAATCTAGTATGCCATTGATATTGTTTTTTGAATAAGAAACAATTGCAGTAATGACTGTAGTTTCATTAGCCAGGTTATTATTAATAACAGTGGGATTAAGTAAATTAATTTATTAATATGAGTCTCTCGCAAGAAGAATTTACGAATATGGTGTACGCACTTGGAAAAGCGGAAAGAAACCCTCTTTTGTCGTACTGAACATGACCAGTTCTTTCAAACCTTTCCCTTAGTTTTTCAAAAGAACGCGGATTTGGATGTCGTCTTCCCGGAAACCGTTATGCATAAATTCTTCATACCAAAAGAGAGTTTATTGCCGCTTCTTCAAGTGCGTACACCATATTCGTAAGTTCTTCTTGCGCACTCTCCAGCATTGAGTGCCCGTGAGGTGACGCCTGGCCTGACCAGCATACACCATATTCGTAAGTTCTTCTTGCGAGAGACTCATATTAATAAATTAATTTACTTAATCCCTCTGTTATTAATAATAACCTGGCTAATGAAAATACGATCATTACTACAATTGTTTCTTATTCAAAAAACAATATCAATGGTATACTAGAGTATAATTACAGTTATACTGAAAAGAAAATTCTTAATTCTTACTATTAAAATAACTTCAGTAAGCCTTTATAAAGCAATGCGTGTATTCGGTTTTTTTTAGAGAAAAAACGGAATAACTTGGCAACGCCGTGGAAAACTAAAACAAAATTGTACAGTTCGTATAGGTGAATAAAATACAATTCAAAATATATAAAAATATATAGGGTGTTCCATTTAAAAAAGAGAAACAATTCTCGCCGAGTCGTAATGCAACACCCTGTATATATGAAAATAATTTTACGTTATGTTCCTTGAGTAGTTGAATAAATTCTGTTAATAAACTTATGCTGTATTTCTAACGACAAGGGAGATATCGAAGACGGCGATTTCGGTGACATCTTGTATATATGTCAAGGCCAACAAAGTCACATGAATGCTAGCCCTATTGTATTTAACTCTATGAAGAATTTTGTCCTACTCTTCTAATTTTTCGAGATGTTTCCAATTCATTGTCAGGATTGACAGTATTACTGAAGGGTATACGTGTAATATACCTATAATTTTATATATGTATTTAACTATTAATTCAATAAAAAATAATATATGTATGTAATTCCCAGAAAAAGTCTTCAGTAATGTCTCCGGATTTCTGACACTGACATTTATCTGTGAGTTCAAACATTTTAATTTTTCATTTGGTTTCCATGGCATTATTTGGGCTGTGAGATTTATTACAAGGGATTATTTTATAATTATATTCTTTTTTTCTGTAAATTAATAAAAGATATAATAAAATATTTAAATGTATCAGATAGAGAATTTAATCTTCTTTAATATTTACAAGAACAAAAAATTTCAAAAAATATTTAGAATTTTTGTGAGAATCTGTCCGATTGAGAAATACGTAGTTAAACAGTCATGTAGTTTTTGAGGAATCGTCCTTTCAACATCCACACAAAAATATTGTGATGATCTGGATCTGTCACAAGTTTTATTGGTTATATAGTACAAAGCCGTGTAGCTCAGCTCTTATAAATCCACGGACCGTGAAAACTTTTCTTCCCGGTAATTGGAACAAGGCGCGTAATTTGACCGGGAAATAAGCCGCATAAAGGGCCGTCAACATCGTGTTCCATTTTAAAGTCGATTGTGAGTACTCCATCGACACTTGACTGCGAGTAATCCGTCAAGACATCGAAATCGACCTCCAGGTGAGCAAAGTTTTCCGTTTCTTTAAAAACCCGTACCGTGAACCCGTTCGAGTTGTTTACTGAAAGTTAGTCTTAGTGTCTCGTTATGAGATTCATACGCCCGACGTCGCAACGCTTGTTGAGCGTAGGCCAAAGCATCTTCGAAAGGCGTATTTAAAAACATCCAAAGACACTACGACTGACACCGGCCGTACTCATCTCCGTGGACTAAATTCACAGTTGCGCGTGTCTAGCCATTTTACAGTGACTCGTTGCGAGTTTTACCGACTTGACGTTTCGACGCCGCCAACGTGTAAACCCGGGCGTTACAGACGTCGAGTCTGCGTGTTTATCCAGAGTTACCATAAAACGGCCCGTTATCTCGCGGCGTCTATTTTATCGTGCATTGACCCAAGTGCTTTTTTCCGACACTGTGCAGCTACGCCCCAGTGCGTAAGCCGGGACACTCAAGGCCGAAAGTCTGTGAGGTTTGCCTGGGTCGACTTTCTCGTTGAGCGCCGCATATACTGTCGCGACGCCCTTCGTCGATCTGCCGAGTACAGCAGAAACGCGTACCTACACCTCTTCCGTCATTACCGCCGTTAGCCGCCGAACCAACGCGTCATCAGCGTCGCGACGCCTGGCGTCGCTCACACCGAAACCGTCCGAACATATTTTATACACATTCTTGATATCCGCGCATCTACCGTCCATCCGCCGACATCACCACCGTCGCGACGCCCGGCGTCGTTTTACTGATAACCAGTAATTCGACTAATTCGGACACCCAACATCCAATTTTACACATCAGCAACCACCATACTATTTTGTACAACAAGTTACCATACAATAAAGTTGGGACGTACATTTTTTACCCTGTCTCCAAATCTGCTATCCGACCGTTGGCGCCCAAGCAATCTCACGCCAACTTTCTGCCCGCTATCCCCAAAATAGCGTTACAATATGTAATGTTACGATTGAATTCTTGAAGTTGTTATTACTAGCAGCTACACAACAATTAGGCATGTTCAAACAACAAATAGCGAAGAATATATATTATGTTTTAGTATTAGCTTGTAAGAACTACACAACCCAAACTACGCAACCGTACTCATATACTCAACCGACTGTAAAACGTCACACGCTACCTGTTACATATTCGAGGTTAAACACCTCAAAAAGTATTATCCCTAGCAAACTGAGATTTTCATTTTTGTTCTTAGATATTTTTTTCTATTTTTTAGTGCAAATTTGTTTTTTACCTCTCGCTAAGAGAGGTATTGGATTCATGCTAAAAATCGCATATCCAGATTTTAATGATTAAGCACGTTTTACGACGATGTCTGTGTGTGTGTGTGTGTGTGTGTGTGTGTGTGGATGTATGTGTGTGTGTGGATGTATGTGTGTGTGTGTGTGTATGTATGTATGTGTGTATGTAGGTCGGTTGGAAGGACGATATCTCATAAACTATAATACTTAATATCTGTTTTACATTACTGGGAAGAGCTGAAAAGGTTTTGGTAATAATTGGACAACCGGAAGTTGCAGATTCTTAAAAAAAATCTTCTAAATATTATTTTTTGAATTTTTTTGTTCTTGCTTATTAAAGAAGAGTAAATTTTCTATTTGACACACGTAAATATTTTATTATATTTTTTATAGATCTAGAAATAAAGAAATATAAGGTATATCTGGGGGACCCGGGTTTGATCCCGACCGACGCCAAAAATTACATCGCATTTTAATGGCACAAAATTGACCCCTGTGGCGCACTCTCCACGCCAGCAATGAGTGCCCGTGAGGTGACGCCTGGTAAGCGCCCGCACGGTACAAATATTCCATCATTACCGATATCTGTGTATGAAGCAGATTGGCACACCCAGCAATGGGTAATATGCCGTGATGAAATATTTATTTATAATAATCTGTTGTAATAAATCTCACAGCCGAAATAATATCATGGAAACCAATTGAAAAATAAAAAATGTTTGTAACTGATAGATAAATGTCAGTGTCAAAAATCCAGAGACATTACTGAAGATTTTTTCTGGGAAGTACACACATATTATTTCTTGTTGTATTAATAGTTAAATATTTAAAATTATAGGTATATTAAACATACCCTTCAGAAATACTGTTAATCCCGACAATCGAAATAATGAGTAATGAAAGAAAAATGTACCTGGAGAATCTCTTAATTCTTGATCTGTTACTATTATGGAGGTGACAAGTCTTGAAGTACTTAAATTTGTTTCAAACATTATGGGACAATGTACATACACGAGCACTGTAGACTAGAGTAAAATTGAACTGCAAAAAATCTATCAAATTCTTCTCAAGTAAGTTGTAAATATTGACAAAATTACACATCAATATAAGAATAATCGGAATGCAATCTATCCATCACTTTATTAAAGGAAATCAATTTGTTATTTAGATACAACATGTATGAAAAATTAAAATGTAAAAGAAGATATTATGTAAGAATAGATGCACATACCCAGATATATACATTTTAGATCCCCCAAAATTAATGTTTTTACTAGAAGAATATGAAGAGAAAGTAAACAAGAACGTTGTTCGAATTGAAAATCCCTGTTACCAGCCTAAAATTTATATATGGTAAACTCTACTTTGTAATTTATTGTACATAATTTATGGTAGAATATCCTATAGATTTTGTAAATATATGTGAAAATTGTTTTATGTTGAGACATGCTCTTATTGAATAATAAAGAAGTTTATACGTCATAGACTTATATGAATATATTATTTGTATTTCTAAAAATATTCTTTGCTTTATGCATACAGCCAGGAAAAATATACGGCGAGAGGTTATATGCTGGCCACATTAAATTTTTTGATTTAAAATTACAGTTGAAGATCAATTTTGACAACTTTTTTAGTAAAACACTGAACAATACACATACATTATGGATATTTTATATTAATTAATACTTTTTATTGATTAACTATCAAAAACAACAAAAATTATATATATTTCACAATTATTTCATGACACATAATTATATTTCATATCAAACTTGACTTTTGAATCGAATAATGATCAGACTTCTCTCTGTTCATAGCCTACTCCGAGTTGGGTTGTACACTCAAAGTTCTAAAAATAAAAATAAATAAATATTTCATCACGGCATATTACCCATTGCTGGGTGTGCCAATGTGCTTCATAGATATCGGTAATGATGGAATATTTGTACCGTGCGGGCGCTTACTAGGTGTCACCTCACGGGCACTCAATGTTGGCGTGGAGAGTGCGCCACAGGGGCCAATTTTTTGCCATTAAAATTCGATGTAATTTTTGGCGTCGGTCGGGATCGAACCCGGGTCCCCAGATTCGCGACCAGACACTCAGGCACATGGCCACGAGACCCCAAAGTTCTACCTTTATAAAATTTATTTAGTATGCTAAAGTTGAATGTAGAAGATATTAGTATAGTTGTATAGTCAACAGGTACTGAGAACAACACCTGTACAATTAATATGTTGTTAAATTATTACTATTTAAAGTTTACGTGTGTAGACCGCGGGACTAACGTAGGGTTAAATTTCATAACCAAAATATTTTCTAACATTTTGAACTTTGTTATACTTGCACAGAGCGTATTTATTGCACTTATCAAGCTTGCAGGTCACTTACTATAAATATGTACTTTTTACACTTGTTACATATATAACTATTAGTAATATGATGTAATCAAATAAATTCTACTACTCTTTATCTTCAATAAATTTATCATTCATTATAACATAACATTACTTATATATTTATATTTACCTTCAAAGTAATTCGTAGAGTAGATAAAATTATGTCACAATGAAACAATTTATATTTGCAACAATGAGTCAACAGTTAAAAACAATAATAGAAAATTACAATAAAAGTGTAGATATTATTGTACCTGTTCCGAAGGGGCAACGCTGACACTTGCACCACTAGCATTTGCAACACTCGCACTACCCCTTTCCATTAACTCCACAGCTTCTTCATTTGCGACGTGAATTTCTTCATCGGTATGCATTTCGATGGTTTAAATAAATTAACTTTTATAAATAATATTGCTTCAAAAATTCGTAACACTTAATATCGCTGCAGGTGTACCTCTGTACTTGTTCATACGAAAATTGACAATTGATACCTTTTGGGTGTGCAAAGGTTTTTATCAAATGAAAAAAACTGATAAGATATTGGCATATCTTGTATATTTAATGATTCGTTTATTCACATATTTTTGTGGTGAAACAAAAAATAAATATGAAAAATCAATATACGAGTATGTAAAGAATTTGCTATTGTAACGTTTATTTATTTGGGTGGTGTAAAAATCAGAGAATTATTTGTAATTAAAATAAAAGTTTATTAAACGATAAGGTATTAAGATAAAAGTAATAAAAATAACTAACGCTATGATTGAACAATTATAAACACTAATTTAAGACTAAGAATATTATTAAATGTTTAAACACTAAGATTATTTATTTAAACAATATTTATTTCACTATATTTATTTATAATCACAACTCGTAGACTATTTATTTATATCACCAACTGTTCATTTCTCGATGCTCGTCTATAACAGAATGACTTTTCCTAGAGCATTCGACGCGATAATAACACCGAATACAAAGGATGAGGTGACCCTAAGGAATTAAACAGGTCGCTACGTGTTTACTACGCCGCACGTTACACTGCCCCCTCCTTAAGACTGTTTCATCCCGGAACAGTTCGTGATGCCGAAATCTGCATGCATTACCCTTGGTATATTTAGAAGTCTTATAGAAGTGACAGTCTATAGTCCGCTCGAGTTCTTCTCTCTGTCCGTTAAGGTTAAAGCTGCAGATGAGAATTTCAACTCTGGTAAAGCGAAAGAGAATCTCTAACATGTTCCCAATAATCCTCCAATCCAAACCATCTAGACCACAGCCTAACTTCGGTACTGCTAGCTTCAAAATGTCATTCTCTAGCAGATGATCCTTCAAATCGCACAGTGAATTCCATTGACTGCGATATGACGGCTTCTGGTACGAGCGTGTTTTGCAATACCGCTGATGTTCTGTATTGCTATCCTTGGTTGGGCAGTTCCTGTAGTCGTCCAAATTTCGCCTTAAAGACTGAAGCTGTGCCGCGTGATATCTTTAAGTCTTTTGATAGGCAGTGGCCGAGGGAATAATCTGAAGACACGGTGAACAGGTCTCGATGTTCTTCTTTCGGCACGCCATACCGCGCCTTGTGACCAAAGGAATACTTTTCCATGAAGTCTTCAAAAGTCGGATTCTGAGCTATGATCCGACGAACCGTTGCTCCATAATGGTTTTCATGGTTGAAAGGGGCTAGCCAATTAAAGTGTACTACTTTCGACTTCCCGGTAGGTGTTTTCCTAATTCTATATATTACGTCGGTTATCCTTTTAACGACCTCATAAGGACCTTCCCAATTTTTTTGCAGCTTTGGTGATAAACCGCGACGTCTTTGTAGATTGTAAAGCCACACTACATCCCCAGGTTGGTATCCACCTTTTTCTGCCTTAATGTCATACTGGTCATTCATTCGGCCGCTGGCAGCTTAAATGTTCCGGTGCGGTCTTGTTCATTCTTCTCCGTAAGTCCGTAACGTAATCTTCCCCGACTAGGTCTTCCCCAGGTTTATTGCCGAACACCAAGTCATATAAGCGCAACTCACGCCCGAATAAGATGTTCGCAGGAGTTTGTTCTGTTGTTTCATGCACGGATGAACGATGAACCATCAGAAACAGATGAAGATGTCGGTCCCAGTGTCTTTGGTGGTTGGAGACTACCTTCGACAAATATCAGTTGATCGTTCTGTTCATTCGTTCAACCATACCATCAGACTGCGGGTGTAATGTAGTTGTTCTTGTTTTATTGATTCCTAATATCTTACAGATATTTAGAAAACGGCAGACTCGAAATTTCTTCCCTGGTCGGAGTAAAGTTCATGTGGTACCCCAAATCGGCAAATACATTCTTTGACTAAGGTTTCAGCAACCGTTGTGGCTTCCTGGTTGGGTAATGGGTAGGCTTCAAGCTTCAATCTACTTAGTGAAGTAGTGCATCACAACCACCATGTATTTAAATTATTTATTATTACCGCTGTAAATGTAATTAATTGTACTATTATATTAGTTAACCTTGGTTTAATATCCAAATTAACATTTTTATTGGGCAGGCAGTCTTTTAAATTTATATCATTATTTTGATTGTTGTTTATTTAAATTTCATATTTTTTATTTATTTGAGATTCTAGATCGTTTAATTTAGATTCTTAATTTTTAATTCATCCTAATAAATTATGTGATGTTTCACTATGTAATTTAGTTTAATCATAATTCCTCTTGTTTTATTTTCTGTATCTCCACATTCCTAGTTTGATTTATTTGAAATAATATATTTTTTTCTTTATTTTGTAAAATGTGCGAAATTGATATTGATACCCCATTTTTACTTTCGTTGTTTTTTACCTTCCGTCACTTTTGTCTTTGATCAAAAATTTCGATAGTAAGTTTTTAAAGAATAAGCACGTTTTGGGGTCCCTAGAATACGAATTTTTTTTTTTTACAATGATGTCTGTATGTATGTGTGTGCGTCTGTGTGTATGTGACATGTATGTGACGATCGTTTCGGATCACAAAATTCCAATACCACGGATTCCAAAAATTTAAAAAAATTCCACTGGAAGTATCCTCATTTGCAACTTTTAACAGTTTTTCTTTTAAAAAAAGCAGTTAAATATTATTTATTGATATTTAATGTTATTACATTTTATAGAATATGTTATTCTCTATTCGATGTGTTTGCATTTTATACGTCATGTTCAATAGATATAGAATTAAAAATTATAAAGATATTAAATTTCATAAATCAGCCAGCTATGTGTAATAAGGAGAGTACAAAATAAATAACTTTTTATAATCTTTTCTAAATTATAATTTCAGGAATAATATTTCAACTTGTTATCTTTGTTACTCAATATTCTGTTTAGAAATAGTTATCATCTTCTACTGACTGTTTAGTCTAGCTTTCAGTGACCTTTGACAGTTATTTGTTGACAATTAAATCTTTAAAGTATTAAGCATACGTGAGCGAGACACAGGACACCATGGATGCCATATGATAAGACTTCACCCTGCGCCCCTAAGATAATCCTCACACGACGGTAACAACAGTTAAAATGGTCATCGTTGGAAAAGCAGTAAGTCTACTAGCATAAACATCGGCCGTTTCACCCCCCCCCCCCCCTCGTGTTACATATGCTAACCACGGAAACTGCTAATATACTCAGGTAATTCAAATTGAGAGATGTCAGTATCAATGAAAAGAAAATGTATATTGCAGAGATGAGGATGTTAAGATAGATGTTGGGGAAGACACGGAAAGATAGGGTGAGGATTTAAAGGATAAGAGAACTGGCTCGAGTGATAGAAGTGTCTAGATAGAACATGCCATGAGGAGAGATGAAGAATATATTGAAAGAAGAATTAATAATTTAGTAGTAGACGATAGAAGAAACAGAAAAAACCAAATATAAGACGGAAGGACTGTATTGCGGAAGACTTGAGAGAAAAGGAAATGAATGAGGACGACACGCAAAACAGAAATGAGTGGAAGAAGAAAATAAAAAGCGACCCCTAACGAATGGGGAAAGCTAAAGAAGGAGATGTCAGTGTCAAGTGCAATTTGCATAGTTTGTTTATAAAATAATTTTACTGCAAATATACGATCTTTTGCAAGAAAAAAAATATGTATGGAATTTGTACATAATACACAGGTTTAACGGAAGGTAATGTGCTGGCCACATCAGATTTTTTTTTAATTCATTTTTCTTCACCGTCCTGGGGTACGAAAACGACGGACGATTCGCGTTTTTTGTTTTTTACTTCCTTGTACGTAAGTAAAGGAAGTATTGTAATCGCGAAAAATTTCGGTTTTCAGATTTCAGCGGATATATCCATTTTGATCATCCCTGAATCCATTTTGACTAATTTCGTCGTGACGTCTGTACGTACGTACGTCCGTACGTACATACGTATCTCGCATAACTCAAAAACGGTAAGCCGTAGAAAGTTAAAATTTTGTATTTAGGACTCCTATAACATCTAGTTGTGCACCTCCCTTTCTGGTTATTACACAATTTCCAGAAGTGGCACTTTACATGAAGCCTATAATAGATTTTAATGAAAAACTATTTTAAAATATAATCCAAAACTTTTCAAATTTGTTATACAAGACTTTTATGTCAATCGAAATAACATAATAGATTTTGGTTAAAATAGCCTAACCGGAAGTGGTACATTACTTGAAGTTGTTAACAGTTTTTCTTGAATAAAATGATTTTATTTTGGTTTTAGAAATAAATGCTTCAAATAAAAGTTTTAGAGAATTAATTTCTGCGTCTAGCACATCAAGTATTATTAAATTAGCCCTTTGTATAAGCGAGATATGTAAATTTAAAAATTATATACTTTTTACTTCCTTGTACGTAAGTAAAGGAAGTATTGTAATCGCGAAAAATTTCGGTTTCCAGATTTCAGCGGAAATATCTATTTTGATCATCCCTGAATCCATTTTGACTAATTTCGTCGTGACATCTGTACGTACGTACGTATCTCGCATAACTCAAAAACGGTAAGCCGTAGAAAGTTGAAATTTTGTATTTAGGACTCCTATAACATCTAGTTGTGCACCTCCCTTTCTGGTTATTACACAATTTCCAGAAGTGGCACTTTACATGAAGACTATAATAGATTTTAATGAAAAACTCTTTAAAATATCCAAAACTTTTCAAATTTGGTATACAAGACTTTAATGTCAATCGAAATAACATAATACATTTTGGTTAAAATAGGCTAACCGGAAGTGGTACATTACTTGAAGTTGTTAACAGTTTTTCTTGAATAAAATGATTTTATTTTGGTTTTAGAAATAAATGCTTCAAATAAAAGTTTTAGAGAATTAATTTCTGCGTCTAGCACATCAAGTATTATTAAATTAGCCCTTTGTATAAGCGAGATATGTAAATTTAAAAATTATATACTTTTTACTTCCTTGTACGTAAGTAAAGGAAGTATTGTAATCGCGAAAAATTTCGGTTTCCAGATTTCAGCGGAAATATCCATTTTGATCATCCCTGAATCCATTTTGACTAATTTCGTCGTGACATCTGTACGTACGTACGTATCTCGCATAACTCAAAAACGGTAAGCCGTAGAAAGTTGAAATTTTGTATTTAGGACTCCTATAACATCTAGTTGTGCACCTCCCTTTCTGGTTATTACACAATTTCCAGAAGTGGCACTTTACATGAAGACTATAATCGATTTTAATGAAAAACTCTTTAAAATATCCAAAACTTTTCAAATTTGGTATACAAGACTTTAATGTCAATCGAAATAACATAATACATTTTGGTTAAAATAGGCTAACCGGAAGTGGTACATTACTTGAAGTTGTTAACAGTTTTTCTTGAATAAAATGATTTTATTTTGATTTTAGAAATAAATGCTTCAAATAAAAGTTTTAGAGAATTAATTTCTGCGTCTAGCACATCAAGTATTATTAAGTTAGCCCTTTGTATAAGCGAGATATGTAAATTTAAAAATTATATACTTTTTTGTTTTTGTAATAAAGCTTGCTATGGATTAAGACAAAAACATAAAAAAAAATGTTCATGTCAAATTATGTTAAATACGTGCAATTTTATGATTCGTACAATAACAAATATTATATTTTTATTGTGAAATTAGTCATATTCATTGTTGTAAACAAATATTTCTTTGTTGTAATCAAAACTCTCTTTAAAAACTCCCTTTGTGGTCGCTATATATCTTAAAATAAATAAATAAATATTTCATCACGGCATATTACCCATTGCTGGGTGTGCCAATCTGCTTTTTGTATACAGATTTCGGTAATGATGGAATATTTGTACCGTGTGAGCGCTTACCAGGCGTCACCTCGCGGGCACTCATAGTTGGCGTGGAGAGTGCACCACAGGGGTCAATTTTGTGCCATTAAAATTCGATGTAATTTATTTATTAAAAAAATATGTATAGTTTAATAATCGTACAAGGAAGTCGTGTGGTGTCCACATCAGATTTTTTGTTTTTGTAATAAAGCTTGCTATGGATTAGGACAAAAAAAATGTTCATGTCAAATTACGTTAAATACGTGCAATTTTATGATTCGTACAATAACAAAGATTATATTTTTATTGTGAAATTAGTCATATTCATTGTTGTAATCAAATATTTCTTTGTTGTAATCAAAACTCTCTTTAAAAAAACCGGGTTAGATTATGGTCGCTATATATCTTACCGTTTTGAAGTTAAAATTAATATTTTGTAATTTAGTTATTCAAAAAATATGTATAGTTTAATAATTGTACAAGGAAGTCGTGTGGTGTCTACATCAGATTTTTACCTCTCGCTAAGAGAGGTATTGGATTCATGCTAAAAATCGCATATCCAGATTTTATTGAATAAGCACGTTTTAAGGTCCCTACAATCCGATTTTAACATTTTTACGATGATGTCTGTGTGTGTGTGTGTGTGTGTGTGGATGTGTGTGTGTGGGATGTTGGAAGGACGGTTACTCAAAAACTATAAGACTTAAAATTTGTTTAACAACGTATTTCCCAATCGGACATTCATGGGAAGATCTGAAAAGGTTTTGGTAACAATTGGACAACCGGAAGTAGAAGATTCTTGAAAAAAAATCTTCTAAATATTATTTTTTGAAAATTTTTCTTGATAATATTAAAGAAAAATAAATTCTCTTTCTGATACATTTAAATATTTTTATACATATTTTATAGATTTAGAGATAAAAGGAATATAATATATAAAATAATGTTGTAATTAATTTTACAACCGAAAGGATGCCATGAAAAATAGTTGCAAATTTAAATTATTTGTAACTGACAGATAAATGTCAGTGTCAATGAAAGAAAAATGTATTTGGAGAATCCCTTAATTCTTGATCTGTGACTATTATGGAGATGACAAGTCTAGGTTGAAGGACTTAAATTTGTTTCAAACATTATGGGACAATGTACACCAGTACTGTAGACTAGAGTAACTTTGAATTGCGAAAAAGCTATCAAATTCTTCTCAAGTAAGTTGTAAATATTGACAAAATTACACATCGATATAAGAATAATCGGAGTGCAATCTATCCGTCACTTTATTAAAAGGAATTAGTGTTATTTAGATATAACAAGTATGAAAAAATAAAATGTAAAAGAAGATATATAAGAATAGATGCACAATCCAGATATATACATTTTAGACCGCCCAAAATTAATGTTTTTACTAGAAGAATATGAAGAGAAAGTAAACAAAGTTGTTCGAATTGAAAATTGCAGTTACCAGCCTAATATTTATATATGGTAAACTCTACTTTGTAATTTTATACGTCATAGATTTATATGAATATATTATTTGTATTTATAAAAATATTCTTTGCTTTATGCATACAGCCAGGTAAAATATACGGCGAGAGGTTATGTGCTGGCCACATCAGATTTTTTTTTTTAATTTTGAGGTATTTGGTTCATTAAAATGAAAATAATTTCCTTCCTTAAAATAACAATTTTCTGTTCTGTGATTATTTTGATGACAATTTCACAAAAGCTATATTTATTAATATTTTGTACTTTATGTTTATTCATATTATAAATTGATTGTTTTCATTCGTACGGTGAATTTGCTTAGAATATTCATACAATGATTTTTTACCGTCCTGCATCGTAACATTAATTATACTCAATGTGCAAAGTTAAATTATAAAATCCTGAATTTTATTTAAACATCACTTTTAGCTGCCACCAATTGTTAAAAAAACTCAAATCTCAACTTTGCTACCACTTAAAATTCAAAAATATTTTATAAGTTCACCAAATATAGTAAACTCAACGCAGAATTTGTAATTAAACTATAATTTGAATTTATACGAAACATAATAATATATTTTTTTAATAATTTAATAATGGGAAAAACATGGCTTCGTAGCCCTGGGTTTTATTAACATAAATAAAGAAGTTTATCCTTACACACTAAGTTTTATTGAACCTTTCTGAAAACAAACAAATTTTTGTCCATTACAGCAGTTCAACGAGAGTACGCACCCGATCACGAATTAAATATATCTTATTATTTAATTCTTATTATTACATTACTTGTTTCTATTTTATTTACAGTACATTAACAATATAAATCTATAAATAATAACAATACACGTCTGGTGTGACTTCCCCCGTTCATATTTTAATTAAATAATTGATTAAAGGTTTTGCACAGCAGTCTGGATCGACCTTTATACTATTGTAACTTTTATTTATTTGGGTGAAGTGAATCATTATTAATTAAAATAAGAGTTCCTTAAACGATAAATAAATATTAAAAAGATAATGAAAATAACTATCACCAAGATTAAACAATATCTTAACGTTAATTTAAGGCTAGGAATATTATTAAATTTTTAAACACTTCTCTAACTGAACTCTATACGAGACTCAACTGAATTGCCTGCCCGCACAGAGCTGCGTCACTTTTATATCTCTCCATTATTCTAGAACATCCCAGTAACGTTCCAGAACAATAGAAAAGGATCAGACGAGCGAGAGTAATTAAACTTATATCCCCCATCTGTTTAAGTTCGCGTCAGCCGCCTGAGACAAGCGGCAATTATGTTGTCGCCTTCCGAGAAACGATTATATTCTAGAAGCGTTCGGCCAGTGGTGTTGATTGTGTGCTCGTTAGACTCAAAGGCGTCGGCTGCGCACGTTACAGTATAGTCAAGTCACAGAAAACTATAGTTTGTCTGTAGTATAGTTCTCGAGGATTCCATTTCCTTGTAAAGCCTATATTGAAACAGCCCGCATAATCTGCATAGTTTATATGCGAACAAAATATGTCAAAAAGGGAACATCTAAAGTATCGTATGTACATATAGATAATTTTAATGTGGCCAGAAAATTATTAACTGATTTGTCATCAGTCAAGTATCATTTCCGATTATCTATCGATTAAGATTAAACGAAATTTCATGTCCATCTGATAAATAAAACAAATAAATATTTCATTGCGGTTTATTCGTGTTATTAGAACCACACTCAAAGTAAAATACGACGTATAGAGCATTGTGTAGGTATCCTTGGGGTATGTAATGTGACTAAATTTTGATTTTTATATACATTTGTATATGATACTACTAGACATATTTTTCAAATCGATTAATTATTTTAATTTTTATATGGAGTCTCAATTCAGAGCTGGGATAAGTACTCTAAAAAAGTATTTAAATACTAAGTATTAAGTATTTCAAGAAAAGTACTTAAAGTATAAGTATCAGTAGTACTTAAAGTACTTTTTACAATGTACTTAAGTACTAAGTACAAGTACCTATATTTTACTTATTTAAAGTCAATATTTCGGTAAAAATATAATAATGTTTGATGACAGAAATTCAAATTGGCGCGTTTTTTGCTCGAAATCATCAATTTAAAATGGCGGTTTAAGGTAATTTCAAGACATCATTTTAGATTATACCTATATGACGTCTATGTCTACACAAAACCGCATGCCATATTTCAGACTTTTTGCATTTCCAGCTCGATTTTACGTCATCACTTTCGTCGTCTATACAAATATAACACAAAACACAGAATTTAAATGCGGTTTTAACTTTAAATTGCATTTAAAAAGTTAATAAGACAGTCATTATTTAATTTGTTAAAAAATAAACCAAACAACCAAGGTTACTTACAATTTAAATCAGTTTCCTAACACCCTTACAGCAACAGCATGAATCTCAGGTGTTTAATCTTGCACTGACGAGCAAAGCGCACGCGTGACGTCGCAAATATAGTAAATGTACTTATTGATAAAATACTTAAAGTACATTCTAGTACTTAAAGTATATCGATGTACTTAAAGTACATTTTAAGTACTTAAGTACAGTGTAAGTACTTAAAATACTTTTTTTACTTACAGTATTAAGTACATATAAATTTTGCTTTCAGTAGCAGTAGTAAGTATCTCTTGACAAAAGTACTTTAAGTAAAGTATTTAAAGTACACAATGTACTTTAAGTAATACTTTAAGTATGTTTACTTTCAGTATTACCCAGCTCTGAGTCTCATGACCGCGTGCCTGAGTGTCTGGTCGCAAATCTGGGGAATCGGGTTCGATCCCGACCAACGCCAAATATTTTAAATGGAAAAAATTAACCCCTATGGTTCACTCTCAACGCCAGCAACGAGTGCCCGTAAGGTGACGCCTGGTAAATATGTCATCATCGATACCGAAATCTGTACATTATTTTTAATAGTAATTTTGTTTTCAACGCACAATTTATTTTGAGAAGAAACATTTAAATATTTTCATTAATATCTCAAAAACTATCAAATTTAGAAGGTAAGAACCCTTAAACGCTTTTAAAGCAAAAATTATTTTCTATTAATTAGTGCAATAATATACAGGTATTCCATTTTAAAAAAGTACAAATATGGCAATATCTACGAAAATTAAGCTTTTTTTACAAAATTTATACAGATTTAGTTAGCTTATTAAAAGTACTAAAAACTTTATTTAAACAATTTTTCGGTATCTATAATAACTTCCGAGAAAAAAAGTGTTTCCAATTTCGCATCTCCACCTGTATCAGTTTAGTGTTATCGCAGTTTAACGGTTCAACCGTTCAACCAGTCTTGTAATATCAATAAAAATAACAAAATTTAAAACATATGGTCCTTCGAGGAAATAAATAAAATAAAAATATCATCACGGATCACGGCATATTACCCATTGCTGGGTGTGCCAATCTGCTTTATACACAGATTCCGGTAATGATGATGATGGTGATGAATCACAACTATATTACGAAATAGTGTTTAATTTTTATTATTATAATAAGAAGCTACAGTGATTAATTTCTATATTTTATGACCCGTACATTGAAAATTAATTATGCTCACATATCACATATCCCATTAAAACAGGAAATGTGAAAAACCTTTGTATTTTATTATTAACTCGTTAACATAACAACAGTGACGTTTTCTCCATGCAAGCAAGGCAAGCATTGCCTGCCTTGCTTGCATATTTTATAACTTTTAATATACTCGTACTATTACGATATATTTATTTACAATTATTTATTTAGAACTGTAGTACATCAAAACTTAAAAGCAAACAGAAATACACAAAAGTATTTGTTGTTTGTCTACCACATCGCTACTCTAATTCCATCGAACTATTCCGATCTTACACTGCTTTACATTTACAATGGACCTATTACATTTTAATGACTGTACGTATCATCACGGCATATTACCCATTTCTGAGTGTGTCAATCTGCTTTGTACGCAGATATCGGTAAATGATGAAATATTTGTACTGTGTAGGCCATTACCAGACATTACCTCACGGGCACTCATTGGGTCATTTTTGTGCCATTAATAATATTCCAAGTAATTTTTAGCGTCGGTCGGGATCGAACCCGGGTCATAATTAAAGAATTTAACATTTCTTGTACATACAAATAATTCAAATTGTATCTATTCTTTCGTTCTATGAGGAATTTTCTCCTAATATATTCAAAATTCTTTATATTCACTGACGGTATTAGCGGTATTTCTTAAACTATATACCTATGTAATATTAAAATACGTATAATTTTAAATTTTTAATTATTATACAATAAGAAATTTTAAATGTACTTACTTCCCAGAAAAAACTTTCTGTAATGTTAATAAAATTGGTGATTCTTGACATTGACATTTTGCATTTATCTGTCAATTATAAACATTTAAATATCTCAACTGGTTTCTATGGAGTTGTTTGGGCAGCGAGATTTATTACAATAGATTATTCTATAATATATCTCTAAATCTATAGAAGATATAATAAAAAAATTAAATGTATCAGATTGAGAATCTTTATTATTGTATTAACGTAAATTTTCAAAAAATAATATTTAGAAGATTTTTTTTTAAGAAACAACCACTTCCGGTTGTCCAATGGAGTAGTTACCATGTTAAAATTTAATGAAATTCTTATTTGTTTACAATATATGACTCATAATAAGATATATATACTGTAATAAAATTCGCCATTTATTATGTAAATATTTCAAAAAAGTTATTTAAAATATTAATGATTCAAATCGACCTCTTCTCTGTGACGTCACGCTTATATATTTAAAGCCGCACATGTCGCTAGTGTCGTTTTACAGCGATGGGATGTAACATGTCAAAGTGATAGTTGATGGTAATACTGACGCCGTGGACATAACCTTGTTTCTATTTATCAACTGTAATACAAAACGTCTTTACAAACTTGCTCAAACAAACATAAATAAGTAAAAATACGTGCTAACTTAACAGCAATCTAACCTAACAAACAAGTTCCCCTTACCCCGCAAGACATACGGCGCAAAATATCTTTGTCATACTTCGAGCAGCACGTTGGAACTAAGTTGCAACGGAAAGCGCAAGGGCAACGTCACAATAGCGGGAATAGATATGTTCGGTATTTTCAGTAATTTTTTTCTCATTTAAAAACAAAAATTGCGCAAAATAAAAAAATATGAAAAATTTAAAAATATTTGCATCTAATAAAAAAATCAAAAATACCAAAACCTATTCAACTCTTCCTATTAATGTTAGATTGAGGAATCCGTAGTTAAACAGGTCTTTAGTTGTATAGAATTTGAGAAATCGTGCCCCCAACTTCCTAACACACACACACATCCACACACAGACATCATCGTAAAAATGTTAAAATCGTATTTTAGGAACCTTAAAACGTGCTTATTCAATAAAATGCTGATATGCGATTTTTACCATGAATCCAATACCTCTCTTAGCTAGAGATATGACACTAAAAATGAATACTTTACCTGCAGTGCAATTAATTTTGCGAATTTTTTAAAATATTCTTTTTAATTAGCGATAAATCATGTCATGTAGTATCTGTATCTATAGCATTTTAAGTATTATACCATTTTTTCCTGAGGTATTGAAGCACCATGTATTGTATAATATTGTAAAGCTAGTGGTTGTATGGTGCTCGCAGGCTCTCAAAGGTGTCGTCGAAAGAACAACAAGAGCCACTTTTATTTGAAAATTATTAATAATTTTGACTTCCGTCGGATTCAAACCTAGGCCGTCCTTTAATTTTGAATATCAGTTACCCATTTTAAATAAACTTATATCTACATTTTTTTTGTTTTAAATAAAAATAAAACATGAATTATTATTTTTTGGAGTGAAAAAAATTGAAAATTATTAAGAAATAAATGAAAAAAAATATTACAGATTACCTTTTCTTTATTTTTAATATTATTTTCTTCAATTTATATATCTCAGGAAGCATAGTAAACCAATTTTTTCGACTTGTGCCAAACCCAACTATAACGTTGATAAAATACAATTGATCTAAGTCGAAAAAAAAAAATTAAGAATAATTTTAAGAACATAATTACAAGATATAGAATTAAAATAAACAAATAATGAACTGTAACAATTTTTTTTTGTTTTTTAATAATTTGTTTGTTTTTTTTCATGTTGAAAACAAAAGAATGTAGACTTGTCATATATCATTTAAAAGCTAATAAAATAAGGAAAAAGATAAGACTATTTTCAAAATAGGTTCCCATTTGAAAAAAAAACATGTTTGTGTTATATCTCAAGAATTATTAAGTTTTCAAAAAATCTAATTACGCCATTTTATTCAACGCAAAAAACGGTACACAACTTGTCTAAACAATTTTTCTCTGTCATAATAAAAAAGATATGAGATATTTTCTAAATTAACGAAAAATGAGTTTTTGCTTATAGCTCAAAAACAAAAGATCGAAAATTCTTGTAGTGACTATTAAACTTCTCTCGAAAAGTTGCCTATGGAATGTGAAAACGGTTTTGCTCTGTCGTTAATATTACCGGAGATACCTTAAAAAAACATCGAAAATGAGACAAACCTCGGTATACGTCCGTTTAACAAGTCCAGTTCGGTATAAGTCCAAGGATCTGGAACGGATTAGTCACATATACCCAGATTCCACTGTATTTAAATTCATGTTTACGAGCATTTCGTCATTATAGTTCGTCTTAAGAGCAAAAATTAAGGTTAAAATTTAATTTATACATAGTTAAAAATTAAATTTTGTTTCATTGTTGAAATGTAATAAGAAATAATCTTTACAATATTCAATATGGATTTTGGAGTACTTATACGAGTACTAAAGGTTAATGAAACGTATTTAAATTTAAACCTTCGATATTAAAACATATCTATGACGAATTATTATAGCGAAAGGCTCCTACCATATTTGTTCTTACCTTTGATAAATTCAGTTTTATTTCATGATTCTTTATCTTGAATATTACAGTAAGGTAAATTTGTAAATAAATACTTATCTGTATACGTAATACAGATAAATGTTTTTTATTTGAAATTACAATGAGTAAGTATTCTGAATCACTTAAATAAAGGAATTTTTAATACTTAAGTAAACAGATTTAAAGTAAATACAATAACACTCGGGATTTTGAAAAATATTTGTTCTGTGTATTTGTCAAACATTTAGTGCAATAATTAAATATAAAATACAATATTCTCGTATATAGTAAGAAAATACAATTATAAAAATATATTTATTACAATAAATATTATGTTTGTAAACTAAAAACTATCGGAAAGATATTGGTCAAAAAATATAACAAAAATATTATGATATAAATACTGAATATAACTATTGCTATTTGTTGTTTTACATAATACAAAAGAATATTACATGTAAATAACAAAAATAAATTATAATAATAATTGTAATGTTCAAGTAGGCAATATATAAGGCAATAATTCACAATAATTCTAACTCTTAGAAAAATAGTTTATCTTACTGAAATAAGGCGAACACATTTCAGTACGGAAAGATCTGAATTTATTATTATAATTTGTTCTTAAAAACATTTCAAATCTTTTTATAAGATCATTATAGTTTTAAGCATTTGAAACTATTGCTTATGCTGGTTCTTTATCACTCTTGTGTAACATTTTATTAAATATCCTTTATAAAACTAAATATTTGTAGTAGGATTTCTTTATAAAATAGTATTTAAAGAACAAAATTCCGTCCATATAGAGCTTAAAAATGTAGCATAATATATAATTAAAGAATCTCGCAAATATTTTATATCTACGAGCCACTATTTTTTTCATTACTCACTAATTAAATGCGATCTGTAGTTCTAAAATGTCTTAATTGTTATACTCGTATTAGCTATTATACTTTTGGAGATGAAATTATGGAATGTGATTCATTATTTGCATTTTGAAATAGGTAAATATGTAGAATAATAGAAATAAACACTGGAACATAATAAAGTTGGAACTTATGTTTTACCCTTATCTCAAGCAAAGTAGTAATTCCTATTTAAAATAGGAATAGGAGGAGATAGTCTAATTTTATGTGTACCATATTTGGGTTATAAAATTTGCTCTACCATTATTACTGTGTCCCATTTTTCATCACCTAAATAGAAATTTCCAAGGCAACGCTTTTATCAAAAATGTATACTGTCCTAAGTATACTGTTTTGAAAATATAAAATAATGTTTAATGATAAAGTTTTTTATTAAAAAATAAGTTATTTAATAATGTTTCATTATATAATCCCAATATTGCTAACTTTAACTTAAGGTAGTTCACCAGCCACCGTCCAGGCCAAAATTTTGAGCACGCTGAACGTATACTGCGCATTCTACGATAACCCATTACTAAAGAAATTTTTTGATAGGTTACTGTACTTTCTCGTGCCGTATGTCGTAAGTATGTACACGCACACCGCTACGAAATGGTTTATTGGAAAGCTGGCAACGTCGCGTTGTGATCGGAAGGGGAAGAGGGGAACGCTCTAGCAGAGAGCCGCTGAATCCAGCCGTAGTTACAAATTCGCCGTTTTGGCGTGTCTTATTCCCGCTGTCAATTTTGACATATTAAAAATATAACAAATTATATGTAGATAAAATATATTACTTACATTTGCATTTTTTGTATTTTTTATTTATTTATATTATTGAAAAATTATATAACAATGTTATAACAGCTAAATTGATTTTTTGACATTCTAAAAATGACATTTAAATTTGATATCTGCTAGATCGTAGCCTACTTTATCAATGCAACACCGGGAAACAACTCAAATTTTGTTTTAAAATGTCTCCAAAAACTCTAGTTCCAAAACCGGTAATGAAGGCGTGATTTATGCCTGCTGTCATTTAAATGTCATTTTTAGACTGTCAAAAAATGAATTTAGCAGTTATAACGTTGTTATACAGTTTTTCAAAAATATTAATGAATAAAATATACATTAAATGCAAATGTAAGTGATATTTTTATCTATAATAATATTAGTTTTACCCCCTCCCCGTGACATAAACATACAGTGTTGCCACTGCCTGTCGTCGAGTACATTATTTTACACTACAATTACTCTGAAACTGTACGTCAAATCGCTTTCATCGTTTGAAATAACATTCGAAGCATGTTACACTACTACATATTAGTTTTTTTATTAAAATCTATAGAAGCAAAATGATGATCAATCAAAACGTTGGTTTTGGTAGTATTGGTCCTTTGCTTCACGTGTTAAAATGTGTGACTTTCGAGGCGAATAGCTCATTTTCTGCACGTCAAAAGTTTCTGAAAAATTAACTATGCATGTATTAGGTCATTCTTAATACACAGTTAATTTTATATGAACATCTATAGAAACTCGATTTACTGGTGAACTACCTTAATTTCTTTCTTTACAAAATTATATTGATCCCATGCCATTTCTTTTACATTCATAAATTCAGTTAGGGCAAGGTTAGGATTTATTGTAGGGTACATTTATAAATCACATTTACTGTACCGTACGAATAATAAAGCTTCAATGGCAAAGCAAAATTCATCATATATATTTTCCTTGAAAAACTTGTGATTTAAGCCTGTGTTAATGACTTATCTTTTAAATTGATACATTTAAAAATGTTTTATCAAAAAAGTAGAATTAACATTTTATTAATGCATGAATTTTAACATTAAATTCTTCAATCATAAAAATTTAATATAAATTAATAATAAATAAAAAAATTATAGTAGATATATTGCTTATTTTTCTGACATTTTTTTTTAAATGGACATAGATGTAAATTTGCTTCAAGTATTACCAACTTTCTACTACTTTTTGATACACTTTACAAATTTTGTTCTTTAAATTCAATTTTACATTTTATAATAATTTTCATTAACGAATGAAGAATGTTTTAATAAAAGCACTCTTTAATTTACGGTAATTAATTATTGAAAAAAAAATCTTGAACTTGTACTAGTAACGAAGTGACTGTATATTAATTAATTATAAAAATGCCATAATACGACTTAGTTAATCCGTATTTAAGATAACACCCTCATTATCTCAGTGGAATAAATTTTACATTAATTCTACTGCTTATTTTAATTCCCTTACTATCCATACCTCGGCGTTGGGAAATATCCCGGATAAGCAGCATTCCATATGATTGCTGTGAGCATAAGTGCCAGGAAAGTAACCAGAGACACCCACCACAGGCGACGTTCGCAGGAATTGACCTCCAGGTTTCTGAGACCGAAGATACCAACAAGGAGGCCAGCCACAGCACCGGCTAAGTGAGCTGCGTAGCCGATGTGCTCGTTCATGTCAAGGTAATAACGATTGTAGATAGCGGTGCCGAGATCCACGCCAGTGATGATTATGAAAACAACGAGTTGCATGAGGGCAAACTGCATTTCTTTCCAATTCTGAAGAGAAAGAAATAAGTGATTATTATTTTTATTCAATATAAAATAAACATACTATAGTTAACACAATTATTTTGTAAATGCTTAAGAAATACTACTAGTTGCCATTTTTTAATATAAATGATCGGATGTTTATTTCATTATAAAGAGGAAGGTATGCCGTTAATAGTGGAAAATAACATCAGGCAAATGACCACCACGACCACGCTGACAGGACAATATCCTTTTCATGAAATTTTCCATAACCAAATCGCAAAGTGGCTGTCCTATGTCCTCGATAGCCTCACGAATTCCATCTTTGAGGTCTTGAGTCGACGCTGGGCAGTTGGCGTAGACCTTCTCTTTCACGTGGCCCCAAAGAAACAAGTCGCAAGGTGTTAAATCACAAGATCTCGGTGGCCAATTGTGATCACCTCTTCGAGAGATAACACGGTCCGGAAACTTTTCCCGTAAAAGATCAATGGTTTCGTTGTTTGTGTGGCACGTAGCGCCGTCTTGTTGAAAGTAAACGCTGTCCAGATCAATACCATCCAATTCCGGCCATAAAAAATCATTAATCATCTCTCGATAGCGCAATCCATTCACCGTAACTGTTGCTCCAGCCTCATTTTCGAAAAAGTAAGGTCCAATGACTCCGCCGGACCATAAACCGCACCAAACAGTCACACGTTGAGGATAGAGAGGCTTTTCAACAATAACTCTTGGGTTTTCTGAGCCCCAGATGCGACAATTTTGTTTGTTGACGAAGCCACCGAGGTGGAAATAGGCCTCATCACTCAAGATGATTTTTCGATGGAATTCCGGATCATTTTCATGCATTTCAACGACCCAATCAGCAAAGACACGACGTTGTTGATGATCGGCCGGCTTGAGTTCTTGTGTTAACTGGACTTTATAAGCCTTGAGACCCAAATCTTTATGCAAAATACGGTGTAATGACGTTTGTGGAATGCCTAATTCCAAAGAACGACGAGGAATGGACAAACCTGGGTTTTTTTCAACACTTTCGGCTACAGCAGCAATATTCTCGGCTGTTCTTGAGCGACGTGCACGGGTTTTATTCTTCACATCACTAACTTGTCCCAACAGCTCGAATTTTTCCACCAATTTCTGTATTGTGGTCCGACAAGGTGCTTCACGACGACCCAAAAATTGTCGAGTTTTACGAACCGTCTCTGCCAAATTTTCACCATTTTTATAGTGAATTTTAATAATTTCAATGCGTTGTTGAAGCGTGTATCGTTCCATTTTTATTAATGGCGTACTTTCTACTTGTCAAATGTCAAAAAATGACAGCTTCAAAAGCGACATCTACCGAAATAGCGGGCTATTCAAAATAACACCTCTTATTGGAAAACCCTTTATAATTTTTAAATCATGATTAAAAGGATCACGATTAAACTAATCAGGATTCACAAAATCACAAACACAGCCCGAAGAAACACGGCTGTTATAGTCCAAGTTTTGATTGCCACTAGTAGTCTATGTCATTCTACATATTTTTCCTCTTCATACAAACGCAAGTGATTTTTTACATTTATTATATTTACTTGAAAATATATGCCGAAAAACCATAACATTTGACAGTATGTACTAATAATATAGAGTGGAGTAGATCTTAAGGGCATTTAAATTTGGAATATTTTAAAAACTAATAACTTTTTTTAAAATTTTGATATTTCCTAGCATACACTTTTAAAGTCTAGTTGTAATATAAATGACCCATGTTCTAATTTATTATTATGGCGGAAAATCCCATCTCTATTACCACACCAATAAAAACAATTTTACTTACAATGATAACAGAAGCAATATGCGCTGTAATCAAAGCATAAACACCTCCACTTGCTCCAGCTAACATTACTGATGGATCTGTTATAGACGTTCCTAGTGATCCCGCAAGTACTCCAGTGAAATATATGATGAGAACTCGCCATCCTCTATGTACCATCTCCAAAGGAACTCCCAACAAAATCTGTACTGCTAGATTTACCACAAGATGCAGGGGTCTAAAAGAAAAAGATTTCTTAGTAACAAGAAAGTGTTTGTGGGATGAGGTCGCGCGGCTGTGTGCGTTACGTAACTAGTTATGATTCGGACGTCCCGGGTACGAGTACGACCGACACACTTGAAACTTATTAATTTTCAAATAGCACAAAAATGACCTCTGTGATACTCTATGAGGTGATGCCTCATGAACGGCTTCAACGGTATACAGGATATCCAGGATAACGTGTCCAACATGAAGATCAGAAGTATAAAAAATACGAAGTTTTATTTATTCAGGAAACATGAATAGGTCACTAGATATAGACAATAAAGTAAATTTTGCTATTTTTTGTTTCTAATAACTTCCGCAAAATATAAAATAATACTGAATAATAATTTGCACTTCTTTAGAGCACTTTTTTGCGGTACTGAATATTTTTAATCACTGTTGGATTTCGAATTAGGATGTCAAAGTTATAATTTTTATATGGGCGAAAGCTACACCATTGAAAAGAATAGTATATTGTGTTATTAGGAGTAAAAGTGATACTTTGTGTGGCGAGCGTGGCAGTTTAAACGACGAGCGAAGCGAGTCGGATAAATGCACGTGAGGCACACAAAGACACTTTTACTCCGAATGACACATTATATTTTTTCTTCAAACGTAGATATAATAAAAATATCTACTACTGACGTTACATTTTACGTAAATTACGTTTGCGATATCAACTGCCCTGTAGCTATGGATACTTATTTGATCCCTTTTTGTTATAAACCCTGAAATGAAAATTTTCACGTTTTGACGTTTAAATAAAAACTGTGCAATTTTATATCCTCCTAGTGTGCAATTATGTAGGAATTTGAAGTATTATAATGCACGCCCCCTGAAGTTGTTCAATTGGATGGAAATCTAACAGTGTGGCTGAAAGATATGTCCAGGAATCACTGCAAAACAATATAAACTTTTCTTATCACTTTAATTCTAAGTATTCTTATGCTCATTACCGTCCCTGTAATTGTAATCTGTAAGTCTGCTATTCTTCTTTAATAATGTTATTTCCTCAGAAGTAAACTCTATTTATATTTCAATTCACAGGTTATATATTTAAATTTGACAGCTATTGATGGTATTTAGTAACTTTATTCTTAGGTTACCTAGCGTGTGACATTTAGGGCGATATTACAGGTTTCTTTTATTAAAGTTACTTGTTATTCGTTGATCTGTATAGTTTCTATGGATATTTTTTTATTTTATTTCTACGGCGGCGTAGAAATTAGCTACTTCTGCTCCGGCGGCGTAGAAATTAAACTTCTACCTTGTGAATCAAGTCACAAAAGATGCTACTTTTATGACGTTTGAAGAAAAAATATTTTTTTGCTTGCCAACGATGTATAATTAGTTTATTTTTATTTGTGATACTATTTTGAATTTTCTGGGGTACAAACAATGGTTTATGACAACGAAAAAAATGAAATCATAAGTTAATTATTATAAAAATATATAAATATATCATCACGGCATATTACCCATTGCTGGGTGTGCCGATATGCTTTGTACACAGATTTCCGTAATGATGATGAGATATTTGTACAGTGCGTCACCTCACGGGCACTGATTGCTGGCGTGGGAAGTGCAACACAGAGGTTAATTTTAGTTCCTGTTTTCGGGAAATTATAGAAACTAATTTCTGCATGCTATTGACGTGCCGCCCCTTTTCATCTGCCGCCCTGGGCAAATGCCCAGTTCGCACATCCGATAGCACCGGCCCTGACCGTCATTCAAAAGAGCATAAAAAAGTGTCCTAAAATAATTCAAACCAAAATATAGTATTATTTCACATTTGTTATTTGTAAGAATAGAAAACTGCAAAATATATATTTTCGCCTATTAGCTGTTCAAATTAGGCAAACTCTATCTGGTGGCTAAATTTTGAACTAAAAGTGTAAAATGCAGTATCAGTGACAGATTGATAGTTCGAACCCAGTTGTGACGTCACAACAGGGCTATATAACGTCGGGAAAAGTTCATTTGAATTTGCCAACACTCAGTGACCTATATATTTTTTTCCGACACACATTATACTCGTAGCTAAAATGCGGCAATTTTTATTTATACTCCGTTCAACGAGAGAACGTACATATTTCACGAAGAAAACAATAAAATTTGGACAGAGGAAGTCATAGAAGAGTTGCTCGGAAGAGTTGTATTATTATTTTTAGATTTATATAATTAAAGTACTGGAAATATAACTGTAATAAGGAATATACATTCGTTATCGGT
Organism: Harpalus rufipes; assembly: GCA_951394225.1. Lineage (NCBI taxonomy): Eukaryota > Metazoa > Arthropoda > Insecta > Coleoptera > Carabidae > Harpalus > Harpalus rufipes. The sequence continues at coordinate 16,700,817 of OX596289.1, forward strand.
TACGTTCTCTCGCTGAACGTGGTACAATTTAAATGACTTCGTATGTCTTAAATTCTGGAGATCCCCATGTTCGGCACGTTATCCTGAATAGACAGTATACGGGGCTGGTCTTATTTTCCCCAACAAAAAAAAACCGCCCGTTTTTTAAACCCATTTAATAAACATATAAAAAACTAATAAAACCCAGATTTGCTATTTATGTGTTTAGTTACAAAATTATGTTGTTTTTCGCACTAAACATGAAGATGCTATGTGCGAAAATCGCAATTTTGCGACGAATCAAATACAAGAGAGAATATTATATTGGTTTGAACATGTCATGAGGAAAGATGAAGAATATATTGGAAGAAAAATGAACAGCTTAGTATTAGAAGGTAGAATAAACAGAGGAAGACCAAAGATAAGATGGAAATTCTGTATTGCGAAGGACTTAAGAGAAAAGGATCTGAATGAGGACAACAAGCAAAATAGAAATAGAAATTAATGAAAAAATAGCGATCACTTAACCAGTGGGAAAAGCTAAAGAAGAAGAAGGTGTCCGTGCCAAGTGCAATTTACATAGTTTGTTTATGAAATAATTTTACTAGAAATATATAAATATTTAATAAAGTAAAAAAAATCCAAAAAAGCTCTGCCTGTATAGGCAAAGTTTCAAATTTAATATTAGCACAGTAAGACTTTTTGTATATTACCGAGATAAAACTTTATCTTACGTACCCAACGTGTACAAACATATAGCTAAAATATCTCCACGCCTCGTATCTCCTATGTGGATCATATATCATAGCCGTAGCAACTGGGCCGTTGGCAAGGTACGTGGATGTGACTGCAGCATCCGCACAATACAGTGCGATCTCCAGGAGACTGATGAGTATCATGCAAACGGGAGGCGGGCACCAGGAATACTCGTCCTCGTAGATGCCATCCACTGTATCGGTACGCCCTATTGCCCAGAAACGCCCTTGAGGATGATTAAACACAAAGCTACTATATACAGCACAAATGCGTTACGGGGATAGCAATACAAACACCAAGGGAATGTCTGTCTGTGAAGGTGGGAAATATGTTTATACAGTTTTGCAGGCAGTCTAAATAAAATAAAATTGGGTATACAAGTACATATTACATGCTATATTATTAAACGTCTCTACCATTTTATACTAAATCTGGCAAATGCCCAGCAGTAGATATGTCTAACTCAAATCAAATATTATATCTATTTAAAGCAAACATAGGCAAGATTATACAATTAAGTTCCCATTTAATATTTAAACACTCATGTATGTTTGTGTCATATCAAAAATTATAAAACTTCATAAAATCTAAATATATCATGTTATTCTTCGTAAAAAAAACCTATATTATAATTGCCTAACCATTTTTCCCTATGGACCCATTGCGGTAAAGTACAAAGCATAAGTAATTCGTTGGAAGTACAAAATACTGTTTTTCATAATGAAATAAAAGAAGACGGCGTATATGTGGCTCATTTGAGAAAAAAAAGTCGTATTGTAATCAAATTTAAATTTTCATGGGAGGTTATGCGCTTCTCTTCAATATAAATTATGTTACCAGCTAGAAAATAATCATATTGGACTATGGTATAATGTAATACGAAAATAAAAATATCTAGTATTTAAAGTTTGATTTCACGAATTTAAATTATTTATTTAATGCAAGTAAAAACGGTCGGTTATCAAGCGCCATCTGCTATTTTCTTACGTGAAATGAAGTATAGAAATGAATAGGCAAAAAAAACACGTCATCAACCTTTGTATGACAGTTCTGTCTATTTCACAGTGTTTTTTTTTTTGTTTTGTTGGTTTCGTTTTTCAAATAATTATGACGGGTACTACACTTCTGGTCCCCAAAATACTGCCATTTGAAATGTTTTGTCTGGTTTAAAAAATAAAAAGTGAGGTTAAGTACAGTAATACAATATTTTATAATTAATTAATAAAAATACTTCACTTTTTCACATACTAAAAGAAGTTTTTTTTTCCAAAATAAGAAGTATAAATTTGAAATGCCGCCATTTAACGGCACTAACTTTTTAGTTCAAAAAGTAAATGTAGAGGTCGCTCAAATTTCTGAAATAGTCTATGGAAAGACTTGTTTCTATTCAAGAATTAGTTCCACATTCTCTCGTCTTAGCGAATTGAGTATAGTATCGTAGGACACGTAATCGTTAAGTTGTGATCTGGGTATCTATGACTACGTTTATCTCGCAGTGACATAACCCGCTTAAAAATCTAGTGACTTAAAACTAACTCTTAACTCCAGCTCGTTTATATCGCATGTTTTAAAGTGACTACAGTATAATTGGCGTTTATCCACTGCTGTTAAACAAAGACAGATAGAAAATTTTGCTGATGACTTACTATAATAATAATAACAAAATGCTCACGATCTTGAAGCAAACATCGAAACAAATAGTTTTAGAAGTTTTGGGTGTAGTAATATATATTTTTAATAATTATTACAAATTTAAAAAAATAAAATTGAGGTTAATCCATTGCCTTAACCGTTTATCTCGCAAAATTTCAAGTAGGTTAGTTAACTCAACCCATTATTTAAGTTACTTCACTTAGCACTAAACTAACGTGTTTATCTCGCACGTTTAATCCGCTTAACTCAAGCGGGTTAGCATTTAAGTGGATAAACTAGTGCGAGATAAACGTAGTCTATGGTTATTTACTACAATCATTTATTAGTAGAACATCAGTCACTCATTAATAAGGGTAATTAATAAACGATTTTGTTTACATTAATGAAACCATACATAAACATCAACGGACAGTAACTCTTAACCGATTTTAGATATTTTCTATTATTATTTATATGAGAACTAATGGATTTTACTATTATTAACCCTAAATTACATTGAGGTTAAAGCCCTCATTCCTGCCTCATATTTTACAAAGGTGTTAATAGATTTCAAATCATTAAATACATATTTACAGGCAACCAAACTTATTTTCTATGTCATTCTATACAAAGCCAAGCGTTAGAGGTAAACTCGTATGTACAGGTATGTTAAAATATGTATAACTATTATTGTTCTTAAAATGTAACATTTAGCAACAATAATTTTCCTTACCTGCATGTTTTCTCCTGGGCACAATAGCATGTATATATCTCTGGACAAAATGCCCAAATATTGATTCGAGTATAGGATTGTGTATCATTCTAACGAACTCTTGATAGTCCAAATATCCATTTCTATCTGTATCCGACATTTGTAAAATACGTTCCACCACTTGTTCAGGTATATCGTGTTCATATTCTCTGCTATTGATGATTTCTTTGAGCTCGTGAATGTCGAGTTTCCCATCATGGTTTCTATCATACTAGAATTAGAAAAACAGAGTTATAAATAATTTAAAATATAAGAAAACTAGTAGCTATATCATAAATTATTTTTTTGCTCAGTATGGTTCATACTTCACAGGAATAATAAGTTAAAGTTATCGTACGTACAAACGTAAAATCATTAGAAACATTAACTTAAAGAAAGTAGTATTGTGCCTCACAGCAACAGCAATAACAAATAAATAACTTTTTTATACTCCGATGTGTAAAGTTGATACTTTACACACACACTGCAGACAATGTATAAAGTAAACGACTTTCGTATTTTATTTTATTTATACATTACAGAGCTACCACCATCAATACACGTTTGGCATTTAAATTGTCTTACCTAAATTTAGTTTTTTCTATACATTCATGTTGGTAATACTGACAGAACTGCAGTATTCAACTTCAGATCTGTTATCTGTTAAATGTGAACTCCATATTTGGTGTGTTCAAATTGTCGTCTGTTCGTCTGTCAAATTTCTAATTTGTTTCAGGAATTTTATTTAAGGTCATATAAAAAATATTGTATGCAAATCAAGTGTAAACAATCTTTATGACATTCGGTCAATAATTTTTGTGACCCGGCAAGCCTCGTCACGAAATATTTGACCCCATGTCATAAAGATTATGTTTACACTCTTGTTGCAAAAATAACTATTTTATAACCTTTTCTAAATTAATAGTTTCAGGGCCAATATTTCAACTTTATCTTTCTTAGTCAAAATTCTGTTTAGAAATAATTATCATTCTTCTATTAACTATTTGTTTCGTCTGACTGTCAGTGGTCTATACATTTAGATTGTTGACAATTAAGACCCTAAGTTATTGCAAGCCTACGTGAAGGGTTGATAGTTATTTATGAATACCATATAATATCCTGCACCCTACAACCCCTCATATATCCTCTCACGAAGATGATAACGTTTTGTTTTCAGTCAGTATCTGTTTGCGTTGATACTCTCATGGAAGTCGGTACAGTGAGGTACGCTATAACGAACGGATGTTACAACGAACATTTTTAATAATAAAATTAAAATGTTAGAACCAAAAAATGCTACAAAGAATGCAAAAATCAAGCAATTAAACCTAGGATTTCTTTTTCAAAAAAGTGGACAAACGACTTTCACCTGATGAATGTATCACAGAACACTCACGTAAGAGAATGATGTTTTTGGTTCATCTAACTTATATTTTTTTACCTCTCGCTAAGAGAGGTATTGGATTCATGCTAAAAATCGCATATCCAGATTTTAGTGAATAAGCACGTTTTAAGGTCCCTAGAATCCGATTATAACATTTTTACGATGATGGCTGTGTGTGTGTGTGGACGTGTGTGTGTGTGTGTGTGTGTGTGTGGATGTGTGTGTGTGTGTGGACGTGTGTGTATGTGTTTAGGATGTTGGAGGTACGATTTCTCAAATTCTATAAGACTAAAGACCTGTGTAACAACGGATTCCTCAATCTAACAGTAATAGGAAGAGTTGAATAGGTTCTGGTAACAATTGGACAACCGGAAGTGGTAGTTGCAAAAAAAAAATTACTAATAGTACTGTTTTCTGAGAGGTATCAGTACATTTAATATATCTTATTGTATTATTAATTAAATATGTATTTAAAATTATAGGTATATTAATATTACATATACCTACTTAAGAAATACTGCTAAAACCGTCAATGAATTTGAAGAATTTGGGACATATTAGAAAAGTAGGACAAAATTCCTCATAGAACGAAAGAAGAGATACAATTTCAATCATTTGTGTGTACAAGAAATTTTAAATTCGTTACTTATAGAGCGTGAGCTATCATGTGACTTTTTTGGCCTTGGAAGGAGATATGGGGAAATGTGTCAGAAAGACGGCTAGTAGTTATTTACATAGATGTCACAATTGTCACAATTTTTCATTCAAAATTTCAAAATATTCTGATGAATAGAAAATCATGATGTTTTGAATGAAAACTTATGATACTTGACTCCTATGTACATTATGACTAGCTGTCATTTTGACACGGACCCCTATATTTGCTTGCCAAGGCCAACAAAGTCACATGACTACACGCGCTCTATGCAACAGAAAATGAAAATGGCGAGAGGTATTGTGCTGGCCACAACAGATTTTTTTTAAATGCTAGAACGAACAAGATTGTATGGTCCCAAATGTGTTCGTTATAGCATACCTCACTGTATTAGATACTCATGTCAACAAGACATGTAGTCTGAGTTTTAGTTTTGGCGCGTGCTAAACGCCAGTCCGCTGAGTTATACGTAAGATTTTAGTTATTTGTTTAATTATGTTTATGTTTAATTTAATCTTTAATAATAAGTTAGTGTAAATATAAAAAATATGTGTAAATAAAAGTTAATATCAGAGAATGTCCGCAAGTGTATGTGTTTGTGTGTGTTCCTCCTCAATAAAGGTGGTTGTCCAATCACCGACTACCAGTTAGTAACTTATTGCTTTTTACACAGAATGTCTCACCACGTAAGAATGGCAATACATAAACAGCATATTCTTTAAACAATTCTAATGAGAAAGTTCAATTTTTATTTTATTTTGTAGGGTTTAATGATTTTTTTTATCTATTTGAAGGTTCTATCAATTTTAAAGAAAACAGGCACTTTTATTGACATTTAATAAAAATCACCATTATTTAGATAATTACATTTAAACATTTTTTTTACCGAATTATATACAAAGTTTCATTTATCATTTATACCTACCGGGTATACCAGGTAACACTGAAAATATGGGCCACTCAAAATATATATTTTTTTATTTATAATTTTTACCTCTCGCTAAGAGAGGTATTGCATTCATGCTAAAAATCGCATATCCAGATTTTATTGAATAAGCACGTTTTAAGGTCCCTACAATCCGATTTTAACATTTTTACGATGATGTCTGTGTGTGTGTGTGTGTGTGTGTGGATGTGTGTGTGTGGGATGTTGGAAGGACGGTTACTCAAAAACTATAAGACTTAAAATTTGTTTAACAACGTATTTCCCAATCGGACATTCCCGGGAAGATCTGAAAAGGTTTTGGTAACAATTGGACAACCGGAAGTAGAAGATTCTTGAAAAAAAATCTTCTAAATATTATTTTTTGAAAATTTTTCGTGGTAATATTAAAGAAAATTAAATTCTCTATCTGATACATTTAAATATTTTATTATATATTCCATAGATTTAGAGATAAAAGAAGTATAATATATAAAATAATCTGTTGTAATAAATTTGACAGCCGAAAGAATGCCATGAAAAATAGTTGATAATTTAAATTATTTGTAACTGACAGATAAATGTCAGTGTCAGAAATAATGAGTAATGAATTAAAAATGTACTTGGAGAATCCCTTAGTTCTTGATCTGTGACTATTATGGAGATGACAAGTCTATGTTGAAGGACTTAAATTTGTTTCAAACATTATGGGACAATGTACACCAGTACTATAGACTAGAGTAAGTTTGAATTGCGAAAAAGCTATCAAATTCTTCTCAAGTAAGTTGTAAATATTGACAAAATTACACATCGATATAAGAATAATCGGAGTGCAATCTATCCGTCACTTTATTAAAGGGAATTAGTGTTATTTAGATATAACATGTATGAAAAAATAAAATGTAAAAGAAGATATGTAAGAATAGATGCATAATCCATATATACATTTTAGACCGCCCAAAATTAATGTTTTTACTAGAAGAATATGAAGAGAAAGTAAACAACGTTGTTCGAATTGAAAATTGCAGTTACCAGCCTAATATTTATATATGGTAAACTCTACTTTGTAATTTATTGTAACATAATTTATGGTAAAATATCTTCATGTTGAGACATGCTATTATTGAATAATAAAGAAGTTTATACGTCATAGATTTATATGAATATATTATTTGTATTTATAAAAATATTCTTTGCTTTATGCATACAGCCAGGTAAAATATACGGCGAGAGGTTATGTGCTGGCCACATCAGATTTTTTAGTTTAGGCTTAGGGGCTCACAAATCATGGTACTTGGAAAAAATGGTACCACTTCCGATTTAACCAGAAGTGATATTAACTTTCATATTTCAAACGGAATACCCTATACATTTTTATATACATATTTGAAATCTACGTAAATTATGAATTCAACGATATGGTTGGTGCATTTTTATTGAAGAAATAAATTACAAAAACGAAAAAGAAAATTATGAATAATTAACCTGATAAGTCATATTCGGTAGGCTGTGATAACAAATTGATCATTTTTTATAACGAAAATAACTTACTAAGTGAAATTGAATAGGTAGAAGACGCACGTCATCAACCTGAGAAAAACCTTATAAAATGAAATTTAACTTGTAGAAATTATTGGATGTTATTTATTTTTAAAAGAAGAATAAAAAAGTACTAGTAGTACCTAAGTATTTTTTTATTTAAAAACCCCTCAACAGGATTAAATCCCAATTACAGAGTGGGTTCACATCACAAACATCCATGCCTTAGTGGGATTCGAACCCAGTACCCCGAGCGCACTCATGACTAAGGAGCGTTGCTCTAACCATTGAGCCACCGGAGCCGACATAATGGTTATTTACAATTATTTCTAAGTCAATCGTTATTCCTTTTACAGAATATAAAATTAATTGATATAATTGTAGTTTATTTTCATATCATACATTTGGCACTACTGAGAATGATCATGTTATGTCAAATAATTTTATATTTCGTAAAAGGAATAAAGATTGACTTAGAATTAATTGTAAATACATTAATATATACGTTTCTTTGATATTTTTTCTTCTTTTTCAAAAAAATTAATAATAAGTAATAATTTCTACAAGTTATATTTCATTTTATACGATTTTTTTTTTGGGTGATGATGTGCGTCTTCTGCCTAATCATTTTCACTATATGTATTTAAACAATTAACTTAAATATTACTCAATATTATCTCAACTGTTTTCATAGCCTGCCTATCATGGCTTAGTAGGTTAATTATTCATAATTTTCTCTTACGATTTTGTAATTTATTTCTTCAATAAAAATGCACTTCAAGCATATCATTGAATTCGTAATTTTACATATATGTAAAAATATATAGGGTGTCATTTGAAATTGAAATATGAAAGTTAATGTCACCTTCGGTTAAATCGGAAGCGCTACTATCATGTCAAATACCATGATTTGTGAACCCCTAAGCCTAGTTTATAAGTACATATTAAGAAAATTAAAAAATAATTATGAATAAAAAAGTTATTTTGAGTGGCTTGAAATTCAATGTTAAACTTTTGATTTGACGATATCTCTTTAAGTCTTTACTTTTAATTTTAGAGCAAAAGTATAATGAAGAAAAATGTTGAGAATGAAAAAATGTATCTTGAGTACTAAGTTTGTTGTACAGATACAGAATTGACGTCAGACGCAAAAGAGAGATAGAACATCTCGATACAAACAAACCCCCTCCCGTTGTCTTTTCAATCAGTCAGGTACTGTGAATGGCTAATAGTTCTTTGTTTGTATTACCGTAACCTTAGCAACCATTACTTCTAAGCAGTGCCACTAGATGCGCTATGTGCAAATTGCATTTGTGTGTCTATTAATTTTTTACTTTCTATTTTAGTTAATTGTTTTATTTCAAGCCACAGTCATGGCTCACTATTCTCTTTTCGACTAGGTGTATAAAAAGTGCCCACCATTTTACTTTTTAATAATGTAATATATGGATTATTTACATGATTGTAAAGCAAATTTGATACTTTTCAAATTTGTAAAAAAATATAGTATGTTCCATTTGAAATTTCAAAGTTGATATTAATTACTAATAAACCGGAAGTGGTATCACGAATGTACATCCGTCATCAAGTAGCTTACATGTTGCTGTATAAATCATGTTATATGAAAGAAATTACTAACTTAATAAATAAGCGAGATATTTGCTGGGTCCACTAAAACATAACACCCTGTATACACTTTCCTCAAGACTCATAGAAAAGAATATGAAAATATTATTGCACTGAATTCAGAATTAAATTCTCTATCCGAATAAGTAACTAAAAAATATATGTTATTATTTAAGAAAGTTAGGTCCAGTATTTTGAGAACTGACCAATTAGGGCTGTTGCAAGAATTTTGATATGACTTATAAGTACTAAATTTTAATAAAAGTTCTTTAAAGAGCCTCAAATTTAAAAATTTCACGAAATATTCCTTAGATATTTTACAACTAATTACTGAAATTTGTGTAATATTTTGAAAAAGTCACATGATCTGGAACAGAATGTGACGTCAGAGTACATACAGTTTAACATGTGACACACTATCGCCTACTTTTATTTATATAAATAGATAGGTAATGGACAAACTGTTTTCCTATTGGCTGTAAATAACGAGTTTTATGTTGTCTAATGTACTCTGAATTCACAGGAGTGGGGGGTAGTTTTTCATGACTATTTCTGGCGCCAATCTTTTTATTTAATTATTTACGAAAATAACAATAAATTATTATTATTTTTATTACTATGAAATATATTGCATAAACTTCCATTTAAAATACTTTTAAAAAAATGTGAAACCGAGCATTCTATTGTAAAATAGAAATTGTGCGCAAATTTCACCTTCTTTGGAGTTCTTATAGCTCTCGAGATAAAAGTGTTCCATTTAAAATTGAATATCGTTTATGTTGATAATATTGATAAGGTCTGAAACTGAATAGTACCACGGAGTCACGGAGACATTATGTATTTATTTATTTATTTATATACGAGTATTATGAGGAGATAAAATTATGTTGTATTGTGCACGCTAGGGTGCCAAATTGTAAATTGTAGATCGAATGACTCAGTTGTATATCTAACCTACTCATTTCCTGTTATCTTCTTCAAGGCTGAATAGTAGGAGTATCATTTATGGACATTAATTTAATTATCTACAGAACTACTATATGTACTAAAAATAAGGGTAACAGTTGTAAATATAATTTTCAAGAGGTAATACATTAAATTAAACCCTGACTCAAACCATTAGTCTAATTTTATTATCCGCTTAAAATAAACTTTGTGCTGTACATTCCACAATTCGTTCGGCATTCAATAAAAATACACGAAATATTTATCGAAAAATATATCATCAAATATTAAAACATACATGTATAGTGGACACTCCCAGTTCGCAGTAACAAATCAGATAACATCCATGAGAATTTATTAATTAATGAATTGTTTCCGCATAATGTCTTCAAGGTTGAAATATTTCATTATGTTTATCTGAGAATACTGACTGCTATACCAAAATAAATACAGTATGGTTTATTTCAGTGGCAACAAATGGAAAACTATTTTGAGCGAATAATTTTTGGACGATATTTTTCTTCTTTATTTAAAAATCATTTACGTTATATTTTTTTAATTTTATATTATATATATTTACGTAGTTTGCAGAAATGAGTACAAAAGAAAAGTAGGTATGTATCAAAATAATAGTAAATTTAATGGAATCAAAATTAATATTTTCCATCTAAATTTAAGTACGAATAATCTATAAACGTTTGACAGAGAAAAAACAATGCTAATCACCCTTAATCACTGTCACACTAGCGGCCATTGTGATTTTTCTAATATGATGTAGTATATTCATTTTCATATTCATATGATAAAATAAAAATTATTTGAAACTTTTTCTTATACTCCGATGTGTAAAGTTGGTACTTTAAACACTGCAAACAGTGTGTAAAGTAAATGATTTTCGTATTTTATTTACTTTGCACATTACAGAGCTACCACCTTCAATGCACGAGTGGCATTTAAGTTGTCTTACCTAAATTTAGTTTTCTGTAAATTCATGTTGGTAATACTGACTGAGTACTGCAGTAAGGTTATATAAAAAATCTTGTATGCAACTCAAGTGTAAACAAGCTGTATGACATTTGGTCAATAATTTTCTTACTTGAAATGTCATAAAGCTTATGTTTACACTCTTGTTGAATAAATAACTATTTTCACTTTCACAATTCTCTTATTTTATTATTTATTTGTTTTAACTGTTTTTTATTGAAGCCCTTTAAAATTAGTTATCATTGATTTTTTTACTTTACACAATAATAATACTTTTTTTATCAAATTAATAACAAAAGTTTTCAATTTGCAGTAAATGAAATCAGACATAGACGAGGTCAGAATGTATAAGACGTGACAATGAACATTTATCAAAATATAGTATTTTCAGTTTTTTCTGGTTCAAAATTATATTCAAAATAAAAAAAACGAAAGCTAATTTTTTGCTTTTACAAAAAAAATATTGATCATATTTATTCACAATTTGTATGTAAATGCGCCTAGTACGAGCCGGTTTTATAAATAGGCAATAAATTTTCAAATAAACATTTTCGAAAGGACGTATCATACAATTAAAGTAAATAGTAAATGTATTTCACAATTAAAATATGAATCAATAAAAAAGTCTATTTTTAGTTTATAATATAAATATTTACATTAAAAATATTTTTAAATACCTTATTAAATACATCTCTCCAATGGTCATCCGTTATTGGTAATTCAACTCCTTCTTCTGCCCTTCGTTGTTGATGATTATTAGCCATTATAGCATTTAATTATTAATTAACAGCTAAGCATCTGAAACAATTGTACACAATAATTACAATGAGTCATTTGTCTTTCTATTCTTATTATCAAATGTAATGGCAAACATTTTTATCACAATATTTGAACAATGTTTAAATTGAACACAAAGTATTCACAAAACTACACTAATATATTCAAAATTTATCCGATATTTATATTTAAACAAGTTTATGTTTCTTGTTAACACTTACAAGTAAATTAGTGTTTATAAGTAAAAATAATATCCCTCTACATCACAACATATTCGACTACGGTTGAAAAAATACTGATTTTAGGTTACATAGTTCCGTTGTACTGTCATTTTCAGTAGGTTATGAATGTGAGTCATTGATAAACACGAGAATTTCACATTAGCGTCATACGTGTCATCCAACTGGAAAAACTACAAAAAATATTCTGAACTAAAAAAATGAGTGTTGGTGTCTTAAAAATGAATTCTGGGGTTTATAGATGTCCAGATAATATAAAAAACTTCAAAATAAGGTAAAATTTTAATATTTCCAACAGGTCAGGGTTGTCCAAAATTCATTGTTGACATTTAAACGTTGCTAAGCAACGATGTTATCTTTCGCAAACATAATTATTTAAATTGTTGTTCATCTTTTTCTATACATTTCGTGTTGTATTATGTAATAATTTTAATGTCAAAATCGATAAACATTATTTCTGTAACTGGAGTTTGTTTTGGAAACATATTGAATAACCCTGAATAAAACAAAATGCAGATATTTTCTAACAGATGGCTCTGTGCTGTAGAAATAACGTATACCAGTGGTCATAAAACTTTTAAATTGGTAACAATCAGTGCTTCCGAAACTTTTTATACAAAATGTACAGATATTTTTTGTTTTCATAAAAAATATAATTTTTACTTTATTTTTCATTTATTTTATTTGAAATTTCAATGTTGCAGTCATAATTTTATTATAATATTTAATAAAATAATCTATAAATTCAAATTTTCCTCTTAAACAGTTTATTAATGACGTTAGGTAATATAATTTTGTTTTAAAGTGCACTTATTTAAATATACAGCGTAATTTATTTTACTTTCAATGAAAAAGTCAAAAAAACTTTTTATAAATAAAAGAAAACTTCCTTCTAAACTTAAGAAATAAAATTCCAAATGTTTGACAGCGTAAAACTAAAAAAACTTCATTCCATGGCCAACTCGAACGAAGATATTGATTTAAACTTAAGTGAAAAAGAAATGAAAACATTTTCTTGGCAAGAGAAAGTTTTCAGCCGTTCTGAAGCTGAATTTTATGCGAAGAAAAGCAACTGCGTAACAGAGAGAGAACAACACTATCATGAAATTATTTGTGATAGCCCGGACATTGAAAATTTCGGCCGTTTATTTACATATATTGAGGGAGATGATTTCAATAACAATGAAGAGGTATTTAATTGTAATAAATTAAAATATTTTTCCTTTTTTTAGAATAATAGTGTCATTACTCCACTTTTCAAATATTTAGACCCTTAAATATACTTAATTATAAATTATTATTAACCTCAATCGAATTTTAGATGTTACAAAAAAAATATATATATAAATTCATAAGTAATTTTCACTTTTCGGATTCGATTTCCACCATATTCTTGGAAACTAGAAGAGATACGACTTTAGTTAATTAAATGGGACATCTGGTCGGTTTGGAGGCCATCCTACATGTGTTTTTATTTTGTTAAAAAATCGCATAGACTATACTTCATTTCACGTAAGAAAATAGCGCTGGTCTAAATAGGAATATACGAGGGTGGGTCAATAAGTACCTGTGTTAGAAATGAAGAAGCAAGTTTTTTCACAATTTTTGTTTTTATTTTTCGACATAATCTCATTTCAGGGCGATACATTTTTCCCAACGTCCTTGCCATTTATTTAACGCCTCCAAAAAATATGATTTTTCAAACCCCGCAAAATAGGCTTCTGTCGCGGCGATGACCTCATTTGAGCTGAATTTTTTTCCCGCGAGCCACGTTTTCATGTTGGGGAACAGAAAAAATGGCAGGGAGCCAGGTCGGGCGAGTACGGTGGGTGCGGCAACAGTTCGTACCGCAATTCATGCAGTTTGGCTGCGACGATTAGGGATGAGTGAGCAGGGGCATTGTCGTGGTGTTACAGAACTTTTTTCTTTGCCAAATGGGGCCGTGTCTCCTTTAATTTCTCGTTGAATCGATTCAACAAGTCACTGTAATACTTTCCCGTGATCGTGCGTGCTTTCTCCAAAAAGTCCATGAGGATTATTCCCTTCGAATCCCAAAAAAATCGTGGCCATGACCTTTCCAGCCGATGGGACCGTCTTTGCCTTTTTTCGGAGCAGGTTCACCTGGGAAAGTCCATTGTTTTGACTGTTACTTGGTCTCTGGTGTGTAGTGATGGATCCAGGTTTCATCGACGGTGACGACTCGACGCATAAACTCCTGCAGATTTCGCTTAAAGAGGTCCAAACTCTGCTTCGACATTGTCTTCTGTATCTGTTTGTTGTCCACCGTAAGCAATCGCGGCACCCACCGGGCCGACAGCTTTCTCATGCCTAACTTATCATGTAAAATATTAAATGCCGATCCGTGCGACACGCCAACAGCCTCTGCTACTTCGCGCATTTTCATTCGGCGATCATCGAGAATCGTAATGTGGACCTTTTCAATGATTTCCTCAGTAACCACGTCTGCCGGGTGTCCTAGGCGCTCCTCATCAAAAACAGATGTACGGCCACGTTTAAATTGATTAAACCAATATCTCACGGTTGTCATTGATGGTAAAACGTCCCCATAAACAGCATCCAGCTTCTCTTTTATTTCTTCGCAAGTTTTTCTTTCCAAAAATAAAAAGCGAATTACGGACCGATATTGTTCTTTTTCCATTTTATTTAAAAACACCAAACACGCTTGATACAAATGACTGTCAAATCAGAACTAACCATGAATCAGTCTGAAATTATGTATGGCGACGTTTGAAAGATGGCAGTACTTGGTCATAATGCCACCGCCCCTCAACAACGCCATCTGTTTTCAAACACAGGTACTTATTGACCCACCCTCGTATAGATTCTGCCCTTTAATTGGTCAGAATACAAATCAAGTTCACAAAAACGAAAAAAATATCACCTGTTATTTGTCAATTGTCAAATAAAATTTATAGAATTAAGTGATGTTTAACCATGTTTTACTGAAATTTTTAATATTCAGGTCTTACACATTTTTAGAGATAAAAATATTTATTTTCGACAAAGTTTGATTTCACGAATTTATTAAATGCATGTAAAAACCATTTAATAAGTAATATTACTTATTAAATGGTCGGCTCTCAAGCGCCATATCTTCTATTTTCTTACGTGGAATGACAAAAAACTGATTTTGGTCGAAATTTTTATTCACGACTTCGGAAGTAACATTTCGCACGCAATTGACAAACGAAGTTGTCAATTTCCCGGTATAGGTAACCGGGAAAATTTGCAAAAAGTAGTTATATGTATCAAGGTACTGAAGTTCTACTTTTTATCACGAATGTGGAATATTAAATTTTATTTGAAATCGAAAATTTGTGAAAATGAAAGGAATATTTATGTTGAAAAATCTGTCAGTTGCTCTCAGTCAAACAAACGAACTTATGTTCAGTGTTGCAAAAATTGAACTCAAAATTATATTATAATTATAAATTATTTAATTCGTTCTTCTTGCACATATTTTTTCACTTTATCTACAAATTTACTATTGTAGGTATACTTACCCAAATTATCTTATATGTATATGTAAAAATTATGATAAAGTTGGCAACACTGCATTTGCATGAAATCATCGTATTTCTGAACTTTTAATGACGACTTTTGTACACTTTAGTGATGATTTCAAATAAAAGTACTTAGGTATAGTTTTCGCGGGTATGCTTCAACGAAATAGTTATGAAATTGAAAAGGTCCTGAATTCTACTTCCATTTTCACCAGAAGTCATATTATTGTTGATTGTTTAGATAGATTGATTTGCAAATTTTTATATTTTGTGGAAATAATTACATACCATTTAACGGAAGGTGTAACTTTTTAAGTAACCAAGATACGAGATCCCAATGGCGTCAGCCGAAATATCCACATCCTGTTATGTTTTAATAATTCTTGACATAAATCTAATAGTGAGTGAAATATTTTCATATTTTTGCTTTTAAAATAATATTTTATTTTACAAATAATTCTATTAAAAAATAGTTTTTTTCGTAATATTTCTGTATTTATTACATATTGATTTCTTTAATGTTGGCTATCTCAAATGAACAGAATAATTATTATAATAGTCTTAATAGGAAACTTTTTTTATTGGTATTATTCCGGTTAAAAAAATGTATTTTTATTTCATTGGTGAGTACTTAGTAAAAATTTAAAACTTGTGCAAGAGTACTTACTTAGATTTAGAATACATAAGTACATATTATAATCTAAATACCTCAAATAATTTCTATATTATTAAATATGTAATAAAATACCATAAGACATACTTATAGAAGATCAAGGGGGACAACCGAGGGAACAACCTATTAGAGAAGAAAATATTTTTTTAAACCAGTGGTTCTCCAGTTACAATACAAAGTTATATTAAATGGGGTTATATATGTTTTTAGGTCCATTCTGAATTGCAGTTTTTGTTTTTCATACATAGCCTACTGAAAAATGACTATAAAAATCAAATTTATTTACATATCAATTGAATATTTCTCAATATTTTTGTCATATAAAGATATAAAATGATGACATGATTGTATTCAGAAAAATACTGTCGAATGGGCCTAATATATACCATCCGATTTAAAAAAATATAACGTATTATAACTTGAGAACCACTGATTCAAAATAGTTATTTGTCAAACTAGAGAGGAAGGTGCTTCTTTTTCCCACTCGAGCTCGCTACGCTCATGAGGCAATTCGAGCGAGAGTGGAAAAAGCGCTTTCTTCTCGTGTTAGACACAACATTTTTTTCACGACATGTTTCTAAAAACAATGTACTAGGATCTTAAATACATTTTAAGAAAAGATTAGTAGAATAAGGGTAATATTTTGTTTATTTGAATCAAAATAGTTTATAATTACATGACTAGTAGAATAAGGGTAATATTTTATTTATTTGAATTAATATATATTATTTATATTTACATTTTGACAACACAACACACAACTGACACATCAAAAGTTAGGTTATCAAACGCAAGGCGGTGTAACAGTGTTGACAATGAACCAATCTTAAATCTAAATTAAAGTTGTCAAATTGTGATTTAATCTAGAAAAAGAAAAATATAAGACGTAATTGTAAAATAATTTAAAGTATGTATATCACTAAAATAAGGATTTTTCAGTAAAATTAGGAATGTATTTATAATTTTTACAATATATTTTTTGTAAATAACATTCATGTTGCTAACACTTCTATATTTTCCTCTCTAGAGAGGAAAATTACATTTTCCTCACTATTTCGGGAGAAGATAGATGAGCTTTCTGTGCATGTCGTAAAAAAAAATTCTTCTCTAATCGGATGTCCCCCTTGGTCTTCTATAAGATTTTTTTATAGTATTTTCATATATTATACAACAAGACGATTGAAAATTCTCGATTATACGAAACGTGTTGCCTGGAAACATCACGAGACCGAAGGTCGAGTGATATTTCCATTAGGCAACTCGTTGAGTATATCGAGAATTTTCTATTGTCGAGTTGTATACAGGTAGACTATATCATGAATAAAAAAAATAAACTAAAAAGTAAATAGTAAATTTAACGTAGACCTGTGGTCTATTTTATTTTGACAGAAACGTCAAACATATGCTACATAACCTATCTTTTTAAATATAGTTGTCGTAGAATGTAATATTACAAAGAAATGTTCGTATTTCAAAATAAATACTTGTATTACAAATAAACTAGCAACAGTGCAGTTTCTAGACTTTTGATCCAAATAATTATTTGTTTATTTGTCAAATTTTTACTTCAATAATACTTTGCTGTCAAATAATAGATACGTTCAATTATTTGTTTCGGTGCACTTGAGCTGTCAGTGTGATTTTAGATGTCTACTTAAAGCATACAAAGACGATTTTCCTCGTCAAAGTCTAACTACAGATTCATTTATATACTCAATACTGTGTTCGAAGGAAAAAGATATGTCCGTAAATATAATTAAAAATGACATTGCCAGTTCTGAGTACATAGAACAAAATAATCAAACGCACCTATAAGTGAATATACGAAGGTAGGTATATTCGAATATACAAAGGTTCGTATATTCGTTCACCATGGTTACTTAATAATAATAATCGCAGAAATACGTGGTAACTAAGGAAAATCACGTATTCTTATTGGTTTATAACCTAATGAATGATATAGTCAATAATATAAAAATTATTTGAAGTAGCTCGTTTAGTTGTTACATCCTGTGTATTTATGTATACTACTTCCCTGTGTATTAAATAAAAATTTGTTATTTTTTTTAGATTTTGGAGTATCCATAGTATTTTTGTTATTGATTTTTTTTAAATCGGAATAATAATAAAAAATTGTTTGTTCAAACTTTTTTCAGTCGCTATGTTCTGTATACAGGTTGTTCATTTTATTATGTCCACTATTGACTATATCGAGAACTATAAGAGCTACGAGGTTGGTTAAATTAGCAAGCAATTTCTAATGACTACTTTCATGAGCATATTTTTTTGCAACCAGTGGTTCACAAACTGTAAAGATCAACTATATTTTGAATGGAACTATGTGTTGAGGCGGCGTGTTCCGACAGCACTCGAAGCGACCTTCATCACTCGGATCCTGGGGTAGTGGTTTGGGTGTTTGTGACTGTCCTTTCATCATCTCATTTCCATCAACGTGAATGTTACAAAAACATATACGAAAATTATCTCATTCCTATCTAATCACCAAATTGTTTAACTAATAAGGTTTATAATTTTATATACAATAAGAATATTATTATATATTTTTTATTTGTTTATTTTATAAAAAAAATTATTCTGAATTCATTGATATAATATTCATAACGATTTTTTTTGAGAAAAAACATTTAAAGTTTTATATTAATTTCATTAAAATATGACTGCATATAATAAGGGTGTTACGAATGGGCAAAAGAAGTATTACTTGTTTTTACATAGAATTAGAATTCTATGAAAGAAATACGTGGATATTTTGTGTGCGTTGACATCGATGATCAATAAAAAAAGTAATAATAAATTTATTGTGCCTAATATGCTCTTGATACGAAAAAAATAATTAAATAATTAAAAGAACAAAATCACGTATTTCTGTCAGGGCAGTCTAATTCTGTGTAAAAAAAGTAACGTATTCATTTTTCCATTCATGGCACTCTTATTGTAACCATATTTTAATCAAATTAATATAATAATTTATATGAGTGTTTCTCAAAAAAAATGTTATCTGAGGGTAGGCAAATATTACATCACTGAATGTGTTGTGACAAGTGGACGCTCTCGTAAAACAGACGAGGACACTATTTTTTTCATATTTTGCGATCATAATGAAGTCATCAGGAAATCCAAATACGTATCGAAAAAACTTATATTCCGATACGCATTTTTTTTTCATTTAGAAGGTTGGTACTAGATTACATTTACTTATTCTAAAAGTGAATAAATGTCAATCCAATGTTACCAACTACAACATTACACATACAAATTTCCCTAAATCAACTCGCTTTAATTATATATATTTTAGTATAAAAAGACGCAAAATACAAAAAGTAGTATGAAGGACTCATTTTATAAAAAACGAATCCTGACAAGTGCGAAAAAATATGTCTTATAAAAATCGGTCTTTAATATTTTATTATGCGCCCGTTTTGCTCCTTCTAAAATTTAACTTAAACGGAGTAAAGACACTATTATTCTCAGCAGACAATATGTTGATAAACACTTTTGTAGTCAGTAACAACCGAAGTAAACA
The DNA here is from genome assembly GCA_951394225.1 of Harpalus rufipes. NCBI lineage: Eukaryota > Metazoa > Arthropoda > Insecta > Coleoptera > Carabidae > Harpalus > Harpalus rufipes. The sequence goes on from OX596289.1 coordinate 16,720,747, forward strand.
GAAAAATGACTGCTTTACACAAAGAAATGTCAAATTTACAAATTGGTAAAAAAGTCAAGGTTACTGACAAAAGCATCAACTCTGGCTATGAAATAAACAAGTTTCTAAACAACAGCATATCGAATCCATTTACTGCAAACTCTTATGAAACAATGTACGTCATGGCAGATCTCGGAGACAGGTCCGTACCTAGAAAACTTATCTCCATCATATTTTCACAAAAAGTAAAAATGTTTTAGCGAACCTAATTCTAATATTTGGTTGAAATCTGAACAAATATTATGTAGGATAAAATATGATGAAAATAATAAATTACTATGGATTTATCCAGATTTTTCGGCAAATGAAAATGACACATATACATTAGAAATTGATATAGGTGGAAAACTGTATTATGAATACAGCATAGAAAATATATCTGGTATTAAAAAACCAGAAATTATTGAACAAGAAAATGAAATATTAAAAAAGGTAATACAAGATAGAAATAAAAATAATACATTTAGTTGGTAGAAAATTAAATCTGGTGTTTACTGTTGATAAATGAGGATGGATTGAAAATTTGCGGCCTAATGTAGAATGAATTTATTAATATACCTACAGTGTGTTTATGTAAATTTAAGTAAACGTACATAGCGAAATAAAATGTCGAGTTGACTGCCTGGAATTCAAACAGCAGAAGCTCGAAGTGGACCAATGAGGAATTATTTCGATTTCATTGAAATCGAAGTTGTCTGATTAAAAAACACGGGACTGTCACAAATTGATAATGTTGACATATACAGGTGACACTGAAAAACGGGCCACTCAAAATAACTTTTTTCAAGGCTTCCAACCCGAACCTCAAATATATTTTTCAATTGAACCGGAGTCGGAACCGAACCGGGTATTAAAATTCGGGTCCAGGGTTAAGCTCCGGTTCAGGTTCATTTTGAGTACGAAAAATAAGCGTAATCGTAATACAGCCAATTATCGACGCCTGTGTTGACTGTTTGTGAAAATTGTGTTTGTGTTCTTGTTTTGCGTAAATTTTGTCTCGCATTTTAAATTATTTGTATATAAAGATTGTTATTCAACCTAAACCCGGAACAAAACCGCAAATTTTATTAATCTTTGAACCAGAACCGCTCCCGAACCCATCACCCAAAACATAAATTAACCTGAACCTGAACCGAACCCAGTTTTTGGCGGGTTCGATGCCCTGACTTTTTTATTTATAATTATTTTTAATTCTTTTTCCATATTTGTAAACTAGGCATAGGGGCTCGGAAATCATAGTATTAGACATGATGGTAGCGCTTCCGGTTTAACCGGAATGACGTTAACTTTCATATTTCAAATGGGACAACCTGTATATTTTTATATATTCGGAATCTACGTAGTTATGAATTGAACGATGTGATTGAAGTGAATTTTTATTGAAGAATTACAGAAACGTAAGAGAAAATTATGAATAATTATCAGGTAGGCTGTGACAATAAATTGATCATTTTTTCGTAACAAAATATAGTATCTTATAAAAATAACTTACTATTTATCCATTTAACTTAAATTTTAGTCAGTATTATCTCAACTGTTCTACACTCTCCTGATATCATGGCTTGGCAGGTTAATTATTCATAATTTCTCCTACGTTTTTGTAATTTATTTCTTCAGTTAAAAGATATTGTTGAATTCGTAATTTTACGTAGATTTTAAATATATAAAAATATATAGATGTCCTATTTGAAATATGTAAGTTAATGTCACTTCCGGTTAAAGTGGACACGGCACCATCATTCCAAATACCATTATTTGTGAGCCTCTAAGCCTAGTTTACAAATACATCAAGAAAATTAAAAATTAATTACAAATAAAAAAGTTATTTTGAGTGACCCGTTTTTCAGTGTCACCCTGTATAAGATCATTGGCGTCGTGGCAGATAATAGGTATTTATGACTTTTACAATGAAAACTTTCATGTTTATCAAGGTACATAATTGATAATAATAATTTGATAAACCTAATATTAATTGTAGACTAATACAAAAAAAAATGTTTCACATCAGTTTTGACATTTTTTTTTCCAAAGAACCGTGATTTTTATTTTTTTACAAAATTTTGAACCATGACGTAATGGAGGAGTTTCGAATTTTTGATTTTTTTATGTTAAAATATTTTTAAACCTAGTGTATTTACTTCTATATCGTGCAAAATTGTACAAAAATACCAGAGAAAAAAATGTTAAAAATTTACAAAATGTCTTCTCACCATTATGGCGTACATAACATCAACTATATGCGTGCCCAAAACCTAATTAATAGAAAGAGAGAAACAAAACACGGTTATCTTTTATGTTTACATTTAACACTTGACAATGGGGTCATCGTTATTTTTTCATAATATCGTGAAATCCGTCTCATTTAATAAATATAGTAATATAAAATAACAGGAAATATGTGACTTTTCATTTATAAATAATAAACTTTCGCAGCTGTAAAATTCGTGATGTCACGGTTTGCTACTCACACAAACATATTCCTCTCTCTCTCACACACACACACACATTTACGGTCCACGTGGTTTCCGTTTGCTGTTGTAAACAAACTAACCTAAGATTGTGACAGGAGACAGCAGAATTAAAAGTAAAGAAATGTAAATAAAACACTTATTAAAATAAATACCAAAAGTTGTATGAAATATGTTTTTCGTTAACATTATGTTGCTGCCACAAAATCAAACTGACAAGTGATAATCCAAACAATCATAGTTCCAAACACAACCGTATCCGCCAAGCCGTGACATATAGCCGTGACGTCAGCGTCCAAATATTTGAAATTAAAGACAACTTTTAAAAAATCATATCTCTGATTCTAAAAACGTATTAGTTAATACCGGACTAACAGTGTATCCCGAAATTGAACCACGGTAACCACTGAAAATGGTTACGGTTATGGTTTAATCGCGGTTACTATGTTACCGGCATCGGGGTAGAAAAACGGAACGCTTTTCTGTAACATTTAGTAAACAGCTAACTTAAACTTGTAAAATTTTAGATAAGTACTTAAAATCTATGAAGATAAACACGCGGCACGTTCACGCAAGTGCTCATATGATCTTCCTTGGCTCATACGTTAGTAATTAGATTATTTTATATTTTCTCTATGCTCATCTGTCATACGCCAAAATGTAGCCACACCACAATCGCCGAGCTAGCGTGGTTAGCTTGGTTACGGTAAAGTTACCAGATCTTTCAGTAACCGCGTTCCGAAAATACAACCGGTTACTGAAAAAGTAACCACGGTTAGCGTGGTTCAATTTCGGAATACACCATAAAGTGGTACGAACTTTCACTATGAACATCGAATGTTTAGTCCGTACTAACGTAGGATTACTTAGATCGCCTTTGATACAGGACTATCTTGTTTCCTATGAATAGGGCTGGATGAGATGCCAATTCAAAGTCAAACCGATGACTTTCAATCATCCTGATGGAGCATTACACCTTCCGTTAACATTTCAGGTCTACTTATTTTTATTTTTGAGTTCTAGGTCAAAGACCTGTAGAGAGTGGAACAAATTCGAATTCCTTATATGAAAAACTTTCTTATTATGCACGGTATTGAAAATTGATGTAGGTCTTTATGGGCCAACTTTTTGAAACAACAATAATAGGCACCACAGGAATTTTCTATCGTCTTTTTTTTGAGCTACAGACTAAAACTTTTATTTTGCTTATTTTGAAAATACCATAAAAGATAAACAAAAAATATGTTGTGGCCATAACAATACCTCTCGCCCTTTCCATTGTGGTATATATAAGTATTGTATTTAACATTTTTTGTACACACAAAAAATTCTAATTACACCTAATCTTTATATTTACGTATTTTCTATAATTTTAAATTAATTCTATGAGCAAGTTTTCTGCATTTCTTCTAAATGTTCGAGGTTTTTACAATTCATTAACGGGATTGGCGATATTTTTGAAGGGTTAATGTAATATACCTATAATTTTAAATATATAATTAATAATACAATAAGAAATATTAAATATCGTTCCCAGAAAAAGCCTTCAGTACTATATCTGAATTTTTGTGACATTTATCTGTCAATTACAGATATTTTAATTTCTCAAGTAGTTACCATGGAGATGTTTGGGCTGTGAGATTTACTACAACAGATTATTTTATAGATTATATATCTATATCTTTAAATCTATAGAAGGTATAATAAAAAAAATAAATGTGTCTGATAGAGAATTTTGTTTTTTAATATTTGTAATAATACAAATTTTCAAAAAATAATATATAGAAGATTTTTGGTAAAATATTACTACTTCCGGTTGTCCAATTGTTACCAGAATCTATTCAACTCTTCCCATTACTATTAGGTTGAGGAATCCGTAGTTACACAGGTCTTTAGTTTTATAGAATTTGAGAAATCGTGCCTCCAACAATCTCACACACACACACACATCCACACACACACACACACACACACACACACACACACACACACCCACACACACACACACACACACACACACACACACAGACATCATCGTAAAAATGTTATTATCCGATTCTAGGGACCTTAAAACGTGCTTATTCACTAAAATCTGGATATGCGATTTTTAGCATGATTCCAATACCTCTCTTAGCGAGAGGTAAAAATTGTTTAGAAAATTTGTATAAGGTTTTTTTTTGTGTAGAATAACATGGTTTAATTAGATTTTTTCAAAACTTAATAATTCTCGAGATATAACACAAACATGATATTTTTTTAAATAGGAACGTATGTTGAAAATAGATTCTCCTTTTCCCTGATTTTATAATCTTTTCTATAGCGTATTAAGACTACATTCTTTTGTTTTAAACATGAATTATTATTTTTTGGGGAAAAAAATTATTAAGAAACAATTGAAAAAATCAATTACAGATCATCATTTGTATATTTTTAATGTTATTTTCTTTATTTTTACTCATTTTTTTTTTAAATTTATATACTTCAGAAAGCATATAAATAATAAGCATAAAATAATTGATTAAAAGTAATGTTGAGAATTTAATTAAAAGATATAGAATCGAAATAAACAAATGATGATCTGTAATATATTTTTTTCATTTAAATCTTAATAAATTTAATATTTTTAACCCCAAAAATGATGAGACTATTTTCAACATATGTTCTCATTTATAAAATATTGTTTTTGTTATATTTCAAGAATTAATAAGTTTTGAAAAAATATAATTTGACCACGTTATTCTACGTAAAAAACGGTATAAAAATTATCTACACATTTTTTTCTTTATTTTCTATAATAAGCGAGATATGTATTTTCCAAATAAGCGAAAATAAAATTTTAGCCTGTAGCTCAAAAACAAAAGACGATAGAAAATTCTTGTGGTGCCTGTTAATGTTGTTTGAAAAGGTTGGCCCATAAAGACCTACATTAATTTTCAGTATCGTGCACAATAAAAAAGTTTTTCATATAAGGAACTCGTATGTGTTCCACTCTGTACATTGAAATTTACATTTTTTTCGTAGAATGAGCAGTTGCAACTTTAATGCTTTTTCATGTAAAAAATAAATCAAAATGAATTTGATTAAAATTATTTCTCCACATTATTTACATACAAAAGTACATCTAAAAATAACTTAAGTAGAAAACAAACTACGAACATTCGAACTACAATACCTAGATGTGATGCGGGAAACGCGCGTTCTAATAATTAAAAATATATTTTGTAATATTGTTTAATTTGAATAATAAATAATATAAAGAGAAGTAAAAGCAACTGAAAAATTTGCATTTTTCAAATTTAGAACTGCACAAACAAATCAGAGCTGCACCATATTATATTCCCTGGTTTGACTCTTAGGAAAATAATTATTAATTTACCTTCAATATTTTCCCAAAAAATAGAAGCCGTGACTTTTTCAGTACACAGCACCACCACCATTGCAACAAGTGGGGCATGATTTCAAAAAACATCGTTCAGTGTATACGGCGTTGTGGGTGTTGTCAACAAGGCACGATAGTTTGTACTCCTTTAAAAAAACCTTAACAGGATTAAATTCTAATTACAGATTGGGTTCACAAACATCCATGCCTTAGTGGGATTCGAACCCAGAACCCCGAGCGCACTCATGACTAAGAAGCGTTGCTCTAACCATTGAGCCACCGGAGTTCAAAAGTAACTGAGACATTAAGTTGTTACCATAGCATTTTGCAAAAACCGTCTCTGCCACCATATTCTTGTTCGTTTTTGGACATGAGCAGCTATTATGTTGAAAGTAGCACTAGCACCACAAGCAGCAGTCTGATCCAATTTTACTGCAAAACAGGGGGCCAATTTTGTAAATAGAAAGCGATAGCAAATACAATACATACTGGATAAGATAATCCCCACTACTTTTTGTCAGTCATGTTACCTTATTCCGACTGAATACGTATTCAACTGGTCCGGACCTCATGAATACGGTATTCGCTTATGAATAAGCATAAGTTATCGGCTCATTTATTTTACCTAGTGTGTAGTTTGTTATTGATTGTATTATTATTTAATTTTAAGTATCTTTTATTTATTACTATTTTTTATTTATTTTGTTATATTACAAATTAATTAAAATATTCATCATATCTAAAAACATGTGTATGATGCATAAAGCAAATATAATCACAAAATAAGTATGATACAACTTCAAATAGCACTACTTTTCAAATGAACTAAAATTTTCCCTACGCGAGAAATTTGAACAAATGTCAGACTAGTACTGAATATGTATAGTGTACACAATACGATAGAAATCAGTCATATGAATAGAAATTCGTATTCGCTGTCGTTTTCTAGTTACAAAATTGGCCCCCTGAATTTGGTTTAGCCGGGCAACTGATTTTGGTTTAGACACGCAACACTGTTGACTTCATGTATCCAGAAACAAGTTGCTGTGCCCACCCAATAGAGATATTGCTAACATCCATCAACTGACATTTTGTTCGCCGATGTGTACTTACTTTTACAATCACAAATTAACAGATTAACGTGAACTTCTCTAATGACAGTTCACGTAATATCACAAAAAAATAATCAAGTATCTAGTGTTGCCCTCTGTGTATTAGGAACGCAAACTTTTCAATCCATCTTCATATTTGAAAGAAGTGATTAGTGACTGAATGTAATATGTTGATCAGTGCTGTATCTAGGACAGGGCCATAGGGGCACTTGCCCAGAGCGCAAACTCAAAGGAGATGTAAATGGGGTGTGACCATATTAGAATTTCAATATAAAAGTCATAAAATATAAAAACTAACCACTCTAGTTTCTTATTATAATAATAAAAACTAAATAATAGTTTGTCTTAATATTTTTATTAGCAATTTGATGTTTTGGAGAAGCGATATATGACGTGAGTATGGTAGAATCGTGGAAGAAGACAGATAGACTGGGAGGGAAAGAGATAGTTATAAATCAGCTGATCAGCGTCGCGATTATGTTGTGGTAGGTGTGGCATGACGACAGCTGCCTATAACTATCTCTTTCCCTCCCACTCTATTCGTCTTCTTCCACGATTCTACCATGCTCACGTCACGTATCCCTTCCCCAAATTTTTAATAATTATTTTCTCGTAAAATAGGAATAATTAATCGATTAAAAAAGATACGGGCATTCTATTTTTTTGTCTAGTATCATATTATGTAAAAATAAAAATTTGTTCACATACCCCATTCCGACTCTACTACTAAAAGACTCAAACTGAGTACAAAGCAAAGGTTTCTGGTTTACCGTCTTGTTCGCTGATATTGCGTTTCGCTTAGTGAATTAATGCAGGACCATTTGACTGCTTTAGCTATATGCAGGCCTATTCTGTAACAAAGTGGTTAATTTTTAACAACTATTTAAAAAAATTATCCAATAGAGATTTATCTGACAACTAAAAATCCAGTTTTTTGTTACATATCAACATACTTGATTGGCTAATATTTTTAACCAGTTGTTAAAAATTAACCACTGAGTTACAGAATAGGCCCGATTGTCTATAGAGGATATATAAAAGCTATTAATTATGATGACATAATTAATAATTTTGCAAATGGGAAACCAAGAAAAGTTAAATTATTAGTTATTTATGGATCAAGGCACTGAAGTATTATTTTTTTCACGAATGTGGAATTTAGTTGCCGAGGCCGTAAGGCCGAGGAAAATAAACCATATGAGTGATAAAACGGAACCAGTGCCGAGGTACATATTAAATTTTATTTGAAATCGAAATTTTGTGAAAATGAAAGATATATTTATTTTTATAGGTTACAAATCTGTCAATTGCTGTCAGTCAAACAAACGAACTTATGTTCAAGTATTGCGAACCTCCGGACATTGAAGTTATAGTAATAAATACTTAAAATTATGCGTATTATCTCAAATTTCGTCATCGGAATTATTTAATTCGTTCTTCTGGCAAATATTTTTTATCATTTTACATACAAATTTGCTATTGTACAAGGTATGTCCCCCCCGAATTATCTTATATGTATAATAATTATCATAAGGTTGGTAACACTTCATTTCATGAAAACGTCCTATAATCAATTATTTTAGTGCCGATTTCAAATAATAGCTATTTGTGTATTAAGAGTGCAAAATAGGATTGAGAGGTTCTCGAAATCGACAATGTCCATTTGCGCTCGAAACACACACAAGATTTTTTCTACAGTCGCTTACCATAACAAAAAATAATAAAATATACACTTTGTACTTACACAACTACTCAATTAATAAGGATTAATATAAATAAAAAACGTCTTTTATATTTAATTTTAATTTATCGTTATTTCCCATTCTTCTTGACCTATTGCTTCAATCTAATCTAAACATTCTATACTTTCGTTTTTGTAAATGAATGACCTATTTTATTTTCACAATAGTCCGGCATTTTTTTTGGCTTTGTAATATACCGACAGAGCAGTTATATGTCAGATTGATTTGTAAAGGTGGTAAATGTGACACTACAGTGGCATTAGTTCCTGACTAAAAGTTTCCATTAAAATGTAGACAAGTGACATTTCTCAACATTGTATAGTTTGAAATTTAGACAGCGAGCGTTTTTTCTACTTTGTCACGCTAGAGCGGCAAAGTGACATTTTGCGTTGACAAAAGAGAGCGCAAATGGCTACTTTCTATGTGGACTGTAGAAACAATTATTTTTTTGTTTATACTTAGTTTTTTTAATGAATGATTTTGTTTATTGAATATATAGCTAAATTTTAGTTCATTTTCTATTTATCTTACATTTTTGACTGATTTTAATTTTTAATTAATATACTTATGTATCTATAGTATAAATGTTTACAAAATTTTTTTGTTATGAAATGTTTTAATGAAATAAATATTTTTCGTACATGTTTTTCCAGATAATTGTACAATCCTTATTAATAATTTTATATTAATAAGAAATAATTAAGATCCGGGTGATGGGGAGCGCAAGAAACCAAGTTTGCCTAGGACGCAAAATTGCGTAGATACGGCACTGATGTTAATAGATGCAATAAGACTCGTGTAGATGAAAAAGTTTTAATATTTCGGTAGCATGATGTTGAGGAATGGACGAATTGATCAAAAGATTGAAAACAGAATGAGTGCAGAATGTAAAATACTTGACTGGGTAGGTGCCCTCTGGGTAGGTTTGTTAGAATCGTGAACGTATTTAGAGATGCTCGATAAGTTTGTATAACGGACTGCTTGTATGTGCTTTGATGTATGGGAGAAGTGAATGTTGAGCATCAATATAAAACCTTTTCTCGATCTTTTTTTTCAGATTAATAGAAGAAATCACGAAATGAAAACTCAACTTTTAGGACATGAATTTTCAGTTCCCCAAGAAGATACAATAAGATTTTTTATTTTCTTTGAAATTTTAACAGGCAAAAATTTTGAATACGATAATATTTATGTGCAATATAATATAGATTTACCAGAAAATTGGACTTGTTCAGATGAAAATTCACTTTTTGGAACTACTCAAAGTTGTAAGACGAAAGGAAGAGAGAATTGGGCCAATTTTGGACAGTATTTTGATATTTGTATAGAATATAAAAAACCAGAAAACCTTGATGGTAATTTTTTATTTATGCACTTTTTCATCAATATTAGCACTAACATTGTAACATAAGTTGTCGGAATTTCTTTTAATAGACGATATTGTAGTTGAGGGAAAGTATATTGAATCTGCTTATTAATATAATAATTAACATGACATTGAACCGGATGTGGTGATGAGTCATGCACCAAAAATAGACCGGCAGTGGGGCCGGGGTGGGGGTAAAACCTGCGCAGTACACTAATTTGGCGTAGAACCGGCCTAGATATACTACTGACGCTATGTAAACTGAAGGTTTGCTTGTCCAGAATGTTAGTCGACATGTTGAAACGTCACGTGCAAGTGCCCTATTAAATACGAATGTTAAAGCTATGTTAATTGTTGTAGTAATAAGCAGGTTCAATATACTTTTCTTATACCACCGTATCGTCTATTCAAAATTTTTCTGAATACTTATGTTACATATGTTATAGAAAAATGCACTGTAGTATTACAACGTACAACGTACGCGTATCTATAAGAGAAAATTGCATCCAATCCTCTCACAATATGTTGCAAATTCACATAACACGATATCGTGAAGTCCTGATTTTAATGAATGAGACCAGCAGCAGAATAGTATACGACACCAACGGAATTTTAGTTTAGATAACTAAATTAATGACGGCTGAAATTAAGTTCTCATGGTGAGATTTTATAATTTCAGTTGAAAATGTACGAAAATTAAGAGTTTTGACACATTTATTTTAATTTTTTACACAAATTTAATGCAAAATTTATTAATTTATACACAATTATTAATATTTAAAACATTTTCACGACTTAAAAAGTAAGATTTCGGACGTTTTATGTCTTATTTTCGAAGTGTGCGGTGTGCGCGAAATATTGTGCAAACCGCATGAAATAATGCGCATAGTGTACGAAAAATATACACAATGGCTGGTACCACAAGCCTGGTTTTAAAAAATATTTGTTTGATAATAAACTATGCTCTGCTTTAAAATCATATTTTGATAAATTTAATATTATTTATTATTAATATTAAATAATGAAATTTGACATTTCTTAAAACATCGTTTTAGTTAAAACAAGGCTTGTGGTACCAGCCAATGTGTGAAATACTCGTTGTTATGGTTACGTAATTAATGAAATAATGACATATTTCGCATACTGGTATCAATGCACAAATAACTTTTTTTGACAGTTGTAGTTGTAGGAAATATGTAGTTATTTGTTTAACTAGGCACTAAAATACAAGATTTACAGCAAAGGCAATGAATGCTGCCGAAGCTGTAAATCTGTGTTTGGTGCCGTGTTGAGCACATTTTTTGCTGATTTAAAATTAATTTAGTGATTATTTTTAATACTTATTTTGAAAGTTATCGCCATCAAATTATGTTGCTATAACTTTGTTAAACAGTTGCTATGCGTTTGTTGAGCAGTTGGTATAGCCATAGCAACAACAGGTAGTAAAAATATTTCTACTGTAGATACAAATAATTCAAATTGTATCTATTCTTTCGTTCTATGAGGAATTTTCTCCTACTCTTCTAATATATTCAAAATTCTTTATATTCACTAACGGTATTAGCGGTATTTCTAAAGGATATATGTAATATTAATATACCTATAGTTTTAAATATTTAATTAATAATACAATAAAAAAAATTAAATGTACTTCCCAGAAAAAGCTTTTTATAATGTTAATTCTTGACACCGACATTTTGCATTTATCTGTTAATTATAAACATTTAAATATCTTAACTGGTTTCCATTGGAGTTGTTTGGGCAGCGAGATTTATTACAACAGATTGTTCTATATTATTATATATGTATCTCTAAACCTATACAAGATATAATAAAAATTTATCAGATTGAGAATTTAAAGATTATTATTGTATTAACATAAATTTTAAAATAATATTTAGAAGATTTTTTTTAAGAAACTACCACTTCCGGTTGTCCAATTGTTACCAAAACCTATTCAACTCTTCCCATTAATGTTAGATTGAGGAATCCGTAGTTAAACAGGTCTTTAGTTGTATAGAATTTGAGAAAGCGTACCTCCAACATCCTAACACATACACATTCACGAACATACACCATCGTAAAAATGTTAAAATCGTATTCTAGGGCCTTAAAGTGCTTATTCAATAAAATGCGGATATGCGATTTTTAGCATGGATCCAATACTTCTCTTAACGAGAGGTAAAAAAATAACGTAAAACATCAGACATTTGTTTGTATTTTTGTTTTATTTTCCATGACTACTGCTATTAAATTGTAATTTTCCAAATTTTCGTATCTAATTTTTGCAGTTCACTAAACACTATCAAAAAAATAATTATAGTCGAGTTTCAAACTCAATTAACTTGCTTTACAAAAATTATGAAACACTTTTTCAATGGACTATACATTTTTACGTAATTATACTATTTTTCATTTTCATATAGTCCATAATTGAGAGTATGTTTCATTGTTTTTGAATTTTTTTAAGCAAGTTATTGAGTTTCAAACTCAACTGACTATAATTATTTCTTCGACAGTAAATGAATTTTGTCTAATGATTTATATGCTAAGGTCACTCTTTCTACTACAACTTTTATTTGATTTTTTTTTCTTAATTAATTTGACAAGCAATGCGCAAAAGAAAATTATTTTCTCTTGTTAAATGTCATGCCTATGTAACGAATTTTGAGTTCCACTAGGTATACAGAATGTGCATTGGAAACCAGAACATAGGATTTTAAATAAGTGTGGAAATTGGCTATCCTGTAAATTTTAGAGCAGAACTACAAAAATAAAAAGTTGTTTCATATTAAATTTTGTATTATAAAAGTTTAAATTTGATGAAACAGCACATCCGCAGCATGCATTTAAGATATATAATGTTACAGTTATACAATTTCGTGAAGAATCAAACGACCATGGAAATCATTGTGTCATGTCGTGTCAGTGTATTAAATATGTATTGCTGTATATAATATCTATATCTTCGGTTCTCTTTCTGTATATATCGATTTTGTAACATTTAAACTAGATTATGAACTATAATTTTATAAAAACAATGACTGCAACTATTATAAGTAGTGATACTATTTTATTTCCATAGCCGTCTGATTTTTGGCGAAATTGTAACATTTTCTTAAATATCTCATGCTGCAGATGTGATGTAACGTCAAATTTAAACTTTTATAATAAAAAATTTAAACCACCTTTTGTTCTTGTAGTTTTACTCTGTCTAGTCTAAACGATACAGGAAGCCAATTCCCGCATTTATTTAAAATCTTCTGTATGGCATTCCAATTAAAAGATGAACTAAGATATCGCTACACGAATAGACAGGGTCTTATAAATTTTAGTACTTGCATATTGTTAGATAAACACTAAAAATATTTATCTATTTTTATATCTCACATCCTGGGATGAGAAAAATATAAAAATACGTACCTACTATGTGTATATACTTATTATGGTATTGCACAAATAATGTATGTACATCACTTTTTTCACTTAAAACACTTTTATCACTTTTACCATTCTTTTACCCTACAAATATGAGTAGTGCTATTGTAAAAGTTATATGTATGCTATTCAGTATTCTCGTACAACTGCTGATTAACATAACTCTATATCTAATACCAGTAATACCTTATATGTATATGAAGAAATAATAAAATAAACATAATAATCTCTGCTGTTTGCCTAATGATGGGTGTGCTGTGCTTATCTGTTTTATGCCGATTTTGTTAATACTTATGTATACACCGTTTTTCATTGTATGTACGTAATGCACATTTTTAATTTTAATAATTCCTACAATGTAATACTCAAAGTACAGTCAAGATGTTATGCTTGAATATTATAATATACCTAAAAATATTAGTTTTATTTATAAGCTAAGGGTAGATTCACACATAAAGCAGATTATATATATATATATATATATATATATATATATATATATATATATATATATATATATATATATATATACAGGGTGTTAATACTAAGTCGTTACACCGAATATATATATATATATATATATATATATATATATTATATATATATATATATTAATCACATTAGACTCTTGGTATAATATGCAGGTAAAGCAGAACCAGGAAACCTGCTTTATGTGTGAATCTACCCTTAGATTATAAATAAATATTTTTAGGTATATTATAATATTCAAGCATAACATCTTGTACTTATATATACAGGGTGGAAACGAACTTAATGTCATAAGGGTGAGTAGTATGACATGTGTAGATTACGAAACTGAAAGAATTTTTTAAAAGTTCGCATATTTAAGGGTAGTTTTCATTAAACTAACATTTTTTGTACCACTGGACCACAGGCAACGCATTTGCATTATTTTATCTATTACACAATTATTTTCGTCAAAAATGCTGTTTAATTTAATTATTAACAATAATATCTTATACAACTAATTTTGAATGTATTTTGATAACCATATTTTTAATGAAATATTAATTAAAACAAAAAAAATGTTTCCTTGAGAAAAGTCGAATTTTCTTATTTCGAATTTTAAAAAAATTCTTTCACTTTCGTAATCTACACATGTCATACTACTCACCCTTAAATTTATGACATTAAGTTCGTTTCCACCCTGTATATATATATATATATATATATATATATATATATATATATATATATATATATATATATATATATATATATATATATATATACATATACAGCAACTGTTAAATGTTGCAATTGAGCGTACTTCCGGTGGACCAATTATAATCATGTCTGGATATGGATCTAAACTCGAGGAATACGAAAAATTATTATTTGGAATGATGATATTGGAGTTATACGATCCGTAACGATTGTCACATACACACAGACGCACACACACACACAGACATACACACACACGCGCGCACACACACATGCACATACATAAAGGCATCATCGTAAAAATAGTAAATTCGTATTCTAAGGACCTCAAAACATGCTTATTCATTAGAAACTCACTATCGATTTTTTTGACCAAAGACAATAGCTTCCTTACCTGGTGACGGAAGATAAAAACAACAAATTGTATGCCTGCTACATTTTTTTTAAGTCTCTGTCGCCTATGTGACCATCTCCCGCTTAACCTTCGCCCACTTGACTATCGCTCAGTTGTCGCGTACCGGAAAAAAATTCTTTATATTTTCGAAATGTTAAAACACCATAATTTCTTATTTAACTCCCTATTATGATCTTGATTGTATTTTTGATCCTATAAAGACTGTCTTTGTTCTATAAGTCCAACTATTCACTGTTCATATTCTTATCATACGAATAACGCATCAAAAACAAAATATTTTGTTCGTATCCACCCAGTCGAACGAATGCGTACGAAATGGTCGTAAGCACTGTAACCACACATATATACTTGTATGTATTTGTTAAATTCTGCTAGTTTTGTACGAATTCGTACGTCTCCGTACGAACAAATTTTCTTGCGAATTTGTATCAAATGTAACTGCCACCCAATACTAATAGTCGATTTTTCTTTGAAATATAAATGTGAAGATTTACAGCTTTTTCACAATGGATAAGAGAAATATATTTTTTTAAATAAAATAAAGTAAATAAATAAATATATTATCATCACGGCATATTACCCATTGCTGGGTGTACCAATCTTCTTTATACGCAGATATCGGTAATAATGGTGATATGTTCCTACCGTGCGAGTGCTTACCAAGCGTCACAATACAGGCACTCATTGCTAGCGTGGAGAGCGCATCACAGGGGTCACTTTTGTGCCATTTAAAATTCGGAATAATTTCGACGTCGGTCGGGATCAAACCTGTATCCCCATTGTCCCCATATAACCTGGTACACGCCCACGAAATGAAAATGAATGAATTTAGCAGTATTGACGTAGTATTCTAATGACATAATAACTCTATTTCTAGATTAAATATAGAAACAATCTTGCATCTGACAGTTGCGTGGTAAACGAGGAAAATTATATTTAAAAATTGTACTGTTAGGTATTTTCTTGGCAAATTGTACACGCGATATGGAAAATATCAATAATCAAGAAAAAATAAATTTCAAAATCAGCTGACGGTGACAGCTCATCTGCAGCTGTTATGCTCCTTCTCTTTAGATAAACTCTTGGCTGGAATTCTGAAATACGTTAGTCGTCTGCAGGAATAGTTACGTCACTTTTTTTTTGTTTCAACCTAAACTAGGTATATTAATGTATTAATTATTGAGAATAAGACACATGGTTCAATTTTTCTTTTAATATTTATTTTAAGTATGTCCGAAGTACAGTTGCCGCTAGTATGAACAAGTGATTAAGGGTGATTAGCGAGCATTTGATTAGCAATGTTTTATCTCTGTCAATAGTTTATGGATTATGTTAGAGAAAAATACTTCAAGTAAGAGTTATAGAAAAATTGATTGTGCTAATGATCAACACGTCTCAATCAAAACGAATTTTTCCAAAATTCGGAAAAAAATATTTTTTTTCAGTTAATTTTTTACTTCTCGCTAAAAGAAGTATTGGATTCATGCTAAAAATCGCATATCCAGGCTTTAATGAATAAGCACGTTTTAAGGTACCTACAATCCGATTTTAACATTTTTACGATGATGTGTGTGTGTATGTAGGTCGGTTGGAAGGACGATTTCTCAAAAACTATAATACTACTTAATATATGTTTAACTACGTATTTCTCAATCGGACATTACTGGGAAGAGCTGAAAAGGTTTTGGTAAAAATTGGACAACCGGAAGTAGTAGATTCTTGAAAAAAATCTTCTAAATATTATTCTTTGAAAAAATTTCTTGGTAATATTAAAGAAAATTATATTCTCAATCTGATACATTTAATTTTTTTATTATATCTCGTATAGGTTTGGAGATATAGTATATAATAATATAGAATAATCTGTTGTAATAAATCTCATTGCCCAAAAAACAGTTGAGATATTTAAATGTTTGTAATTGACTGATATATGCAAAATGTCAGTGTCAAAAATCAGATTTTTCTGGGAGGTACGAGTACATTTAATATATTATTATTTTATTAATTAAATATGTATTTAAATTATAGGTATGTAAATATATCCTTAAGAAATACCGCTAATACTGTCAATGAAACAATTTGAACATATTAGAATAGTAGGACAAAAATTCTCATAGAACGAAAGAAGAAATACAATTTCGATTATTTGTGTGTACAAGAAAAGTTAAATTTGTTACTTATCGGGCGCGAGCAGTCATGTGACTTTGTTGGCCTTGGCAAGCAGATGAGGATCCGTATCAGAATGACGGCTAATAGTTATTTACATAGATGTCAAAGTTGTCATATGTCATAATTTTTCATTCAAAATTTCAAAATATTCTGATGTTTACTTGTCATCAATAGTATGGAATATACTTGTCTAGGCAAATAATCCACATGGATTTCGAAAATCATGATGCTTTCAATGAAAAATTATAATACTTGACACCTATGTACATTATTACCAGCTGTCATACTGACGCGAGCCCCCATATCTGCTTGCCAAGGTCAACAAACTCACAAGACTGCTCGTGCCCTACACAACATAAAATGAAAATTGCGAGAGGTATTGTGCTGGCCACAACAGATTTTTTTAATTTTTGTCCGAAGCACAGTTGCCGCTAGTATGAACAACTGATTAAGGGTGATTAGCGAGCATTTGATTAGCATTGTTTTATCTCGGTCAATCGTTTATGGATTATGTTGGAGAAACATACTTCAAATGAGAATTATAGAAAAATTAATTCAGTCAGTATGTCTTATCAAAAACAATTTTTCCAAAATTCGGAAAATTATTTTTCATTAAATTTTTTACCTCTCGCTAAGAGAGGTATTGGATTCATGCTAAAAATCGCATATCCAGATTTTATTGAATAAGCACGTTTTATGGTCCCTACAATCCGATTTTAACATTTTTACGATGATGTCTGTGTGTGTGTGTGGATGTATGTGTGTGTGTGTGTGTGTGTGTGTGTATGTGTGTATATAAGACTTTAAATTTGTTTAACTACGTATTTCCTAATCGGACATTCATGGGAAGATCTGAAAAGGTTTTGGACAACCGGAAGTAAAAGATTCTTGAAAAAAAATCTTCTAAATAATATTTTTTGAATTTTTTTCTTGGTAATATTAAAGAAAATTAAATTCTCTATCTGATACATTTAAATATTTTATAATATATTCTACAGATTTAGAGATAAAAGAAATATATATAAAATAATCTGTTATAATAAATTTTAAAGCCGAAAGATTGACCATGGAAAATAGTTGAAAATTTAAATTGTTTGTAACTGACAGATAAATGTCAGTGTCAGAAATCCGGAGACATTACTGAAGACTTGTTCTGGGAAGCACATACATTATATTATTTCTTATTGTATTAATAGTAAAATATTTAATATTATAGGTATATTACACATACCCTTCTGAAATACTGTTAATCCCGACAATGAATTGCAAACATTTCGAAAAATTAGAAGAGGACAAAATTTCTTCATAAAATGAATTTAAAATTAAACAATCTAAATATAAGGAATAGATATAAGTAGAATTTTTGGTGTAGAGTGTAGGTATACAAGAAATGTTAAATACATTAGGGCGCGAGCAGTCATGTGACTTTGTTGGCCTTGACAAGCAGATATGGGGGCCCATGTCAGAATGATAGCTAGTAATTATGTATATAGATGTCAAATATCATAATTTCTCATCCTAAATTTAGTGATTTTCCAATTCCATGTGGTTTATTTTCCTCGACAAGTAAATTCCACACTCCTGGTGACAAATTAACTACGTGAATTCAGATAATCTTGAAATTTTTAATGTAAAATCGGACATTTGACATCTATGTACATAATTACTAATTATCATTCTGAAACGCTCCCCCACATCTGTTTGTCAAGGCAAACAATGTAACATGACTGTTCGCGCCGTATACTTATGTAAGCAAAAAAAGGAAGTGGCGAGAGGTATTGTGCTGGCCACAACAGATTTTTTTTTCTACTGCGAAAATGAAATTTTCATAAAAAATAATGAATTATCTAATCACGTAACAGACGTTGAATAGGAAATAATTACGAAATAATAGGCCTTTTCAATTTAAAGAGGTAGAAGATATTGGTAATGGGATCTGCTCACAGTAAGCCACCAACTGGCGGTTACGCTCTTATATGAGATACATGGAGGTTTTTTTAAATTTTAACGTGAAATGTGAAAAAGTCTTTGACAACTTTAAAATGCTTGTTGAAAGAAGTTACAAAAGCTTTTATTGAAGCTAAAATGTCTACCGATGCAAATTTTCACCGAGAACACAGGTATTTTAGTGGCTGCAATATTTTTGAGGTTTTGTTTTCTGTATGACAGCCCAGCTGGCAGTTGCAGGCGCCATTTTGCTTAATATATGCAGAGATAGCTGTTAAATTGAAGAGATCTATTAATAATTCATTATTTTTAATAAGAATTTCATATCTGCAGTGGCGCACTAAAAATAATTAAATGAAAAATAAGAAATGATTTTCCGAATTTTGAAAAAAATCTTTTTGATTAAGAATCAGCACATCGAAATGTATATACCCTCATTTTTTGCCCTTTTTTAACACCTGTGTGTGAACTTATACGTTTTATTCATGAATAAATTATTATTAATCATAAATAACATAAATAAAATGCATTGTTTCCTAATAAATTATAGAACATTGAAACAGTTTGACAATATTGTAACACAAACTATGGTGGCGGTTGGCGCTAGTGTTTGTGCATTGATGGTTTCACAAAATTATTTCACTAATACTCATTAATTTACGAATATTTTCGCATTCTTATCTGAGTTCAAATTTGACTATGGTGGAGTAAAAGTATTTGTTTATACACTTGCACAATATACTACATATTTTCTTTATTTTATTTTAGTCGTTTAGCACATATATCACATTTTTATTATTAATTTTATATAATTATTTTTCTTTAATTTGTTAACTTTTCATTCTATAGGTGTTTGTCCATCCCCGACGATATATTTCCAAGTGATATCCCATGATAAGTGGGATCGATTCCGAACAGAGGGCCTTGCGTACAGATCTATCCCAGTATTGGAACCAGGGATGCATGAATATACTTTGCAATGTATGAGAATTTGTCCTTCTGGAAATAAAGGACAATTAAGGAGATTTTTCATAGGAGATGGGTATAATATTGAAGATATTAGCTGGGTAGGGATACCCAAAAATCATGAGGTAGGTATAGAAAGTCTTCTTAAATTTACTGTATTTATTCTTTAAATAACAGCACAATGTAATGAAATTATAAATATTGAATAATACAATAATAATTACGATATCTATGAAATTAATTAATAACAAAGCGCGTAATCTGTTTTAAATATCATTCAATTAGATTATTAATAATTAAAATTAATTGTAAATGTAAATTCTAAGATAAAAATTATGAATAAACCGTAATAAAACCGATGAGTTACGAAAAAATTGTCAAACGAGGCTTGGCCTTACTAGAGTTTTATAAAAAAAATCATTATTTTAATAAAGTTGACAAAGTTTTACAACTGGTCGAAACAAAAAAGCTATTTCAATTTTCATTAAGTCTGTATCTACTAAAATCAGTAAACTGAAGAGTTATATATCACAACATTAATGCTTTAAAAGAATTTATTACAATATGATTTTTCATTTTGTAAAATTTACGTTACGAAATTAAAATAGATAAACAAAAGCCATGTAAAAACAGAAACAAATAACCTAATTTTTTAAACATTAATTACAATTAATTAAACAAGTGAGTTAATTTTTTGGAATGTTGTTATACCATCGTATTATTTGAAACTTCTGTAAATATCACTTCAATTATTTTTGTATAATTCATAAGCTTATACATAACTTTTTAAGAATATTATTTTGTTTGCTGAACGTAATTTAAAATGAGCCCATAAACCATAATACCATAACCGTAAAAATTATAAAATACTTACTGATTAATAAACAGTAAATAATTTAAAAAAACATTCTTCATTATAAAGTTGTAACGAATTAAACATTTTATGATATGGCGGGTATCGATTTGATTTTATTGTATAAAATTGCATAGAAGGTGAATGGGTCCATTAAAACGGTAAATAAAACGTTATTAATTATTATTGTGGAAAACACTTTTTAAATATAAATATATACTAGCGTATTTGAATTATACATTCTGTTGACCACGACACCGGAACATTGGACTTTAACAAGTAAAATTTTATTTTCATAATTTCCTGCTTATTTTAGGTAAAAATGCTTCAAATAAAAGTTGTAGAGATTAGAATTCTGCATTTGATTCAATAAGCAAAATTAATTTAGCATGCTCTATAATGGCAGAAATTAAGTATGAAAATGTCGAAAACTCTCCCAAAAATAGCGATAGCCGTGGATTTGAAACAGATAAATTAACAAATGTTTGACGTTTCACCTGTCAAGTTAGGTTAATATATTTTTATTAGGTATTATTTTATTTGTAATACTAATGGCCTAACGGAGGGGCCTATAACCTTTACTCGACGTCCTCTGTAGTTTTCCGTGCTGTCAAACGGTTTGCTGGGGCGCCAATTGGTCGGTCGGTAACAGTACAGGAGAGGTGGTAGATCCTGAAAAGGACACTCTTGTAGCGTCGCTGAAAATAGTGGCTTGAATGCCAAAAAGTGCTCGGGATTCGGTTTTTGACAATGAAATCAAATAACTTTTAATATTTTATTAAAATTTATTAAAAACCAGAATATTAACAAAAAATGAAAATAGTAATCGGTAGCATATTATAGCGCGCCACTGAGTCTGGCCCGTGTGCGAACGCCGCCACTGGTCGGGCGTTTTAGAAACCAGAGCGATGACGTAATCGCCAGCAGGAAAACCCATACGTCTAGACTGATTTAATTACATCCGGTGGGCTGATCCTTTGTAATCGATGTCACTGTCGCGTCGGAAAGTTCCAGAAGGATACCGGGCTGTATAAATACCGTTGGGAGGACAACCAAGCGGACAGTCTGTTATATAGAAGCAACGAGCAATGAACAGTGGGTGATATAAGTAAACATTCTACGGTCCAGTTGCACAAAACATTGTTAACTTTAATCACGTTGTTAACTTTAACAAGGCTTATTTTCTAATGTATTTTTGATACGTATCCATGGTTACAATGTGTAGTTAAACACATGATCAGCTAACAACGTTTTATGCAACTGGCCTTAAGAGTTGTTAACTTAAATAAATGTAGTTATATAAATAAATATAGTGATATAAATGTTGTTTAAATAAATAATCCTAGTGTTTAAGTATTTAATAACATTCTTAGGTTTATAATAATTTAATCATAGTGTTAATTACTTTTATTATCTTTATCTTAATTATTCATTGTTTAATAAACTTTTATTTTAATTAATAATATAATAATATTTCTTTGATTTTTACACTTCACCCAAATAAATAAACGTTACAATATAATCGGCAAATAATCATATAACTGAATCAACAAAACTTGCAAGATTTTTCATTATAGCAGACAGTCAACAATGGGGGGGGGTTAAGAACGGGTAACAATGGAACACACCAGAGTTACGGGACCGCGGTACGGACGGTCAACAATGGCCCACACCAAAGTTGACAACGGAAGGTTACAATGGCACACACCAAAGTTATAGGGAACGGAAACGATAACAGTGTTGTCGTTCAATAACACTCATCGACAATCGCGATTACGGTACAGAGTGGCAAACCCCATTTCACAGAAAAAAAACCGGCCACGGACACTCGTACGATACACCTTCTGCACTCTCTCACGAGCTGTCGGCACACACCAACAGCGCTGAGTCAGAGGCAGCCAAGGTTATAACCAACTTGCTCGCCCGGCACTCACTAGGTTCGCAGTAGACAGCACACACCGTCTAGGCTCGATGAAGAGCTAACGCTCTTTTGAAAGCGCACACACTCTCTCTGCTAAAACTGTCGAATGGACCCATATTTATATCCCAAAAACCATTAAAAATACATAAACAGGTTTAAACTTGATTCTAACCATTCTGCAAATACTCGCTATTTCAAATAAAAAATATAAAAATAAAATAAATAAATATATCATCAGGGCATATTACCCATTGCTGGGTGCGCCAATCTGCTTTGTACACAGATTTCGGTAATTATGATGACACATTTGTACCGTGCGCACTAGTGCGCAGCACAGGGGCCTATTTTGTGCCATTTAAAATTGGAAATATTTGGCGTCGGTAGGGATCGAACCCGGTTCCCCAGATTCGCGACCAGACACTCAGGCACGCGGCCACGAGACCCCATAAAAAATACAAATACAAATCATGTGGAATCGAATCCACGATCCCTATCGCGTCGATCGAGCGTGCTAACCACTCGACCACGCGACATCTGTCATGTAGGCAACAAATTTGTAAACATTAGCAACTATAAATAAAATACAACAATACATTATATACATAATCTTCAATACACAAAATAATAAAAATGCAAAAACAACATTTTCACTTGTGGGATTTGAACCTCGATTTGAATAACTAAACTTTAGCCAAAACCTCACTTCCTAACCACTAGACTACAACGCTAAACACGAAAATTAAACTCAAATCTAGTGACCATCATTACAATACATAATAATAATCAAATGAACAATTATCTATTAATTTAAATAAATAATTTTTCACTTTCACAGAAATTACAAATAATAAAAATCTGATGTGGCCAGCACATAACCTCTCGCCGTATATTTTACCTGGCTGTATGCATAAAGCAAAGAATATTTTTATAAATACAAATAATATATTCATATAAATATATGACGTATAAACTTCTTTGTTATTCAATAATAGCATGTCTCAACATGAAGATATTTTACCATAAATTATGTTACAATAAATTACAAAGTAGAATACTATATATAAATATTAGGCTGGTAACAGCAATTTTCAATTCGAACAACGTTGTTTACTTTCTCTTCATATTCTTCTAGTAAAAACATTAATTTTGGGCGGTCTAAAATGTATATATGGATTGTGCATCTATTCTTACATATCTTCTTTTA
Organism: Harpalus rufipes; assembly: GCA_951394225.1. Taxonomy (NCBI): domain Eukaryota; kingdom Metazoa; phylum Arthropoda; class Insecta; order Coleoptera; family Carabidae; genus Harpalus; species Harpalus rufipes. Next base: position 16,744,954 of record OX596289.1, read on the forward strand.
CATTTTATTTTTTCATACATGTTATATCTAAATAACACAAATTCCCTTTAATAAAGTGACGGATAGATTGCACTCCGATTATTCTTATATCGATGTGTAATTTTGTCAATATTTACAACTTACTTGAGAAGAATTTGATAGCTTTTTCGCAATTCAAAGTTACTCTAGTCTATAGTACTGGTGTACATTGTCCCATAATGTTTGAAACAAATTTAAGTCCTTCAACCTAGACTTGTCATCTCCATAATAGTCACAGATCAAGAATTAAGGGATTCTCCAAGTACATTTTTCTTTCATTACTCATTATTTCTGACACTGACATTTATCTGTCAGTTACAAATAATTTAAATTATCAACTATTTTTCATGGCATTCTTTCGGCTGTCAAATTTATTACAACAGATTATTTTATATATTATACTTCTTTTATCTCTAAATCTATGGAATATATAATAAAATATTTATATGTATCAGATAGAGAATTTAATTTTTTTTAATATTACCACGAAACAAAAAATAATATTTAGAAGATTTTTTTTCAAGAATCTTCTACTTCCGGTTGTCCAATTATTACCAAAACCTTTTCAGATCTTCCCATGAATGTCCGATTGGGAAATACGTTGTTAAACAAATTTTAAGTCTTATAGTTTTTGAGTAACCGTCCTTCCAACATCCCACACACACACACACACACACACACACATACACACACACACACACACACACACACACACACACAGACATCATCGTAAAAATGTTAAAATCGGATTGTAGGGACTTTAAAACATGCTTATTCAATAAAATCTGGATATGCGATTTTTAGCATGAATGCAATACCTCTCTTAGCGAGAGGTAAAAATAAATTAATCTAGCTTCACAGATAAATCGCTAACATTTGTTAATGTTTAGTGTCAATTCCATGGTTATCGCTATTTTTGGGATGATTTTCGACATTTTCATACTTAATTTCAGTGTAGAGCATGCTAAATTAATTTTGTTTATTGATTCAGATGTAGAATTTTAAGGTCTACAACTTTTACTTGAAACTTGTTTACCTAAAATAATTAGAGAAGTAGGAAATTACGGAAGTATGTGTTTACATGTTAAAGTCCTATCTTCCGGTGTCGCGGTCAACACCCTGTAGGTACTCCCACATAATAAAATTAAATTATTTTTGTATCTCTTCTATATTTGTTGAACTTATCAAATGCTGTAATAGTTAAAATGTCATAATATTTTTTATCCACGACTGTCAAATAATATACCCACAATTCAACCGTTTTTTATGAATTAATGACCTTTGTTACTGTTGCTAATTGAATAATATTCACAGTTCGATGGAATAATATTATTCAATCGTTATGTCAAATTCAATTCTTACCTTTCAAAGAGTACAAACAAATTACTTTTAATACGTAATTTTTTCCACATAAAAAGCCAAAATTATACTAGTTTTCTCATTTTTTATAGTTTTATTTTCTTCTTACGCTTAAAATGTAGCTGAATACTCGGTTTAAAATTTTTTGCTAAATGTCAAATCCCTTCAGAATTTTGTTATAACAAATCTAGCGATCAACGCTAACTATGTTTATGTTTGTAAACAAACAATTTTCTAAAATTTGTTAGGTTATTTCTGATTTTATAATAGTACAGTATGTTATTATTTGACAGTTGTGGATAAAGTATAGTATTCTATTCGCATGTAATGGCTATTACTCAAACTTCATTCTCATGAGTAATACCATACGTTACATGCTCATTGAATAATATACTATTTTTAAATCACGGCCTTATTATGTAACAAGTGCGAGAAATTAATGATTCTGAAACACTGCATTCGTTTCGGAAATTTGCATGAAGTTTCAATAACAGCTTTTCTGCATTTGTTACAAAAAAATATTTCTTTCTGCAATTGTGTACAAAAATAAGTAAGCAAATTTAAGAAATAGTCTATTTTTTTACATCATCTACTAGTTGTCATGACAACAAAACAAATATAATATATTTTAATATTTCTTTCATGTGGGAATTGGCTATTTCCCGGACTCATTTGGACTGTGAGAATATTTATTTCCCGCACGATTGTAGAATATATTTACGATTTCAACAAGACTTCCCATAGTTATCAATCTTATCGAATACTTTTATTTTAGGGCTCAACTCTAAATAAATATGGCGTACCCACAATAGGAACCGGAACTTTATCTCTTAGAGTAAATATCTTACAGCAGACAGCAAATAAAGCACCTGGGGCATCTGAAGAAGGTATAAGCCATGAAGATGATGAACTAGGTTCAGCCAACGTAATGCCTGGAGTAGCTCAAGCGTTGATTGCCTTTCGCCGGGCTAGAGACCGTATGCTACAAGCAAGAAATAGTGTTTTGCAACAGCAGTGAAGTTTAAGCTATGGCGATGATGGCCTACGCCTGTAATTTTTGTACTCTATTGAAAATAATTTCAGAAATTGAATAACAGCAGGAATAAATAATGTACTGCAACTCATTTCTGTTTCAAATTTTCTTCAATAAAATATTCTGAAAATTATTGTCTAAGAATAATTACTTTACCACAAAGCCACAAGCGACTGCTTCGGTCCAATAAATTTTGAGAGCACCATTATACATGATTTTTTTGTTTTATAGTAATATTTGTCATTGTATTATTTTTCAATTTCCAAATCAATTTAATAGAGTATTTTTTGTGTTTCTAAGTTATTTTTAATAAAAAAAACCACTTTTTTTGTTTGCTCATACAATAACCCATTTCGCTGTATTTTGTTTTAACTTTTAACGGTGTTGTAGCCATATACAGGCGGTTTAAATAAAGTCGCTCACTATTTGATAACTTTTTTATTTGAAGAGATTCGAATTTGGTTAAATGACCAAAATTGTGCCATATTAAATTACAAAATTTGAAATATTAGCAAAAATAAATTTATATCAGCGGTTTTCAAAATATAGGACCTAACTTTTTTATTTTAAAAAAGAACATATAATTTACATTTATTTATTCGCTAGAGAATTTTATTCTGAATTCAACGATATATGTAATTGTTTCATACCATCAAAACGAATTGTTTTCGAAAAAATTTGATGTGACCAACACAGTACCTCCCGCCATTTACCTATGTATATAATTTTTATATTACTTTATAAATTTATCCATAATATATAGAAAAAGTATTAAAGCAAACTTGTAGAAAATGGAATAATCTTTAATTTTTATAATAACAAATTGAGAAAAAATAATTTAAAGGTTGAAGAAAAACTATCTTGAGCTTCAAGTAAACTGCCATTTCCGGTTATCCGATTGCCACCAAAATCTAATCAGATATTTCCATATTAGAATAAGGTAGAAATACATGGTTTCAAAACTTTCTGAATGATAATATTTGAATTAGAGCGTAAACAGGATCCATACATACTCGTACATACATACAGGGACCTTAAAAAGTGGTCATTTACCAAAATCTCGATATGCGATTTTTAGCACGATCCCTGTACCTCCCTTACCAAGGGTAGCGGGAGGTAAAAATAAAGTTTTATATTAATTTGATTAAATATGCATGACTATAATGAGAGTGCCATATGTAAATATATAGAAGATATAATATTTTTTTTAAATCAGATTAAAAATTGATCTTTATTATTTATAATAATATAAATTTGCAAAACTGTATACAAAGCAGATCGCACACCCAGCAATAAGTAATATGCCGTGATGATATTTTTTTATAAATATTCAAAAAATATTTAGAAAATTTTAAGCTTAAATGTATGTGAGTGTGTGTGTGTGTGAGTGGGTGCGTATGTGACGATTGTTTCGGATAAGGGAAATGGATACAAGAGAGACGATTACATTGGTTTGAACATATGAGAATAGATGAAGAATATATTGAAAGAAGAATGAATAGCTTAGTAGTAGAAGATAGAAGAAACAGAGGGAGACCAAAGATAAAATGGAAACACTGGATTGCAGAAGACTTGTGAGAAAAGGAACTGAAGGAGCATGACACGCAAAACAGAAATGAGTGAAAGAAGAAAATGAAAAATAGCGACCCCTAACGAATAGGAAAAGCTAAAGAAAAAGAAGATGTCAGTGTTAAGTGTAATTTGCATAGTTGTTTATGAAATAATTTTACTGGAAATTTAGAATCTTTTGCAAGAAAATTTATGTATGGAATTTATACATAATACACAGGATTGGCGGAAGGTATTGTGCTGGCTACATCAAATTTTTTTGTATGATCGAAATTGCATTGTTCGTTCAAATACGGGGGTTGCCTTTTATATTTCGGGATTAGAGAACGAAAACAAATATTTATCATCGAAAATGGCTTTATTATTTTTCAAAATATTCTCCATGAAGATCAATACACTTTTGTATGCGTGCGAATCAATTACCACTCCGATTGAGGTATTTCCAAAACATGCATTTTGAACGCATCAACCGCTTATTCAGGTGTCGAAAAACGTTGACCTCGCAATTTGTTTTTGATGTTCGGGAATAAAAAGAAGCCATTGAGTGCCAAATCAGGACTATATGGCGGATGAGTCATCAAATTGAGGTTTTGAGCGCTCAAAAAATCACTTGATCGAGCCGATGTGTGAGAGCTCGCGTTGTCGTGGTGGAGAATGATCCGTCTTGGGCGGGTGGTTTTCCTTATTTCTCCGAAGACTTGTGGCAAAAAAATGGTTGTGTACCATTCAGAATTGACCGTTCTACGTTGCACCAATGGTACGGTCGAGACATGTCCAGTTTTTTAAAAAAAAATCTGATGTATACACCACACGACTTCCTTGTACGATTATTAAACTATACATAGTTTTTTAATAATTAAATTACAAAATATTGACAGGCTTAAGCCAAGCCCGAGAAATATTTTGATATAGAACAAAAAATAATTCATTTACTACTATCATTTTTAAATTAACATTAATCTAACCCGGTTCTTTTTAAAGAGAGTTGATTACAATAAAGAAATATTTGATTACAACAATGAATATGACTAATTTCACAATAAAAATATAATATTTGTTATTGTACGAATCATAAAATTGCACGTATTTAACGTAATTTGACATGAACATTTTTTTTGTCCTAATCCATAACAAGCTTTATTACAAAAACAAAAAATCTGATGTGGCCAGCACATAACCTCTCGCCGTATATTTTACCTGGCTGTATGCATAAAGCAAAGATTATTTTTATAAATACAAATAATATATTCATATAAATCTATGACGTATAAACTTCTTTATTATTCAATAATAGCATGTCTCAACATGAAGATATTTTACCATAAATTATGTTACAATAAATTACAAAGTAGAGTTTACCATATATAAATATTAGGCTGGTAACAGCAATTTTCAATTCGAACAACTTTGTTTACTTTCTCTTCATATTCTTCTAGTAAAAACATTAATTTTGGGCGGTCTAAAATGTATATATCTGGATTGTGCATCTATTCTTATATATCTTCTTTTACATTTTATTTTTTCATACTTGTTATATCTAAATAACCTTAATTCCCTTTAATAAAGTGACGGATAGATTGCACTCCGATTTTGTCAATATTTACAACTTACTTGAGAAGAATTTCATAGCTTTTTCGCAATTCAAAGTTACTCTAGTCTACAGTACTGGTGTACATTGTCCCATAATGTTTGAAACAAATTTAAGTCCTTCAACCTAGACTTGTCATCTCCATAATAGTCACAGATCAAGAACTAAGGGATTCTCCAAGTACATTTTTAATTCATTATTTCTGACACTGACATTTATCTGTCAGTTACAAATAATTTAAATTATCAACTATTTTTCATGACATTCTTTCGGCTGTCAAATTTATTACAACAGATTATTTTATATATTATACTTCTTTTATCTCTAAATCTATGGAATATATAATAAAATATTTAAATGTATCAGATAAAGAATTTAATTTTCTTTAATATTACCACGAAAAATTTTCAAAAAATAATATTTAGAAGATTTTTTTTCAAGAATCTTCTACTTCCGGTTGTCCAATTATTACCAAAACCTTTTCAGATCTTCCCATGAATGTCCGATTGGGAAATACGTTGTTAAACAAATTTTAAGTCTTATAGTTTTTGAGTAACCGTCCTTCCAACATCCCACACACACACATCCACACACACACACACACACACACACACACACACACACACACACACACACACACACACACAGACACACACACAGACATCATCGTAAAAATGTTAAAATCGGATTGTAGGGACCTTAAAACGTGCTTATTCAATAAAATCTGGATATGCGATTTTTAGCATGAATGCAATACCTCTCTTAGCGAGAGGTAAAAAGTATATAATTTTTAAATTTACATATCTCGCTTATACATAGGGCTAATTTAATAATACTTGATGTGCTAGACGCAGAAATTAATTCTCTAAAACATTTATTTATCTAAAATCAAAATAAAATCATTTTATTCAAGAAAAACTGTTAACAACTTCAAGTAATGTACCACTTCCGGTTAGCCTATTTTAACCAAAATCTATTATGTTATTTCGATTGACATAAAAGTCTTGTATACCAAATTTGAAAAGTTTTGGATTATATTTTAAAACAGTTTTTCATTAAAATCTATTATAGGCTGTAAAGTGTCACTTCTGGAAATTGTGTAATAACCAGAAAGGGAGGTGCACAACTAGATGTTATAGCAGTCTTAAATACAAAATTTCAACTTTCTACGGCTTACCGTTTTTGAGTTATGCGAGATACGTACGTACGTACAGACGTCACGACGAAATTAGTCAAAATGGATTCAGCGATGATCAAAATGGATATTTCCGCTGAAACCTGAAAACCGAAATTTTTCGGGATTACAATACTTCCTTTACTTACGTACAAGGAAGTAAAAACAGGTGACTACTTGCTTCGAAGTACTTCGAGCACGAACGACTTTTGTTGGGTTTGGCTCACCTTGGAACACCCATACAGTCGACTGCTGTTTACTTTCTGGCTCATACGCGTAGATCCACGATTCGTCGCCTGTCACGATGTCATACAAATGTTTGGAAACACCGCGATCGAATTTTTTGAGCATTTCTTGCGACCAATTGACACGAACTTGTTTTTGAGCGATTGTCAAATTATCTAGGATCCAACGCGAACAAATCTTTTTAACGGCCAAATGTTCATGAAATATTAAATGTATGCTGGTTCCACTAATGTCCAAGGACACCTCAATCTCACGGTAAGTCACATGACGATCTTGCATTATCAGTTCACGCACCGCATCAATGTTTTTCGGAACAACAACCGATTTTGGACGACCTTCACGAAATTCGTCCTTAGCATATACGGCCACGATTGAATTCGGTAAACCATCGATAAACACTGGTCCTTGATGGTGCTTCATAGCCAAAAATCGAATTAAGTTCATCGATGCACTGTTGTTGAATTAATACACTTCGAAAGTTGTAAAAAATAATCGCACGAAAATGTTTACGATTTAATTCCATTTTTTGGCCTAAATAAATTTTTGAAGTTACTGTAAACAACACAAATAGCGCTCGTACGTCAAAACGTTTTGAGCACGTATACCGTCAAAAATGTCAAACTTTACGATAGAGACGTCAATTTTATAAAACTAAAATACTGAAAGAAATGTGCTGGACTTATGTATATTATTTAAGATATTCAATTATTTTTATATACATTTTACTTATTCAATTTAGTTAATTATATTACGAGTATATTCTAAATTCTATGAAAAAACAAAAAATTTAGCTAAATATGTTTATTACGTTATGATTATGAACAACAAATATCTCAAATTTTATTTGAAATATATTTTGTAATTACGCAAAACAAATATAAAATTATTTCTACTTACAGTTAAGCTTTTAATGTCGATTATTTCAGATTTATCTACAGATTTTTTTTGTCAAATAATGAAATTATTAAATGTACTATGATGTGATCCTTTAGAGATCCATGCTTTAAAGCAATGGTTTGTTAAACTTAAAAATATGTTTATCCCAGCGGACAAAATGTACGGTAGGTTTGTTTATGTTTTCAAATTTACATGTGTTTATATAGATAGAAGTGCGAGAATGCGAAATATGAGATTACATTTAATATATGTATAATTAAATTAATCTTTTTGAAAGGCAAATTCTAATAAATTACTAAAAGTTAATGTTGCCATGGTTAATGATTTTTAGGTTTAGAATACTCTGACGCTTGACCTTTCGATGTGAGTAATGTGTGAAATGGAATGAGTGACGTCATAAAGAAAAATAGCGGGAGCGGGAGTGTTTTTTCAGAAAATTGTTGATAAAAAGTATTATATTTCTCGATGTTTGTATTCACAGCAGATGTTATAGATTCCATTTTTGCAAAAAAAATAATCAATGACTTTTTTAAATGACTCCATTGCTAGATAGATAGAAAAAAATCTGATGTGATCAACACAATACCTCCCGCCATTTACCTATGGGGTCCCGTTGCCGCGTGCCTGATGTCTGGTCGCGAATCGGGAATTCGATTCGATCCCGACAACGCCAAATAATTCGAATTTTAAATGGCATAAAATTAACCCTTGTGGTAAACACCCGCACAATATAAATATGTCATCATCATTACCGAAATGTGCGTATAAATCAGATTAGCACACCCAGCAATAGATAATATGCCGTGATAATATATTTATTGGTTCCTTTATTTAAATACATACCTGCATATATTACTAATGCTAGAAATTCTGTATTTTAAGTTCCTTTCCATAAAACTATTGTTCTATTTACAATTTTTCTTTTAAAACGTTACTATTATTAATTTGAAACGATTATTTTTTTGACAGTGACATTTATCTGTCAGTTACATACATTTGAGCTGAACTATGTAACCACGAAGATGTGTTTAAAGCATAAGCTCCGAGATATAATTTTTATATTACTTTATAAATTTATCCATACAATATATAGAAAAAGTATTAAAGCAAACTTGTAGAAAATGGAATAATCTTTAATTTTTATAATAACAAATTGCGAAAAAAATACATTTAAACGTATTTTATGAAGAAAAACTATCTTGAGCTTCAAGTAAACTGCCATTTCCGGTTATCCGATTGACACCAAAATCTAATGGCTTCTTTCCATATTAGAATAAGGTAAAAATACATGACTTCAAAGTTTTCTGAACGATAGTATTTGAGAGTAAAGAGGATCCACACCCACACACACACATACATACATACACACAGACATCATCGTGAAAATGTTAAAATTGGATTGTAGGTACCTTAAAACGTGGTCATTTACCAAAATCTCGATATGCGATTTTTAGCACGATCCCTATACCTCTCTTACCAAGGGTAGGGGGAGGTAAAAATCAGTTTTGAAAATTGCAAACTTTTATTTTCCTAGTAATATATCTACTAAATACGACTAACATATCGTTAAAAAGCACACAAGAAAAGTCCGAAACATTTTGCACTCTTCATGCACCAACAACATTTGATTCATTATTCGCCTACCGGCTATGCGCACATGTCCGAGCGTTAGAAGACAGCCAGGGGTTCAGCGGTGTATAATATAGTTTAATAAACAGATATAATTTCCTAATACACACAACTTCATTTGACACATTTTAATAAGGGATTAAAAATGAATAGTGCTTGACTTGGGGTTCCCAAATATACAAAACAAACGTCTGCAAGTATTCGTATCCAGTCATATATTTAATTGCCACCTCGCCCATATTCAAAACAGCGTACATGCAAACAGAAGACCTATTTCTCATAACGTCATAGCAAAAGTTATTTTCCCTACTCCTACTACATTAATGTTAATACCCATTCCGTAATATGTCAGTGCCAGTGAATAAGGTTGTTTCAAGGGTTTTGTATTTACAGAACTTATATTGATTTATTTGTTTACATACTTTGTTAAAAAAATGTATTATACTTTATAAATAATGAGATTAATGGAGGCATAGACCTCAATTGGATTTAGTATTTTCATTGATGTAGTACATTTAATGATATCTGAATAATAAAAGAATAAAAAATCTGATGTGGTCAAAACAAAACTTCCCGCCATTTAATTTTTATTAATTTAAATACGTATCTATATTTACTAGTGCTGCAAACTATATTAAATTCCTTTGCATATAACTATTGTCCTATTTATTATTTTCTTTTTAAAACGTCATCATTATTAATTTAAAATGATTAGTTTTCTGAAAGTGACATTTATCTGTCAGTCACATGCATTTTAAATCTGAACTGTGTAACTAAGGAATTGTGTATATCTTTAAAACATAGGCTTTTATAAAATAAATTATTCAATGATGACATTTAAAAGTATTTTTCGAAGAAACTCTATTTTGAGTTTCAAGTCAAGTGCCATTTCCAGTTATCTGATTTACATTCAAATTTAATGACTTCTTTCCATATTAAAGTAGGGCCGAAATACAAGGTTTAAAATTTTTCTGAATGATATTTAATTTACAGCATCCAGAGAATCCACACTCACACAAATACGTTATATACACATATACACACTCAAAGACATCATCGTGGAAATGTTAAAATCGGATTCTAGAGACCTTAAAATGTGGTCATTTACCAAATTCTCGATATTCAATTTTTAGCACCTTACCAAAGGCAGCGGGAGGTGCCATAAGGAATCCTTGAAACGTAGCAATCACAGACCGTAAGGTTTAGCGGGCGGACCAGGTGGGTGAATAAAGACAGATAAATAAGTGTTTAAATTTATAATGATAGTACAAATTTTGTTTCCCATGCCACCTAACTTCATTATTCTCAATATTTCTGTGTGACCCTTATACTACATTTTGTTACAAAAACGAAGACATTTTATGTACTTCTTGACGTTACTACAATGGTAATGGTAAGACAATTTGTTTAGCGCGATTAATTTTATTTCTGTTTTAATAATTCAATAACTATACAAAAGAAATTTGTTTGTTACTTGGTATTAATATGATTTTGTTTCTTAAATGTTACACAACCTACTGAATTAAACATAATTGAATCCTAATAATTATCCTCCAATACATTTTACTTTAGCAAATACAGTTTACTTGCACAACTTATCTGTAACGTAGGTTATATAATTAAAATGATACAACCTTTTTAGTTTTAGTTCAGTTTATTGATTTAAAAACCGACGTTAACGTAGGTTATATACATATATTAACATATATTGGTATATCGAAATTTTGACTTAAGCCAGACCTGAGCTTTTAACACAGTGGCCCATATTAAAAGCGCACTTTTATAATAAAAGGGCACACTTATTCTTATGAGAAGTGTGCTCTATAAAAACACTTTTATTATAAAAGTGCGCTCGTAATACAAATTTATAGGTTCGTTTCGAATAATATTCAATTTTGATAAAGTAACTAATTTTACAGACATAAATCCATACATACACTCTGTATCTCTGAGTTGATCCCCACGTCATTAAGTTCTGATGCAAGAATTGCTAAACTTTTATCTAGTATCTTTGTCGTACACACATGATACATATGCGACTTTTATTCGCTATCTCATTATCGTCGGTGTTTCGAAGGGATATACGCTATCTCCGTCCAACCGATGGCAAAAAATGAAAAAGAAACTGTATTGTAACCGCGGTAACAAATGTAATTTTCAAATATTTGAATATTCATGTCATTCTGTCAATCATGTGATAAAAATGTTTTCTTTTATTCTGGCATCGATAATTTGTGTTTCGTTGTGTGTTGCTAGTTTTGTTAATTCTTGGTATTATATTATGCATTTTGCTATTGCAAAGACGGTGTTTCTAAGATTGCCGACAATTATTGCAACATATTGCTTTTGGACAAGATAAAGAGGTATCTATATTTCATCTATTATATTTATATCGTATTTATTCAATTCGTTTAGTATTGCTAAATAACTATTTATACTTCGAATTTTGATGAATAATAAAACTTACACAAAATATGTTATATTTATTATAATACTGTCAGTTTTGACAGTACATCATAATTATTCAATTGATTTATTATTGCGAAATAAATATCTTACCTCGAATTTTTATAAAGAATAATATTCACACGGTATATACTGTAGACTGTCTGTTTTCAGTGTTTATTTATATGAATACTACGGAAATCAGACGATTTCGTCCGATTTCACCCGACAACATGACGTCATCAATTTCCTCCCTCTCCTGGAGGTTCGAATCATACGGTTACAATTGATGACGTGAGGATCAAGTCGTGAAAACGGAGTTTACATATATACATACATAAAATCACGTATGTAACTAATTTTAATATATTTTTTTTCAAGTGAATTTATAAACAAATGTAGATTTTATATTAAAATTTTCTATCGTATCAAAATATATACCTACTAATATTTTTGTTATTGTCCACTATAACTTTTAGATTTTTTTTTGTTTTGTGCATGAGGTATAATATTTAGTAACAGTTATTGTTGTATATGAATACATTGCTATTAATATTTACTGTGACATTAATATGAAAACAAAAATATTATGCACCTAATGTAGTTATGAAATATTTTGAATAATATTTATTTTTAAATTTGACTGACATTTGCAATATAAAGTGCTTCATTGTTAATTTCAAGTACCTACTTGAAATTTGCAATTATGAGTAAAACAAAATGCAACATTAGCTGCCATAGCTAATATGTAATTTAAGACAAATTAGTTTCATTTGATATTCGATACATTTATTAGTTTCCTTTGTTAATTCATGGCTTACTTGATGCAGTGATGTTTATTGGCATATGAACTAATGATATCTCATTATACAGCATTTCTCAGGTAGGTACAATTTTCAACAAAGGAATTGAGAATTATAGAAGATATGGTTTTATTATAGTTCATTTAACGTAAGAAAGTAGCATTGATTTAGATAGGGACATGAATTTTGTTCTCTATTGGTCAGAATGCACACTTAGTTAATATTACCTGTCAGCTGTCAATTATCAAATAAAATCGACAGAAATAAGTGGTACTTCATCATATTCTTTATGTCGATTTTGTAATTTTTAATATTCAGGTCTTGTCCATTTTTACAGATAATAGTATATTGTGTTATTATGAGTAAAAGTGAGATTTTGTGTGATGAGCGTGGTAGTTTAAACGACGAGCGAAGCGAGTCGGATAAATGCACGCGAGGCACACAAAGACACTTTTACTCCGAATGACACATTATATTTTTTCTTCAAACGTAGATATTTAAAGAAAAATATCTACTACTGACGTTACATTTTACGTAAATTACGTTTGCGACACGTTTGCGATTTCAATTGCCCTGTAGCTATGGATACTTATTTGTTCCCTTTTGGTTATAAACATTGAAATGATTTTTTTCACGTTTTGACGTTTAAATAAAAACTGTGCAATTTTATATCCTCCTCGTGTGCAATTATGTCGGAATTTGAAGGATTATAATGTAATGTAAGTCGCCTGAAGTTCAATTGGATGGAAATCTAATAGTATGGCTGAAAGATATGTCCACGAATCACTGCAAATCAATATAATCTTTTCTTATCACTTTAATTCTAAGTATTCTTATGCTCATTACTTTCCATGTAATTGTAATCTGTAAGTCTGCTATTCTTTAATAGTGTTATTTCCTCAAAAGTAAACTCTGTTTATATTTCAATTCACAGGTTATATATTTAAATTTGACAGTTATTGATCGTATTTAGCAACTTTATTCTTAGGTTACCTATCGTGTTATAGTGACATTTAGGGCGATATTACAGGTTTATTTTATTGAGACTACTTCTTATTCGTTGATTCTGTATAGTTTCTATGGATATTTATTTATTTTATTTCTACCTTGTGAATCAAGTCACAAAAGATGCTACTTTTATGACGTTTGAAGAACAACTTCAGGGGGGCGTACATTATAATACTTCAAATCCCGACATAATTGCACACAAGGAGGATATAAAATTGCACAGTTTTTATTTAAACAAACGTCATAACGTGAAAATTTTCAATTCAATGTTTATAACAAAAAGTGAACAAATAAGTATCCACAGCTACAGGGCAATTGAAGTCGCAAACGTAATTTAGATATTTTTCTTTAAATATCTACGTGTGAAGAAAAAATATAATGTGTCATTCGGAGTAAAAGTGTCTTTGTGTGCCTCGCGTGCATTTATCCGACTCGCTTCGCTCGTCGTTTAAACTTCCACGCTCGTCACACAAAATCTCACTTTTACTCCTAATAACACAATATACTATAGTATTGACAAAGTTTGATTTCACAATTTAAATAATAAATAAATTAATCAAAAAGCTGATGTGGCTAGCACATTATCTTCCGTCAATCCTGTGTATTATGTATAAATTCCATACATATTTTTTTCTATATTTCCAGTAAAATTATTTCATAAACAAAATATTCAAATTGCACTTGACACTCACATCTTCTTCTTTAGCTTTTCCCATTCATTAGGGGTCGCTAGTTTTTATTATTTCTGTTTTGCGTGTCGTCCTCATTCAGTTCCTTTTCTCTCAAGTCTTCCGCAATACAATCCTTCCATGTCTTCCTCTGTTTTTTCTACCTTTTACTACTAAGCTATTCATTTTTCTTCCAATATATTCTTCATCTCTTCTCATGACATGTTCAAATCAATGTAATCGTCTTTATTGTATATATCTAGAAACCTATCACTCGAGCCATTTCCCTTATCCTTTAATTCCTTGCTCTATCTTTCCGTGTCTTCCCAACATCTATATTTCTGCCACATTCATTTTCGTTTCATTGACACTGACATCTGTCAATTTGAATTATCTGAATTTATTAGCAGTTTCCATGGTTAGCATAGCTGGCTGATTTATAAAATTTAATATCTTTATAATTCTTTAACTTGATATCTATTGAATAAGAAGTATAAAATGCAATCCAATCGTATAGAGAATAATATATTCTTTACAATTTATAATAACTAATAGCTAAAGAAGAAGAATATGTTAGTGTCAAGTGCAATTTGCAAAGTTTGTTTATGAAATAATTTTACTGGAAATTTAGAATCTTTTGTAAGAAAATTTATGTATGGAATTTATACATAAGACAAAGGATTGACGGAAGGTATTGTACTGGCCATATCAGATTTATTTTTCTTGTAATTCAGCTAAATATAACCACAATAACTTCACCTAATGCATAAAACTCGTCCCGAATTTTCTGAGTGACTTTTGTGCATTAGGAGAAGTTATTGTTGTTGTGTTTGGTTAAATTGCAAGCGAAAGTAGTTTTGGGCAAGTTTCTACATGGTAAATGTAAGGTAAGGAAATGTGCACATCATCCCATAATGTACAGATTGTCTTATTTTTAAGGTTTTTTTAAGGTATCTCGGCTAATATTTGCCTGTAGCTCAGAAACAAAAGAAGATCGAAAATTCCTGTGGTGACTATTAAACTTTTCTCGAAAAGTTGACCGTGGAATGTGCAAACGGCTTTACTCTATCGTTAATATTGCCCGAGATATTTTAAAGAAACATCAAAAATGAGACATTATGTACTTTTACTGTAACATATACCCTGTAAACTCGTTTAAATGTAAAATATCATAACAATGCATTTTAGTAACGAGCCAATAAAATATCAAGATTTTTTACTTTTTCTGTTTTTATTTGTATTCTTGTGACCCGTTTGATTTTTCAATATATTGTGTAGGTAATAAATGCATTTTACTGGTTTCGAAAGCATTGAGAGTTCATTTGCGGCGTTCTAAAAAAAATCCTACCTCCTATCTCAATCAATAAAATGACACTTTTCGAATTGTTTACTTATAGGTACTATACTCGTCTTAGCAATAGCTATACAACAAGAGGATCGAAAATAAGTGAATATATAGTATAGAAAACGAGTTTGTTTTCAGGTAATCGAGTTCGGAGATAGTATATTCAGATGATTTTCGAAACTCGAGTTGTATAATATGTTAAGACTATATGTACAACGAATTTTTATAAAATCTTTAAGAAATGTCAAACATATTACTTGTTAATTTATATCCATGGATGATACTCGTATGATTACATATGATTAATTTGTTTGCGACCCCCGAAACACAACGTAATAACGCAAATAACCGATGTTATACAGCGTAACTAAGAAAAATAGAGTTGCCTGATTGGTCTATTTACCGATGAGTTGTATAATTTGATTTCTTATATTATAATTTTTATAGTGTCATAGTAGTCAGTAGTAATATTGAAAAAATCTGATGTGGCCAACACATTACCTTCCGCCAATCCTGTGTATTATGTACAAATTCCATACATCAATTTTCTTGCAAAAGATTATATATTTCCAGTAAAATTATTTCATAAACAACGTAAATTGCTCTTGACCTGACATGTTCTTCTTCTTCTTTAGCTTTTCCCACTCGTTAGGGGTCGCTATTTTTGATTTTCAGGCCTTCCATCTTCTCTTTGGTCTTCCTCTGTTTCTTCTACCTTCTACCACTAAGGCGTTCATTCTTCTTCCAATATATTATTCATTTCTTCTCATGACATATCAAAACTAATGTAATCGTCTCTCTTGTATTTTTCTAGAAACTTCTATCACTTTATCTTCTCATTCCTTATCCTATCTTTCCGTGTTTTCCCCAACATTCATCTCAACATCCACATCTCTCTTCACATTCATTTTATTTTCATTGACACTGACATCTGTCAATTAGAATTTTCTTAATGTAGTGTGTTTCCATGGTTATAGCATAGCTATGGCTGATTTATGAAATTTAATTTCTTTATACTTCTTTAACTCTATATCCATTGAATATGACGTATAAAATGCAATCAATTCGTATAGGTAATAGAATATTCTATAATATTTATAATAATATTAAATATCAAAAAATGATATTTAATAGCGTTTTTTCAAGAAAAACCGTTAAAATCTTCAAATGAGAGTACATCCGATTGACCAAATATTCATATAGATGTAAAGAAAAGGAATACGTGCCACACACATACACACGCACATACACACACAGACACACACACATAGTATTGGAACAAAAAATTAACAAATGTTGACGATTTATCTGTCAAGCTAAGTTAATTTATTTTCATTATTATTTGTAAAATCTGTTCAAGTGAATAATTATCAGTTTAAATTAAGAGATAATTGTTAATTGAAACAGAAATTATAAAGAATATCTAATAAAAATAAATTACCTAAAGTGACAGATAAACCGTTAGACATTTGTTATTTATTTTGTCTCAATTCCATGGCTATTGTTATTTTTGAGGTGATATTCGACATTTTCGTACCAAATTTCTGCAGTTACAAGACATACAAAATTAATGTTGCTTACTGATTCAGATGCAGAATTTTATGCTCTACAATTTTGACTATTTGAAGCATTTTTACCTAAAATAATTAGGGAAGCATGAAATTAAGAAAGTATAATTTTACATATTAAAGTCCTATGTTCCGGGTCGCGGTCACCACCCTGTATTTTTACGATTATGCTTGTATTTGTGTATGTGTGTGTGTGTGTGTGTGTGTGTGTGTGTGCGTGTGTGTGTGTGTGTGTGGTGTGTGTGTGTGTGTCGTATTCCTCAAGTTTAGATACATATGCAGACATGATTAGATTTTGGTTATAATTGGTCCACTGAAAGTACCCTCATTTGCAATTTTTAACAGTTTTTCTTGAAAAAGCAGTTAAATATCATTTGTTGACATTTAATGTTATTATAACTTAAAGAATATATCATTCTCTATACGATTGGGTTGCATTTTATAGTTCATATTCAATAGATATAGAGTTAAAGAATGATAAAGATATTAAATTTCATAAATCAGCCAGATATGCTAACCATGGAAACTGCTAATATGTTCAGATAATTCAAATTGACAGATGTCATTATCAATGAAAATGAACGTGGCAGAGATGAGGATGTTGAGATAGATGTTGGAGAAGACACGGAAAGATAAGGTAAGGAATGAAAGGTAAGGGAAATGGCTCGAGTGATAGAAGTTTCTAGAAAAATACAAACGAGGCGATTACATTGGTTTAAACATGGGATGATGAGAGATGAAGAATATATTGGAAGAAGAATGAATAGCTTATTAATAGAAAATAAATAAAAATAAATAAATAAATATTTCATCACGGCATATTACCCATTGCTGGGTGTGCCAATCTGCTTCATACACAGATATCGGTAATGATGGAATATTTATACCGTGTGGGCGCTTACCAGGCGTCACCTCACGGGCACTCATTGCTGGCGTGGAGAGTGCGCCGCAGGGGTCAATTTTGTGTCATTAAAATGCGATGTAATTTTTGGCGTCGGTCGGGATCGAACCCGGGTCCCCAGATTCGCGACCACTCAGGCACACGGCCACGAGACCTTATTAATAGAAGGTGAAAGAAACAGAGGAAGACCAAAGATAAGAAGGAAGGACTTTATTGCGGAAGATTTGAGAGAAAAGGAACTGAATGAAGACGTCACGGAAAACAGAAATGAGTGGAAGAAGAAAATAAAAAAATAGCGACCCTTAACGAATGGGAAAAGCTAAAGAATTTGCACAGTTTGTTTATGAAATAATTTTACTGGAAATTTAGAATCTTTTGCAAAAAAATTATGTATGGAATTTGTACGGATTGCACAGGATTGACGGAACGTCAATCAGATTTTTTCATTTAAATTTGTATTTGTAATATTTTCTTTTGACATATGTCAAAAATGTCGATTTGTGACAATGTTGAAAATGCCACGTTATGAAGAAATGACAACACCGTATGGCAAAGGACAGGGTGCGGAGAAGGGGAAAGTTGAGTATCAGTCCATAATTATTTAACGGCGAGTATGGTGTTAAAAGTAACAATGATCTGTTACTTTTTAACACTGGTGTCATAAAATCACATTTTTAACCCTAAACATATTTTTTTTAAATTGATTTGTAGAAAAATATTTTATGGCAACGGCAAATTTTAAATTTATTATTATTTATTTTTTTCATCAAGTACACGAAAAGCGTGTTCCACGTGTGAAGAAGAGGTGAGTTTTAAAGCTCGTGTAGTGTAAAAATAATGCACTTGCTATGTTTTAAACTTTAAACTGACTAGAAACCCATCATTTTACTTAATAAACAATTTGCTAATTTTTATTTGGTAACTATTATGACATCAACACTCAAACACAATGGTCCGTATTCCGAGTGCACTTTTATAATAAAAGTGCTTTAATGGAGCACGCTTTTACATTACATTGTTATGAGGAGTGTGCTCCATAAAATCCTGTTATTATAGAAGTGCGTTCGAAATATTACTGTCAAATTTATTGTTCATAATTTGTTTACACCAAATTTAGTAGTAGACGGTTCTAAAAGAAAATTAATACAATACAGTAAAAAATTTGAAGGTGTCGGATCAAGGCCATCTGTATCATGAACGAATTATCAAATTAGCATATATTTATCCCCCTCATTTACAAAGCTTTAAGCGTGTGCCATAAGGATGGATACAACAAGCTTGTCTTTCAAAAATTCATATTGTTTCAACTAAGTTAGGACATACTATTTTAAAACAATGCTCATTGTTGATAATACTTTCGCTGTAACGTAAGTTTATATATTAATTCAGATACATTACCTTGATTCATAGTTCATAGCCGTACGAATAACGTTATTTCCTGTCAGTGACACTGACATTGTGTCAGTATCTTAATTTTCACATATTTGGTTTTACATTTGCTAATAAACTTACTAGTTGATTTATTTTTGAATTTTGAATGCTGTTATTGTAACATATAATTTTATAATAATAAAATAACAATATGTACCCTCACAAAAACTAAGCAAAGGACACTACTGAATTTGTCAGAATGGGCGGAGCAAAAATCTGAATTCATACGATTCGTAGATGACCTTGATCGGACATCTTTCAAAAATTTTACTGTACACGCTGAGTAAACCAATTTAGGTCTCCCAGGTATTACAGGCCTCGTCATTCGATAAACTACTTCCTGATCAAAAACTTTTCAATAATTAAATTTAATATTAAAATAATTTCATGAAAATTTTTGCATTTAATTTAATTATATAATTTACAAAATTAAAAGCCAAATTACATTCGGATGACGTATAATATTTTAGCATTCAAAATTTCATTTAAAATTGAACAAAGTCTGCAAATATTCACTTTTCACCGTTCAATAGTAGTCAAATTACAATTTCATTTTGTTAATAATTTTAACCAAACCAATTTATTTTCTCTTCTCCAGTGAAAAAAATTTCATTTCACTCGGAGTTAAAATTGAAAGTCTCCTTCTGGTCCTCGAGTACCGGAAGCCGTTCCTATACACCTATTTCCGTTTTAATTTGAAGTTTTTTTTATAGCGTTTTTGACGCGGGCGGCCAACTCTCAAAGCAAGTAATTACCAAGAATTAAATGTTATTAGTGTTTTTTTGTATGAATACCTTTATATTTTGCAACACTGTCATCCATTTACTGAAGATCGATATATTTAGACTGCTACATAGAGGGATAAGACTTGGTCGGGAATGTTCGGAAATATTCGCAAAGGAAGCGCACTTTCAATAAAATGACATTACTGAGGTTGTTATAAATAAAAAAAATCAGAAAAAATGTCAGTA
This sequence comes from Harpalus rufipes, assembly GCA_951394225.1. Lineage (NCBI taxonomy): Eukaryota > Metazoa > Arthropoda > Insecta > Coleoptera > Carabidae > Harpalus > Harpalus rufipes. The sequence continues at coordinate 16,765,607 of OX596289.1, forward strand.
ATAATAATAATAATAATAATTCATTAAAAGTAATTATGGTTTCCATGGCGCTCGCTAAACATCTTATTCACAACTTGACAAGCTTCGAAAAGCTAACAACCACGGGCCGAAGTTAGATTCTAATAGTTTTTGTTTTATCAGCTATAGATGGCACTAGTGCATACAACGCGGAAAGCAATGGGGTCTTGCACTATTTTTTCAATTTTACCTCCCGCTACCTTTGATAAGGGAGGTATAGGGATCCAATTTTAACATTTCACGATGATGTGTGTGTTTGTGTGCGTGCGTGTGTGTGTGTGTGTGTGTGGCATTCTTTCGGCTGTAAAATTTATTATAACAGATTATTTTATATATTATATTTCTTTTATCTCTAAATCTATAGAGTATATAATAAAATGTTTAAATGTACCAGATAGAGAATATAATTTTCTTTAATTTTACCAAAAAAAAAAATTTCAGAAAATAATATTTAAAAGATTTTTTTTCAAGAATCTTCTACTTTCGGTTGTCCAATTGTGACCAAAGCCTTTTCAGATCTTCCCATAAATGTCCGATTGGGAAATACGTAGTTAAACAAATTTAAAGTCTTATAGTTTTTGAGTAATCGTCCTTCCAACATCCCACATACATACACACACACACACACACACACACACACACACACACATACACACACACATACACATACACACACACACACAGGCATCATCGTAAAAATGTTAAAATCAGATTGTAGGGACCTTAAAACGTGCTTATTCAATAAAATCTGGATATGCGATTTTTAGCATGAATCCAATATCTCTCTTAGCGAGATGTAAAAATATAGTCTGTGATTTGTTTTATAAACTTTATAAAAGTACGAGACAGTTTAAAAAAAATACGTAACTAACGAATGAGACATAAAATTTGTTACATAGTATATTATTATTATTTGGAAAAATTATAATATATTTGAAATAACAATTAAATAATATTTTAATATTTCCATTTTTACCTCTCGCTAAGAGAGGTATTGGATTCATGCTAAAAATCGCATATCCAGATTTTAATAAATAAACACGTTTTAAGGTCCTTACAATCCGATTTTAACATTTTTACGATGTCAGTGTGTGTGTGTGTGGATGTATGTGTGTGTGTGTATGTGTGTGGAACGTTGGAAAGACGATTACTCAAAAACTATAAGACTTTATATTTGTTTAACTACGTATTTCCCAATCGGACATTCATGGGAAGAACTGAAAAGGTTTTGGTAACCATTGGACAACCGGAAGTAGCAGAAAAATCTTCTAAATATTATTTTTTGAAAATTTTAATGTTTTGAATGAAAACTTATGATACTTGACACCTATGTACATTATTACTAGCTGTCATTTTGACACGGGCGCCCTGCAACATAAAATGAAAATGGCGAAAGGTATTGTGCTGGCCACAACAGATTTTTGAATCTCAATTAGAGATTAGAGCAAAGGGCAGAAATTATATCCAATTTTAGAAAACTTTTACTAACATTTTATTTACAAGTTGTTAAACTACGAGTAATATCTATACGCTTAGTAGTTTTTAATTAAATTCTTTAGAATTCATATATAACGTTATGTTCAGTACTTGTAATGAAAATATATAAACTCTGAACAGTATCTACCTATATGCACTAATTATTAAATATTTGACATTCTTTACCTGTACTTTTATGAAAACAAGTGGTGAAAATATTGTTTAATACTATTAAAATTGTATATTTTAAATAAATGTCGTAAAAATATATAATACATTTCAATTTTTGTTTTCCTTTCAAAGTTTTTCTGGCCCTGTTCCGATCTTAGCATGCGGTGTAAAACAGTTGCATATCCCTGTCCTCCAACGTTGCCAGTTCTCCAATGCAATCAATCAGCTGAACTTGTCACCGGGGAATATGACAACGTTGCATGGTGCATCCATGTTCAAGTCATTGACACATTTATAGTGATTATTTACAGTTTTCCACGTAAAAGGATGTTTAATTTATGTGCGAAAAACTTCACTTCAAAGTCGAATTCATGGGAAGTATTTGTCAGGACGGCTGGATGTTTTATTCGTTACATTTCAAATGCTGTCGCCTCATAACTTTACGGGAATGCTGGTATGAAAGAAATGTTTTGGATATTATTAAATTTTGGAGGTTGAGGAGATTTTTCAAACCGAAACTATTTTTACTTACAAAGAAATTACATTTTCTCCTATACTATAGTAGAAATGAAGAAATGTTCATTCACAAAGTTGTAATAAAATGCAATAAATATAGCGGCACTCACTATGGCTTTTACAGAGGTATATGCTAACCTGCTGCATACAAATTTTATCATTGACGTCATAATTATTCTGCAGAGTGTACTAGACGTCTCATATATGTATGTCTCATATATGTATATAATAAATAATTTGAAACAATTTATTTAGCTCGAAAAAAAAAAACACTAAAATGACGCTATTTTAATAAATAGTAAATATGCACGATGTATTTTTTATCTAAAAAAAAATCAGGGATCAGTAGATATAGGCGAAAATATAAATTTTGAAGTTTTTACCTTCCGTCACCTTTAGGTAAGGAAGGTATTGTCTTTGGTTAAAAAAATCAATGATGAGTTTTGGCGAATAAGCGCGTTTTAGGGTCCATATAATATGATTTTAGCATTTTAAAATGATGTCTGTATGCATGTGTGTATGTATGTATGTATGTATGTATGTATGTATGTATGTATGTATGTATGTATGTATGTGTGTGTGTATGTATGTGTGCCTGTGTGTGTGACGAAACCGGAAGTACCCTCATTTGAAGATTTTAACAGTTTTTCTTGAAAGAACGCAATTAAATATCATTTATTGACATTTAACGTTATTATAACTTAAAGAATATATTATTCTCTATACGATTTGATTGCATTTTATACTTCGTATTCAATAGATATAGAGTTAAAGAATTATAAAAATATTAAATTTCATAAATCAGCGAGCTATGCTAACCATGGAAACTGCTAATATATTCGGATAATTCAAATTGACAGATGTCAGTATCAATGAAAATAAATGAATGTGGTAGAGATGAGGATGTTGAGATAGATGTTGGGGAAGACACGGAAAGATACGGTAAATAACGAAAAAATAAGAGAATAACTCTAATATTAGAAGTTTCTAGAAAGATACAAGAGAGACGATTACATTGTTTTGAACATTTCATGAGCAGAGATGAAGAATATATTGGAAGAAGAATGAATAGAGGAAGACCAAAGATAAAATGGAAGGACTATATTGCGGAAGACTTGAGAGAAAAGGAACTGAATGAGAACGGCACGCAAAACAGAAATGAGTGGAAGAAGAAAATAAAAAGTAGCGACTCCTAACGAATGGGAAAAGCTAAAGAAGAAGATAATTTTACTGGAAATTTAGAATCTTTTTCAAGAAAATTTATGTAAGAATTTGTACACAGTATTGACGGAAAGTATTGTGCTGGCCACATCAGATTTTTTATTTTGATAAATAACTTCCAAAAAGTGATTTTCACTCGTTTGAAGCATTTTTTTAAGCTCCTTGGAATGACGATGTTCTTATTTTTTATCACTGCTGGATTTCGAATTATGGTGCCAACGTATTTTTATATGAAATAGCTACAATATATGAATTATTAAATTTATAGGGTAAAAACAATTAATTATTATCAAATTTTTGTTTTTAACTTTGTTTTATTCATATTTTATAACTTATTTAACAATGACACATTTCGTTTTGAATATGTCAATGCCTACAATGAAGTCCAAATTAATTGGACTAAATTAAATTTTAAGAATTAAATTAGGAAATTAGCAATGAAAATAAACAAATTATATTCGATAATTGTGTTTTTTATTTACGAACCATTGTTTTTCCCTATAAATTTAATGATTGCTTGCTGCATATTCACTGTTAGAAACAAATCAAAGTATATAAATTATACAGTTGGAAAGGGAGAGCAAAAAAAAATCCGCTTTTCAATTATGTGACTTTCAGCTATATAAAAGTGTACTTTGGCATCATAATTCAAAATCCAATAGTCAAAAAAGTTGAGCATCATCATTCGATAATGCTTAAAAAAGCGTCCTGAAGAAGTGAAAACCAAAATCTAGAATTAGTTAATATTTGGAAGTTATTTGCATTAATAAAAAATCTGATGTGGCCAGCACATTACCTTCCGTCAATCCTTGCATTATGTAAAAATTCCATACATAAACTTGCAAAAGATCCTATATTTTCAGTCAAATTATTTCATAAACAAACTATGCAAATTGTACTTGACACTGAGATCTTCTTCAATACCTTTTCCCATTCGATAGGGATTGCTATTTTTTATTTTCTTCTTCCACTCATTTCTGGTCTTCCTCTATTTCTTCTACCTTCTACTACTAAGTTATTATTATTAAACCAATATAATCGTCTCTGTTGTATCTTTCTAGAAACTTCTATCACTCCAGCCATTTCCCTTATCCTTTAATTCCTTAATTTCCGTGTCTTCCCCAACATCTATCTCAACATCCTCATCTCTGCCACATTCATTTTCGTTTCATTGATACTGGCATCTGTCAATTTGAATTATCTGAATATATTAACAGTTTCCATGGTGCTCATAGCTGGCTGATTTATGAAATTTCATATCTTTATAATATGAAGTATAAATGCAATCCAATCGTATAGAGAATAATATATTCTTTAAGTTATAATAACATTAAATGTCAATAAATGATATTTAACTGCTTTTTTTCAAGAAAAACTGTTAAAAACTGAATACGAAAAAATTATAATTTTTGGAATCGTGGGATTGGAGTTATGCGATCCGAAACGAACGTCACATACACACACATAGACGCACACATACAGACATCATCGTAAAAATAGTAAATTCGTATTCTAGGGACCCCAAAACGTGCTTATTCATTAGAAACTCACTATCGAAATTTTTGACCAAAGACAATACCTTCCTCATCGAAAGGTGACGGAAGGTAAAAACTGTACAATTTACATTTTTGTTTATATTTACGCAACATTTCTCTAAATTAACTGACTTTATATTTTTAATAGTTCTTGAGAACCCCATTTTTAACATGTTATCCAAGATACGTTGTACCTATATTTTAAAACGCTGACGTAAGTTGACCCGTTTTAATTATTTTTGTTTGATATAACTTTTTTACATATAACGAATTTTTCTTATTTTCTTTTATATTCATTATATTTTCGCAAATAATCGTTTAAAATGCTTATTGCCATTACCTAAAAGAAAGTAAAACAATATCCTATCTGTCTTGCATATACAAACTGTTTCCTGCCGTTTTGGACGAACTAATGCTATAGAGAAAAATATTATATACAAAAAATGATTAGGAATAAGGGGCTAATTTAAAAATAATAACAACAAACCGAATATTCAACCAGTGGATCTCAGACGGTGGAACAAAATTATGTTTTTAAATGGTGGTAACCTTTATAATCTTTTAGTCCATTAGATATAGATTTTTTTCTAATTTCAACAATATAAATATTGTGTAGTGTGGTATAACAATTATTTCGAGTAAAATGGTATTAAAAATTAGAAATGTTAAAATATTGAACTAATGTATGTAATAAAAAATTCAAACAATGACAGATATATAGTTTTGTTACTTATGTTATTAATTATATGCTTTCGCGATTATTTAATTTCTTATTAATAACAAATGTTTTTACAGTTGCAAGAACCAACAAATTAATTTAGATTATTTTAATATTACTACTGTATTGAGAATGTGGAAGGAATTTAAATACGATATAACATTATTTCTAATTTTTAATATGTACCTACCATTTTTCTCGAAATAATTGTTATACAATATTTATATCATTGAAATATGAAAAAAAGTCTAATGGACTAAAAATAATAAGTTGCAATAAGTTTTAATCGACTGTTAATGATGATTTAGAGAGGTGAAAATATTGGAAATTCAGTCCTTTATTAGAAGATTATTTATTGAACCATAAACAATACCGTTTCGGTCTGAATTAGACCATCCTCAGAGTTCTGGAAAACCTCAACGGGGTACAAATATCATGCTCTACAAATTTTAAGAACGGGTTACTTACATGTTTAAATTTTTTTTAGATATGTTGAAAAATATAAATAAATATACATAATTTAAGAAAATCTGTTGTGGCCACCACAATACCTTCCGTCAATCCTGTGTAATATGTATAAATTCCATACATAAATTTTCTTACAAAAGATTCTAAATTTCCAGTAAAATTATTTCATAAACAAACTATTCAAATTGCACTTGACATCTTCTTCTTCTTTAGCTTTTCCCATTCGTTAGGGGTCGCTATTTTTGCATGTCGTTCTCATTCAGTTCCTTTTCTCTCAAGTCTTCCGCAATACAGTCCTTCCATCTTATTATTGGTCTTCCTCTGTTTCTTCAACCTTCTATTACTAAGCTATTCATTCTTCATCCAATATACTCTTCATTTCTCCTTATAACATTTTCAAACCAATGTATCTTTCTAGAAACTTGTAACACTAGAGTTATTTCCTTACCTATCTTTCCGGTCTTCCCCAACATCTACTTCAACATCCTCATCTCCTCCACATTCATTTACTTTTTATTGATACTGACATGTGTCAATCTGAATATATTAACAATTTTCATGGTTAGCATAGCTGGCTGAATTATAAAATTTGATTTCTTTATAATTCTTTAACTCTATATCTATTGAATATGAAGTATAAAATGCTATCAAATCGTATAGAGAATAATATATTTTTTAAGTTATAATAACGTTAAATGTGAATAAATCAAATTTAACAGTTAAATATTCAAATGAGGCTACTTCCGGTTCACCAATTATAACCAAAATCTAATCAGTTGTTGTTCTGGATGTAAATTTGAGGAATACGAAAAAAAAATGGAATCGTGGTATTGAAGTTATGCGATCCGAAACTTTCGTCACACACACACGGACACACATACTCATACATACATACAGACATCATCGTAAAAATGATAAAATCGTATTATAATATAAATACATACCTTCCTTACGTAAAGGTGACGGAAGGTTAAAAAAGGTTGTAGATTTCGTTAAATTATAAAAAAATATAGAAAACACATGCATTTATATCAGAGGATAAAACTGACGAAGGGTTGGTTCTTGTAGTGGGAGGACCAAGATGCAACACGTATTTGCCATTGTACATGATACTTAGATTTTGTATGTCAGTCTGCGAGTTTCTCGAGTTTTTATGTTCGTGTATTTCTAACATGTCTAGTATTTTATTTAAATTATTTTCATATCTTAATATTTTTGTGTCTCTAAAATTGAATTGATGTTTTTCAGTCTGTGCATGGTTGACTAATGTACATTTGGTAATATTCTTATTCTCTTTGAATTTCTTTCATTTTCTGATAATCTGGTCTTTAAATATGCTCGAGTTTGTCCAATGTATAATTTCTCACAGTCTAAACATAGAGCATGATATTTGTACCCTGTTGATGTTTTTCAGAATCCTGAGGGTGGTCTAATTGAGACCGAAACAATGACGTCGCCAAGAGGGGCAGGGAGGGGCAGCTGCCCCCACCTAGAGATTCAGAAAATTTAGATAAAAGAAAAAAAATTAAATGAAAACGGTGTTGTTTGAAAATGGCGCTATAAACACTTCACTACACTTTAGTTGGCATTAGGGATACAATGCCTAATAGAATTAAAGCTGGTATTACTAATAAAAACGATGTAACCTAATATTACATGGCGGAATAGGTACTTGAAGAACATTCAGTTTTGGTATAAGATTAAAATCTATATTTTAAACTAGCCGAAAGAAATTTGCAGAAATTTCTTACCATTTACGTAGGTTTTATTTAAAGGGTTTTCCAATAAGAGGTGTTATTTTGAATAGCCCGCTATTTCGGTAGATGTCGCTTTTGAAGCTGTCATTTTTTGACATTTGACAAGTAGAAACTACGCCATTAATAAAAATGGAACGATACACGCTTCAACAACGCATTGAAATTATTAAAATTCACTATAAAAATGGTGAAAATTTGGCAGAGACGGTTCGTAAAACTCGACAATTTTTGGGTCGTCGTGAAGCACCTTGTCGGACCGCAATACAGAAATTGGTGGAAAAATTCGAGCTGTTGGGACAAGTTAGTGATGTGAAGAATAAAACCCGTGCACGTCGCTCAAGAACAGCCGAGAATATTGCTGCTGTAGCCGAAAGTGTTGAAGAAAACCCAGGTTTGTCCATTCCTCGTCGTTCTTTGGAATTAGGCATTCCACAAACGTCATTACACCGTATTTTGCATAAAGATTTGGGTCTTAAGGCTTATAAAGTCCAGTTAACACAAGAACTCAAGCCGGCCGATCATCAACAACGTCGTGTCTTTGCTGATTGGGTCGTTGAAATGCATGAAAATGATCCGGAATTCCATCGAAAAATCATCTTGAGTGATGAGGCCCATTTCCACCTCGGTGGCTTCGTCAACAAACAAAATTGTCGCATCTGGGGCTCAGAAAACCCAAGAGTTATTGTTGAAAAGCCTCTCTATCCTCAACGTGTGACTGTTTGGTGCGGTTTATGGTCCGGCGGAGTCATTGGACCTTACTTTTTCGAAAATGAGGCTGGAGCAACAGTTACAGTGAATGGATTGCGCTATCGAGAGATGATTAACGATTTTTTATGGCCGGAATTGGATGGTATTGATCTGGACAACGTTTACTTTCAACAAGACGTCGCTACGTGCCACACAAGCAACGAAACCATTGATCTTTTGCGGGAAAAGTTTCCGGACCGTGTTATCTCTCGAAGAGGTGATCACGATTGGCCACCGAGATCTTGTGATTTAACACCTTGCGACTTCTTTCTTTGGGGCCACGTGAAAGAGAAGGTCTACGCCAACTGCCCAGCGTCGACTCAAGACCTCAAAGATGGAATTCGTGAGGCTATCGAGGACATAGGACAGCCACTTTGCGATTTGGTTATGGAAAATTTCATGAAAAGGATATTGTCCTGTCAGCGTGGTCGTGGTGGTCATTTGCCTGATGTTATTTTCCACTATTAACGGCATACCTTCCTCTTTATAATGAAATAAACATCCGATCATTTATATTAAAAAATGGCATTTTTCTTTGAATATCAAAATAACACCTCTTATTGGAAAACCCTTTATTATTTTATTTTAAAATTTTGATTGCTCTACCGTGCTCAACGTGTACTGTGAAGCGATTCCTTACAAGCTTAAAAAGAAAAAAACCTGGCTGAGGAGCACTACGATAGAAAGTCGTCTAAATAGCCTATCAATGATGAGCGTTCACAGAAAACTGATTTTTGACAATCTAGAGGATTTTATTAATAAAGTGGTCGATAAATTTGCACAAAACCCCAGAAGATTATATTTTAATGAATTTTCATTGATTTTTTACCTTCTTTCAATTCTTTGTAAATTTTCCTTGTATAAAATACCTTTTTACCTCTCGCTAAGAGAGGTATTGGATTCATGCTAGAAATCGCATATCCAGATTTTATTGAATAAGCACGTTTTAAGGTCCCTACAATCCGATTTTAACATTTTTACGATGATGTCTGTGTGTGTGTGTGTGTGTGTGTGTGTGTGTGTGTGGATGTGTGTGTGTGGGATGTTGGAAGGACGGTTACTCAAAAACTATAAGACTTAAAATTTGTTTAACAACGTATTTCCCAATCGGACATTCATGGGAAGATCTGAAAAGGTTTTGGTAACAATTGGACAACCGGAAGTAGAAGATTCTTGAAAAAAAATCTTCTAAATATTATTTTTTGAAAATTTTTCTTGATAATATTAAAGAAAAATAAATTCTCTTTCTGATACATTTAAATATTTTTATACATATTTTATAGATTTAGAGATAAAAGGAATATAATATATAAAATAATGTTGTAATTAATTTTACAACCGAAAGGATGCCATGAAAAATAGTTGATAATTTAAATTATTTGTAACTGACAGATAAATGTCAGTGTCAGAAATAATGAGTAATGAAAGAAAAATGTATTTGGAGAATCCCTTAATTCTTGATTTGTGACTATTATGGAGATGACAAGTCTAGGTTGAAGGACTTAAATTTGTTTCAAACATTATGGGACAATGTACACCAGTACTGTAGACTAGAGTAACTTTGAATTGCGAAAAAGCTATCAAATTCTTCTCAAGTAAGTTGTAAATATTGACAAAATTACACATCGATATAAGAATAATCGGAGTGCAATCTATCCGTCACTTTATTAAAGGGAATTAGTGTTATTTAGATATAACATGTATGAAAAAATAAAATGTAAAAGAAGATATGTAAGAATAGATGCACAATCCATATATACATTTTAGACCGCCCAAAATTAATGTTTTTACTAGAAGAATATGAAGAGAAAGTAAACAACGTTGTTCGAATTGAAAATTGCAGTTACCAGCCTAATATTTATATATGGTAAACTCTACTTTATAATTTATTGTAACATAATTTATGGTAACATATCTTCATGTTGAGACATGCTATTATTGAATAATAAAGAAGTTTATACGTCATAGATTTATATGAATATATTATTTGTATTTATAAAAATATTCTTTGCTTTATGCATACAGCCAGGTAAAATATACGGCGAGAGGTTATGTGCTGGCCACATCAGATTTTTATTTTTAATTTAAATCATTGTATTTATTTGTCCCTGCAATTCATATTTTCCCCATCCTCCCTCTCAACACCTCTCATCTTGCCCCCACTCCCCCTTGCCCATTGGCTGGCGACCCCCTTGGACCGAAACATCGGTATTGTTTTTATGTTTCAATAAATAATCTTCTAATAAAGGACTGAATCTCCATTATTTTCACCTCTCCAAATAAAAATTATATAGTTTGTTACCATTTAAAAAAATATAATTTTGAAAAACACTGGTCGAATTTTCGGTTTACTATTGCTGATACATTATCCCCTTATTCCTGAACATTTTTTGTGTATACCATTTATCTCTAGTCATTAGTTCGTCTAATTGTTTTAAGAAAACCTTGTATAACATAAAATTTTCTTTAATAAATTAATTTCATATTTATAAATTTGTTATCTTCATAGAGACTTGCTTGGAATATAGGTGCCACACCCAAATAAATGGAAATATATTATTTATTTCACTCGTATCGATAATTCCTTTGTTGAAACGTACCTATTATATGCGCCCTATTTATTTGTAAAAATCAATAAATATTTAACACATTTCAATGCTCCATTTAATAATAATACCAACGTAATGCAGTGAATGTTTACATGCGATAATAAATTATTTTATAAATTTAATTGATTTTCAATATAGTTATTAATCTATTTATTACTCGTGAGATACTTGACAGTTCTCGGTCTATGCCCGGAATTTGTAATATAATTATTTATATCAAATACTCTAAATTATAGAATGTATTGTCTTATCTAATCCATGTTGAATGGTAAATATTTTCAATAAATTTTGCATGTATTTTTGCAAATAAATGAAGTAATTAATTAGTTTCATACGACAAAACAAATACACATTGAAATGTTAATTAATTTTCTGTGTTTTCATGAAACAATTAATTTCAAATTTTATTGGTAGCTGACGATTTTTTATTGTACAAAATAAAAATGCGAAGCATAAAAAATTAACAATAAAAACAATTGTAATATACTCGTACTTACTACATTTGATTAGGCGCGTAAATATCAGAAACATGTGACTAGAAATAATGCGTATTTTCCCGCCAAAACAAAACATGACTATAAACTTTCATGGCCTACTATATAAATCTAATTTAGGAAAACAAATATGTAGTTATTTTAAAACAGGAAACTGTCTTACCAAAATAAATCAACAAAATACAATTTTAGGCATGGCTGTTCATTAAAATTAAATTTTAATATATTTTGCCCAGGGAGATACAATTCGATATTTCAAGAATGTAAGTACAAAACACCATAATATAATAATTTTATGAATTCCTACCAATACTATGAATAAAAATATGTTAATATATGTACATAACAGTACTGGATTATGCGTGTCATGTTTCTGCAAAGTAATATGTATTTTCATTATTTCACGAACATATAAAGTACGAGTATGTAAAACATACGTATATTAACAGCAATAAACTGAAAACAGGCATTATTAGGACATTGTTTAGTGAGAAAATAACATTTTACAAGACTAAACTGAAATTCTATTTCCCGAACCAATTATACTTTTTACCCCATATGTGTTTTTTCAAGAAAAATTGTTAAAAGCTTCAAGTCAACTGGCACTTCCCGTTGACCAATTATAATCAAAATCTAATCAATTCTTCATATAGGTAGATGTATAAAATTGTATTTTATGGATACGTAGTTATTGAAGTTATCGGAGACAAAAACATCTACCTGGTGACAAGAGGTAATAGTATTTTACAGGATATTAAGCCTTTATTTACATATATGTGTACAAAAGTATGCTGGTAATAATTGTATCTGTACGGTAATATTATTACGTACTATAGTAATAAACATGAGGAATAAAGTTCATAATTTAAATATTTGTCATATTGGCATATGCTAAAATAATTGTTCTATTTATCATAGCATTCTGAAAGTAGCATTAATGTGAGAATTAAAAAAAATATATTAATAACATCTTCATTTTCTGAAACCAATAAACCACCGCGATAAACTATTGAACAAACCACGGATGTTATGAATCATAACAAGTCTTAGATGTCTTAAAATCCTCGCTTTACGAGCTTGGATTTCAAACCGACATCTGCGGCAATTATGATACTCATAAGAATACTAGGTATGTTAATAGCTATTATATTACAAACCAGGTAAAACGCTTTTTACTGCTGAAGGCAGTAAAACAGTTAATTGGCTTGTATTATATAATATTTTATTTGTTACATAAAAAATAAATAACTATATCATCACGGCATATTACCCATTGATGGGTGTGCCAATCTGCCTTGTACACAGATATCGGTAATGATAAAATATTTGTACCGTGCGGGATCGAACCCGGGTCCCCAAATTCGCGACCAGACACACAGGCACATGGCCACTTGTAAATCAAATTTAATCTATCAGTTGCAGTTGACACTTATTAATATCTTGGAAGAAGAATGATTAGCTTAGTAGTAGAAGGTAGAAGAAATGGAGGAAGACCAAAGAAGGACTGAATTGCGGAAGACTTGAGAGAAAAGGAACCGAATGAGGACGATACGCAAAACAAAAATGAGTGGAAGAAGAAAATAAAAAATAGCGCCCCATAACGAATGGGAAAAGCTAAAGAAGAAGGAGATGTCAGTGTCAAGTGCAAGTTGCATAGTATGTTAATGAAATATTTTTACTGGAAATATAGGATTGTTTGCCAGAAAATTAATGTACATAATACACAGGATTGATTGACGGAGGGTAATAGCACATTACCCTCCGTCCACCACAGCCACATCAGATTTTTAATATGTATGGCAGTAGCAAAACACATTTTCACATGTAAACGTTACTAACGTGGTTTCCCAATTTGTTAGCTGACTATTTAGAATTTACTAGTTCGTAACTAGCGAAGATTAATTTTCAAAAGTATTAGGCGGTATCAATAAATGAACTTTACCGGTTTTAGGATAATTAAAAAAAAATTATAGTCATCTCACACAGTTTTACATATAGTTCTGTTTTAATGTAAATGACCTATGTTCTAATTTGTTACTATAGTGGAGGACTCCATTTATAATGAAAATGACCGTTAATATGAACACTAATTAAGGGTAATAAGCGAGCAGTTGATTAACAAAGTTGTATCTCTCTTAATCTTTTATGGATTATTTTAGAGAAAAATACTTCAAATAAGAGTTATAGAAAAATTAGTTGTACGCCTTTTTTATTTGAAGTATTTTTCTTTAAAATAATCCATAAACGATTAACAGATAAAACAATGCTAATCAAATACTCGTTAATCACCCTTAATCAGTTGTTTATATTAACGGTACTGGTCAATATGTTTATACATTTCATTTGTAAGAATTTTTTATACGATATTTATGTAAATTATAATTAAATTGGCAGAAGAATTGTGCTGGCCTCAACAGATTTTTCTTTAAAGTAAGATTGTGTAGAGTTTTAAATACGCCATTTCCGGTTGACTAATAGTTAAAAAAAACTAATCAAGTCGGCATATTGACGCATACATATTAAACTCAATGTTAATTTTTTTAGATATACCTAATATGTAAGAAATCGTGCCTACGGCAATACGCACACTCAAATTTACACACATACATGAATATTAATACAAAATTAAATGTCACTAGGAGGTAGGTATTTAATTTTTAGTTCAGTTTTAATTTCACTACAGTTAAATAGATGGTAGTAAGAGATATGTAAATAAAGAATAAAGTGAAACTAAAATATTAAAATAAAATAAATAAATATTTCATCACGGCATATTACCCATTGCTGGGTGTGCCAATCTGCTTCGTACACAGATATCGGTAATGATGGAATATTTGTACCGTGTGGGCGCTTACCAGGCGTATACCTAATTTACGGTGAATTCGAATGTAGCAACTTATTTGGTCTACTATACTATTATATTGTACAATGTACGAGTACAATAATGCATAATATTCTCTACGTAGTATAATATCTCGTTAATATTAAACCAACACAAACATAATTTTATTATATACGCACCGTTATATGCGAGATAAGGTTAGAGTATGCGTATTCTTTTATTCTGAACATACATAACATGCACATGGTTTGAAATTCTTGATGAATGTTAATTTTCTCGGAAAATACGTTCGGAAAATTAAAATTTTGCTTTGTGGAATATCCGTGAAATATATGCACAGATTTTAAATTTAAAATATTGATTATGTATTTATTATGATAAAATATGTAAATATTTCATTATTGAATAACTCAAACCCATTCTTAGATGCGAAAACACCTTTAATTTTAAAGATAAAAAAATATTATTTTGAGGTCTGTTAAAAAAAGTACACTTTACTCATTAAAATGGTTTTATAAAGTGTCTTTTTTAACACAAAAAGTGAGAAAAAGTGCACTTTTTACGCAAGCGGGTGAAAAAATGAAGTGCTGTGGCACTTATTTTCACAATTTTATTGTAAGCGCAAAAAAATTCTACGCAACTAGAGTAAAAATGGTCTTATTTTACTCATAGGATTTGACGATCTCTCCTCTATTCGTGAATACATGTTGCATAAATATATATTATTTAAAAAAGTTGTTTAGAACAGCATTCTTGATTCTGATACGAAATATTTAGATGATCAGCAGATTTTTTTTTTATTGTTGATAATATTAAATAAATAAATATTTCATCACGACATATTACCCATTGCTGGGTGTGCCAATCTGCTTTGTACACAGATATCGGTAATGATGGAATATTTGTACCATGCGGGCGCTTACCAGGCGTCACCTCACGGGCACTCATAGTTGGCGTGGAGAGTGCACCACAGGGGTCAATTTTGTGCCATTAAAATTCGATGTAATTCTTGGCGTCGGTTGGGATAGAACCCTGGTCCCCAGATTCGCGACCAAACACTCAGGCACACAATATTTCAGAAATATTTTCACTTATACTCGTAAGTACAATTTTAATTAAACAATCGTTCTTAGTTTTAATGTTTTTAAATGAAGTAAATTTCTATGTTTCTTACAAATGAAGGAAAAGTTTAAATTCAAAAGGAGTGTAATAAAATTTGTTGTTTAAAATAATAAAAACATCTAATTTCTCTGTATATTTATTTAAATTTAAGGAAAATGTTTAATTAATGCTACAAATAATTAAACATATGTAATACTTAGAGATTAAGGCAATAAATAATAAAAAAAATACCGATTATCAATATTTCGTATCTGAATGAAGAGTGCTATCCCAAATATTTTTTCTAAATAAATTTCTTTTCTATCTTTAATACTAATGGTTCTTCACTCTTGTACGACATCTTCAGATACATATAGTACTAACCAAAATGAGTAAAAAATAAGCTTAATGAATATGAGTTCGATCTTCAATTCAATAGTTTCCGAGATTTAAAGCAGTGTAAAAAGAGTTTTTACGGAGTTTGTCTCTGCTATCTCGAAAACTATAAAAGCTACGACTTTGATTAAAAAAGACTTTTTGTTTACCTGTAAGAAGTCATCTTAGGTGTGTTTTTGTTTTACAAAAAAAAAAAAATTACGAAGTTAAATGATGTGGCGACCTTAGCTAATATTTAATTTTCAAATAACATCGTAAATATTAGAAATCGAGAAAAATATTTCATATAAAATTTTATTGTTTTTTTATCTACTGACATAATTATGTTGCATCACTATCTTTGTCAGTTTTCCTTCAATTCTAATATAAAATGGCCTCTTTTTCGGAAACAGTTGAAGATCAGACCTATGTTGATTAAGCGTTTGTACCTGAAGTTATCCTACACCTGCATAAGTTTTAATGTTTTAAATGTTTATGTCGTTCTGGTTTCTAAAGCAACGTTTTTTGAACGATTTATAAAACAAAAAGTAAAACATTAAAGTCCTAGAACTAAAACCTAAACCTAAAATTTTATCTTCATATTGAATCCTTTATTTATGTGGAATTAAATTATTCTTCACCCCAGCAGCTTCATCCAAAGTGTCTCGAGGAATGTATTTTTCATCAATTATAGCGAATAAGAATGTTAACGAAACCGGAAAAGTTAAATTTGAATCTGACAATCTGTCAAAATTTTGCTAGGATTTTCGAACAAGTCGCAAAGACTACTTATACAAAGCTCATACTGCCACGAATTAATGCATATTTCTTATAATAATTTAATAACTAGAAACCAGTATGACATAAAATTATGTATGTACCTCAGCCGAAAAGTGTCTTTAAGGTACTCACAAGTAATTAATACCTCGGCTACTCGCCACGGCCGTAAACAACTTACTCATATCTTAAAAATTCACTTTTTGTCCTAGATACATAAAATACTATTTACGATTGCTAGACACGTAAAAAAATTAAAATCGTATTATTTTTTAGAATTTCGATGTATTCTGAGAATTTCTGTAAAGAATATTCCTTAACCAGAATAATAATAAAAAGTTGTCTTTTTCAATCACTGCTTATTACACATTTCTGGGTGAGCCAATCTGCTTCTATTTTCTATTTCGGTAATGACAATGACAGTATACCGTTGACCGTCGTTACTATTACCTAATGGGCTCTCAAAACTATTGTGGAGAGAGCACCACACGGGTCACTTTGTGATATTTGCATATTGAAAATTAGAGATATTATACTTTGAAAAATACGTTTTTCTATTTCGGTGTTATTATGATTATAGAATCATAACACGTCGTTAAGACGATCTATAAGCGCACTGTTTGCTACAATGTATTATTAGGTGCGTTCAATGAAGCTAGCAAATCGAGCAAATGCTTATTTAGCATTTGCTATCTGCTAGAGCGTGCATTGAACGATCTGCTTGTTTTGCTACGATTGAACTGTCAGATGACTGTCAGTCAGCGAGGTTACGAAAATTGAAAACTTTCAAATATTGAATTTTTGCATAGAATTAAACACTGATATATTGAATGCAGTGTCAGATAAATAATAAATTGAAAATAAACTCACAATGGTATTAATTACATGTATAATTTAATTTTATTAGGATATTCCACGCAAGTAAACTCAAGTACAAATATTTTATGTTACTTTTACGTAATTCATTAATTTTCATTGAAAATATATTCAAATATTACAAATGATATTTGAATTTGTGCGCCATATTTTTACATGCAGCAAAACAAGCGAGAAAATAGTCGCTTGCTTTGCTTACTTAGCAAAACGAGCAAATGCTAAGTTAGCAAGCCGTTCAGTACATTTTACTTCCGCTTTGCTCGATTTGCTAGCTTCATTGAACGCACCTATTGTATACAAACAGACAAAATTCACAACATACATTACACAAACCGTCAAAATATTAAATTTCAATCGTAAGCGGAAAGCGCTATCAGACATAATTGACAAAAAAAACACCGTCATATTTTTGATGTATTTTTTAAAAATCTAATTGTAAAATTACCTCAATAGAAAAAAATAGTATTAAAAACATGTTTCATAAGGCGTTAACAGGCTGTTAACGCATTTGTCTTTTGTAAAACTCGCCTCGCGGCTCGTTTTCCAAACTTGGACTAGTACATTAACAAATTGCCTTATGACAATTGTTCTTTAATGTGATATTAAATTGAAATATTTTATTATATTTATATTATAGCATAAATCATCGCTATGTTTGACTCTTTTCTGAAAATGGAGAATAATTCACACGAAGAAGAGTTACAAAGTATTTTGATACAAATTATATATTTTATCTGATAGGTAAAATGGTATTGCATTTATTTATGATTTTGTTTTAATTCCATGGCTAACACTAAGTAATTTTGTAAAATTTTAAATTCGTTTTTCTGATTTGCAAAACTTGCAAAATAAAAAATAATCATTAAATTGCTTGCAGAATTTAATTCTCTTCAATATTTATTTGAAGCATTATTGTTTAAAATGTATAGGTCACTCTTGCGTAAGAAAAAAATATTTTCCCGTGTTAAACGCCTATGGTCTTATATATCGTATTTATAAACACTTTCTTGAAATTGGTGGGAGGTAATGCAGGAAGCACATTCGATTTTTTTCATTTACATTTCAAATATGTATGTCTGATTATATACTCGTGAGGTACTGCTCCATATTTGAATATGATAAATATTTATAACAAAAACGGAAAACATTGTTCTAATTAAACTGTTTTAATAATATACGTATTTGTAAATTATTGTTTCATGCGTTATGATTTTTGTTGTAGAAAATATTTTTATTGTTTTTATCAACAAAACATTTACTCTACTTGATATACAATAAACATATTATTAAATTTTATATTTAATATAATTTGAATTGGGTTTAGTATGAAATAATCGATAACCTCCTATCCATATCCTTTATACTCTCTGTAAGTTAGACAAGGATATCTATAGCTTTAGGATAAATTTTAAACAAAATCCATTATGAAGCACAAAAACATGTTCATGTACTAGTTAAAAAAGTTTTAAATACTTTTTGAAATGTGAATTTTTTTGTCAATTTAGTACAGCTGTTACGTATACAAAATAAAAATAAATTTCTGGGTTTTAACAATATTGAAGCAATGTTGAAAGTCTTTTTATTTATTTTAAGCTTTAAGTTTTCGTACGTTAGGCAAAATTTGATAATTTGCTTAGCACAAAATGGAGCCTATTAAAGGGGATAGACCATTCTGAACGCAGTACGAGTTTTACTCGAAGTCTTTTCAACAAAATTTAATAAAACCTTTCAATTTGTCTAACTTAGATAATATTTACTGTAAAAATGAAATTTTGATTGTTTTTTTTTCAAATAGAAACTTTTGATTGAAAATATTTCGAGAAACAAGGTAAAACGAATAAAAAATGAATACAATTTATATTTTGACGTAAAATGAAGACGATTTTAAAAGCATCTTTGTAATTTATATTTTAAAATCATATTTTCGTATCCATTCAACTATATATATTCTAATGTTGAGAATTTCATATACATATTTCATTTAGCATTAATTAATTTATTATTTCGCTCCAATTTTATTCACACGTTTCACATATTAATTATAATTTATGAAATACAACTTGGAAAATATTGCTATAATACAAAACATGAGAGAAAATAAATATTATTTTAAAACTATAACGAAATGTAATATATTGCAAGTTATATTATATATTATTATTATGTATTTTTTAAAGAATGTAATTACATATTATATGTATTTTATGTACAAATCTTTATAAATAATGGGCTTTTTGTGAATAAATACTGAACTTATAAGAACCCTAGATTTAAATTTTAACAAGTTTTATGAACAGGTAAATTTGTATAAGAACATCAAATTAAAATAAAAAAATCTGATGTGGCCAGCACAATACCTTCCGTCAATCCTGTGTATTATGTACAAATTCCATACATAAATTTTCTTGCAAAAGATTCTAAATTTTCAGTAATATTATTTCATGCAAATGGCACTTGACACTGACATCTTCTTCTTCTTTAGCTTTTCCCATTCGTTAGGGGTCCCTATTTTTTATTTTCTTCTTCCATTCATTTCTGCTTTGCGGACGTCAAAATTTTTCATTCAAAATTTCATTTTTTGGTATTTTATGATTCCTTTTCTCGGCAACTGAATTCCACACCCCTGATAATATATAAACCGCATGAAATAAGAAAATCATGAAATTTTGAATGAAAAATTATGGCATTTGTCAGTTATGGACGTAATTAATAGCTGTCATTTTGACACGGGTCCACATATCTGCTTGCCAAAGTCAGCAAAGTCACGTCACTGCACGCGCCCTATACATAAATTTTCTTGCAAAAGATCCTATATTTCCAGTTAAATTATTTCATAAACAAACTATGCGAATTGGACTTGACACTAACATCTTCTTCATTAGTTTTTCCCATTCGTTACTTTTTATTGAAACTGACATCTGTCAATTTGATTTACCCGAATTATATTAGCAGTTTCCATGGCATAGCTGGCTGATTTATGGCTGATTTATGAAATATATTATCTTTGTAAGTCTTTAACTCTATATTTGTTGAATATGAAATATAAAATGCAATCAAATCGTATAGAGAATAATATATTCTTTAAGTTATAATAAAATTTAACTGAGTTTTTCAAGAAAAACTGTTAAAATCTTGAAATGAGGATACTTCCGGTTGACCAATTATAACCAAAATCTAATCAAGTCTGCATATGGTTGTAAGGAAGAGGAATACGCAAGAATTTTAATTTTTGGAATTCTAGTATTGGAGATATCGTGCACACACACACACACACACACACACACACACACACACACACACACACACACACACAATCATATGATCACCGCCAGCACAACGAGTCATTGTCCCTGCTCCAGAAGTCCACTCACTGTGGACCGGACAGAGACTACAGGTTACACCACACTGATGAGCACCAAATAGTGCGAAACGCGTCTGTGGTTACTTGTTGTGCTGGCCGACTTGGTCAATCTGTATCGGTTTATTCTTAGAATTTTACTGGCATCAGTTTCATGTTTATGAATAGCACGCTCCCTAACATAATTTTCTAAATTATTGTTATGTCCAATACACTAAGACTCCAAAAAGATAATAGAATTGAGTATAATTGAAAAATAGGTTTACAACGACTTCCCATTTTGAGAATTATTCTAATAACTTTTTCTGCATTTTAAAATGTTTAAGTGCATTGGGAGAATTTCCCCAAAGTTCCACCCCATAATTAATGAGATTGTGAAAAAGTGCAAAGTTGACTATAATTAAACACCTCTGATCTAAACAGTGAGAGAATTAACGAAAGAGGAACGTAAGTGCAGCTAATTTGCCGTAGAGAAAATCTGTATGACCAGACCAGTTTAGTTTCTCGTCCACCATTAGACCCAGTATTTTTACAGCAAAATCTTGATTTAGGTTGTGATGCATGGAAATGGTTAGATTGAGTTTTTTCTTGATTTAATTTGAGGTTGTTGTTCGAAAACTGTTCAATAGCACGATTTACTGTTTGTTTTTCAATTTCTATAAGGTTATTAATATCCGAATCTAAAGAGAATAGGCTAGTGTCATCTGCATATAAAATACATTTTTTTGGGTTTGGGTACATAAAATTACAAAAATCGTTTATATAGATTATAATAAGAAATGGGCCTCAAACAAATGGCAAACTGAAAATACATTAAAATATCTTAATTTTGAAAAATTAATAACTAGGTTATTTTTTAATAAGAAATGTATGTATTTGACATCTCTGTAAAGCTAATTTGAAGTAATTCCGAAAATATAAAAACATATACAGGGTGAAACTGAAAAACGGGCCATTCAATATAACTTTTATTCATAATTATTTTTTAATTATCTTTAAATATTTGTAAACTAGGCTTAGGGGCTCACAAATCGTGGTATTTGGCATGATGGTAGCGCTTCCGATTTATCCGGAAGTGACATTAACTTTCATATTTCAAATGGGACCACCTATATATTTGGAATCTACGTAAAATTACGAATTCAACGATATGCTTGAAGTGCATTTTTATTGAAGAAATAAATTACAAAAACGATGCATAATTAACCTGGTGAGCCATAATATCAGGCAAACTGTGAAAATAGTTGAGATAATATTAAGTAATATTTAAGTTAATTGTTTAAATAATAATTTATTTTTGTAAGATTCCATATTTTGTTACAAAAAAATATCAATTTGTTATCACTGCCTACCTAATATGGCTTACAAGGTTAATTATTCATACTTTTCTCTTATGTTTTTGTAATTTATTTCTTCAATAAAAATTGACTTCGAACATATTGTTGAATTTGTAATTTTACGTAGAATCCAAATATATTAAAATATATAGGCTGTTCCATTTGAAATATGAAAAGTTAATGTCATTTCCGGTTAAACGGGAAGCACTATTATCATGCCAAATACCATGATTTGTGAGCCCCTAAGCCTAGTTTACGAATATGTAACGAGATTAAAGAAATAATTATAAATAATAAAGTTATTTTGAGTGGCCCGTTTTTCAGTGTCACCTGTATACCATTATATTTAAAAAATCTGTTCCTGGCGAAACCGGAAGTAGAATTCAAGATTCTTTCATACATTTCGCCGCCAACTATGTAATTTAAACTATAGCCCAAAATTTATAATGAACAAAATAGGTATTTGTCTGTATTTTTTCAATTAGGTACCCCTCATAGGGCCTGTACTATTTATAATATTCCCACTTACGAAAAACATTTGATTCATTTTTAGGTAAATACTATTTTTCGACAATTCATATAGCATATTAAATAAATAAGTTCATACATAGGCATAGGATATCATTTTTATACATGGCAGAGTATATGTTCTTATATGCTATAAATTCAAGATGCACCTTTTTTGGTTCAGCAATTAAAATTAATTACAAAGTACAAAAAAATCTTTTTTCTTCAAACGTCATAAAAGTAGCATCTTTTGTGACTTGATTCACAAGGTAGAAGTTTAATTTCTACGCCGCCGGAGTAGAAATAGCTAATTTCTACGCCGCCGGCGTAGAAATAAAATAAATAAATATCCATAGAAACTATACAGAATCAACGAATAAGAAGTTGTCTCAATAAAAGAAACCTGTAATATCGCCCTAAATGTCACTATAACACGCTTGGTAACGTAAGAATAAAGTTACTAAATACGATTCATAGCTGTCAAATTTAAATATATAACCTGTGAATTGAAATATACACAGAGTTTACTTTTGAGGAAATAACATTATTAAAGAATAGCAGACTTACAGATTACAATTACAGGGACGGTAATCAGCATAAGAATACTTAGAATTAAAGTGATAAGAAAAGATTATATTGATTTGCAGTGATTCGTGGACATATCTTTCAGCCACACTATTAGATTTCCATCCAATTGAACTTCAGGCGACTTACACTACATTATAATCCTTCAAATTCTGACATAATTGCACACAAGGAGGATATAAAATTGCACAGATTTTATGTAAACGTCAAAACGCGAAAAAATTCATTTCAATGTTTATAACCAAAAGGGAACAAATAAGTATCCATAGCTACAGGGCAATTGAAATCGCAAACGTGTCGCAAACGTAATTTACGTAAAATGTAACGTCAGTAGTAGATATTTTTCTTGAAATATTTACGTTTGAAGAAAAAATATAATGTGTCATTCGGAGTAAAAGTGTCTTTGTGTGCCTCGCGTGCATTTATCCGACTCGCTTCGCTCGTCGTTTAAACTACCACGCTCGTCACACAAAATCTCACTTCTACTCCTAATAACACAATATACTATTATTCAGTAATTTCTCATTTTTTGTTAGGTAAAAATATATTTCTATCCGAGTGCGTAAATTGTTGCGCGGATCAAAATTTGAATGAGAACTAAGCTAAAATATAACGTAAACGCTATCGACTTAACTGGGGAGGTTAAATTTCATTTCCTGGGTCTGTAGTTTTCAGAACATTAAACTTCGATTAATATAAAAGATATTATTGCTTGTATGTAATTTATGCGCAATTTTCAAACGTTATTTTCACCTAAAATCGCCCAAATCAAATATTCTATTCACGATTACTTTCACAATATCTTTGTAAAAAGATCTGATGTCGCCAGCACATTACCTTCCGCCAATTCTACGTATTTTGTACAAATTCCACACAGATTTTTTTCTACAAACTATTCTATGGACGTTTTGTTTTTAGGGGAGAAATGAACTGATCTTACCTCGTTCTGAACTAAACTGAACTACTCCAAAACAAGAACAGTATGTTTCTTTAAAATAAAAAATAGGCAATAAAAACGCATGTAGCATTATATTTATAACATAATAATCTGCTGAATTGGCTTGTTACAATAATCTGGGTCCTTATTCTTGAGTGTTCGTAATTACATTCATATTCGTATTCGCTTTCGTTTTCATGTTAGTTAGGATAGTAGTCTGTGTGTCAAAAATATTATATATGTCAATGTCAGTGTCAATTGTATTGTCACATATATTCAGATCACTTACAATTTAAGACTTCACTTTTATCATATATTTATTAACGATTAATAAATAATTTTTTTAACTTGTAAATGATGTGAATAAATGCTGTAATACAGTTGACACTGACAATGACATATCCAATATTGTTTTTGAAACACAGACTACTGTGACTACTAACATGAAAACGAAAGCGAATACGAACGAAATGGCGAACGGTCAAGAATACGAGCCCTGTTGTATTACCTTACGTGATTTGTTTTTGCCACATTAAATTATTTTACATTTTTATATTGCCAGTAAAATCATTTCACAAATATTATGTACATTTTATTTGACACTTACATCTGTCTTAGTAATTTGAAAATTCTAACTATTTCCATGGTGCTGCTTTTAGCAGCAAAGGTTGCAAGATATTTCTTTATTATTCTTTATTTCTAAATTCATTGAAAATAATAAATAATAAAATATTATTAGATCGAATGGAGAATAGAATATTATTTAATATTTATAATAACATAAAGGGTCAAAAGATGATATTTAACAGCGTTTTTTCAAAAAAGACTATTAAAATTTTCAAATTCAATAACATAAGGTTTGTTTATAGAACATTTCCAACGGTTGGACTTTGAGTTTGAGGGCGCATGCGTGGTTGCAAATCAAACTGTTTGAATTCTTCTGTGAACAGCATTATGTCACTTAACTTTTTAAAATGAATAATAAATGTCTCTGCTTAATTTTGGTAGTAAATATATCGATATTATCGATCACTGTAGTGACACTTGTCAGTGAGTCAGTCTTTTATTATTTTATTATATTAATTTACAATGATTTACTTACCGTAAAATATTTATTTCACTAATTTATTTTATTTGTAAGTATATAACCAAACATTAAATGAAATCAAAACTTGTAATCAAAACAAATACAAATGTCTTGTCAAAACAGTGTCAGTGCGCATGCCTCAAATTTAAAATTTCCTCCCGAGTTGGAAATTATTCTAATAGTTGGCAACCGATCAGCAACCAGTCAGAAAGTTTCTATGAACATTGAACTAATAATTAGAGTTGGAAATTTGTGACTCTGCGAACGCTATTATGTAAACGCATGCCTCTGACTGCTGACGGTTTCAAACCGTTCTATGAACAAACCTATAGACATGTCAATTAGAATTTTCTTTATATAGTAGCTACTAAA
This sequence comes from Harpalus rufipes, assembly GCA_951394225.1. Lineage (NCBI taxonomy): Eukaryota > Metazoa > Arthropoda > Insecta > Coleoptera > Carabidae > Harpalus > Harpalus rufipes. Next base: position 16,791,491 of record OX596289.1, read on the forward strand.
CTAAATTATTTTTTTTATTCGGTACATGTTTTCTTCTAAGGTGCATTCTTTGCAACAGTTGTGTTTTGTAGTTGACAGTTCGAAATTCAAATGTCATAACATCTCACATTGATAAAATAGAAGAAAGTTAGCCAAATACAAAAAGGTAAAGTTACCTAAAGTTTGATAAAAAATACGTGCCCATCAATAAATTGTGAAATTTGAGATTTAATTTTTACAAGTATTAGAAAATCACTTAACCTTTATCAAAAGTCTGAAAATCTCTCCACATCACTCGTTTTACAAAATAAATGATTAAGAGTTAACATAGGTTAGTATTGGATTTTATGCATTTCGCATGTCCCGAACTAAAAGTATAACTAAAAATTGACTGACTCATTTGAACATTCAGTTGAAATTCATGTTGGAACACTAATTGCAGTCTGCGCATGTACCCGACAGTTCGCAAAATGGTTTGGTAGTATATCTCGGATAATATTGTGACATGCGCCCCTGAGTTAAGAGTATACGAGCGACGCTACTGAAAGAGCGATGACGCCGGAATTTCCCAGATGATGCAATCCCCGGCGACGGACCACCTAGACGTGTTAATTGCACCGTTGACCTAATTCTTTTGTACTCGGTATCACTGTGGCGCCGGAGGGTTCTAGAAGAACGCTGGGCTGTATAAATACCGTCTGAATGACAGCGGAGAAATAGTCTGATATATACAAGCAACGAGCAATGAACTTGGTGATATAAATAAACAGTCTACAAGTTGTTAACATAAATAAATGTAGTTATATAAATAAGTGTAGTGATATAAATATTGTTTAAATGAATAACCTTAGTGTTTAAGCATTTAATAAAATTCTTAGTCATAAATTAGTGTTTATAATTATTTAATCATAGTGTTAATCATTTTTATTATCTTTTAATATTTATCCTCATTATTTATCGTTTAATAAACGTATTATTTTAAGTTATAATAATTCTCTGCTTTTTACACTTCAACCCAAATAAATAAAACGTTACAATAATAACGTTAGAGTAAAACCGTTGGCACTTTGCACATTCTGAAATACCATAAAAAAAATCTGATGTGGCCAGCACATAATCTCTCGCCGTATATTTTACCTGGCTGTATGCATAAAGCAAAGATTATTTTTATAAATACAAATAATATATTCATATAAATCTATGACGTATAAACTTCTTTATTATTCAATAATAGCATGTCTCAACATGAAGATATTTTACCATAAATTATGTTACAATAAATTACAAAGTAGAGTTTACCATATATAAATATTAGGCTGGTAACAGCAATTTTCAATTCGAACAACTTTGTTTACTTTCTCTTCATATTCTTCTAGTAAAAACATTAATTTTGGGCGGTCTAAAATGTATATATCTGGATTGTGCATCTATTCTTATATATCTTCTTTTACATTTTATTTTTTCATACTTGTTATATCTAAATAACCTTAATTCCCTTTAATAAAGTGACGGATAGATTGCACTCCGATTTTGTCAATATTTACAACTTACTTGAGAAGAATTTGATAGCTTTTTCGCAATTCAAAGTTACTCTAGTCTACAGTACTGGTGTACATTGTCCCATAATGTTTGAAACAAATTTAAGTCCTTCAACCTAGACTTGTCATCTCCATAATAGTCACAGATCAAGAACTAAGGGATTCTCCAAGTACATTTTTAATTCATTACTCATTATTTCTGACACTGACATTTATCTGTCAGTTACAAATAATTTAAATTATCAACTATTTTTCATGGCATTCTTTCGGCTGTCAAATTTATTACAACAGATTATTTTATATATTATACTTCTTTTATCTCTAAATCTATGGAATATATAATAAAATATTTAAATGTATCAGATAGAGAATTTAATTTTCTTTAATATTACCACGAAAAATTTTCAAAAAATAATATTTAGAAGATTTTTTTTCAAGAATCTTCTACTTCCGGTTGTCCAATTATTACCAAAACCTTTTCAGATCTTCCCATGAATGTCCGATTGGGAAATACGTTGTTAAACAAATTTTAAGTCTTATAGTTTTTGAGTAACCGTCCTTCCAACATCCCACACACACACACACATCCACACACACACACACACACACACACACACACACACACACACACACAGACATCATCGTAAAAATGTTAAAATCGGATTGTAGGGACCTTAAAACGTGCTTATTCAATAAAATCTGGATATGCGATTTTTAGCATGAATCCAATACCTCTCTTAGCGAGAGGTAAAAAACATTGAAAATGAGATACTCTGTACATTATAAGTAGACCATGAATTTGACGGTTTCTGTAAAATATGTATTTCAAATATTTTGCCATTTTGTTTTTACCTCCCGTTCAATTGTAGGTAACGTAAAAGTGTTCTGGATCATAATAATCGATTATGAGTTTTTATATTTTTGGAATGCGTTTTTGTATGACATTTTTTTTGCAACATTATTATTTAATTTTTTCAATTTTTTAAGGTTTTTACCAATAAGTAACCAGTAATAGTAATTTCAAACATTTTTTTCGTAAATTACTCCCATATTATTTTTTGTCTAACTTTATTATTACTTTGCAAAGTAAATGTCAAATAAATATAGTTATTCACTTAGCATATTCGTAAAATAATGATATACTTTCCCCCTTTGTATAAAATGGTATAAAGTATGATTCTCTGAAGCTTAAACTGGCTTTACACAAGGCGTAACATTGTGAATAACATGTTATTAATAATATTATTCACAAATTTTAAATATAGGTCTACAAAAAGTTTATAAGTTTTGTTATTAATTTCTGTTAATAAAATTTCTTACATTTTCCATTAACATGTTGACATTGTTGCTAATTTTTTTAATAACGGAAATTTTGGGATCGCACTGAAGGCGGTCTAGATCAAAGGATGTGGATTCAAATGTTATTAACAAGTTATTTTTGATGTAATATTCTACTCGTAGATTAATTTCCTGCCGAATTGAAGAATCTGTCAATAGCATTATTAATAACAAAATTAATTCAGTTATTTACTTTCTCATAAAATATTCTAATCTCTGAAAATTTGTTAATAACATTTTTGTTATTACCTTGACATTAAATTTGTTAATAACATTTTGGTTTTATTTTTTTATTTCTTAAAATATGTCATGAACATTTTTGATATTTACCTTGACATTAACAAATTGTTGTTAATTTACCAAGAGGGTCAAACAAATATCAACTTACTTGTTATTAACATTTTTATTAAAAATATTTTTTCCGCAAACGAATTGAACAAAAATAGTTATTTATGCAACAAGAGTGTAAACACAAAGCGTTATGATAAGAGGTCAATTATTGACCGAGTTGCATACAAGATTTTTATATGACCTTAAATAACATTCCTGCAACAAACTAAAAATTTGACGAATAACAGATCTGATAGTTGAATACTGCAGTGCTCGGTCAGTATTACCAACATGAATAAACAGAAAAAATGTAATTTAGGTAAGACAACTTAAATGCTATACGTAATGTGTGTAATGTGTAAATAAATAAAATAAATAAAAAGTGTGTAAAGTACCAACTTTACATATCGGAGTAAAAAATAGTTATTTACGTATAGAGGGTCGAAAGAAAAGGTTTACGCCTAGCGTAATAACGAAAGCAATATCAACAGGAAACCAAGGTAACAAATTACAACATATTTAATATAGGAAGCCATGCCCTACTAAGGTCTAAAGTCTAAACCGTCACAATGATTGAGATCATTATTCTTGTTTTTGAAAATCTCAATGGCTTCTCTAATTAACCTGTTGTTGAGGTATGTAGATTTTTGCGTCGGGACTTGGGCCTACACCCGTACAAGATCCAACTGACCCAGGAGCTCATAGACTACGTTTGTTCGCTGACTGGGCTTCGGAGCGTTTGGAAGAGGACCCCAATTTTGGCCGAAAAATCATCTTTAGCGACGAGGCGCATTTTTGGATAAATGGCTATGTTAACAAGCACAATTGCCGTATATGGGACGACGCCAACCCACACGAGGTTAACCAGGTAGTAATGCATCCACAAAAAGTTACTGTTTGGTGCGGATTTTGGGCTGGCGGCGTCATTGGTCCGTACTTTTTTGAAAACAACGTTAGTGAGGCCATTAGCGTCAACGGCGAGCGCTACAGAACGATGATAACCGATTTATTTTGGCCCAAATTGAATGATATGGAGGTAGAAGACATGTGGCTCCAGCAGGACGGCGCTACGTGCCACACAGCGGACGCCATGGACATTCTGCATGAACGATTTGAGGGTATAGTTATCTCTTGCAGAGGTGAAGTTGCACGATCTTGGTAGCCAAGATGTGCAATTTGACCGCGCTAGACTTTTTTTTTGTGGGGTTTCCTGAAGTCGCAGGTCTATGCCAATAAGCCGCAATCGATCGATGCCCTTAAAGTCAACATAACCAATGCCATCGCTCAAATTCAGACGGATCTATGCGATTGAGTCATTGAAAATTGGATCATTCGGATCCGTGCCACCGTGAGAAGCCGCGGCGGACATTTGAACGATGTTATATTCCATACATAATGGCATACATGTGCCATTCAAATAAAAAAAGAATTTCGTTAATACCTCACACACAGTTTGTTTTATTCCATTTCAACATCGATCCGCCCCTATTGAAAAACCCTTTAGTTATAAAATGTTATATTTTCAGAATAAATTACAAATACTATCTCGTATGTATACATCCTATTCTAACGTTTTATTTATATTGGTGAAGTGTAAAAATCAGAGAATTATTATTAATTAAAGTAATACGTTTATTAAACGATAACTAATTATGAACACTAATTTAAGACTAAGAATATTATTAAATGCTAAAATACTAAGATTATTTATTTAAACAATATTTATATCACTATATTTATTTATATAACTACATTTATTTATGTTAACAACTCATAGAATGTTTCTTTATATCACCCACTGTTCATTGCTCGTTGCTTCTATATATCAGACTATCCCTTGCTGGCTTTGGCGACGGGTTTGTTTACATAGCGCGATATCGTTCTCGAACTTTCTGGCGCCACAACGAGATTGAAAACAATGGATTTAGCTCACCGGTGTAATTTACTCGTCTAGTCGTATGGGTCTTTCTCCGCCGCATAGGGGATTACGTCATCGCTCGGGAATATTCTACCAGTAACGGCGCTCGTATACTCTTAAGTCAGGGGCGCACGTTACACTATATAAAAAACTCGATTTGAAATATAAAAAGAAATAAACGTTATATGGAATTAATAAACGCATACAGAATGGAGAAACGCTCTATGCAATAGAAAAACAATATAAAATGGATAAACGCTATATAGAAAAAAAATTAATGTTATATAGAAAAAAAATCTAATGTCTGTTATGCAAAAATGAGTATAACGTCAACGTCGCGAGTTTTATGAATTTAAGTTCGACAGACTTAGACCTAACTGAAAAATTAGTATAACTACCCGAGTTTGCGGACGTGAGTTTTGTGCGTTAAATTTTGATATATTGATAATCTTCAACATTTTAGCTTATAATAAAACAAAGTCAATATTCTAGCAAAAAACCATTATTTTTATAGCAAAAATCTATTATTTTTATATAGAGAAATATATAGTAAATTTAATTATTTTATATAGCATTAATCATTTTAATTACACTTTTGTTAATTTCATATATAGCATTTTTAATTTATTGTATAGCATTATATTAATTATTAATTTTTCTATACATCATTTTTTCTTATCCTTACATTTTTTTATCGTACAGTGCGTTTTCTAGACATCATCTCACAAACAATCATAGATGTCAAAATGTCTCAATATAAAAATGAACTAGCATTATAGATAAAAAAAAAAAAATTCACACCTTTTAGTTTTTTAAAACTTGTTTCCTTTCAAGTACCGTAAAATTGTAAATCTTTTCTTTTGTATTAAAATATTTTAATTCCCTTGCAAAAAATCATCTTATCTCTAACAAAGCATCCATGGTCTGCTCATATTACACCCTAACCCTGAAGAATTTGCCCCTACCTGATGTTTTCTGCTCAGGTAGTAACCGTACTGTACCCACCTTCGTATTTCATTCCACAATCCGCAGCCGCCTTGGTTAACAGATGGCTGGGCAGGCAGCCAGCCCCTTGCAGGGCCTGCATTCTGCACTAGGTACAACCTTGCTAAACTGCCACGAGCTGAGCTAGGTGGCTGTGAAAAACAGTCGAAGATTTGTAAACAACAGAAAAAAACAGGGAAGGGAATTTTTCTGGTTTTTCTGGAATTCCACAGAAATTTGAAATGCAAATTATGAAATATTATCATCTAAATTGGGTATGGCGGCTTTCAGGGAAATAAATTGTCCTGGATGTTATTTTTTTGATTAAAAACGGTTATAAGAGCACATCATACTGCATGAATATAGTGTTTATTTTTAACTTATAATAGTTTTTGGCATTTACTAATTGTTGACAATAAAATCATAAGTCAAAAATTTGATGGACCTCCATTAGTTAGTTTGTAATCTTGAGTTATATATAGGTACCCTTCTCTATCAGTTTAACAATGATCTAAAGTCTATTTTGTATCATTATTATCTAATTCATAATGTACTCGATTTCTTAGTTTAATACATACATGCATTACATATTACAAAAAAAAAATCTGTTGTGGCCAGCACAATACCTCTCGCCATTTTCATTTTATCTTGCATAGGGCGCGAGCAGTTATGTGACTTTGTTGGCCTTAGCAATCAGATATGGGGGCCCGTGTCAGAATGACAGCTAGTAATATACACACATAGGTGTCAAGTATCATTCGAAACATTATGATTTTCCAAATCCATGTGGATTATTTTCCTCGACAATTATATTCCATACTAATGGATGACAAACAGAAAATTATGAAATTTTGAATGAAAAATTATGACATATAACAATTGTGACATCTATGTAAATAACTACTAGCCGTCATTCTGATACGGATCCTCATATCTGCTTGCCAAGTCCAACAAAGTCACATGGCTGCTCGCGCCCTATAAGTAACGAATTTAACATTTCTTGTACACACAAATAATTGAAATCGTTTCTCCAACTATTCTAATATGTTCAAAATACTTCAAATTCATTAACGGTATTAGCGGTAAATTTTAAGGATATATGTAATATTAACATACCTGAAATTTAAATAAATATTTAATTAATAATACAATAATATATATTAAATGTATTCATACCTCCCAGAAAAATGTGACACTGACATTTTGCATTTATTTGTCAATTACAAAAATTTAAATATCGCAACTGTTTTTCGGGCAACGAGATTTATTACAACAGATTATTCTATATTATTATATACTATATCTTCAAACCTATACGAGATATAAAAAAAAATAAAAAAATTAAATGTGCCAGATTGAGAATTTAATTATCTTTAATATTTGTAGTAACAAATTTTCAAAAAATAATATTTAGAATTTTTTTTTTTAGAAACTACCACTTCCGGTTGTCCAATTGTTATCAGAACCTATTCAACTCTTCCCATTACTGTTAGATTGAGGAATCCGTAGTCAAACAGGTCTTTAGTCTTATAGAATTTGAGAAATCGTGTCTCCAACAACCTCACACACACACACACATCCACACACACACACACACACACACACACACACACACACACACACACACGCACACACACACAGACATCATTGTAAAAATGTTAAAATCGGATTCTATGGACCTTAAATCGTGCTTATTCAATAAAATCTGGATATGCGATTTTTAGCATGAATCCAATAACTCTCTTAGCGAGAGGTAAAAATGAATTATAGGGACCTTACCGGGGTCATTTACGAAAATCAATATATGTGATTTTTAGCACTATCCATAATATACGTGTCTTACATTCGGTGGCGATAGGTAAAAAATCTGATTTGGCCAACACAATTACTTCCGTGAATTCCTTGTACATATTTTTTTATAAATTTCATATAGAAAGTTTCTTGAAAAATATTACAGTGTAATTGATTTTGGTTGCAGCATATATTTTTTTTTATTATTAATCTGGCGTCTATTTTTTACCTTCCGTCACTTCTAGGTAAGGAAGGTATTGTCTTGGTCAAAAAAATCAGTGGTGTGTTTTCAATGACTAAGCACATTTTAGGGTCCCTACAATACGATTTTACTATTTTTACGATGATGTCTGTATGTGTGTGTGTGTGTGTGTGTGTGTGTGTGTGTATGTGTGTGTGTGTGTGTATGTGTGCGGGTGTGTATATGTGCAGGTGTGTCTCTATAATTTCGGCCATGATATCTCCAATACTAGAATTCCAAAAATTACAATTTTTACGTATTCCTCTTCCTTACATCCATATACAGACTTGATTAGATTTTGGTTATAATTGGTCAACCGACAGTCCCCTCATTTGACATTTAATGTTATTATAAATATTAAAGAATATCCTTATCTATATGAATTGATTACATTATATATTTTATATTCAATGGATAATTGCTATAGAGTTAAAGAATTATAAAGAAATTAAAATTTATGAATCAGCCAGCTATACTATAACCATGGAAACACCTACTATATTAAGAAAATTCTAACTAACAGATGTCAGTGTTAATGAAAAGAAAATGAATGTGACAGAAATGAGGATGTTGAATTAGATGTTGGGGAAGACACGGAAAGATAGGATAAGGAATAAAAGTATAATGGAAATGGCTCGAGTAATAGAAGTTTCTATATAGATACAATAGAGACGATTACATTGGTTTGAACATGTCAGGAGGAGAGATGAAGAATAGATTGGAAGAATGAATAGCTTAGTAATAGAAGGTTGACGAAACAGAGGAAGACCAAAGAAAAGATGGAAGGACTGCATTGCGGAAGACTTGAGATAAAAGGAACTAAGTGAGGGTCGTCCGCAAAAGAGAAATGAGTGGAAGAAGAAAATAAAACATAGCGACCCCTAACGAATGGGAAAAGCTAAAGAAGAAGAAGATGCCAGAGTCAAGTGCAATTTGCATAGTTTGTTTACAAAATAATTTTGAATATTTAACAGTTAAATTTGATTTATTGACATTTAACGTTATTATAACTTAAATAATATATTATTCTCTATACGATTTGATTACATTTTATACTTCATATTCAATAGATACAGAGTTAAAGAATTTTAAAGAAATTAAATTTTATAATTCAGCCAGCTATGCTAAACATGGAAACTACTAATATATTCATATAATTCAAATTGACAGATGTCAGTATCAATAGAAAGTAAATTAATGTGGCAGAGATGAGAATGTTGAAGTAGATGTTGGGGAAGACACGGAAAGATACGGTAAGAAAATAACTTTAGTGTTACAAGTTTCTAGAAAGATACAAGAAAGACGATTACATTAGTTTGAGCATGTAATGAGGAGAAATGAAGAATTATATATGAACAAGAATGAGTAGTTTAGTAACAGGAGATTGAAGAAACAGAGGAAGACCAGAGATAAGATGGAAGGACTGTATTGCGGAAGACTTGAGAGAAAAAGAACTGATGAGAAAGACACTCAAAAATAGCGACCCCTAACGAATGGGAAAAGCTAAAGAGGAAGAAGATGTCAGTGTCAAGTGCAATTTGAATAGTTTGTTTATGAAATAATTTTACTGGAAATTTAGAATGTTATGCAACAAAAATTATGTATGGAATTTATACATTATACACAGGATTGACGGAAGGTATTGTGCTGACCACAACAGATTTTTTTGCTTTAAGTAGGAAAAATATTACTAAGTATTTGTTGTTTACGTGTTTAATTTAGTTAAAATTCTCGTTTTTTCTTTTACCTCTTATTTTTGTTTATTTATTATCAATGACTCTGACTGTCAAAGTACGAAATTATCTTCAACAAAGTTTATATTATTTACGTTCTCTGTGCATTGTCTACATTGAACATTATTCATTACATTGTTTGCGTGTGTATATAAATTATCATAGATTATGCGTAGATGCACATCGGTGCATATAGGTTACAAAATTTATTAAACTTTCTTTTTATCTCTAAATTCATTCTAAGATAAAGAAGCGCGGTCAAATATAAAGAGAATAAAATATTCTTTAATATGTATAATAACATAAATTTTCAAGAAATAATGTTTAACTGCGTTTTCCAAGAAAAACTTCCGGCCGGAGAAACACTTCCGGCCGACCAATTATAACCAAAATTTAATTGGCTCTTCACACCGGTGTGAAAATGTAAAATACGAAAACTCTAATTTTTGAAATTGTAGTATTAGAGGTACTTGTGTTCGTGCAGAAAAAAAACCCACTCACATACGAGTACACTGACATACTCACATAGAGATATCATCGTGAAAATAGTCAAATTGTATAGTAGGGAGGGACCCTAAAACGTGCTTATTCATTGAAAACTATGCATATGCAGATGATGGAATGATTAACATATTGTTATGTTTTTTACCAATTTTATGGGTAATACGATGTGAATTTTGCAGAATACTAAATTTGCTGATATATACATATTTTATTTCCCAGAAATTACTGTCTGGTCAAAAAATTAGTGGAATTTTCATTAAATAAGTACCAACAATCTACGGTTTGGGGTCTTTAGTTCTTAGATTTGTGTGTGTTATGTATGAGATATTTTTTGAAGATTTCTACGAGGGTTGTCTTTTATATTTTGGGATTGGGCAACCTTAGTGCTGCCATCTGGCAACTGACGTTTCTATCTTTGACATTTTTGACGGTATACGTACTCAGAACGTTTATACGTACGAGCGCTATTTGTGTTGTTTATAGTTACTTGAAAAATTCATATCGGCCAAAAAGTGGAATTGAATCGTGAACATTTTCGTGCGATTATTTTTTACCACTTTCGAAGTGGATTAACTCAACAACAGTACACCGATGAACTTATTTCGATTTTTGGCGATAAAGCACCATCAATGACCAGTTTTTATCGATGGTTTACCGAATTCAATCGGGGCCGTATTCAAGGATGAATTTCGTGGAGGTCGTCCGAAATTGGTTGTTGGTCCGAAAAACATTGATGCAGTGCGTGAACTGATACTGCAAGATCATTATGTGACTTATCGTGAGATTGAGGTATCCTTGGACATTAGTGGGACCAGTATATATTCAATATTGCATGAACATTTGGCCGTAAAAAAGATTTGTTCGCGTTGGATCCCACATAGTTTGACAATCGTTCAAAAACGAGCTCGTGTTAATTGGTCGCAAGAAATACCCTTAAATATTCTCAAAAAAATTGATCGCGGTACTTGAAAACATGTGTATGACATCGTGACAGGTGACGAATCATGGATCTACGCGTATGAGCCCGACAATAAACAGCATTCGACTGTATGGTTCTTCCAAGTCGAGCCAAACCCAACAAAAGTTGTTCGTGCTCGAAGCACTTCGAAGCAAATGGTCGCCTGGTTTTTCGGAAAAACTGCATATATCTCAACCGTACCATTGGTGCAACGTAGATCGGTCAATTCTGAATGGTACACAACCATTTGTTTGCCACAAGTCTTCGGAGAAATAAGGAAAACCAACTACCGAAGACGGATCATTCTCCACCATGACAATGCGAGCTCTCACACATCGGCTCGAACAAGTGACTTCTTGAGCGCTCAAAACGTCGATTTGATGAGTCATCCACGGTATAGTCCTGATTTGGCACTCAATGACTTCTTTTTATTCCCGAACATCAAAAACAAATTGCCAGGTCAATGTTTTTCAACACCTGAAGAAGCGGTTGATGCGTTCAAAATGCATGTTTTGGAGATACCTCAATCGGAGTGGAAAAAGTGCTTCAAAAATTGGTGTTCATGGAGAATATTTTGAAAAACAATAAAGTTATTTTCGATGATAAATATTTGTTTTTGTTCTCTAATTCCGAAATATAAAAGGCTACCCTCGTACATACACATATTAAATAAATATAAATTATGTGAAGAGTCTTACTATTCGCTTTCGCGATTCCAGTTGAGCAAACTCTACCCGGTGGCTAAATTTTGAACTAAAAATTTGGCCATATTATTTCCCCTTCCCCCTTTGCAGAATTTTTTAGAGTTTACAGTAATGTTTAAATAATTTAAAACATCCTTTAAAATTTAACACAAGTTTCATATTCTTCAACTTTTTCAAAAAGCGTAAAATTCAATATCAGTGACAGATTGATTACACCCTAGTTGTGACGTCACAACTAGGCTATTAATGGCGGGACAATTTAATTTAAATCGCCAATATAAATAAAAATTATTTTTAAACACCTTTAATAATTAAAAATAGCATTTACATCTTTCTGAACGTATATGCTTCCATTTTTCATTATTAATAAACCTTAATAATTTGAAATAGATTCAATATACATAAATATTCAATAAAATGTAAGGTAACAGACCGGAAAAGTTATTACAATGTAAGAAAACTTTTTAATAAATATAGTGATAGACAATCATGTATGTATACTGTAATAAGTTATTTATATTCTCTCTTGTTAGTCACATAAAAATTGTATAGGTAAGTATAGAAAACATGTGATGAAAGAGAACAATCATCGAATTATTTAAATTTAGATTGAACTTGTATTGATCCGATAGTCCACTATCGAGAACACACTGAATTATTTGCAATACACTTCATCAATATTTAATAGGTTCTGCATTTATTCGCAAATTGACTCGAAATTCTAATTTGTTAAATTAAAGACTATAGAACTACGGAATTAGGTCGATTCGATACGAATAGAAAGATGGAATTATATATTTAGTTGAAATCACAGTCATTATTTAAAATTGTAACAGACAGTACTCGCTCGCAAATTGCGCGTTATAATTCATAATTAACTATTTTATAGTAGTTTTCTATAGCGCATTATCAACGTAACTTATATGAGAGACCGTCAAATGTAAATCAACAATTTAACAGCTCTAATAGCTAAAATATGTCATTTACTGATATATGTCATATGCTAAAAGCACATTTATTTTATATTCACATTCTGAAAAACTTTTATGGATGCGAATAAATTGTATATAGGAAATTAATAAATACTATAGAAAAATCGTTAATACTATATAAGAAAATTTAAACTGCTATGTACTATGCAAGAAATTAACAAATGATAAATTAGAAAATGATTAATGTTTTGTACGATGTTATAAAACAGAAAGTAAGGAACGAATGTATTTTGTGTACATGAGATTTAATATTTTGTAAGATCTTACTTAACCTTAAAAAGGTACATGAGTGTATCGAAATGTCGATGATGCTAGAGAATAAATGCTGTTTGAGATTTCGAGTAATTGTTTTGTTAATTCCTAATCTATACCACTGGCGATATATATTTCATTTCTCCTCATGACATTTTCAAACCAATGTAATCACCTCTCTTGTATCTTTCTAGAAACTTGTAACACTAGAGTTATTTCCTTACCCATCTTTCCGTGTCTTCCCTAACATCTACTTCAACATCCTCATCTCTGCCATATTAATTTACTTTTTATTGATACTGACATCTGTCAATCTGAATATATTAACAATTTTCATGGTTAGCATAGCTGGCTGAATTATAAAATTTATTTTTTAATAATTCTTTAACTCTATATCTATTGAATATGAAGTATAAAATGCAATCAAATCGTATAGAGAATAATACATTCTTTAAGTTATAATAACGTTAAATGTCAATAAATCAAATTTAACTGTTAAATCTTCAAATGAGGCTACTTCTGGTTCACCAATTATAACCAAAATCTAATCAGTTGTTCTTCTGGATGTAAACTTGAGGAATACGAAAAAAATATAATTTTTGGAATCGTGGTTATGCGATCCGAAACTTTCGTCACACACACACACTTGGACAGTTATACAAACTCATTTTTACCTTCCATCACCTCTAGGTAAGGAAGGTATTGTCTTTGGTCAAAAAATTCGGTGGTGAGTTTTCATTGAATAAGCACGTTTTAGGGTCCTTACAATACGATTTTACTATTTTTACGATGATGTCTGTATGTGTGTGTGTGTGTTCGTGTGTGTGTATGTATGTGACCGCCGTTTCGTGCACGATATCTGCAATACTAGAATTCCAAAAATTACAATTCTTGCATATTCCTCTTCCTTACAACCATATGCAGACTTGATAAGATTTTGGTTATAATTGGTCAACCGGAAGTATCCTAATTTGAAGATTTTAAACGTTTTTCTTAAAAAACTCAGTTAAATTTTATTATAACTTAAAGAATATATTAATGTCTATACGATTTGATTGCATTTTATATTTGATATTCAACAGATATAGAGTTAAAGTAGAATACAAATTATAAATTTCATATAAATTTCATATAAATTTCATAATTCAGCCAGCTATGCTAACATGGCCATGGAAACTGCTAATATATTCAGGTAATTCAATTTGACAGATGTCAGTATCAATAAAATGTAAATGAATGAAAGAATAAGGGAAGTAACTCTAACTCTAGTGTTAGAAGTTTCTAGATATAAGTGAGACGATTACATTGGTTTGAACATGTCATGAGGAGAGATGAATATATTAAAAGAAGGTGGAAGAAACATAGGAAGACCATAAGATGAAAAGACTGTATTGCAGAAGACTTGAGAGAAAAGGAACTGAATGAGGACGACACGCAAAACAAAAATGAGTGGAAGAAGAAAATAAAAAATAGCGACCCCCTAACGAATGGAGAAAACTAAAGAAGAAGAAGAAGATGTCAGCGTCAAGTGCAATTTGCATAGTTTGTTTATGAAATAACTTTACTGGATATATAGGATCTTTTGCAAGAAAATTTATGTATAGGGCGCGTGCAGTGACATCACTTTGCTGACTTTGGCAAGCAGATATGGGGACCCGTGTCAAAATGACAGCAATTAATTATGTCCATAACTGACAAGTGTTATAATTTTTCATTCAAAATTTCATAATTTTCTTATTTCATGTGGTTTGTTTGTTATCAGGAGTATGGAATTCAGTTGCCGAGAAAGGGAATCACATAATACCAAAAATTTAGAATTTTTTGCAAGAAAATTTATGTATGGAATTTGTACATAATAACACAGGATTGACGGAAGGTATTGTGCTGGCCACATCAGATTTTTTTTTAATTATCTACGCAATCGTAAACATATGTAACTCATATTCACGTAACCCGAGATGTTATACTCCTTTTTTGTATAATTGGCACTAGATAACAATAGTGATTGAGCATACATAAGGCCCAAATGATAACATTTGCCATTCCTATGTATTGTATGTTTTTTCTATACAGCGTTTATTTTTTGTTCAGATAGCTTTTATCCGTTTTATATAGCATTCAATTTTTTGTCAAATTTTATTTGTAAATATGTATTTAAAAAAAATAAGACTGATATTTATTGAATTAGTAATTTAAATAAATTATACGTGTTAAATGATTAGTAACTTATAATAAAATAGTTATTTATGCAACAAGAGTGTAAACACTAGATTTATAACATGAGGTCAAGTATTTCGTGACAAGGCTTGCTGAATCACGAAAATTATTAACCGATTGTCATAAAGCTTGTTTACACTTGAGTTGCATACAAGATTTTTTTTATACGACCTTAAATAACATTCCTGACACAAATTAGATATTTAACAGACGACAATTTGAACACACCAAATACCGAGTTCACATTTGACAGATAATAGATCTGACGTTGAAAACTGCAGTATTCAGTCAGTATTACCAACATGAATGTACAGAAAAAAATATTTTATGTACGACCACTTAAATGTCACACGTGTATTGAGTGTGGTAGCTCTGTAATTTGTAAAGTATAAATAAAATACGAACTTTACACTAACCTAATCTAAACTAACTTTAACTAACCAAACCAAAACTTAACCTA
Source organism: Harpalus rufipes (assembly GCA_951394225.1). Lineage (NCBI taxonomy): Eukaryota > Metazoa > Arthropoda > Insecta > Coleoptera > Carabidae > Harpalus > Harpalus rufipes. The sequence goes on from OX596289.1 coordinate 16,807,430, forward strand.
ACCATAACCTCTAGGTTCATATTTACTAATCACTTATTTTACAAAATACTGATCAAATAATAAATAAAAACTCAAAAATAATATGTACTGAACCTTAAAGTATTAAATTATCATTATTTTAAACATTCACAAAATAATTTAAAATTTGTATATTCGTTTCGTTCTTACACAAATACTTGTACATGTATATGTTTGCTGCTGATATGATTTTTAAGGACAACGGATTCGAAAAACGTCAGGAAAACCAGATATATGTATGGAAACAAACCGTCGCTTTTATTAGCGGGTAATACTTGTTTTATGTATGATTTCTAAATATTTCTCGTTGTGTCCATAACATCGTTGTTGTAAACAAAAAATAAATGAGGAAAAATATCTCGAATTCGATATTCATTTTCTCGCAACTTCCATTTACATATTGTCTATAATAAATAAATAATTGTACATTATTTTTGTGCCTTTTATACAAAGTGATTGAAAAACTATTAATAAATAGACACCTCTTTACTCTATTAGGTAAGGAAGGTATTGTTTTTGGTCAAAAAATTCGATGGTGAGTTTTTAATGAATAAGCACGTTTTTGAGTCCCTAGAATACGAATTTACTATTTTTACGGTGATGTTTGTCATTGTCGGTATGTATGTATGTATGTTTGTGTGTGTGTATGTGTGTGTGTGTGTGTGTGTGTGTGTGTGTGTGTGTGTGTGTGTGAGTTTGTGTGTATGTGACGATCGTTCCGAAACGCATAACTCCAATTTTACAATTCCAAAAATTATAATTCTTTCATATTCCTCTTTCGTATGTCCATATGAGGAGTTGACTAGATTTTAGTTACATTTGGTTAACCTGAAGTACCCTAGTTGAAAAAAAGCAGTTAAATATCATTATTTATACATTTAATGTTATTATAACTTTTAAAGAATATATTATTTTCTATACGATTGGATTGCATTTTATACTTCATATTCAATAGATATAGAGTTAAAGAATTATAAAGAATTAAATTTTATAAATCAGTCAGCTATGCTAACCATGGAAATTGCTAATATATTTTATATTTCCTATAAAATTATTTCATAAACATACTATGCAAATTGCACTTGACATTGACAACTTCTTCTTCTTTAGTTTTTCCCATTCGTTCGGGGTCGCTGTTCATGATTTTCTTCTTCCATACTCATTTCTATTTTGCTTGTCGTCTTCATTCAGTTCCTTTTCTCTCAAGTCTTCCGCAATATAGTCCTTCCATCTTCACCTTGGTCTTCCTCTGTTTCTTCTACCTTCTATTACTACTAAATCAATGAAATCGTCTCTCTTGTATCTTTCTAGAAACTTCCGTCATTCGAATCATTTCCCTTATCCTCGCATTCCTTACCGTATCTTCCTCAATATCCATCTCAACATCGTTATCTCTCTACCACATTCATTTTTTTTTTCATTGACTTGTCAATTATAATTTTCTTAATATAGTAGCTGTTTCCATGGTTATAGCATAGATGGCTGATTTATAAAATTTTAATTTCTAGAATTGTAATGTTGGAGTTATCGTCTATGAAAAAATCGTCACACACACACACACACACACACACACACACACACACACACACACACACACACACACACACACACACATACACACACACACACATACATCGTCGTAAAAATGTTAAATTGTATTCTAGGGACCCAAAACGTGCTTATTCACTAAACAGACAATACCTTTCTTTACCTAATTAAAGGTGACGGAATATAAAAATTATGAATTTTGTTTAGAACAGTTTTTTGAAGGAAGAAACGTTAAGATGAATGAATGGCAATTTTTATTTTGTTAGGACAGCTACAGAGTTACAGCTTAAACTGACTTTTGCTGCCTTGTACAGCAAGCAATTTCTTAAGAGGTTAATAATATATGGAATAATATATGACAAAATGATTAAGTCAGTTCATTCTCATTTCATAATCCATGAATTTCAACCAAAAAAAGATAAAAATAAACAATATATCATCACGGCATATTACCCATTACTGGATGTGCCAATCTGCTTTCGTATTTAATAGGTAAAATTTGGCAAACACGTGACTCGAGCGACTTTGAAATGTTTAAAATCATCTGAATCTAAAATAAGTGCACTTGTCACTTTTGCAGAACAAATAAATGTTAAATATAAAACATTTAAGTAGGTATATAAATGTAATCTATTATTAGGTTTATGTTTTTTAGTTTTACCAATAATTATGTTATATTGCCTGAAAGTTGTAGAATAATAACTTTTTAGCACTTCAAAATCAATATAAACCAAAAACTAGTTTTTATCAAAGTGACAAACGTACTCATTTCAACTGGTTTTAAGAATTTCAAGGTCACGCGAGTCATATGACTGTTCGCACCATATAAAGACCACATAATTAGAAATGCCAACATTTAAAACACGACTTCTATTAAAAATATTTTTTTCTTCAAACGTCGTAAAAGTAGCATCTTTTGTAACTTGATTCACAAGGTAAGAAATAAAGTAAATAAATATCCATAGAAACTATACAGAATCAACGAATAAGAAGTAACTTGTATAAAAGAAAGTTGTTATATCATCCTAAATGTCACTATAACATACTAGGTAACCTAAGGATAAAGTTACTATATACCATCAATAGCTGTCAAATTTAAATAAATAACCTATGAATTGAAATATAAACATAGATTACTTTTGAGGAAATAACATATTAAAGAATAGCAGACTTACAGATTACAAGTACAGGGACGGTAATGAACGTAAGAATACTTATAATTAAAGTGATAGGAAAGGTTTATATTGTTTTGCAGTGATTCCTGGACATATCGTTCAGCCACACTGTTAGATTTCCATCCAATTGAACAATTTCAGGGGACTTACATTATTATACTTCAAATTCCGACATAATTGCACACAAGGAGGATATAAAATTGCACAGTTTTTATTTAAACGTTAAAACGTGAAAATTTTCACTTCAATGTTTATAACAAAAAGTGAACAAATAAGTATCCATAGCTACAGGACAATTGAAATCGCAAACGTAATTTATGTAAAATGTAACGTCAGTAGTAGATATTATTCTTTAAATATCTACGTTTGAAGAAAAAATGTAATGTGTCATTCGGAGTAAAAGGGCAATATACTATTAATTATTAGATGCAATTTTATTTTTTATATTTTTGTATCATTTTCGATTTAGTATACAACGGCATAATTTATAAAACTTAATAATAATAACAATAATATTATTTATTGTATCGAAAACGAGATCCAAGATTTTTCATCTTATTACTCGTACAATCGATTTAATGGGGGTGAGTTAATTTTTGCAAGTATTTTTATATCATGGGATTCGAACCCGAGACCCTTGGGTTATAAGTTTGCTACGTTGTCCACTACACCATTGGGATCGGTTAGAGAATTTTATTATGCAGAGTAATATGCTGAAAAACATAGAATTTAGTTACTATTCGTATATAAATTTAATTGATGGTGATATAGAAATATGCGCATGCGCTGTTGACACAACAGTGTATGCGCATATTTCTTGTTTTATTTTAATACGTGAATACATAAGAATTAAACATTGGTTACTTGTTACGTGTTATGGTTATTTACCTACTTTATATGCTTTTATTCCAAAATCGGGTAAATGGTTAAGTACTTCTATACACATTTATATTTTAAGTTTTGTTCCATATTCCTTACGAAGAGTTGCATAAACCAACTTTTAATGTACAGGATTGCACACAGTTTGAAATTTAATATTAAATTTGGTCATTATGTCCATTAATTTGATCTAACAAAACTAATAATAAACGAATTCTTCCGTACTTTCATTGATTGCAATAGTGCCACACCTAATGCATAAAAATCGTGGAAGGATTTCTATTTTTATCATTACAAAAGAGCAAATGATTAAATGATTGACATAAGAAATAGAATTTGCCATTTTAAAATAATCTAAATCTAATTTCTCATCATCATTAATCATGAAGAAACAAAACGTAATTAATAAGGTAAGTTTGAAATTAAATACTTATATAAAGTAAAAACTTAAAAACTATTTAAAAAGTAATTTGATATTAGATAAAGAAAAACGTATGTACTTAATATCATTTTCTTTGTTAAGCAAAGTATATTTAAAATGCTAATTTCAAATATATTTGCGTGATATATCAAATTAGAGTGAATTTTTCTTAAGATTCCTATCTTATACATAGTGTAGTAGTTTATGGAATGCCGTTACATGTTTAGTATAATTTAAATTCCATATTTCTTATCATTGTAAACAAATTTGGGAATTTCTTATCAAATTTGATATTAAATAATAAGAAACGCGTGGTAGGTACATATATTTTAACATATTTTTCTAATAAATAATATTAATTATTAATAAATCATTTTGATTTTCTCATAATTATTATAAATTTATACATTTTTTAAGTGTATTAAAAATATTCTATTAAATAATTTAAAATAATGTTGTCAAGTAATATATTTAGCAAATATTAATGCATATTATATTTTTATTCATTACTTACTAAAGTATAATTTGACATCAGTTCTAATTTTGAAAATGGGGTCCTCTGCCATAGTAACAAATTAGAACATGGCTCATTTATATTAAAACTAGATCTTACACCTGTAAAGGTCAAATAAAGTTATTGTTGTTAATTTTTAAAATATTTGAATTTTTATTGCACTTAAACTTACGTCATACGTATTCCAAATTCTTACAACTTTCAAGCCTTCTGCTATCGTCTTTTTGAAATCCGAAATCCAAGTAAATGAATGCATAAAACAACAAAACACCGAATGTAAACAAAATAATACTTGTTAGAATTTATTATGCCGCATCAAATAGAAACCACTTGCGTTTATATGAAAATGAAAGATGTGTTGAATAACATTGGTTGGCCAGTGGCAATCAAAACTTATATTATAACATACATATACGTAGTCTTTTATTATTTTACCAAATTGTTTATTATTCACATTCATATTTCTAATAATTTATCATTAAATTTACTTTAAACATATACATACAGTAAATGATGTCCGATCAAGGTTGTCTACGAATTGTATGAATTCAGATTTTTGCTCCACCCATCATGACAAATTCAGTAGTGTCGTTTGCTTAGTTTTTATGAGGGTACGTAAGATACTACTGTTATTTTATTATTATAAAAATATATATTACAGGAAAAACATTCAAAATTCAAAAATAAGTCAACTGGTAAGTTTATAAGCAAATGTGAAACCAAATATGTTAAAAATAAGATACTGGCACAATGTCAGTGTCAGTGACTCTGACAGAATATAACGTTATACGTACGGCTATGAATCCAGGTAATGTATCTGCATTAATAAATAAACTTACGTTACAGCGAAAGTATTATCAACAACGAGCATCGTTTATAAATGGAATGTCCTAACTTATTCGAAACAATATGAATTTTTGAAAGACAAGCGTGTTATATCCATCCTTATCACAAACTCTTACAGCCTTTGCAAAAGAAAGAGATAAATGTATACCTATTTGTTAATTCGTTCGTGATACAGGTGCCCTTGATCGGACATCTTTCAAAAATTTTACTATATGTACATATATTTTTATAAGTGTTGAAACAGATCAATTTAAGTGTCTTCATTTATTAGTGAACTCCCCTGTCTGAGAATTAAAAAAAAAATGGCGTACCGAATAATAATTAAGCGTATGTAGAACAAAAGAACGCTTTCATCTTAGTTGAAGTTCCATAACAAAAGTAAATAAAATAAAATAATGGTGGACTCCATTACCTTAGAACTTATTATTTCCAATAACTATGTAACTCTTCTTTATTTCTGTACAAAGAGTAACTTTTTGTTTTTCCTGAATTTTAATTTAGAAATATAATTAGATGTATGTACTCGTTTAAAGAAAGAAATGTAATTTTTAGAAAGAAACATAATAATTTATGTTTGTTTCATTAAAAAGATTTTATAAAATAAAATGTGTATAATTACTTCCTTTAGAAGTACGTATGGTATGATATGAACGAGATTTTTTATGTACATAATTTTTTTTAAAACATGTTTTCTTAAACATAAAACGTATAATTATATTCTGGAGGTAAATAAAAGTAAAAAATATATTTACCAAAATATTTTCATTTCAGGTAAAATGAATCGTGATACAAATATTTTGAAAATGTTTCCTAATTATTTCTTAGAAATTCATAATGTTTTCAATTTTTGGAATAAATGTAAGTCGAACTTAAAATATTTGTTTAAAAATACCTTTCCATGATTTGCATTTCCAAATAATACTTTAATCACTCTGACGACTGTCAACAAAATCAAAATGTTTTACTTTCTGAAAATTACTTAAAAATTGTTAAAATTGCATTTTTCACGAGATACAATAATATTGAGCTCACTGCACGCAATTTAAAATTAAGAACTACTTTTGATAGGTAAAGAGACATCACTCATTCAACATTTTAACATTGTATTTTCTGCTCCGAAAAAACGTAAACACTCGATATATTTATAATATTTAACATTCGAAGTATTTATTGAAACAAGTACGAGATATTTAATAAAGTTGTTTCTAAATTTAACCTAATTCAAAACTACATTTTAAACGATAATACAATTCTTCTAAATATTTTTAATAAATAAATAGTAGACATAAAATAAAGACAGAAAATTAAATATGACTTTTCTAGGTAATAAAATTATAAATAGATATATGCACATACATATTAGTGAAGCATATAAGTTAGTACTATATTATAGCTGACATGTTCAGGTTACATGTCTCATGTACTTCCATTTATGCACTTTTAAAATTCTGAAATGGTGCACTTTTCATTACCAAATTACGTAACATTAGTTGTTTTGTTATAGGGTAATAACCTATATGTATGTAGGTACTAGGTGCTTTTAAAAAAAATGAATAAATTATGTTATTCTTATTTAAATGTCTTCTGGTAGCCTTTATCTAGGTTAAATTTTATCATTTATTTCTAGCAAGTAATTTGTATAACTGTTTATCATTGTTATGTCTTATTAATTAAATAAAAATGTAAAAAACTTTATGATATAATTATTTATTTAATCTTTTCTATTTTGTAATGTGAAATAGAATAAACAAAATACTTTTTTCCTATAATAAATATGTATAGGGAAGAGTTACCTAATGCGTATTGGTCAACTAAATCGTACCTGCTTATTTTCTAGTTAGTTACTGAATATTAGTGGTATCTTGTAGAAAATATATGAAGTAAATGTTCAACCGGTAACGTAGGCAATAATTTGAAGTTAAATATGGCTGTTTGTGTGAGCTACAGAGATGTAAAAAAATCAGATAGGTTTGGTGTAACTTTTTAACTAATCTATTTAGGTGATATTAATTACACAGTATTTTTTTTTTGATTTTTTAAAACTAGCACTATTTTACCATTTCTTAATATGTATTTGATATACGTATATTTTGTACACACACTCAAGGTTATATTGGCATTAATCGTACTGGTGCTTTATCCACTAAAATTTAATTTTTTTTATTTTCTCACAGCATGGAAAAAAGAATATATTATTGTCCCAATTATAATTTATAAATAATAATAATAATATATTTGCCATCGATAAAAATCATACAAAAGAGTAGATACATTATTTAGTAAATATTTGTACTCTTAAGACAAAATTGAAATTAAATTATATATGCTTGAATAATGTGTGTAGGTATGTATATATGTATGTACAAAACAATTAATTATTCATTAAGTACAAAAGATCTGATTTTTAAATTATATAAATTATATATTACATCAGTTGTTATATCTGAGAGGAGGCCCTGGTTGAGCTCTTGTTGGGGAATGTTGTTTAGATATTTCGTCAAGAATTTTTGCCTAGGTGCATCGTATTTATAAATATTTTATATTAATTATTATACAGGATGACACTAAAAAAATATAGAATCTTACAAAAATAACTTCCTATTTAAACCTTTCACTTAAACATTAGTTAATATTATCTCAACTGTTTTCACAGCTTGCCTAATATCATTAGGTGAATTATGCATCATTTTCTCTTACGTTTATGTAATCTATTCAATAAAAAATGCACTTCAAGCATATCGTTGAATTCGTAATTTTACGTAGATTACAAATATATAAAAATATATAGGGTCTTCCATTTGAAATATGAAAGTTAATGTCACTTCCGGTCAAACCGGAAGCGCTACCATCATGCCACATACCATGATTTGTGATCCCCTAAGTCTAATTTACATACTTAAAAAGATTTAAAAAATAATTATAAATAAAAAAGTTATTTTGAGTGGCCCGATTTTCACTGTCACCTGTATATTTAATATGTTACTTTTACATGTTGTTAATAATAAAATATGTATCCTAAAGAATTGCTTATTATTTTCAATAATATATTATTCTAAAAACAAATTTCGTATTATTTTCACTGGCATAATTTTGGAAACAGAGCAGTACTATTTAAGAGATAGGTTTCATAAAAGGTACCTTTTACGTGTTATTTAAAAAAAAAGACTGAAATATTAAAGAAAATGCGTTACAAAACATCATACTATAGGCAGAAATATAATTTTGCGTATCAATTCATGCTAAAGATAAATAAAACAAAAATCTCGTAAGTAGTACGATTTTGGCATCTTTTCCCTGCTAATATCTATAGTAATCTACCAGACGTGAAAAATATAGTTTATTTATGATGGTATGTGAATAGTCAAAATAGTTATTTGTATATTGTACACATTATATTAGATTTGATTCCATTTAGGTTATGTTAGATTAGGATTGTTGAATGCATTTTAAATCCTATTTTCTAGGTTATTATATGTTCAAATACACAAATATTGTAATTGCTGAATGTGAAAATAGCTAATTTTGACCATCAGCGCCTTTAGTTGCTAATATGGCATTATTATTGGGCTAAACATCTAAACAAGTTTGACATTTCGCTGAAATGATATAATTTATAAGTTTATTTTAGGTTTTTGTGTACCGCGATTATTAATACATTGTTGGATATTAAAATGAATGAAGAAATTATTTAAAGTGCTATGTGATGTGTTTAATTGAAAAAAACAGACAAAATCAAAATACCAATGAAGATATTCTGGCAGAAAAAAACCTTTTCATCACATGAATATGTGTAATTAGTGAAAACCATTTTATCCACGACTATCAAATAATATACCCATAATTCACTGTTTGTTATCAATTAATGACCTTCGTTACTATTTATAATTGAATAATATTGACAGTTCGATGGAATAATATTATTCAATCGTTATGTCAAATTCAAATCTTACCTTTCAAAGAGTACAAACAAATTATTTTTAATAAGTAATTTTTCCACATAATAAGTCAAAATTATACTAGTTTTCTGCTAAATGTCAAATCACTTCATAATTTTGTTACAACAAATACCTATCGATCAACGCTAACTATGTTTATGTTTGTAAACAAACAATTTTCTAAAATTTGTTAGGTTATTTCTGATTTTATAATAGTACAATGTTATTATGTGACAGTTGTGGATAAAGTATAGTATTCTATTCGCATGTAATGGCTATTACTCACTCGAATGATTTACATCACTCGCCTTCCAGCATTCTCATGAGTAATAGGATACATTACATGCTCATTGAATAATATACTATTATTATACACTCAGGTGTAATAAAAACGGGCCATTTTATTTTTATTTTTGTTAATTATCCCGACAACTATAAGAGCTACGAAGTCGGTTAATTGGATAAAAGTTATCCTATATTAGTATGCCATTTTAGCAATGTATTGTTTATTTAGAAGAAATGCATAGGTCTCTAGGTAAATATCTTGCAGTTTTTTTTTGTTTTTGTAAAACTTGAAAGTATGAAATAATTCTATATTTTCATTTACACTTCTTTAGGATACTTTTTTAAGCTCTTTCGAATGGCGATACTCATTTTTTATCACTATTAGATTTAAAGCTATAATACCAAACTAACCTTACATAATTACCATCTGTTACCTTCTTGTACACTGCAATAGTCTGTCTTACATTGGACAAAATTAAAAGTTATTTTTAAATATTTCAAAAACAATGCTGTTAACAAAAATGAAAATAAAAAGTGGCCAGTTTTTTGCACCCGAGTGTATTTCAATTATAATCTATAATATTTGTTAGATATTACAACAAGATAACGCTATCCACGGATATTATGATTAAATAATTGCAGTAATATATTTTTCCGTTGTATCTATTTCCTATAAATGAAACGAAGAGGATTCTTCATTGAAAATAAACCAGACTCTAAATGGAGGCAGTGGAAACAGCTGGAAAGGATAATATACCAACCATATGTATTTCCACCTGATATAAAATTGAAATTAATATGTAAATATAGAACTATCAAATATAGGTTGGCAAAATTTGATTTCCATTTGAAAACATAACGTGCAGATAACATCAATTCATGTGTCCCCGCTTTTAAATAGAAACAGAAAGAGTCTATAGAATCATGTTTTATTTATAAGCAATGTTTATGTATTTATGTTGTTAAAATGATTAACTAAAACATAAATTTTTGATATCATTCCAAAATTTAAAATATCCCTAAATACGGGCCAGGCTATCCGGGCGGCGTGGCGTGCGGGTGGGATCAATACGAAGCGGGATACAAACCCGGGACCTAGCCCTGGAGCTCGGCTTGCTGCCAGGACCGTACTATAACACATTCCCGCCACTTTACTCAGGGTGGGATGGGCTACTGCGTATTAATTTCATACTACTTTTGTACACAAAACAAATTTGAGAAAATGGCGGGAAAACATTGAAAAGACAAGAGAATAATATATCAAAAAAATAAGTAAGCCGAAAAATATCAAAATGTTATAAACATTTTATTTATTGTACAATATTTTCAATAACTTTTTATTTTTAAACATTTTCTCTAAATTCAAACAACTATTTATAAATATCTTTGTTATGATAATACAGTTCCTTGTTTCTACAAAAATTTAAAGTGTTCTATCTCTAGTCAAATTATTGACTCCGTACAATTGATAAACCAGAAAACATATTTGTAATTTGTATTTTGTTTACAATAATTGCTTATGCTTGTACTCGTATTTATCAAAAACTTTAAAAATTGTCTACATTAATTTCTAAAATATTAAAGAGAATAGCATGTTTGAAATTCGGTACTTAAATACTAAGTAGTTACTAAAATAATAATAAAATATACGTAAATATAACATGTGGTGTATTTGTACAACATAATTAAACGAAATAAGTAATAATAACAGTAAACATATGATTATGATGAGGCTTTAAGAATTTGGAAACATTGTGTAATACAAAGATACAAAGTCGTTTGTTACATCAGACATTTAAACTTTATTTTCATACTTAATCAAATTACAAAATGGCAATTATTATTATTTTAAGTAATTGTTGTAAAACAACAAATCATTTATGAAATTTTATGCTTGCATATGGTTCCAATTTTGTTTTTCTCATCCGTGAATCATAATTTAAAAGCAGGTTGCTTTAACATTGATTCCAGTAACGTTTAGGCAATATTTTAAACCATTTGTTAGTGCAAAATTACGGGTATTTTCGTATTTTTAAGCACATTTCTTTAGGTACATCTCCTTTAAAATAACAGTCCAAATTGTCTGTCTCTGTCCCACTCGTTGTTGTTATGACAGGAGAGACTGTGCAAGTTTTTTTGAAGTGTCGTATTAGCAACGACATACTTCATTTTGTATTCTAACATTTTATTTCGTTTTCAGACACTATTTGCAATAATTTTTGGTCCAATAGTGTGTGTAAATGTTTTAGAAAATAGTTAAGAGTAGTTTTTTGATAGTTTTTAGTTAATTTTTACGAGATTAAAGGCAATTTTTGCTTGTCAAAGAAACGTGGTTGGTATGTGCGTGATAAGTTGGGACGGGCAATATAGGCGTCCTTGTCTGGCCCGCACGGCCTCCCCTATAGCGAGTTGGACTCTCCCGGACCTGTTTGTGCTCCCTTCATACCCCTTGCGTACGAACGCTGTTCACCACGTCTTTCGTAGCATGTTCTATATCAACGCAATGTATATGCTGTGGTGTGCGCTGTAAATTTACCAGTTCAATGACATTTACAATTAAAATAATTTTTTTTTAATAAACTTGTGTAATGAACGTGTTCATCGCCTATAGTTTAAAGTGAGTGTCGTCTTAAAATCGCCAAATACATCAACAAAATCCCAACAAATGGTGAACTTGACTCGGCTGAGTTGAACAGAACACGTTTTGTTTTTATTGAAGAAACAGTTGGTTTTATTCGTAAATAAATGTGATATTCGTATTTAAATTTAATAGATTTTAGTGAGTGTTGTGAATCGTAGTGTGTTGAGAAAGTCCGGGAAAAAAAAAGAAAATCATCTTAAGTGCGCGATCAGCATTTATTTTGTTTTAAAATTGAGTAAAATTCTGTTAAAATGGCTGCCGTACGAAAAAGAAATTACACGAATTCATAGCTTTTTGCATAACGGGAAAAATCAGCCTTCTAATGAACAAAAGAAAAACGTGGTCAGTTAACTGAAAGTATGAACATTTAATAAATTATTTATTCATCTTCGTCAATTCCATTTTTTATTTAAAACCTTAAACGTGGTAACTCCACAACATATGTGATATAAATTAAGGGTTGTACATATTCAAGTTCTACAGGCCTAAAATTGCTCTTTAACTATGCCACCATATTCTAAAACCTACAAATTTTTGATACAATTTTTACATTTTAACTTGTTGTGAGCTCTTTGCAACCATGGGTGCGTACAGTTAACGACAAGTGCATTTCTGTGCGGAATTTGGTCGTCTCTTGTGATCTCGGACTCGTGTGAAACCTCAGTGCAACTTGCAGGGCTTTCAGGGCCTTTGTAATGTAATGGAAACTGTCCAGTCTGTTAGAATTGATCATGGTTCTGTTTCTGGATCAGCGATGGCTTATTCACAACGCCAACCAAGTAACCACAGGTTTGTAGCTTATTTCTCATTGTTGTTATCAGACACGACGGCAAGATAATGAACATTTGTGGGAAGCGACCTTTAAAACACTAGACTAACTAATCATGTGCTATAAATTTAGTAATCAGTGTTACACACATATTCACGATTTAGTAAAATCATTGAAATAACCTTTAGAGAGAAGTAATTTTAATCCGTACTTCCTAAACTTCATTGTTGTAATCAAAAGTTTGTCGAGCAAAACGCGCACTAAATCTAAAAAATTATGTTTTCTCTTATAAAATTTACTGTTTAAAATAGTTATTATGTACACAATTTTATTTCCTTATTTTAATAAAAAAATAATTCAAAAACAGTTGAAAATGGTCAATATCTTTTGTTCTGTATACATTTTATTTTTGTTATTGTTTTGTACTGCTGAATACAAAATTGAAGTATACGTGAATAAAGTGATATATTTTCATAAGAAAATAAAACAATATAGGTATATTCGCGCCATATTATGTGCAAAATTAATTTAATTCTAAATAAGAATGAGTTTTAAGTCAATAAATCTAGAAATTTGTGTGAATATCACACCCAAAATTGTTAAAAGAGGTTAATTTTTCATTATGGTATGCGAAATTATAGTTTTCTTTCTATTATGAATGTTTTTACAACAACAATTAATAGAAAATTCGCTGAAATTAGGGTCTATATATTTACATATTCTCTTTAAGAATCTAAAGTTTAGGACTGTTAGTCTGTGAAGAAAAACAACATTTTATTTTTTGTTAAATATAACAAAAATGCTAGTAAATGAGTAAAACTTAAGGTGTATTACAAAAGTAATAATATAAATAATATACAATATTTTATTTTTCGAATTTAAATTTCAAGTGCAAAACATTTTTTTAGTTATTTCTGTTACTAGTTCCATTTTAAGTAAATAGGTTACTGTTTTTCGTTTGTAATACATATTAAATATTGTAGCAGTTATAAAACAATATCTTCTATTGTTATAAACAAATATGAACATCTGAACGTTTCTCATGAACTCGCCGCGTTCTACAACAAAATGGCTGCTATACTACTCGAGATCCACTAAAATACTATCCACAGATTGTAAATTCTTTCCTAGAAATTTATTTTTGGTTTTAAAAATACACATTCTTGACTATATTGTAAATATACTCGTAAATATGTTGGATTATTTTTTGACTCATAGGTTAAATATATCGTCCATTAGCATTAGAAACTTAATGACTGCATTGCAATTAAAATTTACTGGTAATATTCTCTTAATTATAAAATATTTGCACGATAATACCTAAAAATGAAAGTGGATGATGATTTAAATAAAAAATACAGTATTTTAACTTTGTTAGTACAAGCTTTTAAATAAATTACATGGTCTATTAGATTACATTTTAAATATAACCTAAAATTTGTGTTTAATTGTGAGAATGAGAAATATTTAACAATATTTTCGTTAACAATACACCGAAAAATAATTATTACTTTACATTTTCTCATAGGAGAGACATGCAACACATACTTATAGTAATTTATTAAGTAAAATTATTTCTATAATACATACATGTCATGTAGGAATTTTCAAAATAGCCGTATATTATAATTACATACGAAATTAATGGAATAGTAGATATAAGGTATAGATTAAGATTTTAATGAAAATTTATTATTACTTTAGAAAATGATGGACTAACGTATATTTTCCGAGTTTTCTTGTATCTGGTAATTAAACTGCATCTTTTATGAAATACATTATGTAGTTTCTCCTCATTTCACTGCCTAAATAATAATAAATAATGTAGGTTATATGATTAATATTAAGTAGAACATGCACAAATTAAAATATATACTAACAATTTTTACGTGAATGAATCATATTTGTATTTACTTGCATATTATATTCAGAATAGAGATAATTTTCAGGAAATACAAAATATTTCATTATAATTCATTTTCATTTAAATCATATTAAATAATAATACGATTAATGCTGTTTCAATGCTAAGTGGAATAAATGAAAATTTAAAAAAATGATATTTTTAGTTCATATAGGTACCATATTTTTTCTTACATTGTATATTTTTTTTATACAAGGATATCGTAATATAATAAATAATTTGAAATAATTTTGCCTATAATCTTTTGATAATATTTCTTTAGTTCTAACCATTGTTAAATCAAAAATTTATTTATTACTTTTTGCTGCAATTACTGATATATTTTTGAATTTAAATTTAACAACAATATAAAACTACAGAAATGTAACATTTTTTTATTATTGCCGCTGATAATGATAGGGTAATATTGGCGCGAAACGTCCAATATATCTGTTATAATAAATAAATACAACCTGGGATATTAAGGCCTCGGTATTTTTGCTACATATTAAGAAGTTTTCCAAAATTTTAACTCAAAAAGTAACAAAGTAGTAGTATAATAATATAAAATAATTGTAATGTAAGTCTAAAAAGTTGAAAATTTCTTATAATTTGTAGAAGTTTTGCTGAGACTGTAGGACAAATAATACAAATTTTCATTCTTTATTTTAACATACAACACATTACATTGTTTTCTTTTTGTGATCATTCTTTATTGTTAAGAAAATTCAAATATTTAACCGTGCAAATTAGTTTCAATTGTTTCACAAATTTAAACATTCACCAAGAACCGAGATAAGAACAAAGTGCTATTTTTACTTCTAGCCGAACGGCCATATTCTAAAAATCGCATATCGAGGTTTTTTAAGGTTCATGAATATATATAATTTTAACGTTTTGACGATGATGTCTGTGAGTGTGTGGGTCCTGTATGCGCCCTAACTTAAATTCTACCAATCATGATATTTTGGAAACTGACATTCCTTCTTTGTTAAAACGGAAAGAATTCTTTACATTTTTAAGTCAGTCGACAAACCGAAAATGATACTTTTTTGTAGCCCTAAGTAGTTTGTCTTGTAAAAATACTTTTAAAACTCATTTGAATATTCTAACATTTAATAATTGATTATTTAGAATTTACATTTACTTAATATAATAAGAATAATTGTATTTATTGTTTTAAAGGAATGCTTTATATATATAATATATAAATTCTAAGGATAATACAAAAAAATTATATTAACATAGTAAGTAATATCTTTTAACCCATAAAGTTTCGGTAGACAGACATACAATAATAATAATGATATATTAAATTTTACTTATTTGTCGCCAAAATTGTGTCTAGACTTGGTAAAAATCTTCGAAGCCTATAGATTTGAATATTTTAATTGAATATTTCTATAAATGTAACTGAGTATTAAATATTTTTGTGAAATTCATATATGATTTTAGTATAATACGCTTAGTACATTATCCCCATATCAAACTGTAAATAAGTGAAATAGTCGAGAAAATTTCACATAAGTGCTAGACTTGCAAATATAAAAGGATTTCCTAGGTTACTTTATTTTGTTAATTTTATTTTATTTATTTTACTAGTTTTTTGAATATTTACCCCATATATCTCATTTATCTACTCAGTAACTGTAACCTATAATATTAAAGAAAAATACAAGTTACAATTTTTTTCAGTTTTCGAATATTTTTATTTCAAATATATGGCTGAGATCCTCCATTATTTTTCTTTATGAAACGTTATCTAAATGGGAAGCGATGTGTCGTTCTATAAAGTCATAATTGTTATTCGTTAAGCCATAATTTTCTTTTTAACATTTCTACGACATAGGTGTTAAATCATTTTGATTTTAAAGAGTTGCTAAAAATTAGAGTCACATAAGTTTATCTATTTCAAAATATAAAATATATAAAGTTAATGAGCATTATCTTGTAAAATAAGTGATCAGTAAATATGCATATTGTACCCAGGTTAGATTTGGTTAGGATAAAGTTATTTTATATTAGCTTAGGTTAGATAGGTTAAATTATATTTTTATTGTATCGTTCGTACAGATCCAATAAATAGTAGCCGAATATAATACATTATGTTGGTGTTGGTGTAGTAAATAATGAATAATAAGCTATTTAATAAATAAAAAAATTAATAATAAACTACTTATAGTCTAAGTTTTGCTTGTCACTGGGAACCTATGTCACTCAACGTATATTTCATTTTAATGCAAACGCATGTAATCGTAATTTTTATCCTTATATACCTACAAACAAGTATTTTTGCATTCATTTACTTGAAAATATATTCTGTATTTCAAAAAAGCAATAGCAGAAGACTTGAACTAATTAGTACAAATTTGGAATAGAGTAGATGTGTGACTTAATTGTTAAAGACATTAAAAACTTGAATATTTTAAAAAGTAAAAACTATTTTTAAACTCTGATAGTATCTATCATACAGTTTTACTTTTCAGGCCTATTTTTAATATAAATGACCCATTTTCTCATATGTTACTGGAGAATTCCGTTATAAGGCCGGAAATATTTTCAATTTTGAGTAGGTATAAATCATACATGTAGCCGTTTCGTATTTACTTGCTATAATGTGACTTGGGCGCTACAGTATACATAAATAATAATAAAATAAAAAAATAATGTGAACTGGGATGAATAACTCGTAATGCAGTGGTAAGACAATTTATTTGTCTTACATTTGCATTTTGTAACAAGCGTATAGTTTAAAAGTAGTTTTAATGCATAAAAAGTAGCAGAAAGTTTTTAAATGTTACTATATGATACTCAGAGTAGCTATTAAAAGTAGCTTTTCTGTATTAAGCTACAATTTAAAGCCATTTTGCTTAAAATATAGCTTATCTACGGCTACAATTACTTGTTAAATTAAAATTAGTGTAACTAAAGTTAAGTTCCTGGGGAAAATAGTAAACCTATCGATGTATAGTGAAGCCAAGATATCAGTCAATGCAAGGCATACATGCCAACAATACATTAAAGCAAATAGTGTTTATTTTTTTCTTAAATAAGCTATGCATTCAGCTTTAATTTATAGAATTATAAATTGAATTGAATAATTGTAATATGAATTTTGCAGCTGCTATGCATAATCAGCAATAATCGAAAAAAAAAAACAGTTGATGACGTGGATTAACTAATTTTCAGTCGCACTATAGTCACAACCGGGACATAAATATTTTTATTGTGCGGGTCTGTAGCTGAATTTATGTGAGCTTTGAATGTACTTCCGGTATATTATATTTTGGTTACACTATTTATAATTATAAATGTTTATTTCTGACTTAATTCTAAATAAGACAATATAAAAAGTAACCGTATGATTGGAGTATGTATGTAGTATGTACGTCATCGACCTGAAAAAACCTTATAAAATGAAATATAACTTGTGGAAATTATTGGGTGTTATTTATTTTTAAGAAGAAGAAAAAGAAGTACTGGTATTAAGTAATGTATATATTAATGATATTTACAATTATTTCCATTTCAATCGTTATTCCTTTTACGGAATATAAAATTATTTGAAATAATTGTAGTTTATTTTCGTACCATATGTTGGCTCTACTGAGAATGATCATGTTGTGTCAAATTATTTTATATTCCGTAAAAAGAATAAGAATTGACTTAGAAATAATTGTAAATTAATTAATATATACGTTTCTATAATAATAGTATATTTTTTCTTCTTTTTTAAAAAATAAATAACAACTAATAATTATTACAAGTTATATTTCTTTTTATAAGGTTTTTTTCAGGTTGATGATGTGAGCCCTCTGCCTAATCATTTCCACCATAGAAATCATGTCTGTTCTGTATAACGTACCAATATGTTTTTAATAAAATAAAAGTACTTATGTACGACGGTCATGAACTATTGAAGATAAGAAAATCAGATGGGTCATAGGTATTAAAATATTCACCTACTTTGGCAATGTACGCCTTTTGACTATTTTTTGCACATATTTAAAATTTACGGGGTAGAATATCCACTTTATTTTCTATTTTTTTCTAACTGTATTACTATATTTCTTATCTTATTATTATTACTTTTAAATTCAGAATTATATAAAAATAAAATTCTTAACAATCGTTTGACATTTGTTATTTTTTGACATTCATAGCTACCATCCTTAAAAAAATAAATGTTACTAATCTATTACAGCATTCGAATGAGCTATTAGCGAACTATTTTGGGTGCTGTAATAGCTTTGTTACAGACGCAAAATAGAAAACTCGAAAATCATAATTTGTGGTATACCGAAAAATTCTTAAAAATTGTTAAAATTATGTAGCATTTTTCACTAGAAACAAAGATATTTGGTTAATAATTTTGAGCTGTGAGCAGTTTTTAATTTGCCCTACTCTTTTTGCTCTAAAATTAAATGGTAAAGAAATATCGCTTATTGAAAATTTAAACATTATATCTCCTATGTTCAGAAAAAAAGTTGATATATGGGATCACTATAAACAGTATAAAATTTGCTAAACACAATATTATAGGGTAAAATAGTTAAATATCTCGCGTAGTGCATGTGCTCTTTAATTTCAAATGGAGTACTCTTTAAATAATTGATAATTTTTCCTATTTCGCGTGTACAAAGTGAATTTTGTTTTTATCATTAACAGTGTTACAATGAACAATTTGTACAAATGTTTTTGGAATGAAAAATTACTAATTTTTTTTTATAGTAAAATATTTACATAAAACATTAAAGCACTCTTTTAAATTAAAATTCAAGGTATTTTTTTGTAGGTTCATAACAGAATAAATATAAATTTTAACTCTAACCTAACTTGTAACTGATGTCCAAATGTCAAATGTCGAAATAAAACAAATTTCAAATGTTTTATATCAGTGTTATTTTAATATTTCTTTCAATAATAATTTTTGTCATACTGGTTTCTAAAACAACGTTTTTTGAACGATTTATAAAACAAAAAGTGAAACATTAAAGTTCTAGAACTTTAAAATTTTACCTTTATACTGAATCCCGTATTTATGCGGCATTAAATTGTTCTTCACCTCAACATCTTTAGCCAAAATATCTCGAAGAATATATTTTTCATCAATTATAGCGAATAAGAATGTTAACGAAACCAGAAAAATTCAATTTCAATCCATAAAAATTTTGGTAGGATTTTCGAACCATTGCGACAGCCTACTTATACAAAACTCAGACGAAAATATCTTTAAGGTATTCACAAGTAATTACGGCCTCGGCCGTAAACAACTTACTCATACCTTAAATATTCACTTTTCGTCCTATAAATACATAAAATACTATTGAATTAAAGTAAATTAATGCGAAATGAGAAAAATAAACAACACGTATTACAATGTCCATTTGTAACACTTGTTTTTAAATATACTATTAACCAATATACCCGTGAAAAAAAAATTAATGTATAATTTTTATATGTAGTGATAATGATATTTTTACTAATTTAACACTGTGGAACACTAAAATAAATTAATGTAGTGTTATTTTTGGCAGTAAAAATAGTTTGAACGTAATAGTATTGAATTTTTTGTGTGTATGCGTATACGTATATTTTCGACGATTATCTACGTATGTTGTAAGGTAAACAAGGAAAAACTTTCAAGTTCTCAGTATTGTAAATTCATATTGACTTACGTAACACCGCGATTTTTTTATCAAGAATTATAAGCTATATTGGCAGTTATATAATTGGAAATATCTGAAATAGTAGTATGAAACATTTAACTCTAGTGTTGAACTTGACTGGAACTTGTAATTTTTTGTAGTAAGTTTGTCATGAAATGACATCATCGGCGGTGACTAAACGTATTTCTATCTCTTTCACAAATTGAAATTTTTATGTTCTTGTGAGGTTGTATAGAAGGAAGTCATGAATTTTCTTCTTATTTCAAGTGTGAATTTTGTTGTTATTAAGTTTAAAATTTGCTTGAAGTAGATTGTCGCGTTCAGTAATGAATAAAAAGCTTATATTACACACAAATATTGCATTATAATTTTATAACAAATATAAAATTGTATCATGTATTTTTCGCAGAAAACATAAATATTTTTCTTCGAATACTTAATGCATATAAAATTGATTCTATGTTTAATTTCAACAATAAATGTTTTATAATATTCGCTGCGAAGCGGTTGTTACGAACTATTGGAAGTACTCGTATTCGTATTTATGAAAAATTGCCTATGCTGCAAACAAATAGTAATTTTATCTCAAAATGCAAAAGAAACAATTTAAGTGTATTATTTTATCTTCCGACACTTTTACTTTTCTAGCTCTATTGGGATATTTCAATAAGAATGCGAACCTGGTGGCGAAATTTGGAACTAAAATAAAGGAGAAATTTTATTTTATTCGTATACTGGTACAAAGACGCATATAGTTAATATAGTTGAAAATAGATAATAGAGTTAATGTTTACAATTAATTAAACTACTACTGTCGAATATTTATTGTCAAAGTGGCCATAAGAAATATATATATATATATATATATATATATATATATATATATATATATATATATATATATATATATATACCCTAAAAACTACTAATTAAAGCCTGATTTATAGATTGCATATAATAGAATGGAATAGAATAGAACAGAATAGCACAGGGAATAGACATATATAAACCAATGTAAATGCAGGGAACCATTTATACTTGCACAGAATGGAATAGAATAGGAAATAACCAAATTTTATTTCTTATTCTATTCCATTCGGCTTGCTCCGTTAATATTCGTGACTGGTGTGACTTCGTTGCTTTTGGCCCATCCCCTAACCTAAAAACTTACTGTGGACAACAATTTTTCTGCAGAAATACTATCTTTTTTAACAAAAACAAGCAATGATATTATTTACTTGGTTCTAAATGAAATTAGTGAAAGAAAAAATAACCAATAAATTAGTTAATTACGTGTAAAAGTGTTACAAAA
The DNA here is from genome assembly GCA_951394225.1 of Harpalus rufipes. Lineage (NCBI taxonomy): Eukaryota > Metazoa > Arthropoda > Insecta > Coleoptera > Carabidae > Harpalus > Harpalus rufipes. The sequence goes on from OX596289.1 coordinate 16,829,345, forward strand.
GTGACGTCATTCTATTCCAAACTATTCTATTCCATGCAATCTATAAATGGACTTAAAAATTTCTGTTCCTATTCTATTCCATTCCTTATTCTATTCTATTCTATTCTATTCTGTGCAATCTATAAACCAGGCTTAAATTATTTAAAATGCAAAATAATAATTAATCTACTGCTACAATTAATAAAACAGGAAATAAAGGAATATACTATGCCCAAAATAATAATAAACATTGAAAGAAAAGTCAAAATACAAGAAGAATCAAATAAAAACTACTGACAGCAATGATACGCTTATGGAAGGTAAATAAATGAAATGTGCTCCTTTGCCAAAGGTGTGACGTTGATGCACAACGCCATCTCTACGTAGTGAAATATTCCAATACTATATTTATGTAACCAAAGTAATAAAATAAATTGCAATTAATAATTAATTCAAAACAGGGCAATGAGAACAATTTTACAATGTAATTTCTGCCAGAATCGAGGCCAGAATATAAAAAAAAAACTCAAAAAAGAAAACATCTCCAGAAACATTATACCTACGTAGGACAAAAAACCGCACTGTTATTCAAAGATGTTAGATTAAAATCTAAAGATATTTATTTAAATAAAAATCAAATTTTAACATGTCAGATGTGATTGTAAATTACGAGGTAAATTATGAAATTAATAAAAGACTTACATTTGTATGTGCTTATTTATTATTTCCCCATGTTATAACGCCTATGGCTCGGTTTCATTTTACACCCGTTATATGGAAGTATATAATTGAATTGTGAAATGATTTATACTACAATTAACGACAAATTTGTTGATTTTCTTTTGTTTCCTTGCAGGATAAACTGAAGTATTTTAGGATCATACTTCTTTTTAGTTTTTTCTTTAGTACAAATACCACAAACTATAGGCGAAAAAACAAGTACTGAAAACAAAATTCAAGCCTACTATATTTCAATTTTTAATCGACAATATTCTAGGACGAAATTTTATTTTAAAAAAAATCTTATATTTTACTCTAGAATAATGCTCTTATATTTGTTCCGTACAATTAAGAAGAACCTTGTATATTTCGTCGTTTAAAAATTAACGTAAATTCATTTTCTTGATAATTTTTCCAAACAAGACAAAAGCTTTTTGTTAGAAGATGTGAAAACAGTTGGTTAAACTTTTTTCATGTATCAACTGATTAGTTAACGACACATACGTATACAGACATCATCGCAAAAATAATAAAATCGGGGACTAGGGACCCTAAAACGTGTTTATTCATTCAAATATTCAAATTTATGGCTAATAACAATATTTTCCTATCTTGATAAAGATAAGGATCTATATTCTAGATGACAGACGGTAAAAAATTGTGCTTCATTTTTGTTGTCAATGTTGAAATATTTTCAAATTAATATTTTATGTACGTAGTAAAACATGTTTATCAGAAATGTATGTTTTGCGTTGAATATTTTATTATGTTTTGTTCAGTTTTAAAAAATGTTTATTAAAAAAAAATAGCGTCATTATTTTATCATATTTTCTTTAATATTTTGTAAATAAAATTTATGTAACGTAATCTAACTTAAGTTTAGAATGCAATCTTATTAAACCGAGTTCGATCTCGACCGACGCCAAAAATTACACCAAATTTAAATGGCACAAAATTGACCCTTGTGGTACATTCTCCACACCAGCAATGTGTGCCCGTGAGGTGACTTCTGGTAAGTGCCTGCACGGTACAAATATTCCATCATTACTGATATCTTTGTATAAAGCAGATTGGCACACCCAGCAATGGGTAATATGCTGTGATGAAATATTTATTTATTATAATAAACGAAGTTTACTTTATTATAATTTGAGCTTATTTGATATTATTCAACATTCCTTGAATTCGGTTAGTAAACTTGAGTCGTTAAAATACAATTGTCACGGCCATGTATACCAAATTTTATTAATACAAATATTATTTTATTATTTATTCTGAACAAATATTATTGTACTGAACATTCATGATTTGTGCTGAACTTTTATAAAAAAAAAAAGAAAAATGGTGAACAAATAATTTATTCCCCTTTTATGTATATTTGATAAATAGAGAACAAACGTAAAATTATACTGTATATTTGAGAGTGGGTTGGTATGAATCTTTAAAGTTTAAACATTTATTCAACAATCCATCTTCTCAAAAAAATATTTTTCTACTATTGATCTAGTAAGGGAGATTTGTTACCCTAGCAATGTTTAAATAATATGTAAATGAATCTTTGGTTCCTTTTTGTTAAACAAGTAAGTAAAACATACGTAGACAGGACAAACAAATAGTGAATTATTTAATTCTGTTAGAAATAGATTCAGAAAATGCTTATAAATAATATTTTCTTGTCTCTCGTGCTTCTCATTTCTCACTCATTCCAATATAGATGGATTTCAAATGTAAAAAAACTGTTGAAAACTGGCATCAACCTTTTATAGTTTGTAATCACAATACTGTTAGATTTATGGCCGTTTGCACTGTTTCTATTTAAGTTTAATTTAACATTAAGTGAAACTTAATTTTTTAAAATGTTTTGCATCATATGCTCGGATATCTGAGGCTAAAAATTGCACTTAACCTTTACGAACGACTTTGACAATGGATGTGATTGGTTATGTTATGACAATGATGAATTTTAATTCAAGTTTTGCTAAATCTGGTCTAACAATAGTAGGATCAATATATTTTTTTGTAATGCTGAAGTGTAGTGCAATCGACGTTAGTTTTCGCGGTGTATCAGCTGATTCTGATCTCCCTCATTTTATTTACGTTTTGTAGAAATTTTAGTTATCAGTTTCTCATATAGTGGTGTATGCTGGTATTTTCAAATGTCCTGGCTTGTAATCCCCCCTCCAATTAATGTGTGATTTTAATTCTATACTTAAATAAATATTTTTTTAATAACAACATGGTGAACCTTTAAGTAAAGTAAAACTTAAAGTTACATCGGTGCAAACGGCCATTATAGTTCCAAATTATTATGCCTATATGCAACATTTTAGTTATAAAAAATGTAGTCAGTACAATACCCACAGCGCAAGGCTCTTTTGGCTTTTTTAAGTACCTATAGATAACTATTACAAATTCAACTTTATGAGTCGTTTTTGTTCATATCTGTAAGCCATGCAGGCCTATAAATCTGTAAAAACCTGACAAAAACGCGTCTATTTTTGTTGATTAATATAGGCTAAAAGTGGCAGCTTTTGTTGCGATTTTGTACATTATTTACAAATTTACAGATGTGAACAGAAATCGAGTCTTTACATTCAAAATAATACATATTTTTTTGACAAAGCTGTAATAAACAGGTTTAGCCCTCCATGGTTGAGCTGATTTAAATAAAGTGTTTTTTTAACGATTTAAACAAAAATTTATAATTTTTTTTCTGTAAATCGAATCTTACTCTACGTCAATTCAGGATGGCTAACAGTCAGGGAATTATGAAAAAGTAAGGGAATTTAGTAATGCCTGGATAAGTCATAGGATTGCCAGAGAAAAGACTTTGTTGCATGGAGAGTAATTTTTAATATATTTTTTTTACTATAAATTAAAGAATTTAGGTGTATATATTTATCTCGGTATTTTTAAACCATTTTCTATATTTGTAGCTCATGTAACTATCGAACGTATTACATGGGGTATTACTTTTGTAGTTGTGTGCGTTAGTTGACTGGTTATGCTTCTTACCGACGTCAAACTTGAAATTATCTCCAATTTTCAAATAACACAAATACGACCCTCGTGGTGCTCTCTCCACGACAGCTTTAAGAGCCCGTGAGCTGAAGTCTGGCAAACGACGTCGACGGTACAGATATATGGTCATTACAGAAATCTTCGAATAAAAATGTAGATTGAAACACTAACAAATAAGTCGCCATGATATACAGTTTGTTATTGGGTGACACTGAAAAATGGGCCTCTCAACATAACTTTTTTATTTATAATTATTTTAAGAAGTGTACAACGCTTAACCGATGGTAGAACTAACCCCGTATATAGTAAATCTGACAATAATTTTTGTTTTACCTGTCTCCTACAAGAACTAGAGCCCTTTAATACTGATCAATTACGTCAAAGTTCAAAATTTTGTAAAAACGTAAAAATCAATGTGTTGTCTGGAAAAAATGTCACACCTGTCACAATCGGCATATAAGATCATTTCAGACTTTAATAATAATAAAAAAAAAAACTATAGTAGCCGTTTTCCTTCGGGCTGTGATTGTGATTTTGTGAATCATGATTTAAAAATTATATCAAGAAAACAGCTTGAAAAATAAACACCACCTACCGTCAAATGTCATATGCAGACCAATGCAAACTAATTTATTTTATTTTGTAAATAATCTACTGTCAAGTGTTATAGTCAGCACATTGAAAATGGATCATATAGAAGTAAAAAAAAGTTCTTGGTAATATATGAAGAATCTATATTTACTTAAAACAAATCTTTAATGTAACATATTTTCTTTGTTTCAAAAGTATGGTGGATCATTCCTTGCTTTTGTAGGAAAATCATATTTCCTATGATGTAAAAAATTCCACACTGATAAATTTCTACGCTCGAAAACCTATTGTCGTCAGCCATTTTTAAATTTGCTATGAAGTGAATCCGTGTGATCACTCAAAATGGATTGTTCAGAAGGGAAAGGTTGTCAAGTGATCACAAAATAGAAAGTGGGGATAACGAATAGGAAACGAAAAAAACATACTTCTTCTTAATCATGATGATTTAGATTGCGAATCACAGCCCGAAGGAACACGGGTATTGTTGCATGTCCGCAGAACAGAATATAAATTGTTCCCCTATATAAAAAAAAAAAACATTTAATGTCAATTTTGACAATCAACTTTTTTTACTTTTTACAAAATTTTAAACTATGAAGTAATTGATCAGTTTTAAGGGGCTCTAGTTCTTGTAGAAAATATATAAAACAAAAATTATTACCAGATTTACTATCTATGGGAATAGTTTTACCATCGGTTAAGCGTTGTACACTTACTTAAATAACACCCTGTATATGTATTTATCGTTGAAATATATTAATGACTAGAACTCGCATACTCTATCATATTATACGCTGAACTGAAGCCCCATTGAATGACAATTGCTGGCCCTGTTCGTACATATTCGTGTCGAACCGAACATAGCCTAATAGTCATATACACTCTTTCTACTATTCACATTTGAAACTTGCTCCATGGCCACTAAACGGAGCGCATTAGACGAAGTAATATTCACGAATTATCCTGATGTTTGTCGATTCCTCCGACAGCCGGCATTCAATAGGCGTTCACTATCATAGTAGGTATGCGCATTCCAGTCAATAATATATTTCAGTGGTATTTATTTATTTAAAATGTATTTATAGTGCGTTTCAGAAAAGAAAATTAGCATATGGCGCTTGAGAGTCGACCGTTTTTACATGTAATAAATAAATAATTCAAATTCGTTATCTCAACCAACGTTATTTTCTCACTTGAAACGTATTATAGAAACATTTTGTTTTAAACAAATCATAAGAAATTATGTTATAGGAAACATAAATTTTGTCGAGGAAAATGTCATGGAATTTCAAGGCCACATTTGAACTATTACGTGCTACACGTTTTCCGAATAATAAAATAGTTATTATTTTTTTATACCATTATTTTTTAAATCCCGATAATAAATAGTGAAAAGACCATCCATTTCCTTTGACACATATTCAAGTTAAAAATACGCATGATTTTCTTCTTTTCTGAAATCTTAATGTTTGCTGGTCTAAGCCTACTTATCTCAGCTTGGTCGGTTGGAAACCAGTTTCGTAACCAGGCCACTTGTGGGCAGTAATAACAACGAACATCGTACGCTGCCTCTCCAAATCTTCGGTGACGCACCTTTCTTCACCTCACGGCACGACCTGAGCCGATGGCAGATCTTGGATTACGTACAAGGAATTTAAAAATAACCTTGAGATGTATCATAAATTGGGGATTTTTGAATTTTAATTTATTTATCGCAGTGGTTTCCTGGTTGATATGGTTAGGAAATTCAAAAATGCAGGAAATTGTATAAGAAGTGGTTAAATTATTATGGAAAAGTTCATCTGAATCCTTGTACAGATATTTTGTAATTACTAAATAATAATAATAATAATAATAATAATAATATGTTTGTGAACGTGAAGTATGTATTTATTTTGAAGATAATACGATTTTTTCATTATTCTGTCAAAAATATTTTTGCTGTTTTATTGTATTTTTGCAGCACATCGAACCCGAACCTGAACCGAACCAAACCATAACATTTTAGCGAACCCAAACCCAGAACCGAACCTCAAATATATTTTTCAATTGAACCCGCGTCGGAACCGAACCGTGTATTAAAATTTAGGTGCAAGGTTCAACTCCGATTCAGGTTCATTTTCAATTTAAAAAGGGCGCGTAGTCGTAATACAGACAATAATTGATGCATTCGGCGTCTGCTTTGCTGCCTATGTTCATTTTTCGTGAAAATTGTGTTCGTTTATTGTCCTGCGTAAATTCCGGCTCGCATTTTAAATTATTTCTATATAAAGATTGTTATTCAAAAAACACTAATTTAATTTTCATTAGGTCGAGCCGAAGCCAAACTCAATACCTGAACCGGGAACAAAACGCAAATTTTATTAATGTTTGAACCAGAACCGCACCCGAACCCATCTCTCAAAAAACAAATTAATCTAAACCGAACCCAATTTGTAGCGGGTTCGATGTCCTGTATTTTTGTTCTCTTCTTAGTTTGGCACATAGTACCTATATGTGAATTATTTTTCATTTTTCTGGTTGTAGTACATACCTACCTACTTTAAATGCGTAAAGTGAAACTATTTAGAAAACATGTTTTAAATTTTGATAAAAAATAATTCAAATTCTTCCGTCGCATAAATTAATAGAAAAAGAATGTAATGATACATTTAATTATTTATTTACGTTTTTACGTAATGTTCGGAATGAAGTTCTACTTCATTTATACAGATAAAGGTACTATGTACTTGTACGATTTGAAAAACTGCGAATCTTTCATTTATCTAATTTAATTGGTATTTAAAGTTGCTTGTAAATAAAATATTTTTTGTTTGAGTGGTTTGAATTATGATTTAAGGTAGCTGCATAATAACTGGGAATGAAAATAAGATCGGTACCGAAAATTTTGTCACTATGTCAAAAAAATGTTAGGTGATGATACTAGTGAACTGTACAGGAAACCTGTAAAATTAACAGAAAATAATTTAAGTATTTTTACCAAAATATGTCTAAAACATTCATTTTTATATGACTATTTCATTCATAAATTTATAAACCAATCCAATCCAAATTGAGGATTCTACCTAGTTGCCAAGTTGTATTACCGTCAGAAAAAAAATTTCATCTCCTTCGAGCCCATAAGATGCTGGAGTTTTACAAGTGAATTTTGATAAGCGATTTTTTTTTTGTCGTTTTAAGAGTTCCTTGAAACACATTGTTTATATACCTGTCAAAATGCGTATATTTTCAATGTTTTTAGTTTTTATAAAAAATGAGTCGATTCGACAGGAATCCATTTAGAACATTGAAAAAGCAATCTTAAATATAACATCTAAAACACACATCAAAAATTTATAGATTTTTGTCAAAAAACTAAATTATTACCTGATTTTTATTTTGGAAATAGTCAGCCGAATACCACATTGATCAAAAATCACTCGCTTAACAGCTCGTTTTTTTTTTTGTCAATGTCACTCGATAAATTACTAAGCAACCAGCTCTCGTAACAATCTGAAAATTTTTCTGACAAAAAATTACCACATGATATTATATATGAAAATATTTGTTTGGTAGCTAGAAAGTGAGGTTAGAAGTGTTCTCGTTCCTGTTTCTGGTCTATTGTGCAGTATAGTTCCATAACGTAACATTATTTCACTCTTGGGTTCTTGGTACTATAGGTACTTATTATGGATGACTGTATTCAATTTATAAAAAGTAATGATTTTTTTGTTAATATATTTGAGCATTGGTCGTTTCACGTAATCCGGCTTGTGGCACACAAGCGTTTAAAATGAAATTGAAATGTTTCGTGAGTGGTGTTTCCCATATTATTTTAGAAAAAAATACTTCAAATGAAAATTGTGGAACATAATAAAATTCTGCATTTAAATAAGATGGTAAACTAAATTTATGTTATATGTTTTCTAAATGCAGAAATTAGAAATGAAAATTTGTAAAATTACAATTTAATAGTGCTAGCCATGGAATTAAAACAAAAAAGCAAATAAATGCGTGATGTTTTAACCGTCAAATATTGTGATATGGATAATTATTCACATGACGCAAAATGATGTAATCTGTAACTACTGTTGATAAAGTATAAATTTATATCTATTTTATTTAAATTTTCATTGCCATATCTGTATGTATAAAATAATGACTAAATACAAATATTTGTTGGTTTGAAACTATTTCTGTTCTACTTTCCTGTTAATATTTACTCAGCAACAAATATTATTTATGCATTATAGTTAAAATAATTCCATTCAATTGTCATTCGTTATTATTCTACCTTATTATTTTGTTTGTCATTTTTAATCATCTAGTAATGATGGTCGAATTGTATTTATATTTACAATAAGACAATTGAAATTTTATTTGTTTTCAAATAATCGCGGAAATGGAGATTTTGTGTTTCTGTTACTTGGTTCATCCTTTTTTTATGTTGTTCGTTACTTTAATAACGTTTTTAGGTTAAAGCATAATTTTTATAAACCTATTTATATACTTATTTTCTTATTTATTGTTGGCAAATATAAAATTGTTTTAAATTGTGATGTATACAATATAAACATTAAGTTTCCTTGAAGTTCTCTAGGTCTTTAGAAGGAAGTTTTGCAATATTAAATTGCCGTTTTATGCTAATAATAAATCGATCATAGAATGGGTAATTTCTTTTTATTATGATGATGAAATTATAAGTAGTTAATTGCACTATTCAACAGCCATTTTGCTGTTTGTAATATTTTTTCATAAAATATTTGTGTTATTAATGCCATTAACCTCTCCTTAACATCTACGACACGCATCTACTCTTTTCCGAAGTCTTACTACTTTCAAGTCTTTTGCTCAACCTTTTTGAAATTCGGATTCTATTTTCAAGTAAATGAATGCAGAAAATAAAGAAACAACGAAAGTAAATTAAATAATAATACTTGTCTGAATTTATGTTGTACGTTTATATGAAAATGAATGATATGTAATATGTTGAATGACATTACGTAGTTTATTATTATTTTTATTAAATTTCTTATTTCCAATTATTGACTAGGAAAATTATTACAAATTAACGAATAACAATAATTAAGAGTTTCTAGAACTATAGATCGCTTTCAATTTATGAAGTTTCATAAAACAAATATTAAAATTAATGGTGGAGCACCGCATTATTCTTATTTTACCTCTTGCCAAGAGAGGTAGTGGAATCGCATATCCAGATTTTAGTGAATAAGCACGTTCTAAGGTCCCTAGAATCCGATAATAACATTTTTACGACGATGTGTGTGTGTGTGTGTGTGTGTGTGTGTGTGTGTGTGTGTGTTAGGTTGTCGGAGGTACGATTTCTCAAATTCTATAAGACTAAAGACCTGTGTAACTACGGATTCCTCAATCTAACAGTAATGGGAAGAGTTGAATAGATTCTAGTAACAATTGGACAACCGGGAGTAGTAGTATTTTAACAAAAATCTACTAAATATTATTTTTTGAATATTTATGTTATTACAAATAAAAAAAAAATATCTATCCGAACCATTTAAAAAATTTATTATACCTTCTATAGATTTAAAGATATAGATATATAATCTATAAAATAATCTGTTGCAGTGAATCTCATAGCCTGCTCACAGCCCAAACATCTCCATGGGAACTACTTGAGAAATTAAAATGTCTGTAATTGACAGATAAATGTCACTAATGTCAGTGTCAAAAATTCAGAGATGGGAACGATATTTAATATTTCTTATTGTATTATTAATTACATATGTATTTAAAATTACATGTATATTACATGAACCCTCAGAAATAACGCCAATCTCGTTAATGAATTGGAAAACCTCCAACACTTAGAAGAAATGGAGAAAACTTGCTTATAGAATGAATTTAAAATTATAGAAAATACGTAAATATAAAGATTAGGTGTAATTAGATTTTTTTTTGTGTACAAGAAATGTTAAATACAATACTTATATATACCACAATGGAAAAGGCGCGAGAGGTATTGTGATGGCCACAACAGATTTTTTTTTTAAATATATGGCCGGGAACAAATAAGATAGCAAACGTACCATATCCATCTAGTTATCCGAGACTTCCAAGACTATTCTATAGGCTCGCTACTCATAGTAAAAATGGGATGTGGTTGTGATTGAATTTAAATAAAATATTATTTTTATATTATTAAAATTTGAAGACTACAGGGAAATACCCAGATGTTACTTTTTTCAAAATTTTGTTTATTTTATCATTCAATTCTACATTCGGAGACAAATATTTTAAGAAAAAAAATCCGCTTAGTCTCATGTAATCTCTAGTGAAGGTTAGTCTTTTACATTGGTCATTTTTTTCTAGAAATTGAGCTTAAAAAACTTGCATTAGCCTCGTCAATTTTAAGCCATTTATGCTGAAAATAGAACATGTTCTATTTTAACTTCTATTTTTTAATGTTTTTTAGTAATTTTAATAACAAAGCAACATGCCAATTTAATTATATGACTGTTACATGTTAATGACTTCTGATATTTCAATATAAATAAAAGTCAGCTTGTCCAGAAATTGGTCAATTTATTGCTCAATTTTAACCTCAATTTGTAGAAATAGACCAACTTTTTAAAATTGACAAATGTAAAACAGGCATTCAATACAGGGAAGAAAGTATGGATTTTGGTGAAAAACGTTGCCGATTTTGTGAGCCCAAATACCTTTTCATACTGTCGATATGCTAATACTGTAGTAGTCCCCGTTAAGGCAGAAGTCATTAAGTCCAAAACCCAAAACGTTAAGAAAAACGATTTAATAGTTAGGACAGCTGTGTAAAATCCAGTACGCTGTGTATTTCACTTTTGTTCAATCACATTGCTAGATACAGGGGTTAAATGAAAATACACTATAATTTTTTTTTAAAACTTGTGATTTCCAGAATTTTTAAATTTAATGGACTTAGTTATTTTAGTTTGTTAGTAAATATGGACTTAGTTGGATAAGATAATAAAAAATATGCCATTAATATAATTTTTTATTGAAAAACTTGTGAAAACAAAAATGTAACAAAAATCATTAAGTTCAATATCCGCTTTACTTAGTCTATGAAATGAATCACTAAGTCCATATAATGACTTTTGTCTGACAGATAAACCCGCAGAAGTGACATAGTCAATAATACCGTCATCCAAAACTTGTCTTCTATACGATATTGGACTTAGTGTGTTTTTAGGTATGAAGAGAAACAGATTATGGACTTAAATGCGTTAAAAACAAAAAAATGAAAATTTTGGACTTCTGGCTTAACGGTGAAGTAGTATTGTCTTCATGTAAAAATAAACTTTATCATACTTCTTGGTCCCTGGTTTTTCCCTTCTTCGCATAATCTTTTTTGTTATCATAAACAACGAAGATTACGCAAATAATATTTAATAGCAATTTTTATTAAAATATAACCATCGTGAACGTATCACACCACTTGGTCTGGGTTACCAGTAATGCGAGCCATACTAAGCAATGGTTAAAGTTATACGAGTATGCGTATGACTTTATAGGTCTGTTGTTCTGTGTCTTGTGCGAAACGTACTGCGATACGTCATCAGCGTAGTGTAGTAAAAAATAGTACACACTTGTTTTCGATATAAAAAAAAAAAACGAGCACAACTTGTTGGTGCAGATTTTAGGTTAGCAATGTCGTTTGTAATTTATATTTAGAATAGATTATAAATTTAAATTACTTTAACAAATGTTTACATTTAAAAAAATAATTTTATATTGGTTTCGGCGTAACGTGAAGTAGAATTCAAGACCAGTTTAAGTTCGCCCCCAATTTTGTAATTTAAAATGAAGGTTTAAAATTAATAATAAAGAAAATGGCCATTTTTTCAATCACATTATGTAGTATTTGTATTAGCTAAAAGTAAAATTATTAACGGAAACAACGATTCAATTTTATTTAATCTAGTTTTGTTTTCTAAGTGACCGTTTTATTAAAGTTAACAGACTTGTCCTAGAGCTACACAAATATTCTGGTATTCTACTGTTACGTAATAGTTCTTGAAAGTATTAAAGGGATTATCAATGGTCAAGGTTGGTATTCATTGTCTTGTATAATATATAATTATTGTTTTGGTGGCAGTTGTTTATTGCTCGATTAGCATTTGTTTGGAATGGGGAAATAAAGTGTTGCAATACATAAAACGCTTTATACATACGTATGTATGTAATTATTTTAAAGATAATAATGTTGCATATGTATGTACATACGATTATAATACATAGTGCTTTAACTCCGACCGGCAAAAATAGTTTTTTTCGCGATCGTCCAGAAAATCAGCTGTTTCTGATCACTTTTAAACCGGAAAATCCGTCTTTACTGAGCTAGCTCCGAAAAATTTCTATAAGGGATAGGAAAGTAACCTTCCGATCCTTACATGAATGTTTCCATGGCGATCAGTTGTTTATTTATTTCTTATTTTCTCGCAAGAAATAATAAAATAGTCATAGATGCTTGCTCACCCAGTAAATTTAATGTACCCCTTGGCCTCACTGTGACGCCTCACGTACCCCTGTTCATTTGATGATGTGAAACTTTTTTCTTAGTAAAATAAATATCAAGATTCAAGAAAAATATAGGTACAATGTAAGAAAATAATAAGAATAAGAACCATATCTTAAATTAAAAAGAAAAACAATAATGAACTACAAATAATAATATAATTCTTTGTCAACGCAATAATTATTTATTTATTAATTAATAAGATGTTTCGAATCGTATAACTACTATTTGACAATTTATTATAATCATGAAAATAGGAACTAATATCGGTTATAATTTTACTGCGAGCAAAAGACGAATAAACAAAACTGGAAGTGCGAAAATTGAAAGCAAATAAGTAAAACTTTCTAAAAAATAGTATAATTGCACACAGCTTATGAGTTTAGATATTAAAATTTGTTATAATTTGTACTTGTCTAAATTGCACGAATATTATGAAATATAATTTATACATATAGGTTTAGGTACTCACTGTAGAGGATCCACGTACCCCTTGGGAGTACTGGAGCCTAGGTTCATAATCCCTGCAGTAAAGTATCACTTTCAGGTCTTCTTAGGTAAATTACTATTACATTACACTAAATCGTCCACACTTTTTTACAGGCCTCGGCCGGCAAAAAGATAGCGACTTATAGTTACAAGTTGATATTATTCTGGTCAAATGTCAACTTAAGTATTTTCAACACAAGAATTAGCAAAATGTTTACAACTTTTAATACTAAATTTTTACTTGTAAGTAAAATGAACACATTTTAAGCTAAATGTAAATAATTATATTTGAACTTGCATTGCAAAACCGGTAAAAAAACATTTGTTAATTTTCAGCTTATTTATTTATTTATTTATTTGAAATATTTGGGAAGCCAACAGTTGCCCAATTAAAGGCTTCCACTGATTAACAACAATATATTATATAAACAGTATATAGTCACATAATATAATATTAAATAGTAAATAACCTTAAGAAACATTAAGAAGTATGAATCGCTATGAAGTACACTCTTGAAATGAGCTAAAGATAAATATGTTGATACAAATGGTTATAATTTCCCATGACTCTGTTCAAGGGTGAATTCATATAATTATTGGTATTGCATTTGGTACATAAAACAAGGTTCTTTGTTGTTCTATATTTGGACAATAAATCAAATTCATTTAATAAATTGAGTGAGACGTCGGCACAAATAATCTTATGTATCACACATCACACGTCCAGAAACTGTCTTGCGAGTGCTCGTATTTGAAGACTTTGTCTCCGGCTCGGCCTGTCAAAATAAACTCACTCGCAAAAGTGCAATTTTTAGACTAGTGATACAAATAACTATTATAGAATCTCAATTTTGGGCTATAAGTACATACTTTTAAACTAGTGCATTTAGTAAGTATGTAAATATTTCATTTATTAAAAAAAATAAAAATATGTTTCTACTACATTGATCAGTAAGTTATATTTCAAAATGGCGTTAGCAGAAAGCGTGAAAGTAGTAAGAATTTGGAATACTTAGATATTAAAGCAACCGGCACCGGCTACATTTAGTTTTTTTAAGACAAGCGGCACAGAAAAAGAAATATTGATTCAAGTTATTTTAATTAAAAAATAATATTTATATATAGCAGTGGTTCCGTAGTGTCAATTTGAAATTAGGCAAAGCACCGCTCGAGCTTACCTGCTAAAAGCTCCCATCGATCCAGCCGGATGACTCATAACCCGAGCTTGGAAGCTCCGGAGCTTCTGTCTTTGTTTTGTGCAGGAATGTCGAGAGCTTTATGAAGGAAATATCAGTGGGATATGATGATAATACGGATTTAATTAATTTAAAATTTCATTGTGTCTTAAAAATAGATGGATGAATTTTGTAATACAGGCTTCAGCAACTGAATTTAGCGAATTTATTATATGTGTTATGTGTACATATTCAGAAAATTCTACATAATATAAAAAAATCGACGATTTAAACATATAATTCACATTAGTGTTGCGCAAAAACTTTTAAAATTTGACAAAAAAAATTCCCATGGTAAGTAGGTACACGGAAGTTTCAAGCATTTGAAATAAATTTACTCCCACATAATTTTTATTCAAGTACAGTTTAGATTTATCAGCAAAATTTCCAGGTTTCATTTAATTTTTTTGAAAAAAGTACTTACGTTTTAAAATATACATAATTGGATTCATTATAAAATATTTTAATACTTATTTTGTTTAACAAATTGCTAAATTTATTATTCCAAATTAACTGTGATGTTTTTTAAACTTTTTAACTAATTTACATACAAGATATTCCAAGATTAAACAACCAAATTGAAAATTTAGATGAAGGACTTGAAAATAAGTGGACAAGTTCTTATAAGCATATTCTCTCAAATGCTTCGTTTCAGAGATATTTGCTTGAGACGGTAGTAAAGAAAGTAAATGAACATTATAACATTGAAATGTGAATCAATTTTATTATACAAGATTAAATATCACAATAATTTCTTATAAAATTTGCCTAAAAATATTCTGTTTACTCGTATAATAAACAATATTAATACATTTCAAAATACTACCATAGTAGAGTTTGGTTAAATCACTACGCTTCCCAATATTGGATTGGTCGGGTATTGCCAGCACGTTCTCCAGATTTGACACCTCTCGCCATTTTATATACAGGGAGGAATTAAACAAATAGTTTCCGCAGAATTATTGAATAATATTTTAACATTCTCAAAAAAATTC
This sequence comes from Harpalus rufipes, assembly GCA_951394225.1. Classification (NCBI taxonomy): domain Eukaryota; kingdom Metazoa; phylum Arthropoda; class Insecta; order Coleoptera; family Carabidae; genus Harpalus; species Harpalus rufipes. The sequence goes on from OX596289.1 coordinate 16,844,893, forward strand.
AGGAATATTATGCTGCAACTTCTCAGTGCCATGCTTGTCCACATGTTCGAAGACATCATTATGAGCAAATTTCATAAGAAAAAATTGTGATTTTGTACAATAAAATTTATTCTTATTTCATTGTTAGTAACTAAATTGATTGCAGTTACGCCTTCTTTTGCGAATTTCTTGAAACGATGCGTTTGTCAGGTTTTTTTATGTACATGAACATGTCCACTTGTTTTTAGGTCCTTTATTTAAATTTTAAGTTTGGTTATGTAATCTTGGAACATTTCTACATTTTTTGTAATTTCATTTCTCTGAATCATTTTCCCCTACTCATTTGAATTGTGTTGAGATCTAACCGTACCCCCGCAAAAGGTGAATCAGAAAGTTCCGATGAGTAAGATACTTGTTATTTTGCGATATTTACATAAAATTCCTCGTAAAATTCAAATTGAAAATGTAGCATTTCCATGCAATTATTTTCGTATTATAATATTTTTTTACTCAGAAATACGCAACTCATTCATTTCTGATTTCTTGAATAAAATTTACTCATCTGAATTAACTTTGGTGCGGATAGAATACTACTATTTAGATAGGTCTTAACTTTGGTGCGGATAGAATACTACTATTTAGATAGGTCTTAAAATTGGAAATACTGTCATAAAAATATACTTTAATATTATGCAGTTAAAACGTTCTGACTTTTAGTATTTCTGTTATTTGATTCTTATACACATTATATTGTTTTTAATGGCTCTCGATATTACTTAGAAATATTGTACCATTATTATGACTGTAAATTCACAACAGTAATTAAAAGAGCCATCTGGTGTTGAATTTCAAACTAATGACAGGCGTATATTTGATGATTGATATGTGCAATCATTTGTGGTTACTTATTGTGATTTTTCTTGAACATTAAATACGAATCACGTAAGAATTATTGAGAATAAGACACACAGTTTATATTTTTAAAAATAGTATTTTAAATATTTTAAACGTCTTTTCAACATTAATACATTTCACTGTTATTTGTTTCCATTTCTTAAAAGCTCCCAATCTTCTTTTGTTTTGTAATACTTTCAAAATAATCATCAATAGTGTCCTCCACTATTTATTTTTTATATTTTTATATGAAACTTCATCTAAACTGAAAGCGATTTGTAGTTTTAGAAAGTCTTTATTGTTATTCATCAAGCCGTAATATTTTTTTAAATATTCTGTGACGTGGATTTTGTTCTCAAACAGTGGATTTCGCTAATAATTGGAGTCACATAAATTGACCTTTTTCAGCACTTATAAAAATATGTTAAAATAACTCTAGTGGGCCATAATCGAATATATGCGTCGATAATAAGTAATTTTATGAAATAATTAATAAACTATACGTATATTATAGTCTAAGTTTTGATTACCACTGGTAGCCTATGTCATTCAACATATCTTTTACTTTCATACCAACGCATAGTTCAGCGTGGCATCATAAATTTAAATAAGTGTTCTTTGGTTTACTTTTGTTCTTGTTTTACCTTCTGTCACCTTTAGGTAAGGAAGGTATTGTCTTTGGTCAAAAAAATCAGTGGTGAGTTTTTAATGAATAAACACGTTTTAGAGTCCCTAGAATACGATTTTACAATTTTTACGATGTCTGTATGTATGTGTGACGATTTTTTTTGTATCCGATAACTCCAATACTACAATTTAAAATATTACATTTCTTTCTCATTTCTATTCCTTACAGCCATATGCAGACGTGATTAGATTTTGTTTCTAATTGTCAACCGGAAGTAACCTCATTTGAATATTTTAACAGTTTTTCTTGAAAAAACGCTGTTAAATATGATTTTTTCACATTTGATGTTATTCTAAATATTAAAGAATATTTTATTCTCTATATGATTTGATTGCATTTAATTCTTCATATTCAATGGATATAGAGTTAAAAAAATTATAAAGAAATTAAATTTAATAAAGCAACCAGCTATGCTATAACCATGGAAACAGCTACTGTCTACTATATTAAGAAAATTCTGATTGAAAGAGTCAGTGTCAAGTGCAATAGACAGATAAGCCCATATTCCGAGCACACTTTTATAATAAAAAATCTTTTATGGAACACACTCCTCATAAGAATATCATGTAAAACCGCGCTCCATAAAAGCGCTTTTATTATACAGGTAGAACCTTTAACATTAGAATAAACGAACATATAACATGTATAAAATATAATTCTAATAATTCTGCATTTGTCAAACATATAAATATTTCTGGACACAAATTCGACGTTGTTAAAACTGATGTTAAAATATTACACTTAAAAGACAACAGCAGAGCTCTCGATTTGTTGGAAAATTTAGAAATTAAAAAGTCTGTCATTGACAATGAAGCCCTGTGTGTAAATGAGAAAACTAATTTAAATAATAGCGCGAATATAAATATTCAATTAAACCTCGACGCTATCACGTGTTGATTCCTTTATTCTTTCATTACTAATTGTACGTATCTGACGATTTACTTTTTCATATTTTTCCAAAATATGCATTTACCTTTTTGCGCAGTAATTATTCTGTAGTTTGTAATGTGTAAATATTTTTTGTATTAAATTTTGTCATGTGCATTGTACCTTATTTGTATATTTTTGTATTTTGTAGTCTCTACCGGACTTTGAAAATGATGTGAATGATCGAAACTGGTTAGTCGAATTAAAAAAGACCAGTGTAAATAAGACATTTCAAGTTTTTATTTTAAAAACCTTTTATCAAAGTTCTGTGTGGAATTTGTACAAAATATACAGAACTGGCGGAAGGCAATGTGCTGGAAATATAGAATCTTTTGCAAGAAACTTTCTGTATGGCATTTGTACAAAATACGTAGAAATGGCGGAAGGTAATATGCAGGTCACATCAGATTTTTTGTTGTTATTTTCTTCATTTACATACTTAAAAATGGATTCCGTATTTTAAAAAAAGCCATAGCAGAAGGATTGAAAGTAGTGATAATTTGGAATAGAATAAACGTGTGACGTAGATATAGAGATGTGGAAATGGTATCAAAAATTCACTTATTTCAAAAACTAATATTTTTTTTTAAACTTATCAAGACTGATACAGTTTCAATGTCTAGTTTTAATATAAATGACCCATGTTCTAATTTATTACTAGGGTGGAGAAACCTGTTACACTACTGTAGCATCAATCCCTTTTACTCTGTATATTTTCAGAAATTTGCACATTGCCAAATCAAGTGAATATAGCGGGTGTTCTATTATTCTAACAATTTTTTTTCTCACTGAAGTGTTGAAGCTGCTATTAGTGATGCCGCGAGACGAGAAACGGCGAGAAACAGTTCACTCTCGTCTCGTCTCGAAATTTCGAGACGAGATTTGTTTTCGTCTCGTCTCGTCATATTTTTCATCCTCTATTCTCGATCTCGACTCGAGAGTCTCGAATTTCTCGAATTTATAATTAGCTGTATGGGTGTTCCATAAGTTGGCAGGTCAGAGCGTGTTTGTATGGTTGAAGGTAGCAAGCAGTGACGCTGTAATTATCTATTATTTGTATATAAATACATATAAAATAAATTCATAGAATATTACCTTTACATGTTATAAATTTTCTATACTTTCATCTATCAGGAAAATAAATTAGCATCAACTTGGACGTAATAAAGGAGTAAGTAGATACTACTGATTAAAACTTTATTTTTACTAAGTCTGGCATTTAACAGGTAAGTAAAAAAATACTGAACAAATATTACTCGCAGCAAGGGCATTTAATACTAGCGTGGAGAGTACACCACAGGGAACACTTTTGTTCCTATTCTTTGTACTAAAACCCTATAAATTTAAAATGAATAAATAAATAATAAACAGGCAATGAAAATATTTGTACTGATAATTATTTTTCTTATTGTATATCTTTAATTATATACATATTTAAAAAAATCGTGCAATCGAGATCTCGAATACCTACTCTCGTCTCGAGCAAATCTCGAGGGCATTACTCTCGTCTCGTCTCGATTTTTCGAGACGAGACTTATGATAGTCTCGTCTCGAAATTTCTCGATTTTCGAGACGAGATCTCGAAAACGCGAGATCCCACGGCATCACTAGCTGCTATGGGAAAACATTATTATGATGTAACTAATTCCTGTCTTTGGAACTATACTGAGCACTTCAAGCAAACATTTTTCATTGTACCATTTAGCTGTAACTGTTTATTGTCCTTCCAACTTAATTACATTTAGCAGTCCCGTACTTCTAAAGAATAATATGTACATACATACACTACTTTTTCCACGGCTCGCTGCTTCATGGTTATTGTTGGTGTTTCTCCATTTTTATGAATTCATACGCGACTCTCTTGACGTGTAAGTACGTCGAATAAAGGAATATAAGTTTTCTCACCTGTCATATTTTTTATGTTGCCCGCCACTATTTAATAGTGTTTAAGTTTCTTGGCAAATTCTTTCATATTCCTCTTTTTTGGAAATCAAACAGCTGATGTGGCACAACTTTTTTAATTGCATGTGATCGCGTATGATTCTATTAATAGCTGAAGATCTAACCTTCAGTTTTTACTATATTACCGCATAGGTGGCTCTATTATTTTCTTCGATTATTTTCGTAACATCAGCAATATTCTTTCGGCAGCAGTTGTAAGAGGATACCCTGCTCCTTGAGAATTGACATAGGTAATAAATCATGATTCCAAAAAGCTCATAAGATAATTTAAAAAAAGTGTTATGTGGCCAACACTATACCTCCCGCCATTTAATTTTTATTCATTTAAATACATACCTACCCTGTGTACCGCGGGAAAAAGGCTATGAAAAAGAAGAAGAATTTAAATACATACTTATATATTTACTAATGTTGAAAACTATATTAAGTTTCTTTCCATATAACTATTATTCGATTTACTATTTTCTTTTTAAATCGTTACTATTATAATTTGAAACGATTAGTTTTTTGATAGTAATTAAGCAGTTGTGTTTATCTTTAAAGCATATGCTCCGGGATTTAAATTATGGAGAGTTTTATAAATTTATCCATAAAATATATAGAAAAATTATAAATGCAAACATGGAAAAAAATTAATTATCTTTTATAATAACAAATAGCGAAAAAAATATAACTAGCTATTGCTAGTGGGTATCAACTAATAAAATAAATGCCAAAAATGTGTATCTGTATTTAACACCTCATATAAGGCTGCATCATGATCTAAAATCACTAATATTTTATATAATTTTATAAGGTTATTTACTATTAAACCCATTATAAACAGTAAAATTTGAAAAAGTACTATTCGTGATTTATTACAACATTTATATATTCATCTTCTTTAAGATTTACACAACAATTCAGCAAGTTGGATACAAAACATACTCTACTTTTGTACAATGTGATGGTTTTGGCTTTAACCAATGTTACACAATTTCAACATAGATGGTTATACGAGTATATTAACAGCAAAATCAATGTTAAAAACAGTCAAATTTATTTATTTTATTGTAATTTAAGAAAAAAGTACGTACGAAATATGTTTTTAAATTACGCCTGGTTGCAATTGTTGTGTCGGATTGTGATTTGAAGGAATATCTTTTCCTTTTTTCACAAATATACCAGCAGAGGCGCTATAATACTAACGTATTCGTATTAAACTAACACTGCGTGGTGTTTATATTTCTATTTAATTCATACAATGTATGAAATGGATTATATGGAATCTTCTTATGAAAATTCAGTTATATGCAAATTAATAGCAATAGAAAGTAAATATACAACGTAGAGTGACTTCCAGTAAAAGTCCACTATTTTCTGGAATATTCCAATGGTTTATTTATAAAATATATTTAATGTGAATAATTTTAAATAAGGTGATATAAAATATTACTACACGTTACAATAGAAATAGGTATCTAATTATGTATTCTCTTTCTTGTGTGTAGAATGGGGAAGGAATTCCACCTGTTTCTCTACATTTTTTACTTGTAATGCTGCAGGTGTTAGCCTTCAGTCTTCACAAGGGACCTACAGCTTATAACGGTTTGCAGACAGACTTATGAAAAGGGAATTGTGCAGTTCGGAGTTTAAAATGTAATAATCGTTAAAAAAGTTTTATAACGTTTAATGGAATTTAACATTATCTATTCTAATTGAACTTAAGCATATTAATGTTGTTGCTCGTTTTGTTGGTTATACTGCAAAATAACCGGATTATAAAAAAATCCTCAATATTTTTTTTTATTTACTATGTTTTTTCCAGTTTAGCATTTAAAATGAGTGACTAACATCAAAAAAAAAGTATGTCTTATTTTCCTAAAATGGTGGATAAACTGTTTTTATTATTCGTTACCAGCTGTTCCTATCATTACAGTCTGACATTACAAGAATCTTTCTAGACTTCTATATAACCGACAAGATTATTAAAAAATATTTTGTTATTAAATATAAAAATAATCTATTATTTTGTAACGCTATAGACATCCATCCGGTGACGAGTAATAATGATAATAAGACAATTTTAATATTTGTAACAATAAAAAGTAGAATTTGATGACTTTGACTGGTAGTATTTACTTAAAATTTTAGTCAACCTAACTAACTAATTATCTCCGTAATTCCCCTTTAAAAATACGTTGGTATGATTAGAAAGAACTGAATTTGTTATTTGAATCATAGCTTAATCAACTCTGACTAAAAGCAAATACTACTAGTCATTGCTTTTAACATTTTTTTATTCTCCGTATTTAACGTATAGGGGACCGTTTTATGCATTAGGCGTATTAGGCACAGTGCCTATAGGCGGCTAAAGCCTACTTAGGTCATGGGTCTACGAAAAATTGTAATTTATTATTTTAATACAGTAATACATATTTCGACGACTTACTTCATTTTCTACTTTACGTTGGTTTGTTAGGAAACAAAACATACAAAAAAATGAAAGAAAGAAAAAAACAGAAACGATATTTTTTTTTGTTTTGCTAATAATTTACAAATATGAAATTATTTCATATTTGTAAATTTTGATTTACAGTTCTAGCCACAATTTTTTTTATGGTTGTGCTAAAATTGTAACCATTAGACACAGAATAATGTAATGGATATTGATATTGATTTATTTGAACTTTTGAACTAAATTACATTTTCACGCTTAAAATTCAAAAATATGACAAATCAATTCGTCACCTGTCATATGTTGAATGTGAACATGTGCCAAATGTGACACTTATTTGCCTTGCTGTTGTAGTTCACGTAAAGTATGGCGCTGCTAATTTTAATTGCGAATAATTTTTAGCTAAAATAATAATAATTTTCTTAAATTTAGTATTAAAATAAATGATAATAAATGTAAAAGTTAAATGTTTTATATTACAAGTTATACCGAAATATTATACAATATTTTGGTTTAGTCCACCAATCAGAAGAGATCGTATCTGTGTAGCAGTTAAAATAAAAATATCAACATCTTGAAAGAAGGTGTTATAGTGATACATCGCTCTATTGATTGGTGAGTTTTTGTAACAATTTGTATTATAACGTGGTAAAATAAACAGTTGTTGAGGCCTTGTGACTTTTGCAGGAGTGTATAAATTGATGTAATGTAAAAATTGTTGACTATCAATAGTGTTATGCAAAGTTTTGTACAACATTATTATATCATTAGCTATTATACGTTTTTCTAAAGTGATCATATTTAGCTTTACAAGAGTAGAACTGTGACTTTCATATTATTTTCCAAATTTTTACATAATATAAAAACAATTTTTTTTTGTATTGATTCTATTTGTTTAACATTTTGGTTATAATACGGATTCCAAATAAAAGGTAAATATTCTAGTTGTGATCGTACAATATATGTGATGTACAATTAGTAAATTGTGAAGCTGTTCTTAAAATAAAACCAAGCAACTTGTACGCTTGTATTAGGTATTTGGATCGTATGGGGTCAAAAATAGGACATTTAAAGAGGAAGTGGTTTAGACTATCTTCTTCGTGGAGGTTGCAAATACTGCATGTCTCATCATCAAAGTTAAGGTTAAATTAAGGTAAAATAAATAAATAATGGAACAAAGAATACCAACACATGTATTATAGTCATAGATAACTATTTCTGAGAATATGTTTAATGGCAATTTAATAGAAATAATTCATATTTTTTTGTCTTAAATAAAATATTACAAATAAATACATATAAAATTTGGAGTAGGCTTCTTTTAATCTGTATGTTCTATTTTTTTATGGATATTATTTATTTTTTTAAAACTTAATTTTAGGAGCATTGTAATGTAGACACGCATCTTTACGCGTTTGTAGACGATAATATTATTTTCTATACTTTTAGAGGAAGTTGTCATATTAATATTGCAAGGTCATTGGCTATATTTTTATTATTTTATAGCATGTGTACCTGCACACATAATGATGAATTATGAAAATTATTATAGAGTGTAGGTCTACGTCTACGTAATCCTATAAATATTACATATTTTCATTGAAAATTACATTTTGTACGTCCTTGTATTATAAACATATGTACATACATAGGCCGACAGCCGAAGCACAATACAAAATATTGAATTTAAATTCTATTCATAATGCTAATCAAGAAAACGGTCTACATAATAGATGATAAATGTATTTATAGAATATTATTTATTGTTTATTTACATTTATTTAATTATAAAAGTAGTGTGGGGTACGTGGTTGAGTACACTATTAATAAGTAAACGATTATAGTGCAAATAAAACTAGTGTTTAGCATAAAAATGACAATTGCATTATGATTTTGGTTTTTGTGTAATGTAATCTACAATATTGTTTTTTTTTCTCTCTTTCACGACAGAATACCACATTAGTCATAGGTAATTTATTGTGTTAAATATTATTCATATTATGTCAAAATAAACAATGATATATTACTAGCCGAGGTGGAAAGTGTATCATTACTATCGAGGGCGAAGATAACTAACCAAGGCGCGAATATCCGAGGTTAGGCTATAGCCCGAGACATAATAAAACTTTTCATCGTAGTTTGTATTATATTATTCACAATCGGAATTAATAACGAGTAATAATATATAAATAAATAAATAAATATTTCATCACGGCATATTACCCATTGCTGCGTGTGCCAATCTGCTTCATACACAGATGTCGGTAATGATCGAATATTTGTACCGTGCGGGCGCTTACCAGGCGTCACCTCACGGGCACTCATTGCTGGCGAGGAGAGTGCGCCACAGGGGTCAATTTTGTGCCATTAAAATGCGATGTAATTTTTGGCGTCGGTCGGGATCGAACCCGGTTCCCTAGATTCGCGACCAGACACTCAGGCACACGGCCACGAACCCCCATAATATATAATAATAATAACATATCATAAATAAACGAATGGCGTGAGCTTGTTCATTTGTCATATGACATGAACTGTCAGTATAATTTCTAACCTTAAATTTTGATTCCACATTTATCTACACATTATATTATTTACAATTTCATTCGCTTCTTTACATATAAAATGTAAAGAAATTTTATTACTGATCTCTCAGGGTGGGAATGGGAAATAGCCCCTGAATTTGAGATGACATTTTCCCGCCTTGGAAATTTTTGTGTGAGTACAGCAATGGACTACTTGCATACAAGAGGATTTTGAAAACTATTATATTTTTCAAGTTTAGTTTACTACATTATTTACATTATAAATTTTTCAAATACATTGTGTTATTATTTAATAAATTTAACATAAATGTATCCCTCCTATCTTGATGACGACACAATCACTAGCATTTGATTCGTTAATGTGAGTGGGAGAGGTGAAGGGAAGATCGAGGATCAGATAACGTTCCACTATCTCCGTCTCTGTCTTCCCAAACTACAGAACTAGGACGTATGTCATCCATGATTGTGACGTCATAAAAAGAAAATATTTATTTTTAGCCGTAAGTGACAAAATTTTGAAAAAAGAAAAAATAGGGGGTCTTTTATTTATATATATATATATTCCAAAAAAAATTTTTCTTAATATCATGCAAGTAGCCCATTGACACTTTCCAACTTCTGCTATACTCACGCTGTACTTTCCAAATTGGAAATTGAGGTTAACAATAATTTTAAAAGTCAGAAATCATATTACTAACCGATTGTGAGTAAATTAATATACCTAATTGTGTTGTAATATTGGTAAAATAAAATTCTTAAGTATTTCAAAAAGATAATGGTAGCAATTTATAATGAAAATGGTATTTTAAATACATGTATAAAATATTTTATTCAGACATTCAAAATTATTATTTAATATGGGTACAATTTTTTATTTTAAATACATACGGGTGATTGATTTCAGACCCATAATTACAAATTACAAAGCTGTGAGTGAACTTAAACACTAGTTTTTGGTATGAATAGATTTTGAAATCAACTTCCGGTTTCACAGGAAGAGATATTATCGATGAATTTTTAAATGGAATGATATAAATTTTCATATTTTCTGAAAGCAATATTAATTAGATTTCTTTATAGTGATGCCATACATGTATTTTCAAAATTATATAACTTATAGTTAGTAATTTTTGAAAATTATGAAACTTTAATGTATTATTAGTTTTCCATGATATTTGTACCTTCTTCGTTTAAAGAAATATTTTTACGTTTACCTGAAGAATAATTTGTTTCTGATTATTTTGAACGGGTCAAAGAAAAGAAAAATATGTTTGTATTATTATTTTTAATAATAGTTAATAATAATGGATAGACATTACGCATTATTTTAAAGAGTTTTAAACTAAATTTGTCATCATTTAAAAGATTTCCTTGTAAATATGTGTCTCTGTGACGTTTGCAAATGTTGAATATTGTAAATAACAAAAATTAATTATATTTCATGTTCAATTTTTTTGCAACTAAAAACTGATTCAAAAGTTTGTGTAATATGAAGCACGAGGCAGCAACCATTTCGGGCAAACAAGTACGTTTAGCCTGTGCAGGCAAGTCAGACTACGGGGATTTAGAAAATTCGAATTGTTCGTAATAAATAAAAGCCGTCTTCCTGCGATCGATGATTGTGATTTTGTGAATCCTAATTGGTTTAATCTTGATCCTTAGGAAGCATGATTTAAAAATTGTATCAAGAAAGCAACTTGAATAATATAAACACTACCTAGCGTCAATTGTCATACGTAGACCAATGCAAACTAACTTATTTTATTTTATAAATAATCTACTGTCAAAAGTTATAGACAGCATTAAAAATGGATCATATAGTAAAAAAAAGTTCTTGGTAAGGAATATGAAGTATGTTTACTTAAAACAAATCTTTTATGTAACATATTTTCTTTGTTTACAAAAGTATGGTGGGTCATTACAATATACCTATTGAACAATATACCGCTGAACCCCTATCTCTCGTATAAGGAGAAAGTGTTCGCAAGATCTTTGATTTTGTCTTGCAGTCGGACACATGTCTACAAGCGCAGGCGCGTATAGTCGGTCGGCGAATAACGAATCCAGTGCATTTGACGCATGCGTATAAGGCGCCGTGTCCATGTTTGAAAAGTTGCGGGCATTTTTTGTGTGCCTTTTAGCGGAATATAGTTTAATAGGTATATTTTCATTACATGCTTTTGTAGGAAAATCTTATTTCCTTTGATGCAACAAGCCCTTTCGATATATTTCTACGCTCGAAATCCTACAGTCGTCAGCCATTTTTAAATTTGCTCTGAAATGAGTCCATGTAATCACTCAAAAAGGATGATTCAGAAGGGAAAGGGGAAGGTTGTCTAGTGATTACAAAATGAGAAAGTGGGGATAACGAATAGGAAATGAAAAACATACTTTTTCTTAATCATGATCACAATGATCATATAGATTGCGAATCACAGTCCGAAGGAACACGTCTAAAAAAAGTCCCATTGAATACTTATCTGACAGCACGACACATTTATTAAGTTTACATGCAGTTTTTAGAGGTCTCGTGGCCGTGTGCCTGAGTGCCTGGTCGCGAATCTGGGGACCTGGTTTCGATCCCGACCGACGCCAAAAATTACATCGAATTTTAATGGCACAAAATTGACCCCTACGGCGTACTCTCCACGCCAGCTATGAGTGTCCGTGAGGTGACTCCTGGTAAGAGCACACACGGTACAAATATTCCATCATTACCGATATCTGTGTACGAAGCAGATTGGCACACCCAGCAATGGGTAATATGCCTTGATGAATTATTTTTTTTACATGCAGTTTTGAAACCATTTGCAAAACGGTTTTAGTTTTGAAAACGCCATGTATACAGTGTCAAATCTACTCGTGTAGTGCGCATGCGGGCTAGGTATGAAGCGTCAATGTTTATACATCGCTGTGTTCATTTCTTCTTTCGTTCTGTTTCATAATGTTCAAATCTTGGCCATGAAGGTAGCGCAGATGAATTTCGCGCATTCACAATTTAAAAAGTACACTCCGCAGTACAAATTAAAAAAATACTAACAACTTTACCTACTCCAATTCAATATATAATAATTTTCATGTACATTTTGTATCCCGGAGTGTACTTTTTAAATTGTGAACGCGCCAAGTTCATCTGCGCCAACTTCATGGTCAAGATTTGAACGTTATGAAACTGAACGGAACAAGAAATGAACAGGGCGATGTATGAACATTAGGACGATGTGTGTGTTCCCCGCATGCGTACATAGTACATAGCCTAAAGTTTCTGTCGTTCTTTTGTGAGTATTACTAATCTACAAATAAACTGACAGTTGTATAGTTTTTGGGCATATTGGTACGAAGTAAAAAAATCTGATGTGGCCAGCACATAACCTCTCGCCGTATATTTTACCTGGCTGTATGCATAAAGCAAAGATTATTTTTATAAATACAAATAATATATTCATATAAATCTATGACGTATAAACTTCTTTATTATTCAATAATAGCATGTCTCAACATGAAGATATTTTACCATAAATTATGTTACAATAAATTACAAAGTAGAGTTTACCATATATAAACAACTTTGTTTACTTTCTCTTCATATTCTTCTAGTAAAAACATTAATTTTGGGCGGTCTAAAATGTATATATCTGGATTGTGCATCTATTCTTATATATCTTCTTTTACATTTTATTTTTTCATACTTGTTATATCTAAATAACCTTAATTCCCTTTAATAAAGTGACGGATAGATTGCACTCCGATTTTGTCAATATTTACAACTTACTTGAGAAGAATTTGATAGCTTTTTCGCAATTCAAAGTTACTCTAGTCTACAGTACTGGTGTACATTGTCCCATAATGTTTGAAACAAATTTAAGTCCTTCAACCTAGACTTGTCATCTCCATAATAGTCACAGATCAAGAACTAAGGGATTCTCCAAGTACATTTTTAATTCATTACTCATTATTTCTGACACTGACATTTATCTGTCAGTTACAAATAATTTAAATTATCAACTATTTTTCATGGCATTCTTTCGGCTGTCAAATTTATTACAACAGATTATTTTGATTCTCCAAGTACATTTTTAATTCATTACTCATTATTTCTGACACTGACATTTATCTGTCAGTTACAAATAATTTAAATTATCAACTATTTTTCATGGCATTCTTTCGGCTGTCAAATTTATTACAACAGATTATTTTATATATTATACTTCTTTTATCTCTAAATCTATGGAATATATAATAAAATATTTAAATGTATCAGATAGAGAATTTAATTTTCTTTAATATTACCACGAAAAATTTTCAAAAAATAATATTTAGAAGATTTTTTTTCAAGAATCTTCTACTTCCGGTTGTCCAATTATTACCAAAACCTTTTCAGATCTTCCCATGAATGTCCGATTGGGAAATACGTTGTTAAACAAATTTTAAGTCTTATAGTTTTTGAGTAACCGTCCTTCCAACATCCCACACACACACATACACACACACACACACACACACACACATCCACACACACACACACACACAGACATCATCGTAAAAATGTTAAAATCAGATTGTAGGGACCTTAAAACGTGCTTATTCAATAAAATCTGGATATGCGATTTTTAGCATGAATGCAATACCTCTCTTAGCGAGAGGTAAAAAAGGAATAATGGCAATATTTGGGATAAAGACAATATGTCACTTACATCAGCCAAATGCGCCTGTGTCGAAACTGTTTTCAAACCAATCTGAAGATTGTTTTGAAAATTGCATGTAAACACTTTCACGTAATGTTGACTGAAAACTGAAACCGTTTCCAAAAGGGAATGGAAACTTAGTAATTGGAGGTTTAAGGAACAAATCGTTAGTAATCCTTCTTTAGTATTCATTTCTTGAATGGACGGGGATCAAATCTCGATGAAACGTGGTTTAATACTAGAAACCGAGCTAGAAACGTTTGGGACTTGTTCAAAATAATAGAAAACACAAACGCGGGACCATTGATAAACAGCTTACTTAGCTTCTATATTTCTCTAAATATAACAATAACTTAATGACCTAACCTAACTCAAAAACTCAGCCAGAGTTTTCCAAGCGTGAATTTTGTATGTTAGGTTAGGTAATGTTATATTTAGAGAAATTGTGTAACCATGCCTCATCGAGATTTAATTTTTTTTCTAAACGATCCCACGTTCGGGACTGTAGACAATTTTTTTTGTATCGTTCACGGTTCTGATTCAGAACTTCTGAATTTTATAAAAATAACTCAGTAAAAAAAGTTTGTAATACTTATAATGGAATCTATTGTTATTTGAAATTTCAAAGGAAATACAGGTAAACAGTGGCAAAAATAAGATGATATATTCAGTTTATTATTACAAGAGGGAAACATTTTGATTTTTACAAATCAGCCGGTGTATCCATACTTGGACATTGTGCTAAATTTTGTTCAACATATTGTGTAGCGTAAAACATACTTTAAGCGTATGAAATACAAAATATTGAATTTATATTTTACTCATAATCTAGTATACACAATGGAGGATATTGTATTTTGAGAGTATTGTTTATATTTACGTAGTTACGAGGATATTACATAAATAAATATCTCTGTTTACGTATGAATATTAAATTTCACATGTTTGAAAGTACCTACATAACATACGTATCTCCCTTTAGAACAAAACAAAGTCGAGATACCCTGCAAAATCTCCGCAGGAGCTTATCTGGCAAATAAAAAAAAGCATAAAATAAAAGGCCGAGCTACACAGTACAAAAGAATTTTAATATGCGTAGGCTCAATTTGCATACGTGAATATATTATGTAAAATGTTAATTATAAAAATTATTATCCAGGAAATATGAGCAAACGTCAACAGAGATTTACTTCGTGCTTTGAAGAAAACTTTTAAGGAAACTATTCTTCAACTTCTTTATTAAAATAAAGTTTATTCACTTTTCTTTATTTAACCTTTTAATGAAATTTTTCACTCTAAAAGATATGAAATGCTTTTATCATAATGTAATAGAAATGGGAAAGCGTGATTTTGTATTATTACGCAAATAATAATCATTGATTGAATTTATCTTTGATAACAGTACACGGGTTCAAATCTAGCCTCATAACTATTAATCTATCTAAAAATGTAGATAATGTGAATTACATATGGATTAATATTTTTTTGTTCTTTTAACTTCTAAAATAATTACAAAACCTTGCAATTTTAATTAATAAAAGTATATTGAGCATAATTAATTTGTATTTAATAAAAAAAAATACTGAAATGACTTCAGTATTTTGAACATATGTCGTCGAAAAAAGTTATATATAATTATTATATTAAATTTATCTACCAATTTCAGTAATCAAAAATTCTAAAAAGCACAAAAATAATTAGTTTTATTACATTCGAAAAAAAGTTATCTATAAAATAGTTACGAGTTATATTCCAATATTTTTTCTTTATATCAGCTGTCGTACAACGTTGCCAAGTCCTTCTTCATCTGTTCTGCTACTATCCAATGAAATTGCAAAAGAAATGTTTAACATTAATTTTCATGTTAATTTGAATGGTAAGAAGACATTATAAACCTCTTATGATGTACTACGCGTCATCAGTTTTATTATATTTGTTTTTTGTTCATCAAAGTTGGAAAGATTAATGTAAAATAAACAAAGAACTTATTTATTCACAATATGTAGTAATATGACGATTTCTAACTAAAAATTAGGAAGTTATTGTTAACTTCATTTTCTAAGAGGATGGAAAGTTGATATTATCCAATCTCTGCTATACTCACGCTATACTTGCCTAGGCGGAAAGAACGGGAAGTTACCACATTCCAATTTTAGGGCTATTTCCCATTCCTACCCTGAGAGGTTAGTGATAGGTATTTACTTGTAAACAAAGCTTCTTTACATTTTATATATAAAGAAACGAATGAAATTGTAAATAATATAAATAAAGGTAGATTAATGTGACATCAAAATTTAAGGTTATAA
The DNA here is from genome assembly GCA_951394225.1 of Harpalus rufipes. Taxonomy (NCBI): domain Eukaryota; kingdom Metazoa; phylum Arthropoda; class Insecta; order Coleoptera; family Carabidae; genus Harpalus; species Harpalus rufipes. Next base: position 16,861,317 of record OX596289.1, read on the forward strand.
ATCAAACTGACGGTTCATGTGATAAATGAACAAAGTCAGACCATTCGTTTATTTATGTTAGGTTATTATTATTATTATTATTTAAATATCAATTACTCATTATTAATGTACGATTGTGAATAAAATAGTATACAAACCTTGGTGAAAAGTTTCATTATGTGTCGGGCTATACGTAGCTTATCTTCGGCACCTTGCGCCGCGGTTATCTTTCTATGCGCCCTCGTTAGTAATGAAACACTTTCCACCTTGGTTAGTAATATACTATTACGGAAATGCTTCTACCATATGAGCTTATGTATTAGAAAGTTGAAAACGTCAACTTTATAAACGTTTTTTCTAAGAAACTAGATGGGGTGGATTTAGAATAGTTGGATAAGACATAACTTCGTGATAATGAGGTCATGCAAAAAAGTTCTTTTTTTAGTTTAAATCGAACAAGTATAGTTTAATTTATCGTACTGTGTGATTAAATTATTTTTCATTTACATTTTTTGTTGCAGAACATTGTTTTAAAATATATTTTTAAAAAGTTGTAAAAATCAGCCATGTTGTGACGTCACGTTTCAGAAATGCAAGTTGAGACATTTCATGGAGACTTATATGAATACAGAATTCCTAAAAGAAAAAAATATATATAGTCTATATAAACTGAAAATTACATATCTAAATATGAAATAATATATTAATATAACCACATTCTTTTCATTTTTATAAATTTTCATTTGGCCTAAAGTTGTCCACGCATCACATCAGCTATGCTTCTTTGTAAAGATTTGAGATTAGACGCTATAAGTTTGTTTAGCTGTAGAAACGCACGTGAGGCATTGATTTGAATATATTTTCGCTAGTATTTTGGCACATGGCACAAAACTACGTTTCACAGACATGTTTACTTTCGTAAATTTCAGGTTATCTTGAAATGTCACTTTGACGTTTAGAATCTACTGTGAAAATCAAATTGGCCGTTGATAATGAAATGTTACGACACTGGGCGAGGGACGAGGTGGGGAAAAGCAGCCGCTTTTTGAACAATGTCATTTTTAATTGCATTTCTCATTATTAAAATGAAAAATCGTGCATGACCTCTTTACAAAATTTGAAACCATAAAGTTGGAAATTAATTTTTACACTAGATTCGCTCCAATCTCCAGTGTCGTTAAACCAATTCAGTAGGTATATGTACATATTTTTAATTTTACAATTAAAATTTGATATCCGTATAATATTTACATTTTTGTGAAAATATTACGAAATTTTGAAAATAAAATCAGGTAAACATGGGGAAATTAACAAATATATCTACTAGTAAATGCTGAAAATATATTTTAAAAAAATCTGATGTGGCCAGCACAATACCTTCCGTCAATCCTGTGTATTATGTACAAATTCCATACATAAATTTTATTGCAAAAGGTTCTAAATTTTTGGTATTATGTGATTCCCTTTCTCGGCAACTGAATTCCATACTCCTGATAACTAACAAACCACATGAAATAAGAAAATTATGAAATTTTGAATGAAAAATTATAACACTTGTCAGTTATGGACATAATTAATTGCTGTCATTTTGACACGGGTTCCCATATCTGCTTGTCATGTCACTGCACGCGCCCTATACATAAATTTTCTTGCAAAAGATCCTATATTTCCAGTAAAGTTATTTCATAAACAAAGTATGCAAATTGCACTTGACACTGACATCTTCTTCTTCTTTAGTTTTTCCCATTCGTTAGGGGGTCGCTATTTTTATTTTCTTCTTCCACTCATTTTTGTTTTGCGTGTCATCCTCATTCAGGTCCTTTTCTCTCAAGTCTTCTGCAATACAGTCTTTTCATCTTATATTTGGTCTTCTTATGTTTCTTCCACCTTCTATTAATATATTCATCTCTCCATGACATGTTCAAACCAATGTAATCGTCTCTCTTATATCTAGAAACTTCTAACACTAGAGTTACTTCCCTTATTCTTTCATTGATTTACATTTTATTGATACTGACATCTGTCAATTTAAATTACCTGAATATATTAGCAGTTTCCATGGTTAAGTTAGCATAGCCGGCTGAATTATGAAATTTATTATCTTTATTCTTCTTTAACTCTATATCTGTTGAATATCAAAAATAAAATGCAATCAAATCGTATAGACAATAATATATTCTTTAAGTTATAATAACATTTAACTGAGTTTTTCAAGAAAAACTGTTAAAATCTTCAAATGAGGATACTTCCGGTTGACCAATTATAACCAAAATCTAATCAAGTCTGCATATGGTTGTAAGGAAGAGGTATACGCAAGAATTGTAATTTTTGGAATTCTAGTATTGGAGATATCGTTGACGAAGCCGCGGTTACATACACACACATACACACACACACACACACACACACACACACACACACACACACACACACACACACACACACACACACACACACACACACACACACACATACAGACATCATCGTAAAATAATAAAAAATAGTGAAATCGTATTTTAATATTGTAAAGACCCTAAAACGTGCTTATTCAATGAAAACTCACCACCGAATTTTTTGACCAAAGACATACCTTCCTTACCTGTAGGTGACGGAAGGTAAAAATAACACATCCTATAATTTTACTTAATATTTCTAAACAATAAAATAAATCATCAATGTATGTATAGTTGAAATAACTTACGATTCCAGTGTAATGACGTCACTTCCGTTTACACTACTTGTCTAGTATTACAAACAAAAACGTCTGCTTTTTTTTCCATAAAAACTACAATTATGGTTTAAATGGGTCAAATATGGAACGTACTTATATAAAAGTTGTAAAAAGCAAATATGTACCATCCAGATGAAGAATGAACATAATGTGAATAACATATTTATTGTACAAGACTAGTGAGATTACGTAGAATATTTCATTTCACTTATGTCTGCGTGCAATTGATGGATGTTTTACTTATCATAAGGTATTGTTATAATGAAAATAGTACTAAATAAAATAAAATAAATATTTTCGTATATATTTGTAATTATTCAATGATTTTATTAGTTTTGAAATTTTATTACAATCGTATTAATTATTAAAATGTGGTTTTTTACATCTGATTTTACGGTAAAATATAATTTATTTTATAAAATAATCTACGTTTTTATTTACTGTTTTATTTAGCTAGTTCATAAATAAATTTGGTATTGATATTTGAAATAATTTTAAATAACAATTCTGTAGGAACATCAAGGTGACAAATGACGATTTTGACATTTTATTAAACTTTGCAATGTTTGTGAATATTCTCAAGCAATAGTAGGTAAGTTGTTTAAAGTTTTATTAAAATCTAAATGAGCAGTTGTTATAAGTGATGACAAGAGTTATGGTATATTAAAAATTGTAATGTAATAATAAAATAAAAGTATTTAATATTTGAAATTGAATATACAGTAGATAATAATATGCTTCAAAAAACTATCGCCAAACCCTAAATTCCTAAAATATAAAGTTGTATTGTGTACGCCTGACAATCAGAAATAAATTACTTTATCTTATTTTCAATGATAGTAATGTATCCTATTACTCATGCGGAAGTAATAGACGTTACATGCGCATAGAATACTATATTTGATCCTCTACTGTCAAATAATAATATATACTATTATAAAATCAGAATTAACCTAACAAATTTTAAAAAATTGTTTGTTTACAAACATAAACATAGTTTGCGTTGGTCGCTGGTATTTGTTGTAACAAATTTATGAAGTGATTTGACATTTAGCAGAAAATTTTAAGCTTAAGAAAAAAACTATAAAAAATGAGAACTGCTAAAATTTTGGCTTTTTATGGAAAAAAATACTACTTATTAAAAGTAATTTGTTTGTACTGTTTGAAAGATAAGATTTGAATTTGACATAACGATTGAATATTTATTATTTCATCGAACTGTCATTATAATTCAATTAGCAACAGTAACGAAGGTCACTAATTGATAAAAAACTGTTGAATTATGGGTCGTGGATAAAATATATTTATATACAACCGATATATAATGTTAACTTTATTCTTATCAAAATCATTGCTTAATGTGCTTTATTATTTATTGTTTACCCGGGGAAATAAAAACAAGTACTCCCTAGGGAGATAAAGTGATTCAAGGCCATTGATAGTGTCACCTAGGAAGGATTTAATTTTTTTTAGTGTTCAATTGTTACTTGATATTGATTAACAGATATATCGAATTATCAATTATATTTACTTTGGAAAAAAAATTAATGATTTTTGTGGAAAATTAAAAATAAATAGTATTTTTGGTTTATAGAAATGTGCTTCATTGTTACTAGTTTTACATGTTATTAATAATATCCTTTGTAACCTAAATACCGAATTTTTCTAATATTGTATATAACACGCCCTCAGGATTCAATCTCCGCTCTCGACAAATAATGACACTTTACTCCCTTGATATATAAGCTACTATTATAAACAAATAATTTTTTGAGTTAAATGATTCATATTAGAGAAGCCAGCTCTTATTACAAAACAACTCATTCATCCATTATATAAAATACAAATTACAAAAAAAAGTAAATAAATTTTAATGTAATCCAACATTTTGTAAATTGTCACATTACAGCCAACAATAAGTATGAGATTGAATATTCTTCATATGCCCTAAAAATGTTTATATACATATTCCAAAATTTGGAATTATCTCTTAATGTTTTATTCTTTATTTAAAATTCACAAATCCTTACACATCCTTACATGTTTGTTTGTGTATGTATGGTTTACATATGTGTGCTATGACGTAATGTCAAAATACGTGATTTGCTTTGCAAATACTTTTTTGTTTCGGACACATCATACTTTGTGCTGGGAATAATATATCAACATACGAATATGTTCATGTGGAATTACATGCACATAGCAAAAAGGAAACAGGGACTATATTTTTTAAATATACATACATATTTTCATACCATATCACAATTCCACAATCCTTTTGCAACTATACTAAATGGGCTGTATAGCACGGCACAATAAGCGGTATACTATTTTTTTAATTATAAATATCAAAATTTTAATATTTTGCTTCTTTTAAATTAATCTTGAAGTAAGATTTTAAAGAAAAACATTTTTTTATCTAATTTTTATTTTTGCCGCACGGTTAATTTATTTTATTTTTAAGTTTTATGAACCATTGAAATATTTATTTAAAAATTGCTAATTTATCCCCATTTAACAGTTTTTAAATATTATTTTAAAAAAAGTTAGCAAAGATGACCCACATGTTTTGAGCACCTGTATACTATGTTATTATATAGTTTTTTTTTAAAGCAAAAGAATAGCGAAGAACTATTAGATGTATGCAAATAACTAAATAAATAACGTGGCCTGCACATAACCCAACGTCCTATCATTAGTAAAGTAGTACTTCCGATTGACTAATATTGGATGCAATGTGGCGTTTTTTTTTTTTAATAAGATTTGAAATTCTCGAATATGAGTCACTTGCGTGGGAAAATAATTTACTTTTTTTTGTTTTTCATTGTTTTGTACTGGAGCTATATAACAATGTTAACTATTTATGTATTTTTTAAAATTTAAAAGAAATGCGATTTTTTTTTTAAATATGCATGAACTCTCCTGAATTTACCCTATAACTATATCGACAAACTGCAATCAAAACGAAAGAAACACAAAGTGAATTTTGTACAACTGTTTTTATAAAAAACAGTGTTACAATGAAAAATTTTGTGCATGTGTTTTCGGAGATTTTTTTAATTAAGTTGATAATTTAATCTAAGTAAGTGTTCAAAAAATATCTTTCATTTTAGTTGTCATCACCTGTCATTATTATTGAAATTATATTAGTAATATTCAATGTATTTATTTGTAGATTCATAACATAATAAATATATTTTTTAACTCTAACCTAACTTGTAAGTAACTCTTTTCAATATGTCAAAATAAATTAAATTTTAAATGTTGATTGAAACTGTCAGTGTTACCAATCTTGATATTTTAATATTTCTGTTTATAATAATTGTAAAATAAAAGTACAGTAAAAGAATTAAAAGATGTCCAATCAAAGTCATCTACGAATGTGTATGCATTCAGATTTTTGCTCCGCCCATTCTGACAAATTCAGTAGTGCCGTTTGCTTAATTTTTATGATGGTACATAAGATACTACTTTAATTTTATTTTTATAAAAATATATGTCACAATAAAAGCATTCAAAATTCAAAAATAAGTCAACTAGTAAGTTTATTAGCAAATGTAAAACCAAATACGTGAAAAATAACATAATGACACAATGTCAGTGTCTGTGACACTGAACGAAAATAACGTTATTCGTACGGCTATGAATCAAAGTAATGTATTTGAATTAATAAATAAACTTACGTTACAACGAAAGTAGTATCAGCAAGGAGCATCGTTTTAAAATGGAATGTCTTAGTCGAAACAATATGATTTTTTGAAAGACAAGCGTGTTATCCATCCTTATCGCAGGCCCTTATAGCCTTTGCAAAGGAGAGAGATAAATGTATGCAAATTTGTTAATTTGTTTATGATACAGATGACCTTGATCGGATATCTTTAAAAAAAATACTGTAAATTAATGCGAAATAGGATAAATAGTATGAAAAACACGTATTACAATGTCCATTTGTAATACTCGTACTTTGCGTAACTTGAACTTGCCTGCGGCTCGATTACTCAAACTGTACTCGTATTATATAATACAAATCATTGTAGGTAGAAAAAATGTAGGTATTACAATACGAATCATTGTAATACTTGTCTTTCAATATACTATTTTTTATGGGTATAAAAAATGTAGGTGTTCTATAAATGCTGATTTTAATTTACTTATTTCCCAATTAAAATGTTGATGTAACCGAGCATATATAGCTTAAATAAAAATCTGATGTGGCCAGCACATAACCTCTCGCTTTATATTTTACCAGGCTGTATGCATAAAGCAAAGAATATTTTTATAAATACAAATAATATATTCATATAAATCTATGACGTATAAACTTCTTTATTATTCAATAATAGCATGTCTCAACATGAAGATATTTTACCATAAATTATGTTACAATAAATTACAAAGTAGAGTTTACCGTATATAAATATTAGGCTGGTAACTGCAATTTTCAATTCGAACAACGTTGTTTACTTTCTCTTCATATTCTTCTAGTAAAAACATTAATTTTGGGCGATCTAAAATGTATATATGGATTGTGCATCTATTCTTACATATCTTCTTTTACATTTTATTTTTCATACATGTTATATCTAAATAACACTAATTCCCTTTAATAAAGTGACGGATAGATTGCACTCCGATTATTCTTATATCGATGTGTAATTTTGTCAATATTTACAACTTACTTGAGAAGAATTTGATAGCTTTTTCGCAATTCAAAGTTACTCTAGTCTATAGTACTGGTGTACATTGTCCCATAATGTTTGAAACAAATTTAAGTCCTTCAACCTAGACTTGTCATCTCCATAATAGTCACAGATCAAGAACTAAGGGATTCTCCAAGTACATTTTTCTTTCATTACTCATTATTTCTGACACTGACATTTATCTGTCAGTTACAAATAATTTAAATTTGCAACTATTTTTTATGGCATCCTTTCGGTTGTAAAATTAATTACAACATTATTTTATATATTATATTCCTTTTATCTCTAAATCTATAAAATATGTATAAAAATATTTAAATATATCAAAAAGAGAATTTATTTTTCTTTAATATTATCAAGAAAATTTTTCAAAAAATAATATTTAGAAGATTTTTTTTCAAGAATCTTCTACTTCCGGTTGTCCAATTGTTACCAAAACCTTTTCAGATCTTCCCATGAATGTCCGATTGGGAAATACGTTGTTAAACAAATTTTAAGTCTTATAGTTTTTGAGTAACCGTCCTTCCAACATCCCACACACACACATCCACACACACACACATCCACACACACACACATCCACACACACACACACACACACACACACACACAGACATCATCGTAAAAATGTTAAAATCGGATTGTAGGGACCTTAAAACGTGCTTATTCAATAAAATCTGGATATGCGATTTTTAGCATGAATCCAATACCTCTCTTAGCGAGAGGTAAAAATAAAAGATTACAATACATTTTCATTTTTACATACCGTTGAGTTGAAGTAAATTGTTGTTTGTCAATTGACATTTGTCCAAAAACCCAACAATGTGAGAAAATGGTGCACTTAATTTTAAAAATAGGTTCAAAATAAATACATATTCTATTTCTTGGAAATCAATGCCTCAAATAGAAGTATATTAGTTTACACTAAAATTGGTAGTTGAATCAGTTGAAATAGATTAATTAGGAGAAGACTGGATAAACACTGTCAGTGGTACAGATATATCAATTACCGAAATCTGTGAATAAAAGTAGATTGATATATTCAGAAAAGAGTGATAAGCCGTTATGATTTATTTATTTATTTATAAACAGGTTTTTTATTACATCTGTGAATTGAAAATTGAGTAGGTAATTTTTTGTTACACCTCCAGCTCATATGTCAGTTGGAAACTCGGTTGGAAATAAGAACAACATACAAAATGCATCTTTCGTCATTTTCGTGCCAAATTTTTCAAAACTTAATCAGATCTCCGTTGATATTATTCACTATTGAATTCATCTTTTGAAAGCTGAAAGCTCAAAATCTGCATATCCTTGGAACCATCAATCACGAAGCAGTGTCCAGTGCGGTGGCAAAGCTCTGCTCGTGTCCATCTGAGTTTGTGGAGCTTTTAGCCCGAAGCTCAAGTTGAAGCTGAAGCTCGTAGCGAGCTTTCGCTGCCTGCAGCCGACCCCGGTTATTGATTACTCGCTTTATAAATGATGAGCTTTTTAGACGTCCGCCGCCTGAGCTTTCCGTGCTTTCGGAGCTTCGGAGCTGGGGAGATACTGACGGTGAAGTTCACACAATCGATAGGTTAGGGAACGGGGAGATATTTTTGTATACGGCTTTAAAAATATTCTGCAACGTGTACTGTGTCATATACAGGCGGTTTTAATCGATTTGCAAATGCAAATGTTTTGTTTACGTTTATGAATAGTGCAAAAACTATTACGAACACATACAAGTTATGTGGAAGGTGTAATGAATGAAATCTCGCATTTATATTTCTCGGATAATACCAATCTACCACATTTTGTCCTTTAAAAATTAAATAGATATCAAAATTTTACCTACCCTTTTGGGTCCCTTGGAATATCTCAGGTTAAGATGAAAATTTCAAAATATGGTTAATGTTGCGTTGATTAATAGAGTTGGCATTGGAAAAAGATGTATTTGTGACAGTTAAGAATTCTATGATTATATGTTATTACCAATTTTGTGCAAAATTCTGAAAATAAAATTCAGTTCCTAAAAATACATGCATTTTCTTTGTGTACTTAACAGTTAATATAAGGAAAATGTAAGAAAAAAATTATAATTCTTCGGGGAAAGAATAAATACAAAATATGTACTACGATGTAAATTGTATACGATGAGTGTACTGGCGTTTAAATGTTCTCTGAAAAACAGCTTGTAATGTGGTATGTGACTAAATTTTGATTTGTACATACTATATGATACGCAAAAAATAAAATATTCTTATTTTTATCAATTAATTATTTGTATTAAGTCCGTTTGTTACGCTGGATAGAATTTGGGCAGAATTCTGAACAATTTTTTTATGAACAAATTAGTAATTTAAAACATATTTCTGCCTTATAAACATGGATGTTCCACAAATATTCTAATAACTTGCTCTCCAATTCAAGACAGTTTAATAATGTTTTATTAAAGTTATAATTATAAACAATAATCAACGACCACAGTATTATATTGCGCATTTTATGTGCGCAGTTACTGTCCATAAAAATAGAACTTGTTTTAATTTGTGGACAGAAAAAAATTATTGATAAAAAATTCTATATTCCACCGTCTATGAAATATTCTGTCTATAGTTATATCCATAATTCTGTGCAGATTTATAGATAGTGACATATGAGTTTTACGAGAAAAAAATAATTAAAATTCAGAGAAAGGGTTTGCAGTCGCATGTTTCGGAAAAGGCATATGGTGACGTCACTTATGTGACATGTCTGCTTTGTCTTTGACGCTCAGACCATACTAACGTCAGTATACCTTTTTTTTCATATTTGAATAATTATTTTCTTGTAGTTATTAATCGATTTAAAAAAATTATGTGATTTTTTTTGTCAAAATAAACAAAATTGGGTCAGTATTTGCTATGTAAAATAAATAGACCCGAGCATTATGATAAATCGGGTAAAGTAATAAATAGTTTCCAATTTATTAGTATGACCAAACATAATATACATACATATAACCTAACATAACCTAACCGTTATAAATGTTTGGTCATACTAATAAATTACAAACTATTTATTACTCTGTCTCATTTTTCATAATGCTCAGCATTGTGATTACTGCACCATTAATCACATTGTCCATAACATATAGGTTCATCTTATTTTACCAATATTTTAGAAATTTGAAATAAATGAATGTCAAAAAATATCAAATATCAAATCTTTCTAAATAACCGAATACAAACGATTGTAAAGAATTATATTTTTATATAATTTTGAATTTAAAAGTAAGAGTAAAAGGAGAAGCAATATAGTAATAAAGTTAGAAAGAAATAAAAAAATATCGTAGATAGTTCGTGTTACAATAATGAGATTAGAGTTTGAATTTCACTTCACATTATTATTACCAACTGATACCAAATATCCTATATTTTGGAACAACGATTTCTTGTTTACAAATCTGTTGTGGCCATCACAATATCGCTCGCGCCCTTTCCATTGTGATATACAAGTATTGTATTTAACATTTCTTGTGCACAAAGAAAATTCTAATTATATTTTTTAAATTCATTCTACGAGCAAGCTTTCTCCCCTCTTAGCAAGAGGTAAACATGACATAAAAGACGTAAAATAGAAAAAAATAATATAAGGAACTTATTTCATAACTGTCGATTATTTTGTTCGGAGTGTTGTCTCATAAAATAAAATGACAATTATGATATTCATTCTTTTTAATGTACTGTTTCAGTGTTTGGCAGTTCAAAATAATCAAAAACAAAATAAATATTGCGCCAAACAAATGCAGTACAAATGTCATGGCAAACTGATAAAAAGTATAATAATTTTGAAAAATTAGTAACTAAATTAATTTTTGATGAAAATGAAAGTATTTGCCAACACTTTATAGTTAATTTAAATTACTTTTAGAAAATATACAAATATATTTATTATTCCACTTCAAAAACGATGGTATCACTTTATGCCAAACAGGAAGTAGAATTCAGGACATTTTTACACCAAAATGTGATTCGACCCCAACTTAGTAATTTAAAAAGTTTAAAATTAATAAAAGTTAATAAATATTTGTCCTTACTTGTTACAGCACTCTGTATGCCATTATTTATAGTATTTAAGATATGTGTAAAGTATATGTATGAAAAAAAAACATCGGCGATTTTTAATAGATCAATAGAATATGGTTAATTTAGCACAAATATATAATCTTATTAACATTGACAATAAGTTGGATGTAAGATAGTATTTTGAAAGACAAATTCTAAACAGGAGAGTCGAAATTCAGTTTAAGTATGACATGCACAAGGTAACACATGTTAGAGTTAAAATATGTTAGCCATTATCTAATGAAATCTACAGTAATTACACCTGCCATATTCGGTATGAATTTAAGGTGACATGAGTGACATTATTTTATTTATGGTGAACGTCAATTGTTGCAAGACTGTAAAATTTACTACAGTTTAAATTTAAAAGGATTCTTATGTAATTTGAAATATTTTTACCTGTTAAATTTAGGTCAGAAGTAATTTCGTCTATACCTATTCTCTGTAATAAATTGTTTTATTTATTTTTACAAGGATTAAATTAGAATAAACTTATTTTTGGACCAAGTTCAAAAATTTAATATAAGTTTATTTATTTTTAAAGTTTTTATACCTTGAAATTTTGTACAAATATTTTTTTCTGTCAATGGTTCAATATTCCAATACATATTTGTTTTCCGAGATATTTAGAATTCAGTTTTAATTGAAAAAATACAAACCTGCGTAAAATTAATTATATACTATCACTTTTTGTGTTATAGTTCTTGATAAGGATTATCAAAAAATAGGATAATGAATAATCGCGTTTTAGTGTTCCTGAAATACTACTGTTTTTATGTTAATATTATTTGTGCATATAAGACTTTTTTGCTACATGCATATTGCTCCAATCAAAAATACAATAAGGGGCCTCTTGAATTTGTTGTTGATCGAACCAGTAACGCCCCGATTAAATTTCAACTTTGTGTAGACTCTAATCTATTATAACATCGGTAATAAAATTTTAAAAAACCCTCGAAAAAACTCTATCCTTACAATTAAGTGAAAATAAAAACTATATTGTTATACGTATTTTGAAAACAATGTTATCATCTTTAGTATGTAGTAAAATTTTACACGAAATTAGGAGGGGAAAGAGAAATTAGGATAACTCAACATGTGAACAATGCCAGAGGTCCTAACAACTCGTTATTCCTCAGAGAGTTGTTTACATGTTGAATAATCTTAAGCACTTAATAGTTATTTATACGACAAGAGTGTAAACACAATTTTTATGACATGAGGTCAAGTATTTCACGAAAATTATTGACCGAATGTCATAAAGTTTGTTTATACTTGAGTTGCAAACAATATTTTTTATATGACCTTAAATAAAATTCCTGAAACAAATTGGAAATTTGACAGACGAGCAGACGACAATTTGAACACACCAAATACCGAGTTCGCATTTGATAGATAACAGATCTCAAGTTGAATATTGCAGTTCTGTCAGTTTTACCAACATGAATGTGTAGAAAAAAACTAAATTTAGGTAAGAAATTTTAAATGCCAAACGTGAATTGATGGTGGTATCTCTGTAATGTGTAAATAAAATAAAATACGAAAATCGTTTACTTTACATATTGTCTGCAGTGTGTAAAGTAAAAACTTTACACATCGAAGTATAAAAATTATATTTCTGCATTTTAGGTAGTTAACTCATCAAGTCAGAGCAGTAACATTCATTAAATATGAGCTGCATATATGTTACAGTAAATATACATAGTGGGATGATGTGCACATTGCCGATAAATGTAGATACACGTTTAATAAGATATTTTAGCGCTCTTGTCCATAAGAAAACTTGCGGCAAGCGACTAGTTTAGAAAAAAAAAAACTGGAAAAAGTATTATTTATCAATCCTTTAAAATTCACACAGACGACACGTATGTGGCTTCTTTCGGTCACTGAAATCCGATTTAAGCGATCCCAATCAGATCATACATGTTCTTTTGCTCTAGGATCAAGTTCTCCCACTACCGAATTTTGGATTGCAATCAGTTATCCCCTTGCCTTCCTGAATCGCTGTTTTGCAGCGATCCGACTGATCGGATTGCTTGGGATTGCTACTATACTATAAGCACAGTATAAATAATTTTCCTGCTATCATCGCTTTCAGATTCAGAAAATTCTTTCAATGAACTAGAAAATGACGAAGAAGTTAACTGTTAGGTTAATTCATCTTAAAATGTAGAAATAGTATTGAAAATTATATGTAGGGTAATTAACATTTATCTGATACTTAAATAACTACATATTTAATAATTACAATTAACAAATCGATAAAAATTCATCTTCAGTATAAAACAAGAACCATTTCTGGCCCTTGGAAAAAACAATTTTCAACTTATCATCATATCAAAACAAAAAAAAAAAAAATGTTCTTTTGCTGTACGGATTGCAATTACTTTTGACGTCATCAATCAGATCACGCCAATCTGATCTGTTTGTAATAGTGGACCGAAAGAAAGCCACTGTACACAGGCTCTGCTTTTGATCATCTGCGTCGCTAAGATTTTCATTGTAGTATAGGCGCAAATACAATGCGCATAACCTGGATTTTGTTACAGAACACAGGACTAGATAGCGGTGATTCTAATGCAAGTAGTTTTTATTTCAAAATTGGAAAATTGTTATTACATTAATAATACTAATAATTATTTTATTGTAACATAAAATTATTATTAAAAAATAGTAATAATTTATCGCTTAAGCGTGCGGTGCAGAGCACCACCATTTAATTTTACGTATGGTGCCCGAGAATGCGAGCACCACTGTTGTTGCCGGCCGTGATTACAGGAATGGTGATAGTTTTTGTGAAATAAAATTGTGGTCTGCAAATGTACTACAATAACGTTGTCAGTCCAATGGTAGCAATAAAATAAATTTTCCTTATTTCAGGAACTAAAATCAAACATACTGTATATTTATTGTTTGTATTGTTATTACCAGGCCACTGGCAAAGGTTAATGATCATTTTTTGTAAATAATCTACAAATTTAAATTTTAAATTCACGATTTGCTTAAAAAACTATCACTCCTGATAGTTAAATTGTAAATCTATGTGTACAAAGTTCTCAAATAGTCTTGTTTGGCCGTTTGGCTTAGTTGTTGCTCATCCGGCGTGCCTGCAAATTATTATACTTTTAAATTCCTCGTAAAAGACTTCGGTACAATACGGTGTCAACACTGCACCTCTTACTGTCGCGATCGCGAGTCTAGACTTTATTCCATTCACATGACGTATTCAAATCAGGCGTTGCGTAACTAAGTGCAAACTAGGAATCTAAATATAATGCACTAATACACACAACCAACTATTTTCATGGGAGACGTGTATTAATAGGAACATCAAATATTTTTTGTCTAATATAAATAGCTTGATTTCCTTGACGGTGCAATCATGCATTATGTCAACAGTCAACAATGTTTTTATTATTTATATCGATAACAATGAATTGAATTTGGTAAATTCTTTTAAAAGAACAATGAGTAATATAATTATGTGTGTATAAGCAAAAGCATTAAATCTTGGAAATGAATACACCTACAAATAAGAAGTATAGATTTTTTTTCTAAAATCGAATCAGTGACCTTGTTACACTGTTAAATATTTCTTTGTAAACAAAATTGGGAGGCGTTTCATAGTTTAATGACGATCATTTCATTGGATTAAAGAAAAACAACTAACAATTGTCTCTATCTTCATTACCTAGCAATCAGTAAAAAAGCAAGTTGAATATTTTTTTTAAATTGATTTTGTTTTGCTGTCATGAAAGCAATTGTCATGATCGCCTAAAAATACCATGCAGATCAAGCAGCCTAAGTAGTAGAAGATATCCCAATAATTTGGAATACGTTTAGTATTTTTTCCTTTCATTTCAGAATCACTAATACTATAGGTAGATGTTTATTTGCTGGTGAATTAAATAAAAAAATAGGTCACTCTCATAAAATTTTAACTCACTCTGCAACGAATAATGCATTTAAAATAACATCAGATACGAAAATAACATTCACAACAGTCTTTAGCAGACAAATGAGCCATTTTCATTATTTTTCACGACGCAAATAACAGAAAATAAAGCTTCTTTATAATTTATAAATAAACGATTTAACGTCTATCAACGACGATTCTCATGCACAGCAAACTAATTGATTAGTTTTCAAAATTAAATATTATTTGGTCTCGTGGCCGTGTGCCTGAGTGTCTGGTCGCGAATCTGGGGGACCCGGGTTCGATCCCGACCGACACCAAAAATTATATCGAATTTTAATGGCACAAAATTGACCCTTGTGGCGCACTCTCCACGCCAGCAATGAGTGCCCGTGAAGTGACGCCTGGTAAGCGCCCGCACGGTACAAATATTCCATCATTACCGATATCTGTGTACGAAGCAGATTGGCACACCCATCAATATATTATTATTATTTATTATTATAATGGTCTTTATTATTTCGTGAAAATTGAATAAAATATTGTATAAACCACGTGAGTTAAAAATGTCTATTCACTCAAAGAATTTAACCCACTCGCCCTACGAATTTGTGGCTTAAACTTTCTTGTCATGAATAAACATTATCTTAATTCACACAATAATTGAAAAGAGATATTGTAGCTTTCCCTGCATGTATAATTTTTTATGTCCACTTGTTTCCAACAGAAAAAAATCTGATGTGGCCAGCACAATACCTTCCGTCAATCATGTTTTATTATGTACAAATTCCATACATAAATTTTCTTGCAAAAGATTCTAAATTTTTGGCATTTTATGATTTCCTTTCTCGGCAACTGAATCCCATACTCCTGATAACAAACAAACCACATGAAATAAGAAAATCATGAAATTTGGATGAAAAATTATGACACTTGTCAGTTATGAACATAATTAATTGCTGTCATTTTGACACGAGTCTCCATAACTACTTGCCAAAGTCAGCAAAGTCACGTCACTGCACGCGCCCTATACATTACATAAATTTTCTTGCAAAAGATCTTATATTTCATGAACAAACTATGCAAATTGCACTTGACACTGACATCTTTAGTTTTCCCATTTGTTAGGGGTCGCTATTTTTATTTTCTTCTGCCACTCATTTTTGTTTTGCGTGTCGTCCTCATTCAGTTCCTTTTCTCTCAAGTCTTCCGAAATACAGTCCTTTCATCTTATATTTGGTCTTCCTATGTTTCTTCTACTTTCTATTACTAAGCTATTCATTTTTCTTCCAATATATTCATCCTCATGACATGTTCAAACCAACACTAGAATTATTTCCCTTATTCTTCAATTCATTTACTTTTTATTGACACTGACATCTGTCAATTTGAATTACCTGAATATATTAGCAGTTTCCATGGTTAAGTTAGCATAGCTGGCTGATTTATGAAATTTGTTATTTTTATAATTCTTTAACTATATCTGTTGAATATGAAATATAAAATGCAATCAAATCGTATAGAGAATAATATATTCTTTAAGTTATAATAATATTTTACTGAGTTTTTCAAGAAAATCTGTTAAAATCTTCAAATGAGGATACTTTCGGTTGACCAATTATAACAAAAATCTAATCAAGTCTGCATATGGTTTGTAAGGAAGAGGAATACGCAAGAATTGTGATTTTTGGAATTCTAGTATTGGAGATTACGCGGCCGAAACCGCGGTCACACGCACACGAACACACACATACACACAGACGCACACACGTCCACACACATACACACACGCACGCACATACGTCCACACTCACATACAGATATCATCGTAAAAATAGTAAAATCGTATTGTGAAGACCCTAAAACGTGCTTATTTAATGAAAACTCACCATCGAATTTTTTGACCAAAGACAATACCTTCCTTACCTAGAGGTGACGGAAGGTAAAAAGCAATAATTATAAATTTGTAAGGCAGAAACAATAGTCCTTTAGGGAAATTTATTTTCCAAAATTTTATTTTTTCTTATATAATAGTTTTTTTTTTGTATGAACATCATAATACGTTTAATACGAAAATTGATTTTACTTAAAAATAAGAATAAAAATTAAAAATTAATAAAACATTTGTAAAAATAAATAATTAATATTTTGAATTGGTGGAGAGCCCCATTGGACATTGATAAATTAGTTGGAGAACTAAAAAAATATGACGTTCATATAAAAATTATAACTTTGACCTCGCATAACTCGAAATCAAATAGTGATAAAAAACGAGCACCGTCATTCGAAAGAATATAAAAAAGTTCCGCGTTTTGAGATCCAGTGCAATAAAATAAAAATCTTATTCATTTAAATTAAATACATACCTACATATTTTCTAATGCTGGCTAGTGACTACTGTATTGTTCCTTTGCATTTAATATAACTATTGTTCCATTTTTTAATGTAGGTAGCAATATTTTTGCCTTCAGAATCTTATACCGTTTGTAATAACGTTAATATCATTTCATTTACAAACATAGGAAAATTGTTTTATTACTTAAATATTTTATAAATTATCATTTTAATATATTATTCTTAAAACATTATCATTATTCATTTGAAATGTTTAGTGTTTTTGTAGTGACATTTGTCTATCAGTTACATACATTTGAGATCTGAACTATGTAACGAAGGAATTGTGTTATCTTTACAATAAAGGCTTCGGAATTTATAAAAAAAAATATCAATTACCTACTTGTAATGAATAATCTTTAATTTTTATGATAACAAATATAGAAATGTTAAAATTGGATTATACGATTTTTAGCACGATCCGTACTTTTCGTACCTTTGGTAAAAAAAGGTAATCTCTCAGTAAATACTAAATTTTCATAACACTTCAAGCTAAAACTGTGTACTAAAATATTTATTTACGTAGGTATACGTTAGAAATTTAGTGATAACTACTTTTAAGCAGGATATAACTTTACCTAGCATATGATCTTCAAACAAAACTGCCATTTCCAATCTACATATAAACAACATAAAGAAAAGGAAACTCTTCCAATTACTATTTTAACATGTTTCTTTAATTCTGCCGCCTAAAACATAACATCACAGCGTATAAGGCCAGTGCAACGTCGTCGCCTGAAAATAAACACAGTTTGCTGCTATTCCTGTCGCCGAACGAACACAGACAGAAATACAGGGCAACCCGTTCAGGATTGTATATGTTGATTCCAACTGACGCATATGGAATACACTATCGCTTGGCTTTCAAATTCCAAGGATATACAGATTATAATTACTAAAATTCAAATGAAAGAGACTGTTATGAATAAATATGCCGTTTAAAAATGGTGACTGTTGATAATTTTTTATAATTTTGGGCTCTGTTTAATTACAAGAAATAAAAATATTTTTTATCTAATAGTGCATCATTTTTGTTACTTTAAAATATCCTCTTCAAAAACACATTTTAAACCATTAAAGAGGTGTTGAAAAAATTTTGAATGGCACATGTCATGTGTTTTAATTACGAAAGGCATTTTAAAAAAGTAGGTACCCCACTCGGCCTAACGACTTCGTGGGGTAACATTTTTCTGGCCTGACTTATTTGCAATATAACATACACTCAGATGCAAAAAAAAAACGGGCCACTATTTTTGTTTTTGTTCATTATCTCGACAACTATAAGAGCTACGAAGTCTGTTATTAGACAAAAGTTGTCCTATATTAGGATGCCATTTTTGCAATTCATTGTTTATTAAGAATAAATGCATAGGTTACTAGATACAAAACATCTATGTATGAAATAATTCTAGATTTTGATTTGCAAGTCTTTAGGGCGATACTCATTTTTTATGACTATTGGATTTCAAGCTACAGTATTTATTAACCTTACAATTTCATATTAATAATTTTGAATTCCCATTAAATAGACCGATAAGTGCCATTTGTTACCTTTTTGTACACTGCAACAGTCTGTCAGTCTGTCTATCATTGGACAGAATTAAAAGTTTTATTTGAAATGTGTCAAAAACAATGATGTTAACAAAAACGAAAATAAAAAATTGGCCTCATTACATCTGAGTGTACGTATATCACATATGTTTTGATAAATAAATTTATAATCAAAGGTAGCAAAAGTTCGAAATGTTCAAAATGTACCACAAATAACTATTAATATGATAATGTTCATATATGTGTTATAATGGCACGACAATATTTTTTGTCTATAGAGGAGGTTAGTATACAAGTGTTTCTTACTCACTATTGGTAATTTTTTTAATTGAAGAGATACGAGCTTGGTCAAAAAAGCAAAATTGTGCCATTTTTATTAAGAAAATTGCTGATATCAACAAAAAAAATTGTATCAGCGGTTCCCAAAATATGGGACACAATATTTTTTAAATGGAACCATATCTATATTTTTTATTCTTTTATTGGAAAGAGTATTTTCTGTTTTCAATAAGGTAATGTTTATGTACATTTTTTTCAAATAAAATACTAACTTTAAAAAATAAAAAGTTGGTAAACTGTTTATAGTTAATATAGCCAAGTAAACCATGGCATTTTTTTATATAAACTTATTATTTTATTAACAGTAATAATAAAATAATCAAATTAATATACAAATTAAGCTATCATTTCTTAGGCACATTTCAGCTCTTTTGGGAATAGTTCCGACCATTTTACCGTTCTACGTAATTTTTCAACACTCACTGCAAATTAGTTAATTAAATAATAAATTTATAAAAAAAAAATATTTCCATGGCTTACTGTTTAAACGTAAATAACTCGTTTGTTTGAAAAAAAAAATGTACATAAATAACATTACATTATTGAAAAGAGAAGAAAATACTCTTCAATAAAAGAATAAAAAATATATGGTCCTGCTTAAAAAAAGAAGTATATTTTGTCCCAGATTGTGAGAACCGCTGATCACGGACACGGAGCTGAGCACGACCCGTAAAACCCGCTATTTTCTTCGAACCTGCACCTTAACCAATAATTCAAAGGCAACGAACCGGAATCGAAACCGAACAGTTTTATTATTACCGGTAACCGTTAAAAAATCTGATGTGGACAAGACAATATCATTGATTTTTTATTAATTTAAATACATACCTATAAGGTCTCTTGGTCGCGTGTCGTGAAACCTGATTCAATCCCTACCAATACCAAATATTTCGAATTTTAATTGGCACAAAATTGACCCCTGTTGTGCACTCTCCTCGCCAGCAATGAGTGCCCGCGAGGTGACGCTTGGTAATGCCCGCACGGTACAAATATGTCATCATGATTACCGAAATCTGTGTACAAAGCAGATTAGCACACCCAACAATGGGTAATATGCCTCGATATATTTGTTTATTTTGTTATTTAAATACATACCTACATATTTACTAATGCTGGAAACTATATTAAATTCCTTTCCATGTAACTATTGTTCTATTTAAATTTTTCTTTTAGAAACATTACTATTATTAATTTGAAATGATTATTTTTTTGACAGGGATATTTATCTGTCAGTTATATACATTTGGGTTGAACAGTATAACAGAGTTGTCTTAAAGCATAGGTTCCGGGATATAAACTTTATATTTTATTATATATTTATCCATAAAATATATAGAAAAAGTATTAATTAAACCTGTAGCAAAATTAATAATCTTTAATTTTTATAATAACAAATTGCGATAAAATGACATTTAAAGGTATTTTTTGCTGAAAAACTATTTTGAGGTTTAAGTAAAATGCCGGTTATCCGATTGATACCAAAATTTAATGGCTTCTTTCCATATTAGAATAAGGTAGAAAATCGGATATTAGGGACTTTAAAACCTGGTCATTTACCAAAATCTCGATATGCGATTTTAAGCACGATCTCTATACCTTTGTTACCAAGGGTGGCGGAAGGTACCAGTCAGCTGTCACATCTATGAAATATTTTGTGAGTACAATAACAATTTTATTATTTTATTCTGATTTGCGGTAAGATTTATGATAAAACATCTCAACATGCCAAATTAATTTCGAACAAAATATGAAAGGAGAACATGCTTCAAAATTTAGAGACACATGTACAGAAAAAAAATACTAAACCAGAGTTGTACTCATTATCTCAAGTGACAGCCTGTTCCATGTACTCAAGTATCTGTAGAGACGTCATTTTCTACTTAGGAATTTGTGTTCAATTATTACAGATGTAATTTGAAAGATTATGTTTTAGAAAATATTATTATAATAAGAGCAAATAATATATTTCACGAGGATGATAAATATTTAATTTAGTTTGGATGTCGTATAAATGATATATTATTATTTACAAAAAATAAGGAAATATGTATCTGTTTATTTATTGTTTGAAATATTACAATAAAAGTTATATTCAAATTACAAATTAATTTTATGTAAACCGTAACCCAAAATACCTGAAAAAATAAGGGTTTTCGAATTCATATAATTTTTATAGTTAAAACCCAAAACCGAAACGAAATAAATTACTTGAACTTTAACCGAATTAACCAAAATAAATTACGTTCCGGGTCCCTGTCACTGATACAATGTTTTTACTGTTATCACCAATTTTCGTATTCAAAATGGCACAATAGTGAGTAAGTTTATAGAAACACCGTGTATGTACATAGGTTTGTGCGTTAGGTTTGGTGTTATTTCAAGGTATGTTTAAAAAAAAATTGCCGTTAGAATATTTTGTCATTCACTACATATTTTTTGTCATTCACTATATATTTTGTCATTCACTACATACTTTGTCGTTAGAATACGTACGATGTTACATTAGAATTATTGAGAATAATACACATACACATAGTTTTTTTTTTTTTAATTTATTTAAATATGTTCGAAGTAGTTCCTTTCAATAATAATACACTTCACCATTCTTTCCTTTCACTTCTTAAAAGCTCTCAACCAATCTTCTTTTGGAATGCTTTCAAAATAATCATGAATTGCAGCATCAATCTCTTCTTCAGACGAAAACCTTCTACCCCTTCACCCAAGCCCAAAAAGAGCCAAAAGTCGCACATTGCCAAATCAGGTGAGTATGGCGGGTATTCTATTAATTTCATTTTTCGTCAAAAACTGGAAAAAATGCTCTCGTTAATCCCATATTTTCACTCACACCCAAACTTTATAAAAAAATAATTAACTAAGTTACCTTTCGCAACTTAATTTTATTTTTCACGGCCTGTTCTATCTAATTTTCTTATTCTCAATAATTCTAATAATAATATATGTCGTGTATTATACGTTTCTGTTGTCAAAAATTCTAATGTCGTGAATATTCAAATTTTGCCAGGCTGAAAAACAGCACTCAAGCAAATTCAACAATACACGATCCTGAAGGCCTTGGCCTTCCATAGAGTGTTGTGCCATTGATGATAATGTTGATAATATGTCATTACAATTTTTTTTTATCTATTACTAGGTGTGTTAATTTGTTTTTGTTTGTCAGACACTGCAATATATGATATAGTAATTATGTGTATTAAGTATTATTTTTTAAGTATACTCGTATAAGTAATATTTTTCTTTATCAGAGCTACGGTCGTGATGTCACATGTCATTTAGAACTGTCTATCTCAAATTCTACTGTTAATTTTAATCAGTTTCATAAATAAAGATATATTAATTTTTAAATTGTAAATTTGGTTGGAGTAATATAAAAATGTATAATCCCTACAAGTGTTGCACAAAAAATAACACTTCAAAAAAAAATTTCTTATATGTTAAATCCCCATTTTTGTGTTGTGGAGGACCAGCCTGTTTATTGTGTAACTATGTTATTTGGTCTACCTCGTAAGATCTACGTTTCATATGAAAAAATCTGATGTGGTCAGTACATGATCTCCCGCCAATTTATGTTTAAAATAGCAATGAGCTCTAAGTAAAGCATCAATTCCGTTGATGGTTTGTAAACAAAATCTAATTTGTTGTTCCAATAAATATATATAGTCCGTAATTCGAAATTTTTGATTATATTTTATTATTTTTTTCCTCGAAAATCTGTTAAGAGTTCCAAGTACCGCATCCACTTTATCATATGTAGTCAAAAATGTTGTTTCAAACTATATACGAGTTTTAAATAACAAATTTGAAAAGTTTTATATAGTTTTTCATTATAAACTGTTAATGGCTTCCAAATAAAGTAACACTTCCGGATTATTATATATAGTTAAAATCTAATATATTGTTCTCAATCATATACGAGTTTTAAATACCAAATTTGAGAAATTTTAGATTATATTATAATATATTTTTTCATATCTGTTTAGAGCTTCAAGTAAAGTATTACTTCCGGTTTATCAATTTTAGCAAAAATCTAATATGTTATTTCCATTCATATAAAAGTTTTAAATACTAAAATTGAAAAGTTTTAGATTATATTTTAATATAATTTTTCATTAAAAACTGTTATGGGCTTCAAGTAAAGTACCATTTCCAGTTGTCCAGTTTTACCCAAAATCTAATCAATTTTTTATATTTATGCAGAAAGCGTAAATACGGAAAATATATTTTTTTGGAAGTTTGATATGAGATCGTGGAAGATAACAGTCGTCACACACACACACACACACACACACACATACACACACGCACACACAAACACATACACACACGTAAACACGCACACACACATACATACATACATACACAAAGACATAATTGTAAAAATAGTAAAAACGTGTTGTGGGGGCCCTAATTCGTGCTTATTCACTGAAAACTCACTATCGAATATTTAGACCGAAATTATTACTTCCCTTACCTATGGAAATAGGTTGGCGGGAGTTAAAAAATACATTTCGAGAAATAGGTGAATTTTGTGTACAAAAATACATCTTGATACCTTATCAAAATATTTCTTATCATAAGATTAGATATTATAAATGTTCTATTCGTTTACGAAGTATAAAGTATATTTTGGGAAATTTTATTTTTATGTAATGTTAACCCAGAAAATGAATATCAGAAAATTCTATTTTTATAAAAACTGTTAGACGACAAAGATAAAATCTCGCCATGTTCCACTAAATGAGTTGGCACAAACTGAAAATCATTCATCCAACAATCATTCCACGCCAAAGTTCGTATTCACCACATTCAACACAAAACATTACTTTTGATTCGTGTATATTCATAACAATTTTCATACAAGACTTCGTACTTATACTAAACATTCTTAACATATTGAAATTATTTTTTACAAACTGTATTTGTTTTGATTTCTTATATATTATTTATTCCTTAATCAAGCAGGAAATGTAAGTGCCACAAATAGCCAATTCCAAAACTGCGGGAAATAATTAAAGTGTAAGATATTTGTTGCGTTGTCATTTGTCATGAAGCAACTGTCATGGCCGTTTAAAAATGCCACACATAGCCGCCAAGTAGATGACGTCAAAAATTTAGAAGACACTTCGTAATTTTTCTTATCTTTGTGAACGATTATAGAAAATATATGGTTTACGGAAAACGTTATTCTAAAAATTCATATATTCGTTCCAGAATTAATAATTTCCCATACTTGTTACAAAAATAGCTATTTAATGAACAAGACAGGCGATTTCTATAATACCAAAATCATAAATGAAAAACTAAATTGTAGAATAGGGACCTGCACTATTTTTTATATATTTTTTTAATGAAAATTTATCTAAACCGAAAACGATTTACACTTTTATTGTTACTCGTTAAGTCGTAATATTTTTTTTTTTTATATTCTATGACGTATACATAGAGATGATTTTGTTCTCAAATAGTGAACTTCCCTAATAACTGGAATCACAATTTTTTTTTTCAAAAAAATATATAAATATGGTAAAATAACTTTTGTGGGCAATAATTGAATATATGCGTGAATAATAAGCAATTTGTATAAAATAATTAATAGAAAACTACGTCATTATAATTCAAGTTTTAATTACTACTGATAGCTTATGTCATTCAATATATCTTTCACTTTCGTACTAACGCATGAAGTCTGGCGTAGTATCATAAATTATTTGGTTTACTTCCGTTGTTTTTTTATTTTCTTCATTTTTATACTTGAAAATGGATTCATTATTTTAAAAATCTGATGTGATCAACACAATACCTCCTGCCATTTAATTTTTATTAATTTAAATACATATACCTATCGGGTTTTGTGGCTGCGTGCCTGAGTGTCTGGTCGCGAATCTGAGGATTCAGTCCCTGCCAACACCAAATATTTCGAATTTTAAATGTCACAAAATTGACCCCTGTGGCGCACGCTCCACGCCAGAAATGAGTGCCCGTGAGGTGACGCATGGTACACGCCCGCACGATAAAATATGTCATTATCATTACCGAAACATGTGTACAAAGAAGATTAGCACACCGAAGCAATGGGTAATATGCCGTGATGATATATTTATTATTTTTTATATAAATATATACCTGTATATTTACTAATGCTGGAAATTATGTATATTAAATTTCTTTCCATATAACTATTATTCTATTTACAGTTTTTTTTTTAAATGCTACTGTTAGTATTTGTAACTAAGAAATTGTGTTTATCTTTAAAACATGGACTCCGGAATTAATAAAATTGATTATTTTATTAATTTATCTATAAAATATACCTATCGAAAAATTATTAATGCATGCCTATAGAAAATTCAATAATCTTTCATTTTTATAATAAAATAATCGCCAAAAAGTGACACTTAAAAGCATTTTCGGCAGAAAAACTATTTTGAGCTTCTAGTAAAATGCGATTCCCGGTTATCTGATTTGTATCTAACAAAAAACGGCTTCTTTCCATTTTAGAATAATGTCGAAATACAAGGTTTGATAATTTTGCAATTGATAGTACTTGAGTTAGAGTGTTCAGAAGATCCACAACACACACACATACACACACACATGCACACCCACAGACATCATTGTGAAAATGTTAAAATCGGATTCTATGCATCTTGAAACGTGGACATTTATTAAAATGCGATTTTTAGCATGATCCTTATACCTCCCTTATCAATGATAGCGGGAGGTAAAAAAGCAATAGCAGAAGGCTTGAAAGTAATATTAATTTAGAATAGAATGAATGTGTGACCTAGACATAGATATAGAGATGAGGAAATGGTATTAAAAACTCGTTTATTTTAAAAACTAATAACTTTTTTTAAACTTCGACTTTAAGATACAGTTTTAAGGTCTAATTGTAATATAAATGATCCATGTTCTAATTTGTTACTACGTGTGAGGACCCCATTGTTGGTTATTTACCTAATACGAAACTGACGTGTTCTTGTCAATAAACAAACATCACTACAATAATGACGTCATTTATTTCTACTTTTATATGGCCTATGTTAAAAATAAACCTCTAGTAACACTCTCCATAACTTGTGTATGCGAGGTGACGGCTAGGTAAGCGACCTCTACGATATAGACGAAATCTGCTTATAAAGATAAATTGGCACACCAAGAAGTAGTTAATAATTTATTTATTTAGTTTACCATTTCATGCCATTATTGTTTACACCCAAATTCAAATAAATATTATATTTTTCACTGATTATAAATGTGAATTTCCATTACATATTAAAAGCCAAGAGATAAATAGCTATTTTAATTTTATTTCATAGATATGTTTGATATTGTTTTAAAAAATAATATTTATGTAGGGCATTCATTGAACTTAGACAGTCATGTCATCGATTTGGGGTAAACATAATAAGTAAAAAAAAACTGCGCTCTTTATTTGTAATCTATTTATAAACACAATATTTACAAATTCAATATAATATTTATTTTAAAAGTTTTAATTTGTATAAGCACGAACATGTTATTGTTGTATAAAACCGATGAGATGATGAAAACATTGAATGATGAGATCAAAGGACTGTGACGTAATCAAGATTTGAATTCAAAAAATTTGGATCGCATAACGATATCGTTGTTATACACACTTGACTAATCTATATAAAATTTATATTCATATAACTACTATCGGTTTACACCGATATCTTGCTAAGCTGACCAATTACGAAATTATGACTATATCAATTTTGTCATTTTCAGGATGTCTGTGGGTGTTTGTGTCAATCGGTAACCAGACGTGGCAGTTTTTGAAGCTCTAAATAGGTTTTCTTAGAAAAATATTCTTAAGCATTATTTTCTCGCGGTTTATATTATAAAAACCTGTTGTGGCCAGCACAATACCTCTCGCCATTTTCATTTTATGTTGCATAGGATGCGAGCAGTTATGTGACTTTGTTAGCCGCAAGTAGATATGGAGACCCGTGTCAAAATGACAGCTAGTTATAATGTACATAGGTGTCAAGTATCATAAGTTTTCATTCAAAACATTATGATTTCCCAAATCCTGTGGAATTACTTTCCTCGACAAGTATATTCCATACAATTGATGACAAATAAACATCAGAATGAAAAATTATGACATATGACAATTGTGACGTCTATGTAAATAACTACTAGCCGTCATTCTGACACGGATCCTCATATCTGCTTGCCAAGGCCAACAAAGTCACATGACTGCTCGCGCCCTATAAGTAACGAAATTAACATTTCTTGTACACACAGATAATTGAAATTGTATTTCTTCCTTCGTTCTATGAGAAATTTTGTTCTACTGTTCTAATATGTTCAAAATTCTTCAAATTTATTGACAGTATTAGCAGTATTTCTTAAGGATATATGTAATATTAACATACCTATAATTTAAATACATATTTAATTAATAATATATATTAAATGTACTCGTACCTCCCAGAAAAATCTGATTTTTGACACTGACATTTTTAATTTATCTGACAATTAGAAACATTTAAATATCTCAACTGTTTTCTGGGCAACAAGATATAATAAAAAATTTAAATGTGTCAGATTGAGAATTTCATGTTCTTTAATATTACCAAGAAAAAATTTCAAAATATAATATTTAGAAGATTTTTTTTCAAGAATCTGCTAATTCCGGTTGTCCAATTGTTACCAAAATCTTTTCAACTCTTCCCATTAATGTGCGAAATACGTAGTTAAACAAATATTAAGTCTTATAGTTTTTGAGTAATCGTCCTTCCAACGTCCCACACACATACATACATACATACACACACACACATACATACATACATACATACATACATACATACATACATTCACACACACAGACATCATCGTAAAAATCGAATTGTAGAGACCTTAAAACGTGCTTATTCATTAAAATCTGGATATGCGATTTTTAGCATGAATCCAATACCTCTCTTCGCGAGAGGTAAAAATTAAAGATTTATAAATTACCTACAGGAATGCATTAATATTTTTTCTATACATTTTATAGATAAAATTATAAAATAATCTATTATATAAATCTCGGGACCATATGATTTAAAGATAAACACAACTCCTTAGTTATACAAGATTTCAAAAGTGACACTAAAAAAAAAAACAGTCATTTCAAATTAATAAAGGTAATGTTTTAAGAAGAAAATATTAAAATATGAATTTATACAACATCTAATTAATAAATCAATTCTGATATGTTTGTAATTGAAAAGAAACATCAAAGAAATTTGTGTTAATATAACGGTAAGATTCTGAAGGAAAAAATACTGATAACATTACAAATTGGAACAATAGTTATATGTATTATGCAAAGGAACTTTATACAGTTGCCTGCATTAGTAAATATGTATGTATATATGTATTTAAATGAATAAAATTTAAATAGCGGGAGGTATTGTACTGACCACATCAAATTTTTATAATACATAAGTAACCCTCTGCGGTTCTCTATCCACATCAGTTTTGAAAGTCCGTAAGGTGACGCCTGATAAACGCCATCGATGGTACAATATACATACGAGTATCGCTTTTATCGAATTCTACAAATAAAAGCAGATAAACATACTCAACGATTAGTAATAAGCCGTGTTCCGTGTTCATGTACTTGTTTTATATTTACATATTTAATATTTTTCACTAATGGAACAAAAAATTCTATTCGATGCAACAGATACACGTTGTAAACATAATTTGCTTTAAACATGACCTATATAAAAGTAGAAATAAATGACGTCATTATTCTAGTGATGTTTGTTTATTGACGTGAACACGTGAATATCATGTTCGGTGAATGACCTACTCATTTACAATTTAGTTTTGATAACAAAATTATTATTTTTATTTTATTTTACTGAGTTGTTATTTTTCTACAGAATATTTGAATAAGAACTAATTAGGAGATATTGTATTATTAAATAATTTCATGAGAAAATATGAAAATTTCATTAATGCCTGAATGTTACTTTTAAAGATTCATCATGTAGCATTTAATATTTGACTTATCTAAATACTTTATAATATAACATTCTCATTATTAAAATAATTAAGTAATTTATAATTTTTTTAGTATTTTAGTTCTGGAATTCTCCACAAATTGTTCGTGAGAAAAATTTTCATCAGTTCATTCCACAGGAAAACTCCTTTGTCTCGAAACTTCTTCGCTTGGAAATTTTATAACTAGGTTAGATTATATTAAATTAGGTCAATTATACATTCTTCAGTATCAAAGAATGTATATGGAAAATATGTTTATAGTATTTTTATTGGAACAAATAGTAGTCACAATTAAAAATTAAACAATTTCTGTTGCTATTTAAATCAAAATGCATTTATTTTACATGAAAAATAATAATCAGAATTAGAAAATACTGTTTGGATGAGATTTATAATCCACAAGAAAATACATTGTGTAAACAAAAATTATTACTAAAGCTGAGTTCAGAATCAAATAATTTTAATTTCCAATTTGAATTTCTACTTTATAATTTTTACTTAAAATTTGACGCATTTGTGATACATGTTAAAAACTAACTTTATCCTATATAAATATACCGTACTACAATTTCACCTAAAAATGTAAGTTTAT
This sequence comes from Harpalus rufipes, assembly GCA_951394225.1. Taxonomy (NCBI): domain Eukaryota; kingdom Metazoa; phylum Arthropoda; class Insecta; order Coleoptera; family Carabidae; genus Harpalus; species Harpalus rufipes. Next base: position 16,891,657 of record OX596289.1, read on the forward strand.
ACGAAATGTCAAACATAAAATTCTTAATTTAGTGGCTTAATTTATAATATAATACACATGCTGCATTAACCCAGCATAACATAATAACCTAACCTAACGCACAATAGAGCATCGCCCAGTCGCTTAGTTGACTGGGTCAGTCTCTATCATACAGTTTAAGGTCCAGTTTAATTATATATGGTTCTAATTTTTTACTATATGGAGGAGGACCCCATTGCGTTTGTGCTTGGTTGATATACTCATACAAGTATAAATTACAGTAGAGGCCCTTTAAGCCTATATGCTAAATGTAAGGGATCTTCGGACTAACGATTTGTTCGGATTAGTGAATTTATTTGGCTAAGTGTAAATAACTTCATTTTAGAATGTTTTCAAATATTTATTACAGTACTTCGGAGAACAAATAACGATGAAATTAAGAAATAGAAATAAAATACATAATTTACCTTATTTATTTAGTTTTAATTTTTTTCTTATTTACATTATCTCTTCATATTGCTATACAATATTATTCTGTAATTGGGATGTAAGCCTCATGTCGAATTAAAAATAATTACTAAATAATTAATTCTGAAAAAAAAAATTGTTTGTTTTCGAGTGTTCATTCCGGCTTTGATCGCCAGTTGCTGAAATATTATTTATTATTATTTAATAAAAAATGTATGTACATACATAAACCAGTTGTAATCTCGGGCTGAAATGATTATCACCAAATGAGGGGTGGAAACTAAAGCAGAATTTCTAAGAATCACTCGTGCTATAGTGAAAATGATTAGGCAGAAAACTCACGTCATCAACCTGAAAAAAACCTTATAAAATAAAATATAACTTGTAGAAATTATTGGTTGTTATTTGTTTTTAAAAGAAGATGAAAAAAGCGCTAATATTAAGTAATTTGTTTATTAATGATATTTACAATTATCTATAAGTCAATCGTTATTCCTTTTACGGAACATAAAATTATTTGAAATAATTGTAGTTTATTTTCGTACCATACGTTGGCACTACTGAGAATAACTATGTTGTGTCAAATAATTTTATAATCCATAAAAGGAATAAGGATTGACTTAGAAATAATTTTAAATTAATTAATATATACGTTTCTTTAATACTTATATTTTTTCTGCTTTTTTAATAAATAAATAACAACTAATAATTATTACTACAAGTCATATTTCTTTTTATAAGTTTTTTTTTCAGGTTGATGACGTGAGTCTTCTGCCTAATCATTTTCACCATAGTTGTTGCGTTTGGAGAAATTTTATTCCAACGTTAGCATTAAAAGGTCTCTACTGTACTTTGTACTATGTACAAGACACCTGCAATTTTGGGACAATGTAAAATCAACAGTAGGATATCAATATGTCTGGAAAACATATAAATTCCAGCAATAGCGAAAGGATGGCAATCGAAATCTCGACTTCTCGACAGCCTGTACAAGTATCATACTGTGGCAAGTTACGAATTTTTTTTCTGGTGATGAATGTTCCTGCGAAAAATAGTATGACGAAGAATTTTCTACGAAAACTTATCAGTAAACACTTAATTCTGCTTTTACAGATACTTTACATAGTACTCATCATTATGGCGCCAAAGTAAACGCACATTTTCAATATTTGTTAATACTTTTATTAAGCATTAGCTATTTAGAAAAAAATCCATTCATATTCCCAGAATAGTAATCATTTCTTGTTGCTATTTTTTGGCATTATTTTCGTTAATATTAATTAGCGAATGATACTTGTGACAGGCGTCTGTCCGAAGGAAATTCACGTGTCAGTTGGTTCTAATTCTGTGTGGCATGCCAGTAATTACCTTTCTTTAACCCTTGGCTCTGCGCTAGTGTTTTGTGTTCCATGCGTCCAAGATATAAATACTTGACTAATGCACTTGCAACGAACAACTGTTTCAAACATGTGCAAGCGTATTATTAATGTAGGACTGCTATGCGTTTGAGTATACACTGGGTTTCGAATACAATGTTCTACTTTTTGGTTGGTCGTCATAATACTCATATTGGATTTTTTGTACCGATGAGTGGAAACTGGAAAGATCTTTCTTTCCTCTTCAAATTGTAAAGATATATAGGAACAAAAAATGAACGTAGAAATATATTACTTTATATATGTCGTAGCCATATTGTAATATTCGTTTTCCTTAATGCACGGAAAGATTTTCAAACCTTCGTTGACTTCGCCATGTTTTACAATGTGGCTAGACATTTTATAAAACGACGAATAGCTTACAGCCACAGTAGCCCGGTTTACACCGATATCTTGCTAAACTAACCAAATAGTAAATTATGACTATATACAGGGTGATTCATCGGTCTGTCCTTTCTTTATAACTCTTTTATTTTAAGTCAGATAGAAAAACTCTTTAGATAAAATTTATATGATATATTATTGTCTATCTACGTACTATATGCACTTGTATACAGGGTGCTCCGTTGAAGCGCAACAATATGTAACTTTAAATTTCTTAATGGAACACCCTATATATCTTTATTTATTTTGATAGTAAATTAGATTTTCTTTAAAAAAGTATTAAATAATAAGGGGTCTAAAATTATAAGTTAAGAAGTTATTTACCTTTATTCGTTGAATGATAAAGAATAGAAAAATGTATTGAAGTTGAACGACAAGTTTTCGAGCATTTATTATAATTTTGCATTATTTAGTCTGTCACTAAATTTTAATAGCCTCTTTGTAATTAGTGTAATGTTTAAAATAAGTATTAATAAAAAAGAATCAAAATTTTGTATTAAATTATGGTTTTTTCCACTATGAACTACTATTTTTTATGAACGAAAATAACTTCTTAATTTATAATTTTAGATCCCTTATTACTTAATAGTTTTTTAAAGGGAATCTAATTTACTATCAAAATAAATAAATATATATAGGGTGTTCCATTAAGAAATATAAACTTATATATTGTTGCGCTTCAACGAAGCACCCTGTATACAAATGCATATAGTACGTAGATAGACAATAATATATTATATAAATTATATTTGAAGAGTTTTTTTATCTGACTTAAAATAAAAGAGTTATAAAGAGAGGACAGACCGATGAATCACCCTGTATATTCGATTTCTCTTTTACCCAATTGGGTGTCGAGATTCTGCGACTTTTAGTTTTCTTCAGTAAATTTCTTTCATTTTTTCTTGTCTTTTGCCAGCTCTAATGCTTTACGCCAAGTCGTTTGTTTCTTGTTTAAAATTTCTTCTATGACGTCGTCCCATGATTTTTGCGGTCTTCCGCGGCTTCGTTTGCTTTCCATACTGTCTTTACTTGTTTGGTGTCTGGTAATCTTATAAGCTGGCCGAACCGTTGCAGTTGTTTTTCTTCAATATATTGTTTTACCGCTTTTACTTCCAGTCGTTCTCTAATATTATCATTCCTAATCCTGTCAAATTTGGTCACATTTGCTATTCTTCTTAAGCACTTCATCTCGATAGCTTGTATCTTGCTGCTTTGTCGTTAGTTTATTATCCAGGTTTCACTCCCATACAAAAGGATTGGTAATATTATTATTTTAAATGTTGGTAGCTTTGTGTTTCTGGATAAATTTCTGTGATTAAATAAGGCAGTTCTTAACATGTGGTATGTTCTGGACGCTGTTCGTATCCTGTTATTTATTTCCTCTTCATTTCCTCTGTGACTATATTACTAAAGTCAAATTTTTTGACTCTGTCGGGTACAGTAATAAAACTATAAATGAACTATAAATATCGCAATTATGATAAAGCGGCATATCCTTTACTTTCTGCAGTATAATACTGTTTGGCATCGGCCCATATTTTTGAGCCGCTCTATTCATGCATTGAATCAAACGTCTACCAGGTATGTATAGGAAAATAGCCTTACAGGCCTTTAACATAAATGAATAGAGCGGCTCAAAAATATGGGCCGATGCCAAACAGTATTATACTACAGAAAGTGAAGGATATGCCGCTTTATCATAATTGCGATGTTTATAGAGCATTTATAATTTTATTACTGTACCCGAAAGTCAAAAAATCTGACTATAGGTGTTTACGAGTAGACTTTAATTGTCTACATCTACGTGTCGACAATACGTAGACAATTAGTTTATACGTAAACAATGTAGACAATGTCAAAAAATCTGATGTGGCCAGCAAAATACCTTCCGTCAATCCTGTGTATTATGTGCAAATTCCATACTTAAATTTTCTTGCAAAAGATTATAAATTTTTGGTATTATGTGATTCCCTTTCTCGGCAACTGAATTCCATACTCCTGATAACAAACAAACCACATGAAATAAGAAAATTATGAAATTTTGATTGAAAAATTATAACACTTGTCAGTTATGGACAAAATTAATTGCTGTCATTTTGACACGGGTCAAAGTCATGTTACTGCACGCGCCCCATACATAAATTTTCTTGCAAAAGATCCTATATTTCCAGTAAAGTTATTTCATTAACAAACTATGCAAATTGCACTTGACACTGACATCTTCTTTAGTTTTTCCCATTAGTTAGGGGGTCGCTATTTTTTATTTTCTTCTTCCACTCATTTTTGTTTTGTGTATCGTCCTCATTCAGTTCCTTTTCTCTCAAGTCTTCTACAATACAGTCTTTTCATCTTATATTTGGTCTTCCTATGTTTCTTCCACCTTCTATTAAATATATTCATCTCTCCTCATGACATGTTCAAACCAATATGTAATCGTCTCTCTTATATCTAGAAACTTCTAACACTAGAGTTACTTCCCTTATTCTTTCATTGATTTTATTTTATTGATACTGACATCTGTCAATTTGAATTACCTGAATATATTAGCAGTTTCCATGGTTAAGTTAGCATAGCTGGCTGAATTATGAAATTTATATAAAATTTATTATCGTTATGCTTCTTTAACTATATATCTGTTGAATATCAAATATAAAATGCAATCAAATCGTATAGACAATAATATATTCTTTAAGTTATAATAACATTTAACTGATTTTTTCAAGAAAAACTGTTAAAATCTTCAAATAAGGGTACTTCCGGTTGACCAATTATAACCAAAATCTAAACAGGTCTGCATATGGTTGTAAGAAAGAGGAATACGCAAGAATTGTAATTTTTGGAACTCTAGTATTGGAGATATCGTGCCCGAAAACGCGGTCCCACACACACACATACACACACACACACACACATACACACACACACGCACACACGAACACACACACACACATACAGACATCATCGTAAAAATAGTAAAATCGTATTGTAAAGACCCTAAAACGTGCTTATTCAATGAAAACTCACCACCGAATTTTTTGACCAAAGACAATACCTTCCTTACCTAGAGGTGACGGAAGGTAATAAAAAAATATATATCATTTATATCATCTAATATCGTAACAAAATGCAAATTAGAAGGCAGAAATAATAATAAGTAAATAGTCTGTGAAGAAGATAATTCTATTCTTCCATTACCATTCTAAAGTGATTTAATGTTATTCCCGGTATCTAATAGTTAAAAATACATTGTAAAATACAACCTTGTTTATCTGAGGTATAGCTGCTAAGATAAAGTTATACCTCCGATAGCTATACCATAGTTTGTCCATCAATTGTAAAAGTGGGCCTTAGTCTAATATAGAATAAATACATATTTGAAAAATACGATTTTATTTTCTCTTGATCGATCTTCATCGTAAAAGTTTCTTAGTATATTAAATCGATTTTATCGCACGAATAATATCGACAAACAGTTTTTGATATGCAACCAACTTTATTTGAAGAAAATAGTTTTCGATCTTGGAAAACTTTAATGTTAGTCGTGGCACATTTTTTATGAAACCATTTTGTCTTCAAACAGTAGAGTTCGCTAATAATTCGAGTCACATAAATTGGTTTTTTTTCAATACTTATAATTATAAATAACTATATCTAATGTAACTTTTGGGGTTAATTGTTGGAAATATGCATGAATATAAATATAAATCAACTAGTAAGTATTATTTGCGTTGCTTTCGTTGTTTTCTGCATTTAATACTTAAAATGAATTCCGGTTTTCAAAGGCGATAGTAGGAAGCTTAAATTTATAGTAAGAATTTGGAATAGATTAAATATGTGATATAAATGTTAAGGGCATGGACATAAAAAAAATGAAAATTTAAAAACTAATAACTTTTTAAAATGTTGACAATCACTTTCGTACCGTTTTAAGTTGTTTTAATGTAAATGACCTTTGTTCTAATTTGTTACTATAGTGGAGGACATCATTAGAATAAAGAGCAGTGGATTTTGTTACCACTGGCATCTACGATATAAAATTGATTCGTTGTTTACGCCAATTAATTTTACTTTTGGCTGACCTATATAAAGTCCGTATACATAGGTTACCTATGCAATCTATTTTATCTACTCTATGACAGTGTTTCCCAAACTGCGGATTTTTTTTTCTTTGTTAAGATCCAGTAGCCTATGAGATTTTTTTGTAAACAAAAGCACATCTACATTATCGTGAATTACAGTTTCCGGGATATTAACAATAGTATTTTGCTGTTAGTAAATTACCAATCAATTTAAAATAGAGATTATTTACTAATTTTATATATTTTTGTTTCAGGTGAGATACGAGTTCTGGAAACATCTTTTTTACTTTTACCTTGGATACTTACAACATGAAGGTAGGGTAGAACGAGAATATTTTATGATATTTATTTGTTATATGAAGTTAGAAATCATATTGTTTATATTAAATCTTGTACATTAAGTTGTACTTTGATTTGATTTTCAAGACTAACTGGAAACATTCTACTTTAACTCATGAAGCATATCTAAATATAACAAAATAAAGAGAGACATATACAATGATGCATTAATAAGTAAAAAATGCAAGCTATTTCTATAGTTACTATGCAGACGATCACTAAATAAAGAAGAGAGCTCAATTCGGCCCATTGTGTTTTGTATCTTAAAAATGACGACGGAAATAATTTGAGTTGATACTGTAACGTGCGCCCCTGACTCTATACGCGACCACCGGCACTGGTAGAATATTTCCAGAACGGCGCCGCACTGGGCGATGACGCAGTCTTCGACTTGTTTTATTAGTTAGGGTTACCTGATTCTTTGTATTCGATATTATTGTTGCATCGGAAAGTTTCAGAAGGACGCGCCATTAAAGCCTCGTACAGACCTGCGAACCGTTCGACGAACCGTTCGGCGAACCGTACGCCGAACCGTTCGACGAACCGTTCGGCGAACCGTACGCCGAACCGTTCGGCGAACGGTTCGACGAGCTCTAGCAGATGATGGTGGGGCAATGTTCGTACCTTTGCTATTATTGTTGCAGATACATATATGTATGTTTTGCGGATTCCAAATAATATCATGATTTCTGTACATATAATAAATTTTGACGTATTGTCTTTAGACCATTCCATTTTTAGTAAATGTAGTATTAATAAAGTGCAAACATCTACTTCGAACCAAAGAATAAAGTGAAATAAAATATTTTGTTGCAAGTATCATTTTATTCGTCCCGCAAAGGTGTATATTTTTAAAATTTGACCGTCGCGTCCAGACTAGCTGCAACGTGTTCGCGCAACATCCTTTGATCGTTCGTTGAAATATCGACAACGGATGGATCGCGGAAATGTTGCAGGCAAACATTGCACGTGTTTCATTGCTTTGCTCGGATCGCCGTTTTGTTGCACTTGTCTGGACGTGGTTCGCCGAACGGTTCGCAGGTCTGTACGAGGCTTAAACCCGTCAGAGAGAATAGCCGCGGACATTCTGTTATATAGAAGCAACGAGAAATGAACAGTTGGTGATATAAATAAAAAGTCTACGAGTTGTGAACATAAATAAATGTAATATAAATAAATATAGTGAAATAAATATTGTTTAAATAAATAATCTTAGTGTTTAAGTATTTAATAATATTCTTAGTCTTAAATTAGTGTTTATAATCATAGTGTTAATTACATTTATTATCTTTATGTTAATTATTCATCATTTAATAAACGTATTATTTTAATTAATAATATTTCTCTGATTTTTACACTTCGTCCAAATAAATAAACGTTACAATACAATGATTTTTACAAATCAGAAGGTGTACTTATATTTTTGGTCGATGCTGTACCAAAATACGCTTTTTATACAATCTTGCGGGATATAGCCAATTTTCGCACTAGTATGGGAATAATTAAAACAAAAATTTTGTGTTGTTATGAAAGCAGTTGTCATAAGCGATTGGTATGAAAAATATGATTTATATTAAACATTTTATACAAAAACTAGAAATCTTAGAATTGAGAAATCTAAGTTTATTATATAGTACGACAGGTAATCTATGTTTCGCATGAAAAAGAAATATTTTTTTTTTAATATATATTTTTTATTCGGGAAACATAAATTACTTGTCGTACTATATAATAAACTTTGATTTGCATTTCTAAGATTTATAGTTTTCTTACAAAATGTTTAATACAAATTTTATTTTTCATATCATGCATTGCCCCCTTAAAAATATCACGCATAGCCAGCCACTCAAGTAGTATGTGTATATATGTGAAAAATTTAGAATACATTTCGTAATTTTTCTTATTTTGTGAACGAATAGAAAAATATTGCTTGCATTGCAACATATGTGTAAAACATTATTCTGAAACTCTGCAATTTAAATTCGTTTCAGAATCACTAATTTCCCGCACTTACTAAAAAGAATAACTATTTGTACACACAACTCCGAATGTGTCCAAACCAAGCGCCCCGAACCGAACTGAACCGCGCGATACGTTCGCAAACGTCACAACTCGCTGCAGTATGGATGGCATAAAGTGCACGAACGTGCATTATTGTGCACAAGCGAGCGCAAACGAACATGATCCGTAGTCTGTCGGTACATCAAGAGATTCGCTTGTTCGCTCTTGCGCAATGTTGACAGCAAAACATACTTTCTATACGTACATACACGCGCATACATCACAATAAGTAAAAGTAGCATTTTAAATGTAATTTATCAATGAGCACTATTAAAAGTAGGCTTTTTAAGTGTTAAAAGCAGGGACTAAGAACGAAATGAAAACGAAAACGAAAAAACGAAATAAACCGAAATTTTTATAAGAACGAAAACGGAAACGAAAACGTAATATATTTTTTTCGTTCATGATTGAAAACGAAATAATTTATATCGGTTACCGGTTTTAACCGTTATTTTATTTAATATTTTATTTTATTTACAGCAAATATTTTACAGGCAAATATTATTGAATTTTCAGATATTTGATTTGCAAACAAGCAGATTTTCAAAGTAGCTCTCCAGTACCTAACCCTGTTACGTGTTAGGTTAAACGGTATACTCGTAGTTTCAACTATTGAACACTGACTGCGATAATTTTCATTTGCACACACTGTCGGTATACGTTTTATTAGTTATGTTAAGCACTTATATAAGAGAACTAACATAAAGGAAGATTTGCTTGAAAACATACTATTAGTTAGGTGAAATAAAATGTAATTAATGTTTTATTCTTTATTCGTAAAAAAATCAGGCCATAGCATAAGCTTTTCTTCTTATTTTTATATATGTATTATCTTTCCTTTATATGTATGTTTTATTTTCATGTTCAATAAAAAAAAAACTTATTATATTTCTATATTTTCATCAATTGTTACTCATTAATAGTTATAACCGGTATTAACCGGTATTTAACTACTGTGAACGAAAACGAAAATATTTAGGTGGGAACATTAAGAACACAAACGAAATTTTTCGGTTTCGTTCGGATAAGAACTGAACGAAATATTTTTCGTTTTTAGTCCCTGGTTAAAAGTAAATTAGTTACCTTGGTAAAGACGAATGAAATAACAAATTGACATTTTTGTATAGATAAATTAGTGGACGATTTTGTTCGAAGGGTTGGATCACTCCGCTACGCGTCGTGCCAAAAAGTTCCTTCTCACAAAATCAATGACCATGTTTTTTTGCCTTTTCTTTATTAGTGCATCATTCAAAATTATAAAACTGCAAAAACTGTTTCAAGTTCTTTTATTATATGTAGTTAAAAATTTATGTTAGAACTTTTGCTCATGGAATCTAGAACCAAATAGTTCACAAACGAACAACAAAATGACACAGGCGGTGTGAACACATCTCGCGCGTTGTCGAATTTAGGTTTGTGAACGTTCGCGAACGTATTGCGCGGTTCAGTTTAGTACGGCGCGTTTGATCTGGACGCACCTTTTATAGTACGCATTCATAATGAATTTGTGCGCTCCAGCGTCATCAGTTGTTATTAACTGTCAAAATAAAATATAACCTCAAATTCAAATTATCACAGACTACACGAATTTACAATTATTATGTTAATGATTTTGTTCTTTACAAATAAATATTGTATAAACCTCTTATTAGAGGACGTCATTGTTCAACATTCACTTTTCTCGTACTTTAAAATAGCGATCATGATGTGGAAAGTATATCTTTATCCACATTTATAATTATCTATAAATTGATTGATTACTAAAACTGAGATCTACAAGCAAGAGTGCTACATTTAGAAATATGATTACTATTAATGATTTATGCGTTTTTTTTTTATAAATGCATTTACATGTACATTGTTTCCATAAAACAAATGACACAAATAATATATGAACTATTATGTCATCAGTTCATATTTCATATATAATAATGTTTTATATCAACTGAACCATTTTTTTACTCTGTTATATTTTTTGTTTCAGAAATATTTATATATGAAACAAATTTGAATTTAAAATTCATATACATATAGAAATATGAGCATATATATCATTATACATATTTTTATCTTTTTACAGATAACATTTGTTTACACAAATGCATGATTTATATATTATTAAAAGTTAAAAATCATTACAATTATATCTCACGGGCATTTATTATCATATATTAAAAATACTGTATAAAAGATATTTCAGAGGGATTTAAAATGATAAAACTTTTTATATACGAGTATATATATCATTATTATGAACAGGACTATTATGCTATTTAAATACCGTATATTCAACAAATATTTTATTCATAAACATTTCATTTATAATTAGGATTAATGTTTAACTTTGGTTCGATGTATGTGTTTTCGAGTGTATTTTTATTATATGAGTAACGTTTAGACAGCTATACATATATGGACGTAATGGAATGGACTAATTTTAGACCGGTTAATCTAGCCGCTAGTCAAAACATAACATTTTCAGAAAAGAAAGCAATAAAACGGAATTAACATTATATTCTTTAAAGTAAATTTGGTAAAACAATTAAAGGATATAGATTTGCCTTTGTGCTATACTCTAAACATATTTAACAGAAAAGTTTTCATTAATTGTTTCACACAATTAAATAATAAAATGGAGATTTTCAATTCAGTTAACTTCGGGTACTAAAAATGTAAATTTTAAAATTCTGGTTTCCAGAATTTCAGAAATTTATTTCCTAAACCTCTATGTACAAAACATCGCATAATTACCTCCCGCTACCCTTGGTAAGGGAGGTATAGGGATCGTGCTAAAAATCGCATATCGAGATTTTGGTAAATGACCACATTTTAAGGTCCGTAGAATCCACTTTTAACATTTTTACGATGATGTCTGTGTGTATGTATGTGTGTGTGGATCCTGTATACGCTCTAACTCAAATACTATCATTCAGAAAGTTTTAAAACCATGTATTTCTACCTTATTCTAATATGGAAATATCTGATTAGATTTTGGTGGCAATCGGATAACCGGAAATGGCAGTTTACTTGAAGCTCAAGATAGTTTTTCTTCAAAAAATACCTTTAAATGTAATTTTTTCTCAATTTGTTATTATAAAAATTAAAGATTATTCCATTTTCTACAAGTTTGCTTTAATACTTTTTCTATATATTGTATGGATAAATTTATAAATATAAAAAATATATACATAGGTAAATGGCGGGAGGTACTGTGTTGGTCATATCAGATTTTTTTTGTACTCATGCATTGAATAGTGTTGTTTCGTGTAGCCTAAGCAACGTTCGAAACGTCAATTTCCCAGGTCTCCACCAGATAAATGACCGGGAAATTTTGGAAAAAAATACTCTCCTATTTCTAAAGCATTTTTTAAAGAACTAAATTTATAATAAGAAAGTATAGTTTCTCAAACTCTCGCTTAATAATAATAATAAGAGAAAATGGTGCAACATTGAATGAAATTGAATTTTGAAGTAATGAATTTAGTGCATTTGGTTCACTATGTTGGCAACAATTTCTGTTCGGCGGAAGTCGGCAAGACATAACCTACAAACTTAATGTAAATTGTAACAAAACAATAAGAAATTTAACAAGTTTATTAAGTTTAAATTTGCTGTATACTACAAGTGAAATACTTGGTAAGTAATAAATAGTTATTTACATACCAGGATTAACACTATATTACATAAAAATAAACATGAAAATAATTGGAGTTTAAATTTGACACATCACTCTGAAATTAGCTACAAAGCAGTGTATATCTAATGAAGTTTTATTAAATACAATTATTTGTACAAAATTACTAATTATTAAGTTTTAAACTTTTCGTACAAAAAATATTGTACAAACCGCGTGCGTGAACTTGGTTCCCGTATTTGGTATATAAATAACTATTACGGGGCATATATTTCCATATTAAACGTCTATGTAACGAATTTCGCTCGCCACCTGATAAATGAATAAATATACAGAATAATAATTATTGTTATTGTTAATATATTTTCGATTTATTTACGTATTGTTATAGTCTGATTGTATAATTTGTAGTTTCCTGGAAAATCTGGGTATTTCATAAATCGCTGAGATTTCATGTATTACACAATATGCCTGAGCTTTTGTCTTCATGAAACGTGACTTTCATGTAAGCGGATACTGAAGGTTAAGATTCCAATTTCACAATCTGTTATTGTTAAATTAACCTAAAGTAACCCAACTTAAAGAACACAAACTACAGATTATTTCGCGTACGAGGTTTGATAAAAAATAGCAAGAACTTTCATTTGTTTTAAAAAGTATTAATTTATTTATTATTTATTTGTCCCTTTCACAGAACTAGATATTAGATATAATGTACTTCAGCGATTTTCCCTTTATCTTCTTTATTGTCGCAAAATATTATATTTTGAGTGTTGTCTTTATCTTCGAGAAGAGGAAGAAGGCACAGGGGACCACGTCTAATGAATACTGAGGCTGCGGTATTACGAACGACGATGTTGTTTTCGACCGGTGTGTTGGGCTAGGTGTTATTTGCCTACATTTTTTTTCTGATTGCCTCGAGTGTGAAATACCAACTACTTCAGAAACCTTCGTTAAAGAGATTTGGTGATCACTAAGCATAATATCTTTAATTTTTGCCTCATTTTCATCTTTATTTTTGACATGGTTTTCTCCAACTTTTGCACCACTTCACTGCACTTTATACCATTTGTAATTTTTTTTAATCGCCAAGCGTGTCAAAGTACTTCATCAATATGTAACTATCAAACACAAACTAAGAGTTCAATATGAAAGAAACGTTACATGCACTACATAGACCATGGTACCAATGTGATAAAAAAAATCTGTTGTGGCCAGCACAATACCTCTCGCCACTTCCTTTTTTTGGTTACATAAGTATAGGGCGCGAACAGTAATGTTACATTTTTGGGCTTCACAAGCAGATGTGTGGGCCCGTTTCACAATGATAATTAGTAATTATGTACATAGATGTCAAATGTTAGAATTTTTCATTAAAATTTTTAAGATTTTCTAAATTTACGTCAATTTATCACCAGGAGTTTAAAATTTACTTGTATGTCTTAGATATTTAACATTTAATTCTGCTCCACATGGAATTGGAAAATCACTAAATTTAGAATGAGAAATTTATACATAATTACTAGCTATCATTCTGACATGGGCCTCCATATCTGCTTGTCAAGGCCAACAAAATCATATGACTGCTCGCTCCCTATTGTATTTAACATTTCTTGTATACTCTACACCAAAAATTCTACTTACGCATATATCTATTCCATATATATTTAGATTGTTTAATTTTAAATTCATTTTTGATGAAGAAATTTTGTCCTCTTCTAATTTTTCGAAATGTTTCCAATTCTATTAATACATTAAGAAATAATATAATGTATGTACTTCCCAGAAAAACTCTTCAGTAATGTCTTCGGATTTCTGACACTGACATTTATCTGTCAGTTACAAAAAAATTAAATTTTCAACTATTTTCCATGGCCATTCTTTCGGCTGTAAAATTTATTATAACAGATTATTATACATATTATATTTCTTTTATCTCTAAATCTATAGAATATATTATAAAATATTTAAATGTATCAGAAAGAAAATTTATTTTTCTTTAATATTATCAAGAAAAAATTTCAAAAAATATTATTTAGAAGATTTTTTTTTCAAGAATCTTCTACTTCCGGTTGTTCAATTGTTACCAAAACCTTTTCAGATCTTCCCATGAATGTCCGATTGGGAAATACGTAGTTAAACAAATTTAAAGTCTTATAGTTTTTGAGTAATCGTCCTTCCAACATCCTACATACATACACACACACACACATACATCCACACATACACACACACACACACACACACACACACACACACACAGACATCATCGTAAAAATGTTAAAATCGGATTGTAGGGACCTTAAAACGTGCTTATTCAATAAAATCTGGATATGCGATTTTTAGCATGAATCCAATACCTCTCTTAGCGAGAGGTAAAAATGAGCCCAGTCGAAAGCGATAACGCGCGAAATTCAAAAATTCTTATTTTTTTCAAAGCTGGTATTTCGAAAACTAAATTCGTTTTTATAAGACCGGTGTATGTATCCGTTCTATATAACTAAATTGGCTCTTACATACATGTATAAAGTGTGCACTAGGGAAATATGATTAAAATGAAATCGAATATGGCTGATTATTTTCAATAAATATGTCACCTTGCCTTCTTCTCAAATTAACTATGAAATAATATTCTGTTGACGATATACGAGTATTTTAACCTTTTGAATTTAAGCACAAGTTTATATTTATTAAACGATATATTATGTTATCGTAAAAAGAAAGCGAAACTGTAGGTAATTTAAATTAAACTGACCTTAAATTATTGGATGTTTATGTTATCATATTATATTAATAAAGACTCGTATTGGAGAGCTATAGTGAAAATTAAAATCGAAAAATAATTTTAAATAAAATGCTAAGATGAAGACTGTAAGAATTTCGTTTATGTATTTAACTCCACAAAATTTAAACTAATGTTGCTGAAATGATACATTTTCGCCTTTAAACCGCTCAAAAGAATTTCGTGAAATTTCGCACAAATATTTTTAAACGACTTCGTCAAAAAGTAGTGTGTGCAAGGAAATCTATGTAATTTCCAATGGTTTAGATATTCTGGCTGGTTTTTTTTTTACTCTTCTAACAAATTTCCTAAACCATTAATTTGTAAAACAACTGTGTAATATAATGAAATGGGGTATCCTACTACATATAATGAAAATTTAAACAAAGAACCAATAATTAATATTGTATTATTTAACATATTATTTAGGAGACATGTGTAAAATACAAAATCGCATTCAAATTTATACCAAAAGCGTATTAAACTTAAAACGGAGCACATTTAAAATATGCATAATTTAAATTATCTTCATCTACAACAACTACAATTATGCACCCAAAGAAATTTTACTTTAATACTTATGGAATTACAGGTTAAATCAAATATTTTTACTTTTAAAAAGGATCCAACAAAGTTTATATTTGATTTAAAAGTACCCTTGCTTTCAACCTTTATTTAGGATTTTGAGACAAAAGTACCGCCATATCAAAAGCAAATTTGTTAAAAGTATTGTATTATTTTTTAAATTATTTTGTACTTAAGTGAAATGTATTTAATTTTGAATTAAAAACATATGATTTCAGAACAATGTTTTTAAAACATTAACCCAAAATAATCAAAGCAGTAAAATTAAAATCTATTCGTATTCATTTTGAAAAAATATGTATATCATTTAAATTTATTCTATTTTTAAATTAATTCATTTATTTGAAATAAAAAATCTTTACTTAACCTGATGAACGAAGTTTAAAATTACTTAATATGTTCGTACTCAATACTTTTATTTTATTTTAATAATTATACAATAATTAATTAAGTCTAAATGAACTTAATTTTTTAACATACATATTTGTTTGTACTTGTAATTTTATAAGTAGCTATGTGTAATTGTAAATACATACTACATTTTCTTTTTTACTTGATCGTATGATGTGGTTGTGATTGATGGTGATAATTGATTTCACCATTCTAAACCTTTGTAGGCAGCATTACATCTTTCACCGCACTAGTAATAAAAATATAGTAAATAAACATAATAGTATCTTATATGTAACTATATTAATAATAATACATACTTTCCAAAGATTCAGCTGTCTTGCTACTAATATCTTTAATCCGAAATTCGAGTCAGGAATCAATTCCTTCAGATCCAAGTTGTTTAAGTGACGCAGATTTTAGAGAGCCTGCAATTAGTTGTTTTCTCAAGAATAAATAAAATTATACGCATCATTTTGAGTGTATTCTTACCTTTAAAATATGGAACAACATTCTCAATTTTGTTATTCCTATATAATTCTATTTCTTTAATAATATTTTCTGTGTTTGCTATGTCCATAATTATTGCTATTGTATTTTCAGCGTACTTACTACTCACACGCAAAACACTGACGACAACGATTTATGCAGTCAAAATGCGGCAACTAGATATCAAAATTCAATACTTTTAATTTAAAATTGTATGTAAATTAATTTAAAATTAAATTTATTAACGTAAAAGTAAATATTTTACTATGAAAGTAATAATTTTTGTTTATAAAGTTATTCTTACATTTAAACGTTACTACTATTTTGAAGAGAAAACATGTTACTTTGATTTTAACAAAACGTTTATTTGAATTTAAAAAATATTTTAACTTTCAATTCAAATTCTCAACTTTTGGCAACAAATGAATTAAGTTTTTATCTAAACAGTATTAATTTTATATCAAAAGTATAACTTTATTTTTTAAGTAAATTTTATTCATAACAAAAGTATCAATATTTAAGTTACAAATACATAATGACCATTTAAAAGTTTATTAATTTTGAAATAAAATTATAATAGTTTTAAAATTAAAAGTATGTTTTACGAGTAGCATTTTTTAATTTTACCTGCAATTTATTTAAGTTGAAAGTAATTCTTTTAATTCTGGTTGTTTTTAGAAACAAAAGTAATGTTTGTTGTAAATAAAACACATATTTCTTTCGGTGTGGAATTACAAATACATTAAAATACATTATGCTAGTCATATTACACTAGTGGAATATGAAATATTCATATTCCACGAGACGACTTTTTGTATTGTATTGCTTTATTGATACTTCCGTAGATAAATATTAATTGATAAATTTAAAATATACTCATAATTCAACTTATTAATAAAGAAATCAGTTACTCATGTCAATATGTAACATCATCTGAGATTTGACATATCATTGCAAAATATATTTATTATATATTTATATTCTGTAAAATTGATAGTTGTAGATAAAGTATAGTATTTCACTCGCATATACCCTCTAAACATGTTCCATCCTTCCGATGTTCCTAAATATCTCATTTAGATTATGTTTATAACATCCCACTTGTGATGTGTGTGGGACATCTTATAGGACTAATTATTTTTAAAAGGTCTAATTTCAAATTTTGTATTTAATTATGTAATAATTTTTCTGCGAAACTAGGAAATTATTCAATATTAATACATTTTGTACAACAATTCGCTCAAGGTCGCGTCTGCGGCTGCGCATAACATGCAGTTGTGTGGATGTGTGTTGTGCGCAGTTGTACGTGATGTTATTTACAACGCAATATCAAAAATTTGCAGCTCGCGGAAATAATTTTCTGGTTGTGTGTTGTAATAAGTAGCAAATAAGTGTGTTAGTGATTAGCTGTGTTCCTTCGGGCTGTGATTCACAATCTAAATCATCCAAGTGATCATAATTAAGAAGAAGTATGTTTTTTTTTGTATCCTTTTCATTATCTCCACTTTCTCATTTGTGATGTGATTTATTCTAAATAAAATGTTAATAAATTATACTCTGAATAAATTTTTATTATTTTCAGATTTCAACATAGGTAATTTTGAATAAAAACAATTATACTTTACACTAAATAATTTATCAAATGATGGTTTATGTTTTATATGTGCGAATAAATAATTTACGTTAAATAATAATTTTATTTATTATTCTTATCGTATATAAACTATAGGTAGGGAACGACTTAAAAACAGTAAATGTATGCCATGTAGCAAGAATATAGTAAGCTTATTGCATCGTTGTTCATTTTAAAACATTACTAAGAAGTCTATAAATCAACATTGCACAGATGTTCATTTTAAAACATAACTAAGAAGTCTCAAAATCAATATCACCTAGATGTTTGTGACGAAGAGCGGACATTAGCAGTACTTCATAGAGATGTTATTGAGTTGAAACCCTGTAAGTCACATCTGTGATGTTAACATCTCGCTGAATATATCATTGCTGAGAATATGTGTCATTTCATTACAAATATATTTATTATAATTTAGGGAGAATAGCACTTTCGACAGGGAATGCAGGACGTAAAATAAAAAGTTTCTATTGTTGGACTGCCACAGAGTGGTAACTGAAAGACTGAAACTCCCGAATATAGGACTGTCACATGTAAAATTATAGTTTTGTAATTTCCTATTTACCTAATTTTAGATAAAAGAGCTTCAAATAAAAGTTTTAGAGCGTAAAATTCCGATTATCATTATCAACATGTCTATAGGACATTGAGCGAATGTACGTTTAGGCAAATGTTACTAAAATAATGATGTCATGTCGTATATTGCTGTGTTTACATAAACTTAGTTTACAACAGATTATATTTAATATTTGTGGCGCCTATATCAAAACGATTTTTTTTTATTATGAGTGAATTTTTTTATAACAATATTATTATGTTTGAACTGGGAATCATTAAGATAAAACAATAATTGAAAATGCCTTATCAAAGTCAATATTTCTCTAATACTTATTTCAGGCAGTGCTTTCCAACCTAGGTGTCGCAACACACCAGGGTATCAAAACTGGGAAGTAAGGGTGTCACTTAAACGCTGGTTTGTCCAAAAAAGTTAGAAAAATATAATCGAAAACTTTTAACTTTTCAGAGAAAAAAATATATATGAATACGTTAACAAATTACGGGAAACATTATCTAATAACTAAAAATAGTGACGCTTGACTCATTGTTGGTATAGATACGAGGGTTGCCTTTTATATTTCTTGATTGGGCAACCCTAGTGCTGCCATCTAGCAACTGACGTAAAGTTTGACAATTTTTGACGGTATACGTACTCAGAACGTTTTGACGTACGAGCGCTATTTGTGTTGTTTACAGTAACTTGAAAGATTCATTTCGGTAAAAAAATAAAATTAAATCGTGAACATTTTCGTACGATTATTTTTTGCAACTTTTGACGCGGAATGACTCAACAACAGTATATCGATGAACTTAATTCGATTTTTAGCGATGAAGCACCATCAAGGATCAGTGTTTATTGATGGTTTACCGAATTCAATCGTGGCCGTAGTTCGCTCACAGACGAATTTCGTGAAGGTCGTCCAAATCGGTTGTTGTTCCGAAAAACATTGATGCGGTGCGTAAACTGATACTGCAAGATCGTCATGTGACTTATCGTGAGATTAAGGTATCCTTGGACATTAGTGGGACCAGCAGACATTTAATATTACATGAATATTTGGCCATAAAAAAGATTTGTTCGCGTTGAATCCAATATAATTTGACAATCGCTCAAAAACAAGCTCGTGTCAATTGGTCGCAAGAAATGCTGAAAAAATTCGATCACAGTACTTCAAAACATGTGTATGATATCGTGACAGGTGACGAATCGTGGATCTACGCGTATGAGCTCGAAAGTAAACAGCAGTCAACTGTATGGGTCTTCTAAGGCGAGCCAAACCCAACAAAAGTCGTTCGTGCTCGAAGCACTTCGAAGCAAATAGTGGCCTGTTTTTTTCGGAAAAACTGGACATGTCTCAACCGTACCATTAGTGCAACGTAGAACAGTCAATTCTTAATGGTACACAACTATTTGTTTGCCACAAGTCTTCGGAGAAATAAGAAAAACCAACCGCCGAAAACGGATCACTCTCCACCACAACAACGCGAGCTCTCACACCACAAACCACAAGTGATTTTTTGAGCGCTCAAAACGTCGATTTGGAGAGTCATCCGCCGTATTGTCCTGATTTGGCACCTAATGACTTCTTTTTATTCCCGAACATCAAAAACAAATTGCGAGGTCCACGTTTTTTGACACCTGAAGAAGCGGTTGATGCGTTCAAAATGCATGTTTTGGAGATACCTCAATCGGTGTGGAAAAAGTGCTTCGAAAATTGGTTCACACGCATCCAAAAGTCTATTGATCTTTATGAGAACATATTATGAAAAACAAAAAAGCCATTTTCGATGATAAATATTTGTTTTTGTTCACTAATCCCGAAATATAAAAGGCAGCCCTCGTACATCTAATTTTTTTACCAGGAGTGTCACACATTTTCGTTATTAAAAAGATTGGACAGCACTGCATCAGTGTGAAAACAAAATATAAAAAATTTAACTTGTAATACATACTAATAAATTTGTCCAGGATCAATACACATTTTGTCCTTTTAACATAACACAGTCATAATTAATAATAAAATAATGTTCAAACCAATGATTACTAATTGATTGTGAATAAAATAATATACACACCTCGCGAGAATGCTTATTCCAACCTTACGCTCATAATTGACCTCCGTGTGCCTCGGTATACCTCCGGTCATTTAACTCAGCACTCGGTTATAATGGAGGTATTTCCCGGCTGGTATGTAATACATTATTTCTCAATTACGAAAGGTGTAAATTCGAAAATATTGTCACTATAAAATCAAGTACCTATTACCTATGGTTTGCTGTAAAATTCAACATATAAAGCCTTCCACAAAATTTTACGGAATAGAAAATATTTGAAAAAAAAAACTGCATATTAAACGTTTATCTTTAGGATTTTCGTATTCACTGTTTTTGTTGTTATTGAACAATTTGTAACATTTTACAATTTTATAGTATACGGAACATACATATCTTATCAAAATAGAGTGCTTCATTCATTGTACAAACTTCATTTGATAATAAACTTTTGAATACATTTCATTTAGAATTCTTGCCGCAGCTTGGTCTGTACTGTCGCTTCCCTGCAGCCTGTGTGCTCCGTGATAACAGCTGATAACTCAGAATTAGGTGACCTCTTGGAGAGAAGGAGATAAGAATCAATTTAGTGTCCCTCCCTCTCTCATTCTCTCTCTGTCTAGCCAACACTGGATGGATTGGATAGTCAGATAAGCCAAGCTCACTTTTTGCTCAGCGCCTACCTTGTTTTGCTTGTATTTTGCGCTGTAGCATTTTTTATACGTTTGTTCGAATGAACTTGAGATAAATGAATTTTTTACTAAATAATATAAACATGTCGGATATATTTAGAATTATTGCGAAAGTGATTTATTTAAACATTGTACGAGTCCATTCCAATTTTTAGGTTATTTATTATAAATAAAAAATAAACTAATTATGGATAAATTTTACTGGAGGTAGTAAATCATTTATATCTTTTAAGTGCATGTATTCTGCAAAAACCATGACAATTCTACCAATTCTATATATATTTTTACCTCTCGCTAAGAGAGGTATTGGATTCATGTTAAAAATCGCATATGCAGATTTTATTGAATAAGCACGTTTTAAGGTCCCTACAATCCGATTTTAACATTTTTACGATGATGTTTGTGTGTGTGTGTGTGTGCGTGTGTGTGCGGATGTATGTGTGTGTGTGTGTGTGTGTGTGTGTGTGTGTGTGTGTGTGTGTGTGTGTGTGTATGTATGTAGGATGTTGGAAGGACGATTACTCAAAAACTATAAGACTTTAAATTTGTTTAACTACATATTTCCCAATCGGACATTCATGGGAAGATCTGAAAAGGTTTTGGTAACAATTGGACAACCGGAAGTAGAGGATTCTTGAAAAAAAATCTTCTAAATAATATTTTTTGAAATTTTGTCTTTGTAATATTAAAGAAAATTAAATTCTCTATCTGATACATTTAAATATTTTATAATATATTCTATAGATTTACAGATAAAAGAAATATAATATATAAAATAATCTGTTATATTAAATTTTACAGCCGAAAGATTGGCCATGGAAAATAGTTGAAAATTTAAATTGTTTGTAACTGACAGATAAATGTCAGTGTCAGAAATCCGGAGACATTACTGAAGACTTTTACTGGGAGGTACATTCATTATATTATTTCTTAAAGTATTAATAGTTAAATATTTAAAATTATAGGTATACTACATATATCCTTCAAAAATACTGTCAATCCTGACAATGAATTGGAAACATTTCGAAAAATTAGAGGACAAAATTTCTTCATAAAATGAATTTAAAATTAAACAATCTAAATATAAGGAATAGATATATGTAAGTAGAATTTTTGGTATAGAGTGTAGGTATACAAGAAAAGCAGATATGGGGCCCATGTCAGAATGATAGCTAGTAATTATGTATATAGATGTCAAATATCAAAATTTCTCATTCTAAATTTAGTGATTTTCCAATTCCATGTGGTTTATTTTCCTCGACAAATAAATTCCACACTCCTGGTGACAAATTAAATACATACGTGGATTTAGAAAATCTTGAAATTCTGAATGAAAAATTGACAATTGAGATCCATGTACATAATTACTAATTATCATCCTGAAACAGGCCTTCACATTTGCTTGTCAAGGCCAACAATGTAACATGACTGTTCGCGCCTTATACTTATGTAACCAACAAAGGAAGTGGCGAGAGGTATTGTGCTGGCCACAACAGATTTTTTTGGTTAAGTTCTCACTATACGCCGACGTATAAGTCAAAATATTTTGTTACCTGTACTATCCCGTAAATAATATTATGAAACCAATGACTAGAATTACATTTTTATTTCTTGTGGATAATATTTTGGGTTTCTTTAAACTTTGGGGTCCTGCAAGTAACAAATTATAAAATAAACTATTTTCACGAAGTTTAAAAAAAGTTACGACTTTTTAATGCCCCTAACATGTATGTTACACATGTATACTCTATTGCAAATTCGTACTACATACTTTCAAAACTTCTGCTACGGCCATCGCCATTTTGATATTTTGATATCTAAAATTCATTTACAAGGAAATGAATACAGAAGATAACGAAACAACGAAAGTAAACTAAATAATACTTGTTTGAATTTATGATAACACACGTGCGTTTGTATGAAAATAAAAAATATGTTGAATATCAGTGGCAATCAAAACTTGGAGTGTAATATATGTACGTGATGATATATTTATTTATTTCTAATTATTGACCACGAAAGTTATTTTAAACATATGTGTTTATGTAATTTAAGTGTTGTAACCAAGGAACACAATATTAAAATAAAAAATAATAATAGAGGACTTCATTAAAAGGGCCTTTAATTGTTTTATGATCATCTTTGAGTTAAAACAAATTTTACTAAGTTATTATGTAATTCTGAGTTAGTTCTGCCTCATATACATATATAGATGGAAGTGTTAATTATTAAATATTGTGTATTTTTTGGCACGTCATTAGTATGCAGAAAGAGAAATATGTAAACTATTTGTGAGTTTTATTAATGCAATATTTTCTCATGTTTATTATATGGCAAGTATAATTTATATTCTTATTTGTTTTAACCACACATTGGCATATTAAAATTGAATGAAAAACCGCCTATAAAATGAATTTTGAGTGAAATAATATACGTATTCCTATTTTAGTTTTCCTGTACGTAAACCAAATATATATGTATAAAGTATATTCTTAAGATATGAACCGCTAAAAAGTTTCTATAATAGTATATTCCTGAGATATGACTTGGTTAAAATAATAATAAATATGTGCCATAAACATACATTATGTATAATCATATATTGAAATAAATTGTTATAATATTTTATTTGTTATTTATTAAGCTTTCTGTTTATTTTAAACCTTCGTCAGAATACTGAAACTTGATTACAAAGCTAAAGAGCTACATAAATGTAAAGTTAGGATATCATGTAAACATTGTTTCTCCCTACATTGTTTACTCATATTACTTTGAGATTTGCTAAATTTATTTTTTCTTTTTTGCGTCTATAATAAAGCTATTACAGCACCCAAAATAGTTCGTTAATAGCTCCCTCTAGTGTTGTAATAGACTACTACAATTTATTTTTTTAAGGCTGGTGACAATAAATGCCAAAAAATATCAAATGTCAAATCTCGATAAATAAACAAATACAAACGATTGCTACGAAATTTATTTTTATATAATTTTTATTTTAACAATAAGAATAAGAAGAGAAGAAATAGAGTAATAAAGTTAGAAAGAAATCTAAATCCTATTCTTAAATAAGTAGAACTTAAAATTTACATGTGCAATAAAATTAAACTTAAGGTGAACCTTAACTTTATGTAAAATTTAGCAAAGAAGAACTTATGATTACATTAATCGTGTTTCTCCACTAAAATCTCGATATTCGATTTTCAGCATGGTTCCTATTCCTATACTTATTGTATAGGGTGGCGAGAGGTAAATATGTATTAATTTGACTAATGACAAGTGTAATATGTATATTTATTTCAAATATATGTAAGTTCAAAGGTCCATAATAATTTATTACACTATATCAAAGTGGGTCCAAAGTTTTGTTTATATTTATGAAACAGACGAAAAGTGACGAACAAGTATGTAAATATTTTATAATTAAAGTTTTATGTATATTTAAAAATATAAAAAAACATTTTGTGTATTTTTAATGAATTTATACAAGCAATTATAAATTTTCATTCTTATTTTTACTAAATAAAAGAAGATATACATTATTATCTAAATGGGTATGTTGCTACACCAAACATTAATAATTTTTCTGTATAATTCAGTCTAATGCAAACCGTCTTGAACAAGACATATGTGTGAGTTATATATTACAGTTAGAATGTGACTCATAAAATACATAAAAGTTTTACTTCGACATGAGTTTAAAATAACCTATTCTGTCATTTTGTTTTTAATTCATGTTTTATGTAAATTTCGCAATTATTGTGAAATATACAAAATACCATTTACGTTATACTTATCAACAAACAATTTTATAGTATTTCTCATAATATTTTTACTCATTTCAAGGCCGACTGTATATTTTTACCATCGTCAAAATTGCCCCCCTTCAATTAATATTCACAAACAAGTGAATTGTTTCCGATTAAAACAATTGCAATTCAATGACGCATTTTATTCCATCCGTCATTTGTACTGTATTGATTCCTGCTCTAGAAAACATCAACAAATGAAAATCAAAAACAAAACAATAACAAAACCATGGCCAACTGTGTATGTGTTATACGTGTGCACTAGAAAGAGATAGAGAGTGAAACAAAGTCGAATCAACTGTAGGAAGTGACCTCGTGCTTCCGGTTTCGTTATCATTTGTTTTTATGCGTATTTCTTTTACATGTGACTAATTTTATAGAGAAGAATGACTACACACACGAGTATATTTTTTTTTATTTGTGATAAAAGAAAATGATAACTTTTTAATTTAATATAAATACAGGTTTAATTAATTTCATAAAAAATTAAAACGTTCTTTTGAATTTCATGGAAAAATAATTTGTTACTTTTTATGATAATATTTTTTATAGTTTAATTTGATGATAATATAATATAATCTTATTTTCAGCATTTGAATTTAATTCAGCACAAGGGTAGAAATTTAGATAACATTATTTATTAAAAAAGTTAATTTTAAAGTAAGGTATTTGTTTAAAAACCGATTTGATGTTAATAATAATTTATGGAAAGAGAGTTTACTTTCATTAAAATATGTATTTATGTAACAAGTGCAAAAAGTTTATATTTATTGCTCGAGGCATGCAAGCTACGTGCTACAGCACGAGATGTTTTTGTATCGAATTTTGTTCAACAAAAGTATAAAAAATTATAAAATATTCGAATACCTACGAAATTAAATGTCAAAGTTAGATGTTAACTTATGATTTTTTTTGTTTTTCATTAAAACTTTTTTATTACTGTAAAACAAATCTGATGTGACCAACACAGTACCTCCCGCCATTTACCTGTGTATATAATTTTTATATTACTTTATAAATTTATCCATACAATATATATAAAAAGTATTGAAGCAAACTTGTAGAAAATGGAATAATCTTTAATTTTTATAATAACAAATTGAGAAACAATTACATTTAAAGGTATTTTTTGAAGAAAAACTATCTTGAGCTTCAAGTAAACTGCCATTTCCGGGTATCCGATTGCCACCAAAATCTAATCAGATATTTCCATATTAGAATAAGGTAGAAATACATGGTTTCAAAACTTTCTGAATGATAGTATTTGAGTTAGAGCGTAAACAGGATCCACACACACACATACATACATACATACATACATACATACATACACACAGACTTCATCGTGAAAATGTTAAAATTGGATTGTACAGACCTTAAAACGTGGTCATTTACCAAAATCTCGATATGCGATTTTTAGCACGATCCCTATATCTCCCTTACCAAGGGTAGCGGGAGGTAAAAAGATCCATTTTACATGTGTAAATTCATAATATGTATATATTAACCTGGAAGACCGAAAAACAGATGAATATGTAAGTGTGTGTGTTTTTTTTGTAAGTAGAATCTGTGTGTCATACATTCAAAACTTGTATTTGCTCTGTAAGTGAATTTATGAAAAACGCGAAGAACGCTTGTCTTAATTATTTTTTTCTAAATCCTCTCTAGAATATTGAATGCAATTTAAAGTTAAGGTAATCATTGTCTAAGCAGAAAAAGATGTTTTTGTTCAAATTCACTCGATTTAAGAAATAATTGGTATTATTAATTCATTCAAATATCAAGTTTTGCAACTGTTTCATGCAAACACCAAGTTGTGAAACTAAAACGTGCAAATACAGGTAAAATAATTAAACATTTTTAAGTAATTATTTACTGATAAAGATAGATACATTAATAAACATCCTTAAAAGGATCACTTATTATAGTTTGTTCTCGGTAATTTTAAATATTATTATGTTCACACCTTGAATGTCATAAGCTGCTTGGTCATGAGCTGTTCAGATGAGCGTCAGGATTGGTTATTTTGCAAATACAGAGTTTTGCATCTGACAAGCGAAGTACCGGGTTTCGCATTTGACTTTTTATACTTAATTTGTGCATCAAATACAGACTTCTGCACTTTATGGGCTGCACGACTTTGTGAGGAGTGCCCTCTTTATTTGGCTAAATTCAAAACCGCGAATTTTAATTTTTTGCAAATACAGAGTTTTGCATCTAATGCTAATGTACTCAAATATCCGTAAGTGTAGATTTTCGTATTATTATTTGTATTTATAAGCTGAAACGATTCTTACTTGTGTTTTTGCTGTAATTGAAATGAAAATATTAGAAAACGTGTGTTTTGCAAAAAGTGTTTTCATTTTGTTACAATGGCAATTCAGTATATAATCGGGGCTTTAAACGGGAAGAAATCAATGAAGGATAACCATATACCGAAATAAAAGATATGAATCGCAAATTATTTTAAAAAATCTGGACTTTCAAAAACGGGTGAATTCGAATTTGATGAACGGTTAACATTAATAAATTTACGAAAAATAACCTATCTAAAACCTAGGAGTTGCTAGAACTAATTTGGTATATTTAGCATATAATATTGTTAAATCGTTGTTGCCTATAAATTAGTTACAAATAATGACCTTTTGCTAAAAAATAAAATAGCAAATAAATTTTGTATCTTTATCTCTGAAACAATATTTTATTTAATATTCTAAACAGATTTCTGTAAGTTTGTAAAAATGCATAAAATGGTACTGCATACTCAGTCAGTAATTAAGTTATATTTAAGCTACAAAATAAATACTCGGTATGTTATTAAAATGTAAAGTATATTTTCCTAATAAGTTATTCAAATGCATAGTTTTAAAAAGGATAGGTTATGTAATTTTTTACTAGGCGTTTAATATTTGTTAGATTCTGTGCAATGCCTTAAAAAATCGAACTTTTTATAGGAACCCAGTAAGCTCTATGCATAAGGTAGAATATTAAAGAATATAATCTAACTAAAAACAGGAAGATCATACACTAGTATAATTTCATCTTTTTTTGGTACGAATTTTGTGCTTGTATATTTGCAAATGACCTACAGTCATTTGCCTATTTAATTTGATGATGAACATGAATTTTACTTTTACCAAAAAAAGAATTCTGGGAACGGCATTGCTATTTATTCTCATCCAATTAATATTAGTTTTATTTCAAAAGATTTCTACATGTACCTACCTAGATTTTTCTTATTTGATTCCGAAATCATCAAATTATGAATAAGTTTTATGTTTTGTAATTTTTTTATGAAATATTACAATGATTTGTATTTTTTTTGTATGTGCCATAGGTATTACTTTATTTATATTATGTATATTACTTATTAAGTATTGAATTGTTTGCAATTTTTCATTGTTTAACCTAAAAATATGGCACTGTACATCTCATGAACAAATTATATTTAGAATTTGTAGAATAATATTTCAACCAAATGTTCTTTTTGAAATTTTTATGTCCGAAACAAAAGCAAAACCTCCAAAATCCATCATGCACTAGTGCATCAAAATCCAAGTTGGCTGCTCACAAAGTGAACAAACGAACGAAACAACCGACGATCAGGCTGGCCTGCCAGTATCGTTCGTTCCCGCCTATGCGACGCGCTGTTGCCGTACTTCACCCCTCTATCACTCTCTGGCAATCCCGCTTCGTATATTGTCGGAGCACGACCACTGTTGGCAACGTTGTGCGTTTATATACTTACGTCCTTGCTGCCATACAGTCGACCAAACAAAGATTACAACAATTTAGTATAAATTTGCCGGTTGAAAGATGAATTATATGCTTGGGCGACTATAGGGTATTTATACATTGTTATAATACGCACATGTACAGCGGACCAGTTAAATTGTGGGGGATTTCAGTCGAATACGAAATGAATGATAGCGAATATAAGTCCGGGCGACTGGAAAATACGGAAAGTAGTTTCGAGCACAAAAGGATGTTTTCCTTTTTTTCTTTTTTGTCTGTTCATAGTTACGGCTGTCGGTTGAAATTGGGGAAATTTTAGTTCTTTAGAGTGGTATTATTTTCTCGGAATTTGTTGGTTTTATTGCCTTTTTAGGGCCGTTTCTAAAAGGGAATTGTAGGCACAGACTTCGGGGAGAATGCTTTCAAAAAATAATTGTTGTATTAGTGAGGATTTCTCTATTCTTGTGCTGATTTATGTATTTTTTCCGTAATTGTGTACTGCAATTTTCTTAATTATGAATGAACAAGGATTTCTTTGTTTTTATATCTTGACGATGGCCTCAACTTTAATTATTTGGGAAGAACATATGTCATTTACCACAGGAAAATAAAATTATTATAATTATACTTATTATTGTAAATATTTGTTTAAAATACATTACTTACTACAACTATGTTGTCTGTAAAAATGTTTCATTAATGTGGTAATACATATTTGTATTTGTATGATAAATATATAATTTTAGTGAATATATTATGATACAAATATTATAAATATGTATATACATTTATGTTTGTTTAGAATACGTTGTTGCTAGATTTTTGTGTACTATTGCGTACATAATTTGCTCATATGTCTCTGATCAAAATAACATTTATATTTTATTGTGCAATATAAATATATTTATATACTACTTCAAAGATATTGTATACAATCAATTTGTACCTTAAAATTAATCATTATTTATAAACACTTCAATACAACTTTTATTGTTTATTGTATTTTTAATAAATAAATGATTGTTAGTTTTTTTTTCATATTTCCACGTTTCGACATATCAGAACCAAGAAATACGAAGCATTATTAACAAAACTTCAAACAATATGGATTTGCTAATTATTAATAAGTTCTGAAATTTTTTCAAGGGCATTATTACTTCTGTTATGTTATTATAACCTTTATATCAGAAAATATGGTACCTACAATAATTGTAGGTACCATATTTTATTTCAATTATTAAGTTATTCACTTCTTATATGAATTTTTTTTACAAGTAGAAATATATTCTTTTCGATTACTCTTTTAGAGTGACTATGTAGAAATTTATGTTTCTATAACAAATAAATATGTACATCGTAAAACTGAACTATATTTTCCATACGTTTACTTAATTTTTATTTACAAGTTCCTTAGCTGCATTTTGAAATATGGTATAATTTTTAACCCATCCCATAACCCGTATAAGGGATCTATAGCTTATACTTATGTCTGCAGAACGCCTCAGTTTATTATTATGTGGATTGTGCTGTATTCGCACTAAAGTCTACAATTTCAGAATTTTGCAAATAAGCATGTTTTGAAATCCGTAGAACAAAATACGTCGGTGTCTGTTTGTCTGCCATTGAACACGTGTATCTAAAATTATTCTTAACTAGAAAACATGATATTTTATAAATATACTCACTCTATAAATATATTGATTTGATCAAATTTTAGCAAACATTACCCAACCGGAAAAGTTAAGAATGAAGTTTTTATGTTGGTACTAAATATTTTTATTGGGATTTTATTTATTAAGTAGCCATGAAATTTCATTTTTGTTTAACGCTTACCATGAAGATAAGGCAAGTAGGTTTTTGGTATATCTATAGAGATAAGCTTATTGACGTTTTTAAATTTTGAGTTCTCCGTCTTTGAAATCTGATTTTACTATTTTCACAATAATATCTCTCTCCGCACGTTAAAATTTTTGACAAATAGAATCAAACTTGATCTTTTACTTGTCGACTGTTTTTACTGGATAAAAATTATTATAACGAACCGTTTAAAATTTTAAGAGTGTTTATGAATATGGGCATAAGTCTCTATGAGTGTTTCTTAAACTATTACTGGAAGTACATATTATTTAGTCTTAATAAGGATTGATTAAGCCATGACTAAAATAACAAATACAGTTGTTATTTAATTATACCAATGTATTTTTAACAGATAGTCATAGTCATGGTAATTACTTAGTTAGACTGACTAAATTTTTCAGTAAATTCTACCAGTCTATGAACTTAAATATTTTAAAACTTGGAATTTATTATTTATGTCTACAAAGATCTTCTTAGTTTCTGATGACGCCTGGTAAGCGCCCGCACGGTACAAATATTCCATCATCTGGACAAAGCAGATTGGCACACCCAGCACTGGGTAATATGCCG
Source organism: Harpalus rufipes (assembly GCA_951394225.1). NCBI lineage: Eukaryota > Metazoa > Arthropoda > Insecta > Coleoptera > Carabidae > Harpalus > Harpalus rufipes. The sequence goes on from OX596289.1 coordinate 16,923,186, forward strand.
TGATGAAATATTTATTTATTTTAGACTTGAAATGACAATTTTGCTTGAAGTTTATACCTCATTTTTCGCAATTTATGATTTTATTTCATAAAGTACGACGTAAGTTATATTTTCTATAAGCATCTTTTAAGGATTTAAATATAGTTTTTAAATATCTGGTTTAATATATTCTGCACTTTATTTATTTCATCAAAATTATAGAAAATAATAAAAAAATATCATCATGCCATATTACCCATTGTTGGGTGTGTCAATCTGCTGTGTACGCAGATATCGGTAATGATAAAAAAATTGTACCGTGCGGGCGCTTACCAGGCGCTACCTCACGGGCACTCAATGCTGGCGTGGAGAGTGCCATTAAAATTCGAAGTAATTTTTGGCACTATTGCCCATAAATTATTTTGGGATCGAACCCAGGTCCCCGCAGATTCGCGATCATACACTAAGGCACACGGCCACGAGGCCCCATTGTAGAAAATTGTTTAAAAAAAAACGGTCAATTGGACAAAGGCGATTGGGCGATGGACAACTAGGCACTAGACAACTGTGCCATAAAATGATAGTTGTGTAAGATTGTGCATTAGGTTAGGTTATGTTAAAGTTTAGGTTTATTTAGAAAAATCAAAGCATTCACTGAAATATATTTCTGACATTCGCATGATGCCTACTATGATAGTGAAGATCTATTGAATGCCGACTGCTGGAGGAATCGGCAAATATCAGGACAATTCGTGAGGACGAATATTATTTCGTCTAGTGGGTTTCCTGAGGGAGCACATCGATATCCCGAAGTCGTATAACCCAACACTGCACGGGGGCATCATAGACCCGAAGTCTCATAGCTCCAACGCTGTACGACTAAGCAGTGTCACATGTCAAAAAATACATATGTAGTAGAAAGATAGGTTCAACATTAAGAGAATAGATGTCTCTTTTGTTTCTTAAAAGAAATTTATCTAGCAATCTCTCAGATATTTACTAGGGTTCCAAGGTCCAACAAAACTAATTTTTCTCAAACATTAAATTCCAGCCACTCCTTCATCCCAGTTGAAACCATGGTTAATCTATTTCTTCCCGTTTCTGAAAGGTTAGGGATGTTATAATAAGCATCGATGGGAGCCAACACGAAGCGTAGCGGAGTCCGGCGTATCGCCAGTGTAGCGAGTAGGTTTTCTGATCCATATTTATATGTTTGAAAAAAATATTTGTAATTTATTATGCTGATTGGGATATTTGAGAATGCGAACCTAGTGGCAAAATTTTGAACTAAAAACAAGTCAGCAATTTTATTTCATTTTCATGTTTTACACACTTTAGTTCATTTTAAAGTCTATTTGGCACTGCTATCTAAAAAGGAAAATTGTTTTTATTTTCTAGAGTTTTCTTTTTGTTATATCAGGCTTATAGTAAATAATATGTTTACTAATTAATTTTCTGAATTTCTAATTATTATTATTTCTATGCCTTAACATAGCTTATCAAATACTAAGCCGATTAATCGGTCTTTTTTACCGACTATTCGCCGACTAGCAAAGTGGTCGTAGAGTCGGATTAACCGACTAATAAACGGTACATCTCTAATAATTACCGGTTATTTTGCGAATAAAAATATTTCCGTTAAAAATCATGTTTTAAACTTAAATATATCGGCTAACTGGTTTCTTGTTCTGTTTTTAACTAGGTGGATATTATATTATTTATGACATTCTAATATATAAACTTTAAAACGGTCATTTATGTGTTGTCTACAAGTCTACATCAGTTGTTTTTGCGTTTGAGTGTTATTTATATATTATATGGAACCTGTAACCTTTTATTGACTTTTAGTTTGCGTAGTAAATTCCAAAATATTCTTACAGAACATTATTTTTGGTTAGATTTAAATTAACAACCATTTTATTGTTATTATATTTTTAAAAACCTCTCTTATTGGTAAAAATATGAGTCCTATTCGGGATTCTATTTTCATTTCCACTGTAGTATGGGTCCATATATTCATTTTATTGTACACTATCTGGTCTACCATCTCTGATTTTGGTCTCATCTCTATCTATTCATCTTTTTGTTCTGTTTTATAAGTTTCGTCGGTCGGTGATGTGATGGTTGCTATTAGTAACGCCCTGGTGCTAGAACTCAACGCACGAGTAATTCAACTGTTTTTGTATCACGCTCCTTGAACAAGTATTACACACATACATACGAATATTCATTAAATTAATTGATGGTTATAAATTTTGTTTAATTTTTGTGTTTAACAGTAATGGTTTTGTACTTTTAATTATTTATTCTCTGTTAGGTTATAAATATTTATTTTCAACGATTACATCGTTTAGGATAGGAAATATATTACAGGGTGATGACTTGGTGTTACTATATAATATGTAGATGTATTTTTACACAGAATATTAAGTCTCAATCAATTGAGGTTATTTTTTACAAAAACATGTTCAAAAATTCAAATTTTTAGGCAACAAAAAACTTTTCATATCATATCCATTCATTGTATGACAGTGACAATTTTTATCCCTACAATAGTAAGCATAAAAACAAGGTGTGCAGTTTGAAATTTTATACATCATTTATTAAAAACAAAAAATAAGATCTGGTATTTGGTTTCTGTAGGAATTTACCCGATGAAAAATATGATAATGGAGAAGAACATAATCTTCAAAAAATAAACTTAGATATTTTGCAAACCTCTTACAAGGTATATTACATACCAAGCCAGGAGATGTGGTATTACAGCCAATCGCTGTGTTAGATGACCGAGGTTTACCGAAGTCAACTATGAGCGCGAGGCTGGAATTTGCATATTCGTGAGATGTGTATAATATTTTATTCACAATCAACAAGCAATCATGAGTTTTAAACATTAATTTTATTAATATTTTTTTGACAGTTTTTCTATAATGTGTTTAGTCTACATAACATATGATAATGTTGCTGGGTAGCGACAAAATATTTATTGATTCTGTCAGTTGAGTTATTGTAACCTGTTTTGAAGGTTTACCGTGTTTCTTAATTATTATAATTTTACTAATTTATTGTTTACTGTTATTTGTTGAATAACGTGGTTTTTTTTATTATAGACATTTTTATTACAATTTGACTTGTCAAAATTACAAAGACATTTTAGCTGTGGGAAAGTGACATTTAGCTAGCCGAAAAATTCGTTTCTAACAAGCTGGGAGGTGATGTCAGGGGGGGTGAAACTGCATACAGAAACGTGATAACAAGTTTTCAATCTAGTAGCGTTTGGAAATACTTCCTGACCCTTTCATAGATGGCTTTAGTAGTACAGATTTTACAGGGATTCTCAAACTTTAATGTCAAAATACTATAAAAAAGGTAACATATGTTTGAGAACTGCTGTAAATATCCCACAATTCTCTATTGCATCGTTCGAAATTATTTGACATTTAAAACTGTTATTTGTGAATTTGTATCTTTATTGCAATATATTACTTTATCATTCAATATATTCTCGGTAAGTATATTAGTTTTCATACTAGCATTATTATACGGGGGTGATATAAAATATAGCAACAAATTAATAATATTTCAGAAAAAAATCACATGAAATATTTGTAACTCCTGCATAGTGAAGACACATTCTTGCAGAAGTTGACAGTGCCCAATAGAAGAAATGGTTTATGTAAGTGGACCAGGAGAATTTACATCATGGTGGTGCTCTTAGATATTTACACCGTAGAAGAGCAGCAAAATATTACATTATTAGGCGAAAGGACGTGAAGCTTCATAAAATTCATCAAAGAATGTTGAAATAGTATGGTGTCAGTTTTAAGAAAAAATGAGTCTAGAAGAGGGTAGATTTGATAAAAAGTGGACGAACATCGATAACGAGGTCAATGAAGCAGTGCATTTCTGGCAGACATTTAAAGTAACATCCCTTTTTTGAAATAATATTACCTCTTGTAATAATAATAATTCAAATTTTTGATTCTTTGAGTAGTATGTTCTTAAATTTTAATAGTTGCCGTGTAGTTTGAGATTTGTAGTTATTTATTTATTATTTGATTTAAATAATGTAATGTATATATTTTAAAATAAAGACATTAACATATTAAGTACTGTAATTTTTTTTATAGTTCAAGATATATTTCACATTTCTTGATAATGTCTTTAATAAATTATCTATTTTCGATAGATTTTTTTATTAATTACATTATCAAGAAATAAAATTTAAAGATTCGAATAATTCAAAATGAATTCATATTTCCCGCCACTTTCTCGACTGACAAATTTAGTTCTCTGACCTTTTCATAGACGGCACTAAAACTTGTTATCACGGTTTATAAGGGAGATACCCAATCTTCTACTATATATTTTCCTTAATCTATGGGTGATGTTAACAATATGTCACTTGTCAATTGTTTGGTAGGTTAGAAACGCATATGTCACTAACCGATTGAGAATAAAAATATTTTCAAATGCAATAAGACGCGACCGGAATAGAACCATATTTCGCCATAAACAACAAATGGACTTGTTCGATGCTTGTCAGAATCTCTTCATTTATATATTGTTTATTTAACAAAGAAATACAACTCCCGAAAGTGAATTCATTCCCGTGTTCTGATGATTAAGGTATTATTTTAACGTCTCGCTAAGATAGGTATTGTAATCATATTAAAAATCGCATATCCAGATTTTAGTGAATAAGCACGTTTTAAGGTCCCTACAATCCGATTTTAACATTTTTACGATGATGAGTGTGTGTGTGTGTGTGTGTTAGGTTGTTGGAGGTACGATTTCTCAAATTCTATAAGATTAAAGACCTGTGTGACTACGGATTCCTCAATCTAACAGTAATGGAAAGAGTTGAATAGATTCTGGTAACAATTGAATAACCGGAAGTAGTAGTATTTTAATCTTCTAAATATTATTTTTTGAATATTTAAGTTATTACAAATAGTAAAAAACAAAAATCTCTATCCGACACATTTAAAAAATTTATTATACCTTCTATAGATTTAAAGATATAGATATATAATCTATAAAATAATCTCACAGCCTGCTCACAGCCCAAAAATCTCCATGGTAACTACTTGAGAAATTAAAATGTCTGTAATTGACAGATAAATGTCACTAATGTCAGTGTCAAAAATTTAGAGATAGTACTGAAGGCTTTTTCTGGGAACGATATTTAATATTTGTGTTTGTATTATTAATTATATATCTAAAATTATAGGTATATTACATGAATCCTTCAGAAATAACGCCAATCTCGTTAATGAATTGGAAAAGCCTCGAACATTTAGAAGAAATGGAGAAAATTTGCTCATAGAATGAATTTAAAATTATAGAAAATACGTAAATATAAAGATTAGGTGTAATTAGAATTTTTTGTCTGTACAAGAGATGTTAAATACAATACTCATATACAGGGTGAGTCACCGAAATCGCCGTCTTCGATATCTCCCTTGTCGTTAGAAATACAGCATAAGTTTGTTAACAAAATTTATTCGACTACTTAAGGAGCATAACGTAAAATTATTTTTACATATACAGGGTGTTGCATTACGGCTCGGCGAGAATTGTTTGTCTTTTTTTAAATGGAACACCCTATATATTTTTATATATTTTGAATTGTATTTTATTCACCTATACGGACATATGAATTTTGTTTTAGTTTTCCACGGCGTTGCCAAGTTATTCCGTTTTTTCTCTAAAAAAGACCGAATACACGCATTGCTTTATAAAGGCTTACTGAAGTTATTTTAATAGTAAGAATTAAGAATTTTCTTTTCAGTATAACTGTAATTATACTCTATGTTCTGACATATTTTTTTTTAAATGTAATTATACAGGCTTTTCAATAAAGCGAATCAAATGTGCTCAATTTCAAATGACCATAACTCGTCATTTTCAAATGGAACACCCTATATTTTATTATTCAGTTGTGTGTATTTTTGTATCATCTTCATATGTTATTAAGGGTATCCTATGCCTAAAACCAATAATTTCGGAGATTTTCACCATTTTTCTCTAAATTTATATATTTAACTAAAAATTAAATCTAGTATACCATTGATATTGTTTTTTGAATAAGAAACATTTGTAGTAATGATAGTATTTTCATTAGCCAGGTTATTATTAATAACAGAGGGATTAAGTAAATTAATTTATTAATATGAGTCTCTCGCAAGAAGAACTTACCAATATGGTGTATGCTGGTCAGGCCAGGCGTCACTTCACGGGCACTCAATGCTGGTGTGGAGAGTGCGCAAGAAGAACTTACGAATATGGTGTACGCACTTGAAGAAGCGGCAACAAACCCTCTTTTGGCATCAAGAATTTATGCACAACGGTTTCTGGGAAGACGACATCCAAATCCGCGTTCTTTTGAAAAACTAAGGGAAAGGTTTGAATGAACTGGTCTTGTTCAGTACGACAAAAGAGGGTTTCTTTCCGCTTTTCCAAGTGCGTACACCATATTCGTAAGTTCTTCTTTCGAGAGACTCATATTAATAAATTAATTTACTTAATCCCACTGTTATTAATAATAACCTGGCTAATGAAACTACAGTCATTACTGCAATTGTTTCTTATTCAAAAAACAATATCAATGGCATACTAGATTTAATTTTTAAGTGAATATATGTATAAATTTAGAGAAAAATGGTGAAAATCTCCGAAATTATTGGTTTTAGGTATAGGATACCCTTAATAACATATGAAGATAATACAAAAATACACACAACTGAATAATAAAATATAGGGTGTTCCATTTGAAAATAACGAGTTATGGTCATTTGAAATTGAGCACATTTGATTCGCTTTATTGAACAGCCTGTATAATTACATTTAAAAAAAAATATGTCAGAACATAGAGTATAATTACAGTTATGCAGAAAAGAAAATTCATAATTCTTACTATTAAAATAACTTCAGTAAGCCTTTATAAAGCAATGCGTGTATTCGGTCTTTTTTAGAAAAAAAACGGAATAACTTGGCAACGCCGTGGAAAACTAAAACAAAATTCATATGTCCGTATAGGTGAATAAAATACAATTCAAAATATATAAAAATATATAGGGTGTTCCATTTAAAAAAAGACAAACAATTCTCGCCGAGCCGTAATGAAACACCCTGTATATGTGAAAATAATTTTACGTTATGCTCCTTGAGTAGTCGAATAAATTCTGTTAACAAACTTATGCTGTATTTCTAACGACAAGGGAGATATCGAAGACGGCGATTTCGGTGACACCCTGTATACGTACCACAATGGAAAGGGCGCGAGAGGTATTGTGATGGCCACAACAGATTTTTTACTCCTGGCTTCAGAAATTAAAATGAAAATAAATAAACTGGTTTCAGAGTATTTCAAATTCACGTATTTTTCTTGATTTTTGTGGATAATTAACTTTTGCGACATATGTCATTCTTGGTGGTACGCCAAAATTAAAGAGTTTTTTTTTCGATTTTTATGATTTCAAATTATTCGGGAGTGCAAAAAATAGTTTATTTGTATACAACGGAAGTAAAGTGCCTCTTGAATCCCTTAATCATTGGCATAAAAAACTGTCGTGAAGCTTCGAAAAGAACTGTTATGAGCATTAAATAAAAAAGTCATCAATCAATCTTTATTTAATGGTTGTAAATTGGGCTAATAAATATCTATAAACAAATAAATTATTTATGAGTTAATGATAATTTAGATAAAGATGGTGGTGCTCGGAAATATTTTTTTTTTGTTTTAAGTTTAATTTAAACCAGGACGAGAAACTGAAAAAATAATGGTTAATGCTTAACCGAAATCAAGAACGTAATTTTTAAAACTATTTCTTTGCAGAAATCGGTTTATTTTCACTTTATCGGTTTTCAAACCGATCAAATTAATCAGTTGATATAATTATTTAGGAAACAGAAGATTCGTATTTATATAAATTATTTTTTCTATGATCATTAAATAAGGGTTTTCATTTTAATGCAAAAAGTAATTATTTTTAATACATTTAAAGTTAACAAACATAAAAATAGTGCACTTTTCTATTGTTTAAAACTCAAGTTTTCAGGCTTAAAATAGCATTTAACCCGTTTCTTGGTTAAACTATTGATTTTATTGAAAATATGACTAGATTTAATAATCAGCCTAACGCCGTTTAAAATTCAAAATATATTCTAATTTCTAAGTTTCTAAACGTTTGCAGAATTAAATTCAGTTACAGAATAAGATATTGCTTGTCAAATGCGTATTTTTCACTTGCATATAAATTTTAATTTACTCTTTTCTTTTGTTTCTATATAGTTTACAATTACAATTATAGTTTTAAAATTATTTATTTCTGATGTACATTTTCAAATCAAACAACTATGAATACTTGTAAAATGACGTCTAGTTAGACTGAATCAGTGGTACAAATATCAGTTTTATTGAAATCCGCCTATAATCATATATCGTATCAAATTTTCATATGCAGAAATGGATAAAAAGCTGTGATGGTATATGTAATTAATTTATTTTACATATTTTATGATTGTTATGCAGGTGTTTTGCTATTTTAATATTATTGAGGAGCGAACAATGAAAAAACAAACTCTAATCATTAATCAATAATTTCTGACAGGTGTTCAATATTATATTGTAACCATAAAGATAGTCCATTATTTTTATGATATCTTTTTAATATTCCAGTAACAATTTTCATTTCAAAATGACTTTTAAATTGTCGTCTGTCTCCTGTCTATTGTAAACCGGAAGTAATTCCTATCAAAAATCTTTCAATGTTTCCTGTGTGTCACAAATGAAACATTGTAATATGGCTGTAGTTTTACAAAACGTGCAGCTAGGAATTTTTCTACTCGTAAGATTTCTTTAGTAACATTACACTATGTCTGGTTTTTTTGCTGTTTGATCACTACCTTCTGCAGGAAATGACGTCATTTGATTCGAACTTGTCTAGAGGACAATTTTTTTTTGAGAAAAATTGTTCTCATTATTTTAATTTATAAACTTTTGTTAAAGTAAATAATAATATTTACAATATACGTATGTATGTTTATATTTTCAAATTAATTGTTAGATGGAAAATAGGATCTTTTAATGCGGTATTTATTTCTCGAAAAAATATGCATAGGCCAGTAGAAAATGCAATTTATAATAAATTTTAATTTTGCAAATAATTTCTAAATAAATATGAAATAATGCAGAACTCTTTATAACTCATTTTTATTTTACGTAATTTGAAGGACGATAAAAACATGTACCAGTGTTACATTGTATACATATGGAGAAAAAAAATCTTATTCGTATAGTGCATGTCACGTAAGAAAATAGCAGATGGCGCTTGAGGTCTAACCGTTTTTACATGCATTATTAAATAAATAATTTAAATTCGTAAAACCACACTTTTTAATAGCTTTGTTTCAGACGATAATTTTGTACTGACAAGTTTGAAACACCTGAAGGACAATGTTTGGTAGCCGATAGTTGATAGCTGATAATTTTTTCGCTATTGTAAACTAGGTGTACATATTGACCAATCAGAAAGCAGAATGTATTATCCTATGTAATCCAACGATATTTTCTTATTTGAAACGTAGGTACTATAATAAGAATTAAAAATATGACAATCCTTCTAATATTTTAAAATTCAACTAAGATTTTAATTATTTATAACTATTATGATGTAATGTCTATTTTTACTTTTTAAGTACTTTCCTTATAATTAAATGTACAAATTTAATAAAAAATGAACAATTCACAATGTAAACAAATTTTTAAATTTAAAAAAAAAATCACCATACTTCATCAACGCCACAAAATGGTAATGTATAGACAGAAAAATTAGATCTAGCTATACTCTATTTTTAAACTAGGAGGAGTAGATACGAAAGTCTGATTTACACTATAGAAAGTTACCAGAAAAAGTTACTAGATTTTTTTTCGCGCGAAATACAAAAATTCCGTACACATCAATACTGTATACTTCGCATGGAACTTATTTTAAAATAAAACTGACATTATAGGCTCTTATTTTTCACGCCGCATATTTGATTATGTGAATAAAGATAATATGTAATCTAAATAAACACTCTTACTTGATTTATATCTATATTTTTTAATTGAACATAGCGATAAAATGCACAAAACCTATATATAATTTATTATTTAAAAATTTATACCATAGAATACAATACCAAAGGAACAAAATACAAAAAATATTACATTTAATTCGTTTAAAATTGAACATAAATTGAAACTGTGTATTATAATATCAATAAGGGGAAATTTTGTGCACAGACATTAACAATCTTCATCAGAAGAACTCTCCGATGAGCTGGAGTCACCATTGCCAACCGAAATAATGAATGGTTCTATTAAGTCGTCCATTATAATATCGATACAATCAATATTATTAGTTCTTAAAAGAACTGATTTATTTTAAAGTCACAGAAATGCGAAAAACCAAAACAGAAAAAGATAACCTCCAAACGAATGACAGCTAATACATCAAATGTAAAATATTTGTGCAGTGTAAACCTGACGAAGCACTAGCCAATCAGAAGCGTCAGTTTCGGCGCTTAAAATTTAAAGTACTCCTCTTAGTTTAAAAACAGGGTATAGTGTAGTATGTAGTGTTAATTCTGAGCAATTGTTTTCAGAAAATGTCTATGTTAATAGTATATTGTGTTATTAGGAGTAAAAGTGATACTTTGTGTGGCGAGGGTGGAAGTTTGAACGACGAGCGAAGCGAGTCGGACAATTGCACGCGAGGCGAGTTCCGGTTTTTAAGCTGGATTAGCCGAATTTAATGGTGTCGCCGGATATCTGTCCTACTTAAAACCGAATATAGTAACTTGTCAAATTAATAATAGAAATGTTTTCAATATGCCACGTCATACTACATACATACGTACGTACATATATTTTTATTACCTAACTAACCGAATTAAGAAAGATGTCAAGGATCATGTTAAAAATATCATCCAAATTTTAGTAAATAAGCACGTTTTAAGATCCTTAGAATAAGATTTTATTCGATTTTAAGATTATTGAATTTCTCAAGTTTGCTTTGATATTTTTCCTATATACGTATATATACATATTTTAAAATAATAATGTATAAAATAGCAAGTCCTTGTTATACATTTGATACTATATTCAAATAAATATGTGTATGTATATGCAATTAATAAATAAATGTCATTTTCAAAAATGAATAAATAATTCAGTATATATTTGATTAGTACTATAACTGTACTCGTAAGTTTCTAAAAATAATAATTTAAATTGCGGGAGGCACTATTTAGATATTTTTTTTATGAAGATAATTTAATTTTCTTATGTGTTTTCTTATATACTTGTATAAACAAATATATCATATTTAAATTGGCTGTGACAGTTCTTTTTTGGATAAAATAATGTACCTTAGGTGTAGGAATAGTAATCAATCAACATCTCACCTGATACTTTTATGTAAGTATTTTTAGAGAATATGTCATAGAACCATATGTGGAGAAGTAAAGTAGTAAATAAATAAATACATACACTTCACACCTTCTTTATACATATACTTTGTACATAATGACACATTTATAAATTCAGGTTTAAAATGCATGATTCATAGAATAGTTTCATTGTATAATAAATTTTCAAATTACATTATCCAGTCATATTATCTACTTATCTCACCAGCTGTTGCCAAATGCTGTCAGTCTACAAGTTTGATATTTTTATCATAAAGTATAGTTTTATGAGTGATTTGTAAATTTGCATTTAAAATACCGCTATCTAAAATTGAATTTTTTAAAATTTCTTCCATAACAGGAAATATTTACTGTTTATATTTGCAAATTTGAGTTAATAAATATAAAATTATAAATTCTATTAATATTACCTCTGTAGTAACTTTTTACATAATTATAATACTATGCAATTTATAATATCACTTTTATGATTTTTGAGCAAGCATACGTATTATCGTTTCTACCATATATAGCTGGAACAGGGGTAGGAACATTTGCATGTTGGAAAGACGCGTTAATTAACCTAAACTAAAGCGCCACATTAAGGAAACTTCATAGTCGCAACTTAATTGCTTATATCAAATCATTTACTTATATCAATATCAAACATTAAAATAAAAATTATAAAGAATGATCAAAAACATACTAAAATAAATCTTCTGCAAAATTTGGATTCATTCAAACAGATGCTACAGATTTTTTCATGTTTCGATCCATTGGCGTTTACTCGTTTTAGGTACATATATGTGTGAATTGGATATACACAGTGGTGACCGACACAACCGAACATAGGACTTTAACATGTAAAATCAGACATTTCTAATTTCCTGATTCCCTAATTATTTTAGGTAAAAATAACTTCAAATAAAACTTGTAGAGCATAAAATTCTGCGTGTGAATCAATAAGCAAAATTAATTTTGTATGGTTTGTAACGACATAAATTAGCTATGAAAATGTTGAAAATCACCACAAAAATAGCAATAGCCTTGGAATTGAGACAAAATAAATAACAAATGTCTAACGTCTAACGGTTTATCTGTCATGTTGGGGTAATTTATTGTATCTTGAAAGATAAATCGTTAACATTTGTTAAATTTTTGTTTCTATTCCATGGATATAGCTATTTTTGGGGTGATTTTCGATATTTTCATACCTAGTTACAAGGCACACAAAATTAATTTGGTTTATCGATTCAGATGCAGAATTTTATGCCGTACAACTTTTATTTGAAGTTTGTTAACCTAAAATAATTAGGGAAGCAGAAAATTACGAAAGTCTGATTTTACATGTTAAAATCCTATGTTCGGCGTGGCAAGAAATTTTAACACTTACCCTAGGAAGGAAATGAAAGGCTCTTTGCATTTGGTGAAATTATACAAGAAATAAATGTATTCAAATAAAACGGGGAGTCCCATGGATTCCACAACGCCGGTTAATGGATAATCCTAAATATTAAGAAAACTGAAATTGTTTAAGTTGGCATTTAATATCTTTAATATGAAGATTTAATACTTTTGACAAAGATAGATCAACCGAAATTGATAGTTAAACTTTTAACGGCTTAAAAAAAATATTTAGACATAGTGAAAGTGATTAAGCAGAGGACTGACGTCATCAACCTGAAAAAAATATTAGTTGTTATTTATTTTTATAAAAAGAAGAAAGCATATACTAGTATTAAAGAAACGTATATATTAATGAATTTACAATTATATCTAAGTCAATCCTTATTCCTTTTACGGAATATAAAATTATTTGACACAACATAGTCATTCTCAGTAGTACCAACGTATGGTACGAAAATAAACTACAATTATTTCAAATAATTTTATATTCCGTAAAAGGAATAACGATCGACTTAGAAATAATTGTAAATATCATTAATATATACATTACTTAATACTAGTACTTTTTTTTCTTCTTTTAAAAATAAATAACATCCAAAAATTTCTACAAGTTATGTTTCATTTTATAAGATTTTTTTCAGGTTGATGACGTGAGTCGTCTGCTTAATCATTTTCACAATATTGTATTTTTTCAAATACATATTGCATAATTTTTCATTCTTTTCAGTGAATTTAAAGATATTTTTTTTGTAAAATAACATATTTATCTACCATGCTGTTACCAAATGTTTGCATATAGGCATATAGTAGTGAAATAAATTTCTGGGAAATACACAGGTGTTCCAGGTAACAAGCAAAGTTTGTGAATGTTGAGAACTATAACACAATACAAAAGGAACGAAATCAGTTAAATTAGATAAAATTTCTGGTTTATATTCTCGTCTTTGTGTTAATAATGTCTAAAAATGTACAGGATGTAAATCGAAAAGTGGGTCATAGGCATTTAACATAGGAAATCAGTTTTTCTTTGCGCAAACGTTACCAAATTATTTTAGGGAAAAATATTATTAAATTACTGTTTTTATGAGCTTTTAGTCAAGGTAGCCATGGATTATGACGAAAAAATTAACAAATGCGTCGTTTTTAACTGTCAGTGAGAAATATTTTTAGATTAGAGTAGTAAACTAACACAAAATAGAAAAAGGTAAACTATTTTAGTTTGACTGACAGTTAAAAACAACGCAATTAGTATTTATTGTCATAATCCATGGCTGTCTATAGATTAAATGTTCATAAACAACAATAACTGTATAATTATTTTTTTCGCTTATATGACGAGCTAGAATAATCGTATTACATGATTTGGGTGCAGAATTTAAATATCTATTTATGTGAAATATTTTTCCCTAAAACAATTTGGTAACGTTTGCGCAAAGAAAAATTGATTTCCTATGTTAAACGCCTATGGCTCACCTTTCAATTTACACCCAGTACAGATGTCTCATTTTGGATGTTTTTTTTTTAATGTATTGGATAAAGCAAAACCGTTTGCACATTCCAGGGTTAACAATTCGAAAAAAGTTTAATAGTCGCCACAGGAATTTTATTTTGTTTTTGAGCTTCAGGCAAAAACTCGTTTTTCGCTAATTTCGAAAATATCATATCTTATTTATTATGATAGTTAAAAAAAATGTTTAGACAAATTCTTTACTTTTTTTGCGTAAAATAAAATGGCGTAATTAGATTTTTTGAAAACTTAATTCTTGAGATATGACACAAACTAATATTTTTTTAAATGGGAACCTATGTTGAAAATAGTCTCATCTTTTTGCTTATTTTATAAACTTTTTAATGATATATATCAAGTCTACATTCTTTTGTTTTAAACGAATAAAACAAATTATAAATTTTTCGGATTGAGAAAATTGAATATTATTAAGAAATAAATGAAAAAAATCTATTACAGATCGTAATTTGTTTATATTAATTCTATATCTAATAGTTATGTTCTTAAAATTATTCTTAATTAATTTTTTTTCGGGTTAGATAAATTATATTTTATCAACGTTTTAGTTGGCTTTGGCACAAACCGAAAAAAAGTGGTATAATATGCTTTCTGAGGTATATAAATTGAAGAAATGATAAGAACTGAAGAAAATAATATTAAAAATAAAGAAAAGGTGATCTGTAATGAGTTTTTTATTTGTTTCATAATTATTTTCAATTTTTTCACTCCACAAAATTAATAATTCTTGTTGAAAACAAAAGAATGCAGACTTGTTACATATCATTGAACGGAGGTTCCTATTTAAAAAAATATAAGTTTGTGTTATATTTCGAGAATTATTAAGTTTCGAAAAATCTAATTACGCCATTTTATTCTATGTAAAAAACGATACAAAATTTGTCTAAACCGTTTTTTTCTATCATAATAAATAAGATATTAAACTTTTCTTGATAAGTTGACTCTGGAATGTGTGTAAACGGTTTTGCTCTACCGTTAATAGACAGTTTTCACATAACGTCAAAATAGCGTGAGTTGGCTAAAGTACGCATGCGTACGTAAATTAATCACCGTATGTATATAACGTTTAACCTTATTTGTCCAGAAACAGCGTCCGTCGAAAATTACTTTCTGTTTGATGTTAAAGCTGGCATAACCTAACTTTCAGAGAGAGATAGCTACAACGTTTTAGATAGACAAATACAATATCATGTACGGTATGTGAAAACCTATTTTGATGTACAGAATAACGTTCATGTTATCTAGAATTTTAACGATCACGGTATCTATTTTGACGTTATGTGAAAACTCTCTATTATTACCCGAGATACCGTAAAAAATATCGAAAATGAGACAGCCTGTACATTCGCTTCCTTATTCATTTTTCTACAAAATGTTAAAACTTCATGTCTATCAATATGAAAATAGTTGGCAAAACTGTTTTCATGTATTAGGTGATTAGTTATTTAACTTAAATTAACTAAGTAGTACGGCGTCTAAGCAAAATTAGTTTCTATAACGTACAACAGTCTTTACAGTACCGTTTATTGTGTTCTTCTTCTCTCTTTTTGATAAACCTCTTCCTCTTTTATGATTGTCAGTTCTCCCCTCTTCCTGCTTCTTGCAGAATCCTTACAGGACTTCCCGTCAGAGCCGCCTGTGATGTGAGAGATACAGGTGATGCTCAGCCTGCTCATAGTACACTTCGATAGTACATTCTCCGTCTCGTGCACATGCTTCAACAACCGTTATTCCATTCGCAGGCTCTAAATCAGGATCCTGCTAATTCCAATGACTTGCTAAGAGGTTTTAATGTTATTTATTACTAAACTGCAATTGAAAGGTTAGAAAATATGGAATTCATATCAGATATGGATTGTGGAATATTTGTTGTTTATTCAAATTATTGATTATAATATTAAATATAGGGCAATGTGCGGTTGAAATATGCGAATCGAATAAACCAGGTTCAAACTATAACATATTTCGTACAATATTTTATTTTTATTCACTTTCATATACGAATAACTGTTCATAGGGCAGCATACTAATTTTTTTAGCTACAATTTGACATTGAAATTAAATAATAATTTTGTTTTACAGTGCTTGCAATCAGATATTTATTTTGCTGTTTCGTAATAAAAATTACATATTCTAGCACGCTTAGTGATGTTACAACAGTGCTTTCCAACCTTTTTTATAACGTGACACACGTCACGTGTGGAAAATTGCATACGAATTTATTTTTTTGCTAATTTTAGCTTTTTCACAGAAAACTGATATCTCATTCGCTGATTTTTTTAATGCTTATCCATACTATGTCACTATTTTTACCTCTCGCTAAGAGAAGTATTGGATTCATGCTAAAAATCGCATATCCAGATTTTAGTGTATAAGCACGTTTTAAGGTCCCTAGAATCCGATTATAACATTTTTACGATGATGTCTCTCTCTCTCTCTCTGTGTATGTGTGGGTGTGTGTGTGTATGTGTGTGTGTGTGGGGTTGTTGGAGGTACGATTTCTCAAATTCTATACGACTAAAAACCTATGTAACTATGGATTCCTCAATCTAACAGTAATGAGAAGAGTTAAATAGGTTCTGGTAACAATTGGATAACCGGAAGTAGTAGTATTTTAACAAAAATCTTCTAAATATTATTTTTTGAAAATTTATGTTATTACAAATATTAAAAAACAAAATTCTCTATATGACACATTTAATTTTTTTATTATATCTTCTATAGATTTAAAGATTTAGAAATATAATCTATAAAAAAAATCTGTCGTAGTAAATCTTACAGCCTGCTCATAGCCCAAACATCTCCATGGTAACTACTTGTGAAATTTAAATGTGAGTACAGTCCATACGATGTAACTTAGCGAGGCAAAAGAATGTAATTCAGTTCACTATTCCTAAGTTGCGTTTTGTCAAATATTTACTTTTACTTTGATGCCGCAGAGCTTCAGAAGTGAAATAGTGCTTTTACAATGTTTTATTGCCTTACACAAAGCAAATTTCACCCTAATACACTCAAACTCCCCCGAGTTTTCTTATTGTATTTTTAATTATTATTTAAAATTATAGTTCGCGACACATCGGTTGGAAACGGAAAGCACTGTGTTAGATGAAGCTTCAGTTTTAAACGAGTTTATCTAGGCAACGGAGAAAATAAAAAACATGAATCACAGTCACCAACCTAATTATCAAAAATTTCCTTTTGGTAATGGAAATTAATTGTCAACTATTTTTATAGAGCAATAATGTAACAGCTAGCCGAAACAGAGAAAATAGTATAAAACACTCATTACATTCATCGTCTCGCCGCTACGCACTCGTTTCCGAATTTCTAACTCGTGTTAGAGTAGGTCGCCTTTTATAACTTACTTTTTAAAATATTTTATGAATGTTGTGTATATTTTTATTAATTATTATCTCTAAGGTTTAAATGAAAAATATTGATAATTTTCATTTGTTTCAAAAAAGTAATACATAATTTATTCATCAATACTTATCACTTGTGTATTTAGCTATAGCTTTATAGCCTTCAACTTCTTCAGCCATTTTTCTTTTACCTATCTCCTCTCGTCTGTATGGTTGTAAAACGCTGTCCCTTCAATGTTCTCTTCATCCTCGGAAAGAGGAAGTCATAGCGGGCCATGCCCGGTGAATACGATGGCTGCGGTATCACAACGTTGTTGTTTTTGCTCGTAGCATAACGAATGAGTAGTGAATTGTGAGCTGGTGTGTTTTCGCGGTGCAAAATCTAGGAGTTCTTTGCTCACAGTTATTTTCACATGATCCGTTTGAAATAGCAACTTCCTCAGCAACGTCAATTAAAGCGAATTCATGGTAACTAAACACAATATTATCAAATTTTGCCACATTTTCATCAATTATTGATGTGCTAGGACACCCGACTCTTTTTCATCTTCTAAGTCATCACGGCCCTCTTGTAACCCTTTGATTTCTAAATAGCCGCCTCGCCAAAAGCCTTCCATTTTTAACACAAAACATAAAATCATTTTTAAATAAAAATATTAACAATATAACTTACGAGTCCATTATGACTGAAACTTGACATAAACTTCACAGACTGTAGTACCAACGAGTTCAATCGAAAACGAATATTGTGTGAAATTAAAAACCTACTTCAATTCACTTTAATGAAGTAGATGGCGCTTATGAGTATCGACCTGTTTCACATAAATTAAGTAAACAAATAATGAATTTTTATTGTACTCATCCCAATTTTTTATTATAAATAAAATATATACTACCTGAATATTTACAAATATTAAAACAAATTCAGAAACATAGTTAATTGTAAGTTATTATATTAATTGGCAGCGGTCATAATATGATAATTTTTTTTTTCTGTTGTGAACTTTGTCTTTTGACCAACTACGGAGAGCAGAAATAAATTTCTTATCTAAACCTCTTATGATACATTTTTTCTTGAAACGAAATGTAGGAAGTGTAAATTCGCGAGTTATGCTCACACCCTACATAAAATCAAAAAATTAGTATATTATTTAATAAGCGTAAAGTGTAGGATGAAGTTTAGAATACGAGCAGTAGGCGAGTATTGTAAAAATCCGAATGTAATATACCCATTTTATGCGAGTCAAAAATTATACTACTCGTACCAATTTTACAGATTATAAATCCAGGGTGTTTTAATACATTCGCTCACTGTTGTAACTTTTTTATTTGAAGAGATACTAGGTTGTTTAAGTAAGAAAATTGTGAAATTTCGAATGATACAATTGGTGATATCAGTAAAAATAAATTCATATCAGCGGTTCTCAAAATATAGGACCTAACCTAACTTTTTATTTTCAATAGGAACATATATTTTTTATTTGCTTATTCGCTAGAGAATTTAATTCTAAATCCAACGATATAATCGTTTCATACCCCCATGACGATTTTTTTTGGAAAAAAAAATTATATTAAGTTTTATATTAGTTTTACTTAAATATATATAAAATAGTCTTAAAGATAGGAAGATTGAATTCATGTTACTTTTTTTACGTAATTAAAATGCCATGAATGAAATACGTGTCTTCCCCATCTATCTCAACATCCTTATCTGCGCCACATGCATTTTCTTTTCATTGATATTGACATCTGTCAATTTGAATTATCTATTCTAAATGTATTAGCAGTTTCCATGGTTAGCATAGCTGGCTGATATATGAAATTTAATATGTTTCTAATTCTTTAACTCTATATCTATTGAATATGAAGTATAAAATGCAATCAAATCGTATACAGAATAATATATTGTTTAAATTTTATAATAACATTAAATGTCAATAAATAATATTTAACTTGCATATGAATATGAAAAAAATATAAATAAAATAAATAAATAAATATTTCATCACGGCATATTACCCATTGCTGGATGTGCCAATCTGCTTTGTACAGATTTCGGTAATGATGGAATATTTGTACCGTGCGGGAGCTTACCAGGCGTCACCTCACGGGCACCCATAGCTGGCGTGGAGAGTGCACCACAGGGGTCAATTTTATTTTTAGAATCGTGGTATTGGAGTTATGCGATCCGAAACGATCGTCACATACACACACACATACACACACACACACACACACACACACACACACACACACAGCCGCACATACTCATACATACAGACATCATCCTAACAATACCTTCCTTGCCTAAAGGTGACGGAAGGTAAAAAATGTGGGACTTTTAATTTCAAATAATTGGAAATCGGAAATATTGCAAAAAGAAAGTAGTATGTGAATTTTTTTGTTACAAATAGTTATGTTAAAAGGACTGAATGTTAAAATGAAAAAATTATATATGTATGGGTGTGGGGAGTTATAAACTTATAACCAATTAATAGAATTATAGATTGTATTCGTACTAGGAGAATATTGAATTTGTTCTAGCTGAAAACTGACTCTATAGGAATGGATCTTGTTAAATCAGATGTTAAGGTTTTTTGCATAAGCACGTATTTTTTGAAATAACACAAAAGTGATGCCTTTGGTGTTCTCTCCACTACAGCTTTGAGAGCCCGTGATGTAACGTTCGGTAAACGCATTACCGGTACGTCTTTACCGAAATCTGCGTATAAAAGCAGATTGGCACACCCACCAATGGGTAATAAATCGTGATGATATATTATTATTTATTTCACTATGATGCCTGTGGGTATATTTCTATGTATTTATTTTTTGTGTGCATGTTGATTTTGCACTCATAATTTCTCAAATGTGTAATGTAAAAAAAAATTTAGAAACTATATGTTTAAGATTTGTACTTCTAACATTTCCGCATCTTATAATTCTTGAAGCTTGTTATTACATAAAAGAAAACAACGAGCATATTTAAATGTTTGTAATTGACAGATAAATGTCAAAGGCAAATATAATAAAAGTAATAGTATTTTCCTCGAATAATTTAATGAGAAATATATATTTATTTGTAAACATTGTGGAATTTATATTTATAGTGGAAGAAAATGTACGAACCACATCATTTATTTTATTTCTTTTTACTTGTATATACAAATACTAGAGATTGTTGAACAATAAATTACGATAGGTGCATATAGTCGACAATATTGAAATAATAGATTCAAGAACTTTTACTCCCGGTTTTATAAAGGACAATATAAATTTGCTTCCATAGTAAATTTATTTACATTAACAAATTCTAATCAATTTTATTTATTTTGTGGGATGTCTGTCAAAAGTTCGATTATCATTTGAAGGAATAAATTTTATTTACTTCGTAAAACATTTATCTTTCGTTTATAAACCTGATCATTAAATGTGTTAATAAAAATCGAAATAAATAATTTATCTAGAATTTTTATCTTAAAACTCCATTATTTCCTCACTTTGCGCAACAACTGCAGAAAAACACGAAGATAAGTCAAGTGCTGTAAATAAATGGGCGGGAAATATTACAGTCATAAATTACATATTTCCTTAATATAATACATAACATATATCTTAATCTAAAAATTTGTGAGAATTTACGTTTGAAGCTATCAACCAGGGCATCAAACCCGAGTCGGAACCGAACCGGGTGTCAAAATTCTGGTCCAGGGTTCAGCTCCGGTTCAGGTTCAATGTCAGTTCGAAACGTAAACGTAATCGTAATACTTATAGCCGATCATCGTCGCCTTCTGCGTCTGCGTTGCTATATGTGTTGATTTAATTCCGGCACGCATGTGAAGAAGTATACCTCGTTCAACGAGAGAACGTATCCGATTATGAACCAAATTTGTATTATTATTTCATTTTTACTATTATTATATTCCTTATTCTTATTATATTTACAGTACATAATTTACTTACATAAATCAAAAAATAATAATACAACTCTGGTATAACTTCTTCACGTGTCCAAAATTTATATTTTCTTGCGCGAAACAGGTACCTTCTTTCGTTGAACGAAGTATGCATACACACACAAATTTTAAACAGTTAACCTCCAAATTTCAGAACCAAAAGAAAAATAGTACAATGATAAAATATTATTAGTTTGTTATCTCCGTATAAGATATGCGAATTATGTAAACATTTTAACAATTACGTGTAATTTTGTAATACCTCTGAAGATACAAATAAAGAAATGTAATATTTTACACTCATGACAGTGAAAAATGGGCAAATTTCTGGCTTTCTAAAATATGGGTGGATAATGTGCTATTTCCCATTGTGATCGTGGTCGTAGAAAAAACAAAATTAATTATGTAATAGGAGAGGTACATTATTTTATTCCAGTACCTACTTTTAAGTGGCAGTTTTTCTATTGAAATCTCATTACTAATGTAAGACTCTAATGTACGGATAAAAAATTCTTTAGATTTTAGACACTGGTGACTAAAGTAAATACATAGCTGTAGCAACCAGTAAAATATGTGGGGCTGAGATTTGCTTTATGAAATGTGAAATTTATTTAATATATATTATTGGAATCTACTCGTCGCACAAAAAAAGTGTGCGTCTCGGAACGCCCGACAGGGCTTTGTCCTGATTATTTTAAGTTAAAGTAATTTTATCGTTAAAATATTAGTGCAACAAATTTAATGATTTGGTACCTACAAGGTTGAAATTAAATAAATAATTGTTTTGTAAATAGTTTTATTTGATAATTTATTTACGAATATAACAACGTATAAAATATTAAAAACAAGAAGCGTATTTTTGCCGATTCGTCGGTAGCTAGACACAACGAGAGTTGCGCGCGCACTGGCGTGCCATCTCTCAGCGCCAGCTTGGATGCTGGAGTGGGGACAACTAATCGCCAGATATGAATTCCTTAGCAGTTCATCCTCCCATAATAAGTTATCACTTCAAAAACATGTTGCATCCAACATAACTAGTTTTTATTCAACATTAAATTTCAGTCCCTCTTTTATTCCAGTTAAAACCACGATTAATGGAGTTCTTGCCATTCCTGATAAGTTAGGGATGTTAAATTTGACGGGGGCAAACACGGAGCGAAGCGGAGTGATTGGCTTCCGGCGGGTCCCCAGTCTTGTGGTTAGTATATAAAATTACTGTAGGTTCCGGCGGGTCGGCAGTGTAGCGGATAGTATATAAAATTATTGTTTTTGTTGTAGGTTTCAGAGCTAAAAGTCATACTTATGCGTTTTACATAAAAAATTGAAATTTATACTTTTTTTTTGTTTTCTTGCCATAAAATTGGTATCAATCTACCATCGACTCAGTTCGACGAGTTGAATCAAAAAATATATTGGGTTCATCTTATAAGGTACATGAGGCAAATAAGGCCCAGTGTGTTTTAAGGCCCATGTGCCGAAAATCACTTTTATATTAGTTGCATCGGTGTGGTATTCTACACTCATAGATAACAACAAAATGAAGGTAAATCAGAAGTGACATCTCGTTTGCACTGCCTTTTCGGACCGATTCTATAACTCAGTAGTTAATTTTTAACAACTGGTTAAAAACTTTAACCAATCAAGTACGTTGATGTATAACAAAAAAATGGATTTTTAGTTGTTAAATCAATAGCTATTGGAAAATATTTTTAATCAGTTGTTAAAAATTAACCACTGAGTTACAGAATAAGCCTGTTATCCAGTCGGAAATTAGTACAAGAGGTATATGCACTATGTAGACCAGGGGTAGAGAACATTTTTCTACCAAGAGCCATTTGGGTACTTGTATCATTCGCAAGTCATATAAAATTATAAATTTAAAAATTAGCCTCTTATATTTGGTCAAACATTTAATTATTATACCACTAATGTGAGGCGTGTTAAGTTAGTTGGTATTGATAATGTTGCTACTCGCAATTAGTTTTTCCTATATTTTTTGAATTTTTAATGTGCTTCGCGACTTATTCGGCCCTCGGGCCGAATGCTCCCCACCCCTGATATAGACCTTATGAATAAAATAAAATGTATCTTTACTCACTTCTACCATAAATAACTATGTATTATCTATTTCTATTGAATTAGATATAAATAATATTTGTTTCTCGATAAGTTATGCCATTCATATCTTTTAAGAATAAATTATTGGGTTTGTAAGTAACTCACATTTAATTTTCACTTTATTTACCAATCACAAATTTTTAACCATATAATCAATCTTTTAGAATTGGTTAGATGACATTTATTGCTAATATTAAGCCGTTATAGCACGGTCATAATTATTTTGTTAACATATTGTTAATTTGCCAAACAGATTATATCACAATTTATAATGAAATTTATGATGATCCTATTTGTCATAACATTCGTTTCCAGTGAAACAATTTGTTTTAAAATTTATTACCAAATTTGTTAACACATTTGCATAAAAAATTATGTAAACAAGCTTAAGACACCCGCCAGAATGAAAAGTAAAAATTATTGAAAAGTCGTAGATAAAGTATAGTGTTTTAGTCGCTTGTAATTTGTAATGGCTACAACTTATTCGGATGAATAACAAATTTCTTAATTTACTATAATTTTATTGAATTTCGAAGACAAAACAAACCATGGTTTCCGTTACTGATAAGCCTGAATCAATCTAATGCTATTCACAAATAAGTAATAAAATAAATTATATAAATTAAAATCTTTATAAATATTTGTTAAGTACTATTAAATATTTATTCAGTAAGAATAATTTAATAAACATTCTCCGTATAATTACAGTAAGAAATAAACCATTAGTCATTTACCTGATTCATGCAGCGGTACTCAAACAATCACTGATCAAATATTCAAACAAACTATAAAATAAGAATGATTCATACTTCAGTGATTTTTAAATTACGCGCCCGTTGTATGGAAACATTATTCATAGCTACCTACAATAAAATTATAATGTACACATTTGAATTTTCAAGGTTTGCAGAGATTATGTTTGTTTTCATTTTAAAATGTACATAAAAAATTAAGGAGTGTAAAAATAGGATCTGAAAGGTAGGCTTGCGCATTTTTTGTTTTATTGTACTATTTATCATTTGTTTTTACTGGACTTCCGCCATATTTCAAATTTTATTGTGTGGTTCTTATTTTAAAAAAAATAAATTTCAAAATATAGGTTGTCTGTATATTTTTATTAAAATAAATATATGCATGTAATAATTTATTTATATGTTACAAGGGTCACACTAGAATTAATAAGAATAAAAAATAAAAAAAAAACAGTTAGACCATGAAAACAAAATTTAACATTTAAACAGATATTTATCTGTCTTTTAAAATAAAGTTACGAAACTTAAGTTAGCTAGAACTTAATTAATCAATTTTTGAAAGTATAGTTGCAAGCGAAAATATGGAATTAACCGAAGAGCATTTTCAAATCATTATTTGTAATTTGACTGCTTTGACAATTTTTTAATCTGAAATTAAATTGATAGTTCCCCTAATATCTATGTATATAGTTTAACAGCTTTAATAGAAGAAAAGATTGATGAAATGTGTTATTGTTGAAGGGAATTACGTAATTATTTTGAGCATAGATATTTAAAATAAAATTCTAAAAAATATGAATCTTATGTGTCTTATATTCAATCATTACCGTGATCTTCTTATTCAAGATTTACAATTTAGACCCTTATAGTTCAAATAAAATTTGACGAAGAATTTAGATATATGATTATTTTTTAATTGTGAGACACTTTAAATGATATAAAGAATTAAAGATGTTTCATTAATTTATTTGTATATGCTGAATCTAAAGGAATTTAGAAAAAACCTTGAATGTGATTCGTTGGAAAATCGTGTTTTCCGCACATGGTATAAATAAGTTCGGCAATCTCTATCTCTAGTGTGGAAAACAATCATTTTGCAACTACATACATAACTATCTATTATATAGTACGCAGTGAATTAAATAGTCTTTGTGAAATTTTTGGAAAATTTAAGTTTTGATTCATAACAAAATTGAAAATTCTTTTGAATTTTTTAATATTTAACTTCCTCTGCTGGTGACATAATTTATCAGTATGTTTATAATTTTCAATATGTGCATATACCTATGGCTTAGTATCATTATAATATTCTACTTTTCATGAAAAACTTAGGCATTACATGATTCATCGACGTATATTATGCAATATACCTAGACTCTTCATAAAACGCAATTTGCATAAATATTTATCGGCGGTTGTAATTAAAATTTCCTGTTCCATAATTGTTCACTAATCAAATCTCAAATCTTGCACCTACATGATGCAATTTAAGGGTATTCTTTAAACTTTAGGCTTTACCTATATTTTGTCCATTAATTCATATTTTCATGAAACAAATGAAAAGAAAAAAACATCAATTTAAAACCGTTCATTGTATGACCGTGCATGTTATAATTATAAAGACAAGATCCTCAGTTTGAAATTTTATTTCATAGACTTTTCATTTATTAAAATATTTACAAAAAATATATGTAGTTTTTGTAGGAATTTTGCATTTACTCGATGAAAATTTGAAGAATAAAGAAGGAAATGATGTTTAAAAAATAGTATTTCGGTATATTTTTCAAGTTTTCATTTATTAAAAAAAAATTAAACTTACAAAAAGTATTTTTAAATGCAGAGAGTAACTAATTTGGTTCTTATAGAATTATAAACGTAGGTTTTTTGGTAAAATCTTGTTGCTCACAATTACAATAATGCCATGACTGTAAACGAATGATTTGGTGCCTTAAACCGAAAACTTCAATAAATGGACTTGTTTGACTCTTGTAGGAAATCTCTCAACTGGAATAAACTAAGAAATTATAAATAAAAAAGTAGCATTTTCACATTGTGCTGGGTGTATGCATAAATTAAATTGTAAAAATAAACTAAAACAATTCTTATCAATGACAACGTTTATACAACTAAACTTAAGTATTAAATTAATGAAACTAAATTAAAAAGTTGACTATTTTCAACTTTCTAGTTTAATTTTATATTTTTTTTACACGATCGGTTTTTTTTTTTCTTTTAATATTTACCAATAGGGTTTCCAAGGCAGTAAGCTTTATTTACAAATTACTGATTGGTAAGTGATATGAATCACTTACCGATCATGAGGCGGGGGCGGTAAATAAAAAAACTACAATCAAAGCATACCTACTTTAAAAATGAGTACAATTTTTTTTTAATATGTCAAAATAATTTTCAAATCTTATTTTTTTTTTTTTAATTTTGTGCGTCGATCTACAAAAAACATAATAAACATTGCGGTCAGTAAGTCCTCGTCTACCGGTATCGGATCATCTCATCTATTATAACTATTAATTTTGCGCTTGAGCATTTATAACAGATGTTAGAACCTAACCTATGAAATTGTATATACATTGTCCAGAGAAAAACAACGAAATACTATTAATTTGTTCAGTAATTTGTATATCTTTATTGTTTTTATCCATTATTTTATACAACTTGGTGACCGGCACAGCCGAACATAGGACTTTAACATGTAAAATCAGACTTTCCTAATTTCCTGCTTCCCTAACTACTTTAGGTAAAAAAGCTTCAAATAAAAGTTATAGAGCATAAAATTCTGCATCTGAATAAATAAACAAAATTTTGTACGCCTTGTAACGGCAGAAATTAGGTATGAAAATATCGAAAATCACCTCAAAAATAGCAGTAGCCATGCAATTGAGATAAAATAAATAACAAATGTTAACGATTTATCTGTCAAGCTAGATTAATTTATTTTTATATTATTTGTAATTTCTGTTCAAGTGAACAAATATCAATTTAAAGTAACAGATAATTGTTAACTGGAACAGAAATTAGAAATAATATCTAATAAAATAAATTACTCTAACATGACAGATAAACCGTTAGACATTTGTTATTTATTTTATCTCAATTCCATGGCTATTGCTATTTTTGAAGTAATTTTCGATATTTTCATACCTAATTTCTGCCGTTACAATGCATACTATAGTATATTATGTGGCAAGTGTGTGAAGCTGAAATGTAAAATAGGATTCACACACGTGTTACATACTATACTTTTTCTACGACCTTGCAATAAAATATATTTCTTTTTATAAATTAATAACATTTCTCATGAAGTTGTTATTTCTACGGACCATTTACCAACACATGATTTACGTGTATATAGATATTCATTGTATGTGTTAAAACTGAACTATTTACGTCACGCACAGTGTACAAAAAATTAAGCTTTACACATAAAAATTGATACGTGAAGTACTCATTTCACGCATGGGAGTAGAAAATATTATTTTTACTTATAGATTCAGATGCAGAATTTTATGCTTTACAACTTTTGTTTGAAACTTTTTTAACCTAAAATAATTAGGGAAGCAGGAAATTAGGAAAGTCTGATATTACATGTTAAAGTCCTATGTTCGGCTGTGCCGGTCACCATCCGGTATAAATATTTCAATTTTACCTATAAATGTTAGGTTTTACGTTTTACGAAATGTAAAACATCAAAATCTCACTTTTAATTTACCGCATAAATATCGTCATTTTAATTTAGCTTCTTAATGTAGTGGTTTAATTTAATTTTATAATATACATGCTGCATAAACCCAGCACTAGTTAATGTTAATGTGTACGTTCAAATTATATTAGATATAGTTCGGCTAAACTAGATTGTTACTTTAATTTAATTTCATAATTTTATGACATGTACCGTCTCTGCAGTGATCGGTTTGATGTATAGAATATTTTCATATAATATCGTTTTATATTTTTGACAATTGGATCCCTTTAAATTTACTTTATGTTGGTTTTTTTTTCAATTAATTATGTTTTGCATTATACAAGCTGGGACACAGGAACCGGACATTTTAAAAATTAATCACAAATTCATTAGTTTTTGATTAATTTATTTTACTGAGAATATAATTCGTGAGGACATAGCATTTTATGATATTCATGTATGGATAATCATATCTTCCAAATAAATAATGTTCATTTTCGTTGATGAATTGTTGTAACTGTCCGATTTGGGCGATTTATTGACAATTCGCGCCTTATCTAGGTGCAATTATTTTCTATGAGGGTATCTCAAATCACGTGCCGTCTACGAGAACAAACCCCGTACATTAAATGAGTTGAAGGACACGATACAATAAAAAATCGACAGAAGCCTGCTGGAAAGAGTGGTGGCCAAATCCGTGAACGCCTACAGCAATCAATGAAAATTGACATTACATATTTACAAGATATGATTACCCATACATGAATATCTTGATATGCTGTGTCCTCACAAATGTTTTTTGTCACTCTTTTTTATTGTCAAACGATTTTGTAGTTATTTCAAAAAAAGTCCAGTTTGATGCCCCATCCTGTATTTTTTTTGGCTACACCTAAGACATACTAGTTTTTCATTCAAGTGAAATATGACGTTGTTTTAATTAATTGGTTAATATATGAAAATAGTTTAATCAGCTAATTTCACGTTGTTCGACGTCAAGTTTTTGACACTTGTGAAAAAAATATAAATAATGAAACTTTGGTAAAGTTTTGGACATTATTACAACGAGAAAATATATGAATTACTTCACAAATATATTTTCAAACAAAATATTTTGACGTTTATACGTATGTACTGAAATGTACAAAAATTAGTAAAAAAGCTTAATCAACATAGGTCCGATATTCAACTGTTTCCGAGAAAAACGACAAATCAAAGAAAAACTGACAATGCGAGTGATGGAACAGAATTTGTTTATGTCAATAAAAAATTATATGAAACATTTTTCTCAATTTCTAATAGTTCGAATTTATTTGAAAATGAAATACTGCCCAAGGTCACCGCAGCATTTAACTTAGTACAATTTTATGATTTTTTCAAAAAAACAAAAACACATCTAAGATGACATTTGAAAGGTAAACATAAAGTCTCAATTAATAGAAGTCATAATACTTATAGTTTTCGAGATAGCAGAGGGGTGTAAAATAGTATATTATGTTATTAGGAGTAGAAAGCGGTCTTTTTGTGTTGAACCCAGCTATTGCGGCCGAGGCGTCAGTATATACTATTTTTCTTCAAGTGTTTCAAAGAAAACTGGGGATTTTTTAAATATTTTTTTGGAATTGGTTTAATTCTAGAGTTTGCAATTTCAGTCAAATTTGGTGTGGTTGGTGTGTATACTACAAAACACAAACGATACAACTGTCAAATAACAATTTTCAATATGGTCTGTGTTGCTGTGACGACTACTGCCGCCAGCGGTGAACTAAGAAGCTAACATTTTTTTACTAGTACAATAATGAACAACATTGTTGTACTAGTAAGAAAATGAATATATTCTCTAGTGTGTGTACAGGTAGCATAATATGAATATTATAATACGCTTGAAGAAAAATTCATTTTTCACTGCCTTATATCTCGGAAACTATTGATGATTCGACCTTTTAAGTTTTTTTACTCATTTTGGTCAGTACTATATGTCTTTAAAAAATGTAACACTTCCTTTGAAACACCCTGTACACGCAGGTCTAATATGAAATTTGAAAGAGTTGGTATTGATTTGAAAATAACAAAAAATTGTTGAAGTATTTTATCCTGTTTTACATTATAAAATTGTTTTGACTAGAATCTAGTGTCATTATTGGAACGGAAACGGATGTGAATAAAATGTTATACCCATAGGAAATTAACTAATGCTATATAAAAAATCATTAATGCTATACAAGAAAATTAAAACTGGTATATAAGAAAAATAATAAATGACATTAGAAAATGATCCATGCTATATAAAATAATTAAATATACTATATTTCCCTCTATAAAAATAGTGGATTTTTACTGTAAAAATAATGGATTTTTGTCGTATCTACAGTTAACTGATTTGGCTGCCTACTTGAAATCTGTTATAATACAATATTAGTTTTTTTTTTTTTATTTTGCTCTTACCTATTAATTTTAGACAAAAATATTTCAAATAAAGGTTGTAGATAATAATCAGATTTTATTTTCTACGTTTAGTTACCAATTAAATAAAATTGGAAATTTTATAAATATTATACATTTCTAATGATAGTCATGTAATTGACACAAAATTTTCATTGATTGATTTCGTCAGTATGTGAACATTTTTCATTTGCATCGTTTCTAAACGTAACATTACATAACCCCTACCGCATAACACTCATCGTATGCAAAACTTGGACAGTTATAGTGATTTTTCTATTAAGTTCGCGGCTTCAAAACAAACCCGAAGTCTGTGGAACTCAAATTCACAAAACTCGAGACGTATTTTTTTTATATATAGCGTTTATTTTTTTTTCTACATACGAGGGTGGATTGAAAAGTTTCCGGAATCACTGAGAAGGCTTTGGTTTCCCGAAAACAATCTTACGTCGTTGTTTGGTTTAACTCTTCATATGAACTGTGAAGAAATTTCAATACAATCTGTCAATCAGTCTATTCGTGAAAAGCGTCTGTGTCGATCTACCTAGCGTTAAATCGATAATGGATAAAAACGAAGTTCGTGCGAAGGAAAGACGGCAACGGAGATCAAGATCAGGTTGGATGCTGTCCTTGGGAATGCTTCACCTTCGTTTCCCACGGTGAGTTTCTGGATTTCGGAATTTAAGCGTGGTCGAACACACACCTGTGACGTTCCACGTTCAGGTCGCCCAAAATCGGCTATCACACCGAAAATTGTGGATAAAGTCTATGATATGGTTCCGGAAGATCGCCGAATGAAAGTGAGATTGAGGGATCTCTAAGAATGTGTAGTTCATATTTTACATAATGAGCAGGGCATGAAAAAAATGTGCGCGGGCACAAATTTCAGCCGATAATTTGGATTTTTTAAGAAAAATCCGGTCGATTTTAAAAAACGTTTCGTAACCATGGATGCAACTTGGATACACCACTACACTCCAGAGACGAAAATTCAGTCGAAAGCGTGGATTGGACATGGTGAGTCGGCCTCGAAGAAAACGAAGTCAGTTCAATCGGCAGGAAAGGTGATGGCGTCAGTCTTTTGGGACGCCAAAGGAATTCTGCTAATTGATTATCTTGATAAAGAAAAAACTGTATCTGGACAATATTACGCCACACTTTTAGACAAGCTGAAAGCAGCAATTTTAGAAAAACGTCCGGGAATGGCTAAGAAAAAGATCTTATTTCATCACGACAATGCGCCAGCTCATTCAAGTCGTATTGCTCAACAAAAATTGACCGAACTGAGGTTTAAAATCGTCCCCCATCCACCGTACTCGTCCGATTTGGCTTCCTGGGACTTCTATCTTTTCCCGAAACTCAAAACGTTCCTTGCTGGAAAGAGATTTTGATCCAACGAAGAGGCCATCGAAGCAGTAAATGCTTATTTTGATGACCTAAAAGAAAAGAGAGGGAATCGAAAATTTAGAAAAACGTTGGACCAAGTGTGTTAATCTCAGAGGGGAAAAATAAAATGTAGTCCGTATTAATTATATATATTTTTTCATGTCATTCCGGAAACTTTTCAATCAACCCTTGTAGCTTTTAACTATTCTATATAGCGTTTATTTTCTTCTATACAGCATTTATCTGGATAGTCTTTATCTATTTCATGTAGAATTTATCCATTTTATATCAATTTATTTATTTTACGAGTATAGTATGCCTAGAATTTGTATTTTTAATATAACAATTATTTTATTCAAAATTGGAGCTACATGTTGTGTAAAGAATTATTTAAATTTTAAATTATTATCATTTTTTAAACAATTATAGTGATAAATTTTAATAATTTCAACATAACTACATTATTTTCTAAATTTTTGACTTATTGAGCAATTATATGTCAACAAATTTTGTCCATTTTATGATTACAAAAAGATCTAACATATTGAAATCTGCTTTACATACATCTGCCCCAACTAATCTAGGTTAAAAACATGGTCGTATTATTATAATTTTTACGATCTGAAATTATTTAATCAACACACGAGATCTTGTATCTAAAGTATGTAAATAACATTAAATTCTCGCATATCTACGATACATATAAACAAAGAAATTATAATTTTTAATTGCAGACACAATATTTGCATTTATGAGTTAACATTTTATATTTAGAAATTTATGAATTGTAAAATTTTTTGCAAAATGTAACTGCCGCTTTGCAAGTTGTAATTTTGCATGGAACTTCTGCAGTTATAATTAAAAAGTAATTATTTTCCAATGAAGATTGTTGATTAATTTCTTGTTTCTTTTGTTTTAGGTGAGACATGAGTTCTGGAGAGAACAGTTTTACATTTTTCACGGATACTCACAATGGAAAGGTAGTACTTAAGATTTTTTTTTCTTATAGAAATACATTTTATAATAAGTGAAAAGAACATACCTAGCTAATTTGAAAAGTTATTTCAAACTATAGAAAAGTTTATTACTTTAATTTATTAATGTACAAGTACAACTTAGATAGTTTCTAAATATGAAACACTCTTTCCCAAGGGGTTTAATATGCGTTCACAGCCCGAGATTTAAGTTTTATGCTAGAACTTACTAGTGTAAAGTTAAAAGGTTAAAACTCAAGCATTCAAAAAACATATAAAATGATTTTTAACCCATAATTGATGACGTGGTGCCTTTCGTGACCCGAACTAAAACTTTCGAGTGTCACTTGTTTTTTTAACACCAATTATATTTATTTATTTAATCGTATCGAGCTATGTAGTATACACAAGAAATAAACTAGCAACAAAACGTAAAATATAAAGTCATTCACTCGTTTGTTGATATATCCGCTACCTGATTACTTGTTTGGAAATATATAGTTTAGTTTCGTTCGTAATTACAAAATTAATACTGGTTAAAAACCAGTATCTACCCAGAGTCGCGACGAGGACTTCTGCTTGACCCATTTTTTTCATTGTTCCATTTAATTTTGACAGCTGTCATTTTACACAGAAAAATTCATCTTCAAAACACTTTTCACAAAATTTGACTTCACAATGGAAATTATATATCAAAAATCTGATGTGAGCAACACAAAACCTCCCGCCATTTAATTTTTATTAATTTAAATATATACTTATATATTTACTTATACTGAAAACTGTATTAAGTTTCCATATAACTATTGCTCTATTTACTATTTTCTTTTTAAAACGTTTCTATTATTAATTTGAAATGATTAGTTTTTTAACAGTGATATTTATCTGTCAGGTATATACATTTGAGATCTGAATCTGAACTGTGTAACCATGGAATTGTGTTTAAAAAGGAGGTTCCGAGAATTAAATTATAGATAATTTTATAAATTTATCTATAAAATATATACAAAAAGTATTAATGCATACCTGTAGAAAATTTAATAATCTTTAATTTTTATAATAACATAAATCTCGAAAGAATAGCATTACACACACACACACATTGCAAAATGTTAAAATTGAATTCTAGGGACCTTAAAACGTGGTCATTTACCAAAATCTCGATATGCGATTTTTAGCACGATCCCTAGGCCTCCCTTATCAAGGGTAGCGGGAGGTAAACCAACTCAAATTTTAATAAAGAATAGATATTCAGTACTTCCAACATTCTAAATTTTAATTATACACGAATATTTTGGTAAAAGAAATGTATAAATGATGTTTATATAAAACAAATAACATTTACTTCATTTGAATGTTTTCACTTCATATTTTTTTAGACGCTAATTAATGTACCAGACAGGTAAATATACACTAAATATCACATTTTCATTCAATAACAAAAAAAAATAAAGCAAATTACTTTTCCAAAGGTGAAATCAACAATCAACGCGGTCCTAGTACACCCCACATAACTAGTTCATTTTCAGTCACGTTACCATTTAAGCATTTAAGGATTAAATCAGATCCTATAGTTATTCAAAGATGAACAGAAAATTTCTTAGGAATATTGTAAATTAATATATATTTTTATATTCGATTTGCTTACAATATTTTTTCTTTCACTTATTTTTTTCTTTCTATCGTATTCCGTAAAGTTGAAGGTTATGAATTGAAAAGACTTCGAACAAATATACGTAAGTGTGAAAAAATCACATCTAATGGAATTTTCTTAAGGCGAATGCTTTATACTATAAGTATAGTATAAGAATGAAATAAAGTATATTTTTAAGGAAGGGCCTTGGCTGCCGGCGCTTGTTGCTTTGAAAAAACTAAATGGTAACCGGTTCCGGTTGCTTTAATAAAAGTAGTCGCGATGACTACAGGGGCTCAATTCTCGACATCGTTCGTATTCGCACGAATGCGAAAGCGAAGCGAAGCTCCAATGCGAACAGTAACTCTAAAACGTATTCTCGACTACCCTTCGCTTCGCGTATCGTATGAACACGAATTACACGAAGTACAATATTTGGCAACGTTGCATGAGGCTGCTGGACAACTTCACATATATTTTGACATTTCACTGTTCGCCATTTTGCGAGTAGAAGAAGTTTGAGTTTTAAGTTTAATTTTATTATATTAACATGTAATTAGACAAGAATAGTTAGAAAATATCGGAAAACCAAAGAAAAACACTTATAGAATATATAACAATGAACAATTGCTTACTAAATTCTAAATTTACTACAACATTTACATATAAAGACTCTAAAAGAAATGGGAGGATTTTTTTGTTGAAATACATAAAAATATAAATAAATATACAAAAGTAAGTGATATACATAATTATAACACTAATAACAATTATATGCGTAGTGCTAAACGGTATAGACTTGCAACCTCATATAAAAATACAATTAATGTTAAACTATACAATCATCTATCGGCATCCTTTAAAATATTAAATTTAAAAGAATTGAAAAAAGTAAAAAATATACTAATTATTATTTTTATTCTGTAGAAGAATAAATAAGTTATACTTCTCTTCACTGTGTATAGCTTCATTCAAAGTTTTTTTTATTATTATTATTATATATATAAAAAATGCTAATTTCTGTTTGACAAATAACTTCGTAACTTCTAAATATGATATAATATAGGCCCATATTATATGACCTATTTTGATTTTTAAATTTTATTTTATTTTATGAATAGAGAAAAATGTTTCATATTTTTGTACATGAAGCCTATATAATGTACCTAATTTTAATTTTATAGAATTTTTAGAGAATACATGCATTTATTAATTATTGAAACCCTTTTTATTTCTATATTTCATCAAAAGTAAAATACAAGAAAAATGTGGACATATAAAAAAACATATTTTAACATTTCTGATATTCAAATGTCTACAAGTATAACTGTAATCTTGGGTTAATATTTGAAAAATGATTTTTACATTACTATTTTATTATAGATGTAGCTTAATATTCTAAAAAGGTGCTAATCCAATGAAATTTCGAAAAAATCTCATCAATGCGAAATATCCGATATATCATTTATTGGTATTCCAGTTACATTTTGATATTCTTCATCTAATTCTTCATTTTCTAATCGATCTATTAGTATAAAATTAAATATTTCGTCCATTTTATACTGGTAAAAACAACGTAAACAAGACACAAGTATATGAAAGCGAATGACTTAACACGAAAGCGAATGGTTTTACCCTCTCGCTGCAATACGAACAGTATTCCACGAATTCGCAACGAAACGAAGGGTCGTGAATACAGTTATGTAGCTATTCGTACGAAAGCGCATAACCTTGGCGATTACGAACGCTCGAGAATCGAGCCCCAGATATGCGTTAGGTTAGGAAACATTATTGGAGACATTGCAAGTCCAAACTCGTCATTTTACGATTTAGTATAAATAAAAATAATTGTGTGCAAGTGCATAAACAATAATTATTGATATTTTCTTTTTATTTATTTAGCTGGCGCCGGCTATAAATATGGAAACCGGCGCCGGTAGCTAAGGTACTGCCTGTTTTCACATTATTTAAATATTGAAAACGTATCTCAATACGTTTTTGTTTCGTTCATGTATCTATTTGTTTTCAATGAATTATGATGTAAAATTTATATATGAGCCGTTGAAAATTAAAGTAGTGTTAATAAAGTCTTTGCAAAAAAACTAATTAATAGCATACGCATTTTTTTTACCAGATAGTGGTTACCAAACTAACAGCACGGTTTTCAAATAAAACTAATCTCATCTGTTGGTTACAACGTAAGATATTATTGTAATAAAAAAGTTAATCGTATGCTACAAACTCATTTTTTACAAAAACGTGACTTATGTCACTTTAATATTCAATGGATCATATAAGTTGATTTATAATATTTTTTTCTTTTATCAATAAATATGTGAACGATAAGGTGAAAGCACCGCACAAAACAAAAACAATGGCATATAAATATAAATTATCAAATAACGATATTAATGCCCTAGTTGCACCGCTGACACATAAATTTTAAATTAGGTTAAAAAAAATACTACAAATCAAGTATTCTTAAATATTAAGTGTATCTGTATGGTGTAATCGTGTATTGAACTTATTTTTTGAATAATAGCGTATTATAGGATTCGATGGATATATAAATATTATCATTTTAGATATATTTATATGTATATATATATATATATATATATATATATATATATATATATATATATATATATATATATATATATATTCGTTGATATACAGTGTGTTAATGAATACGTGTTACAAATTTATGGGAAATGTAAGGGATGCAAAATAGACTAACTTTTACTAATAAACTCATATCCGAAAACGCGCTATGGCTATGACCTATCACTTCAGTTATTAATTTTGTTTGTTTTAAATTTAAGTAATTTTATTAATTTTTTTTATACTTATTACGAGTATAATAATTGCTTACGAGTATAATAATTGCTTAAAATGACGATCACCAACTTCAGTGTAAACATTGTACCGTTCAAAAACGCCAGGATTTTTTTTATACATGTACGTTATCACGAACAGATGCTTATTGCTGATTCATAATGCGTCTTCAATTCACTATTCTATGCTAAAGTAATAAACGTCAAAATAAACAAAATAATAACTGTAGTGATGGTATAAGTTTATTAGGAAAAGTTGGTCTATTTTTATCCCCTACATACCCTATAAATTTATAACACGTATTCATTAACACCCCGGCAAAATTAGGGAAACGCCAAAAAAGCTATGTATTTCAAAAAAGTATGAACCCTCTGTTTTTCATATTTGTTTTGGTAATTCTACATCTACAACATAACAAATGACGATCACCTAAATATAGTCACCTACTAAAGATTGATTATCATTTATCGAGGTGTTAAATATTACTTAGTCATTTATTTTATAAAATATGGGTGTTTATTTCGTGTTCACTATAGATAAAGGGTTAACAGTCATTTTTGCCTTTTAATGAATCTAAGTTTTCCACTGTTTATAAATTATTAATTATTACATACTTACAAATAATAGTTTCCTATTTTAAAAATTATTTTTATACTTTTAAGTACTTAGAATTGAAACAACAAAAGCAGAAATGATCTATAGTGAACACGAATTAAACACCCATATTTAATAAAACTGAAGACCGAGCAATATTTAACAAATCGATAAATGATAATCAATCTTTATCAGGTGATTATATTTAGGTGTTATATCATCATTTGTTATTTGTTGTAGATGTACAATTATCAACCAAATATGAAAGACAATGAGTTCATACTTTTTAAATACATAGTTTTTTTTTTTTGGCGTCCCCAAAATTTTCCCGGTGTATGTAGTATATATTATATTACATTATATTATATTCCTGTTTAAATATTTAATTTAGTTCAATAAAGACAAGCCAAATGATTTAGATTGGATTTGGGAGAGAGTAAAAGGGGCTGAGGAAGATTCTGAAACATCTGATGATCAGCTTCCATTCAGTTTCTTAGCTTAGCATTAATTAACTATTACTTAGAGTCTTAGAGAAGTATTATTTTATTTATTTTAATCAAAAGATTGATTCTTTGTTCCAACTTTTCTACAGTTTAATTATTAAAATAAAAATACATAATTTCCCTTGTATAGAATTAAAAAATATAATTATAAAAATAAATATTCAGATTTTGATATATGTTGGATATATATCAATAAATATCAGATATTTTGGATTTAAGTGTGTATATATATATATCCATGATATTGTCGAAACCTCCATATGTATAAAGCCTTGAAAGTGTCATTTTATTGAATAAGATATATTGCTTTTAAGATTTATACAAGACTAATGTAGACAATTTTAAGACGCAGATAAAAAAATTATGTTTAAGTGAAACACTATTCTACGCTAGCGTAAAATTGTAAGGTAGATAAATGTATGTACTTTAAGTATTGCGTACACAACAAAAATTTGGAGCCGGCGAAAATTTGTACTCTACACTCTGCTTGAACCTTGCTAGTGTAATACGAAGGGCGGGAGGGAGGAGGAACGATCTGATGTGGCTTTCCTTATTTTTTACCGAACGCTGACACTTTTCACTGACTAGTGGTCTCACAAATAGACTTAAACTTGAATATTTATTATATTATGAACACGGCCATTCTTAGAATTTCAATTACCATGTTTACGTACTCTAACTTATTATTATTATTAATTAAACTAAACATAATCTTAAAGATGCGCGAAATGCGAGCTAAATCTCAAACTCTTATATGTCTTATCGACATAAGAAACAAACACAGACTTTACATGTCTTTTCCACTTGAATCTCAAACACCGACTCTATGGCCCGTACTACGATCACGGTTTTAACTAAAACGCTGTTTTAAAAATTGTCAAATTCAAATTTCAACATTTAATTTTGCACGTATGTTTGAAGATCGATTTTTTAAAAAATATTTGTTTGAATACAAACTATGTTCTGCTTTTAAAACATATTTTGATAAATTCGATATTATTTATTATTGTTATTAAATAATTATATCTGACACTTCTTAAAACAGCGTTTTAGTTAAAACCGTGATCGTAGTACGGGCCTATATGTTTACTCCATAAGAGTACAAATTAGACTAACTCAAAAATTAAAACGTTACCATCTTTTGAGAGGATATCTGAGGGGTGCAGGGTGTAGGGTATCATATGGCATCCATAACCAAATATCAACCCTGCATGTCTTGACCGTGACACCTAGACTCAACAGAGACTTATAGAAAAAAATATATTTATTTCTAAACAGAATTTTGACTTACAAAGATAAGAGTTAAAATATTGTTACTGAAATAATAATAGACACTTTTCAAATTCAATTTGCACATAGCGCATCTAACGGCACTGATTGTTGGAAGTATTGGTTGCTAAGGTTATGGCAATACGTACAAAGAACTGTCAGCCATTCACAGTACCTGACTGATTGAAAACACAACGGGAGGGGGTTTATTTGTATCGTGATGTTCAATCTCTCTCTCTCTCTCTCTCTCTCTCTCTCTCTCTCTTGAGTGTGACGTCAATTCTGTAAGTGTCTATTTAGAAGAGTTATTTACTTATTATAGCTCTGTACACTAGATGACTATATATCCTAGCGTGTCCTAGCTTCCATTTCAAGTCGAGAGTAAATTCGCATTGCGTAGTCGTAATGCGTTTGTAGATATTTTCTCGTTACGTGGCGCTGTAAACAATATCAGCTGTCAACTTGTCAACGAAAGGTATTTTGTCAACAAAGTCAAAAATATCGTGTTGCACATACTTGCGTATTGTAAATGTAAAATTGCTAAATTTAGTTTTTCAGCATTTATGCTACGCTTCTTTCTTTGCTTCCAAACTACGACTAACACATGCAAACCTTCCCAATAGCTCAATTTTATCTTCAACATCTCTCTTATTGATTGATGTTATGTAGATGTACGATTATTATCTAGATCTTTAAATATTTTATTGTATAAACCTTTAATGTTGCAAGAAAACAATACACCATAAGGCAAAAACTGCGATTTCAAATACATATGGCAAATGTTTCATTTACATATTTTTTGTAGATGTCACCATGACATTAAATTTTCACTTGAAGTGCATGTGAATAACACAAATTTGAAGCCAGAATAATTTTGACCTCGGGTACGATGAATTTTTTCCACTATACCTTGGTTCACGAAAGATGACTATTCAAGGTCACTTGTTCGAAGAAAGAATATACAGCACTTTATACAGCAGTAGCTTACCAACATTTCATGTTAGAAGTTTATGTTGTGTGACAGATATACGTAAATGATAACGTTACTTTCTAACACATTACAAATAGTAATGACGTACGAGATGTCGTAGCGTTACAGATATCTAATTATCTACTGCACTGCCCTCTGTCCTAATATTTACCCAGTGACGTTGACCTTTAAATCAAATTATTATTCTATGGTCTTTGTCAAGTCTTGTTTTTGTGTTTTGCAAAAAAATAGGTGAAGAGCATAAATCTTTGAGGAAGGCATTATTTAAAAAGACAAAATTTTCAAATAAATCACTTTTCAGTTAAAATGTATCCATAAATATTTCATGTTGCACGTCTATGTATATGAAATGCAGTGAAGTTATCTGCTAGTTATATTATACCATACGGTTGTTAAATGACATTGAATAGTCATCTTTCATGAACGAAACTATATAAATTTTTCGATGAGTTTTCTTAAAATGGATTTTTTGCAGTGGATTTTTCATAAGCAGAAAACACGCCCACATATTTAAACTCAAACATAATTGTAATAGTTATTTACGCAACGAGCTAAGAAAGAAGGTCATTTCATAATGAGTGTGAATAGTTGAGCACGCAATCACATGAATGTATGAATCCTCTTTCTATCGAGTTTCGTACACTATTTTTGTTATGACCACAAAAAACGGCACAATTTAACATAT
This sequence comes from Harpalus rufipes, assembly GCA_951394225.1. Taxonomy (NCBI): domain Eukaryota; kingdom Metazoa; phylum Arthropoda; class Insecta; order Coleoptera; family Carabidae; genus Harpalus; species Harpalus rufipes. The sequence continues at coordinate 16,964,754 of OX596289.1, forward strand.
TTAATCTCAAATTAATAGTTATCTGCATTGCAACCGGTGGTGTACATTCCATAGATGAATCGCTGTCACTGTAATCCATTTTTGTGATAATCGCATTCACATTGTCTCTACAAATAAGTTTTATTGTAAAATAATATTGTATTACTACGTACTCATTGTTATTCGAACGATTCTAACCTCAAATCAAATATCTAATAACGCGGAAGTAAACTGTCGAGTGCGGCAGTTTTACCAATTGTTCTGTTTATAAGTAACTTATCATAAATGAGAAATTATCGTTCAGACTATAATTATTATAAAAAAAATCTGATGTGGCCAGCACAATACCTTCCGGCAATCCTGTGTATTATGTACAAATTCCAAACATAAATTTTCTTGCAAAAGATTCTAAATTTCCAGTAAAATTATTTCATAAACAAACTATGCAAATGACACTTGACACTGACATCTTCTTCTTCTGCTTATTTAGCTTGTTCCATCCGTTAGGGGTCACTATTGTTTATTTTCTTCTTCCATTCAAATCTGTTTTGCGGGTCGTTCTCATTCGGTTGCTTTTCTCTGAAGTCTTCCGCAGTACAGTCCTTCCATCTTATCTTTGGTCTTCCTCTGTTTCTTCAACCTTCTATTACTAAGCTATTCATTTTTCTTCCAATATATTCTTTATCTCTCCTCATGACATGTTTAAACCAATGTAATCGTCTCTCTTGTATCTTTCTAGAAACTTTTAATATTCGAGTTATTTCCCTTATTCTTTCATTCCTTACCGTATCTTTCCGTGTCTTCCCCAACATATATCTCAACATAGTCATCTCTGCCACATTCATTTTCTTTTCATTGACACTGACATCTGTAAGTTAGAATTTTCTTAATATACTAGCTGTTTCCATGGTTATAGCATAACTGGATGATTTATAAAATTTAATTTCTTTATATCTTTAACTCTATATCCATTGAATATGAAATATACAATGCAATCAATGCGTATAGATAATAGAATATTTTTTAATACTTATACTAACATTAAATGTGTAAATAATATTTAACAGTGTTTTTTCAAGAAAAACTGTTAAAATCTTCAAATGAGGGTACTTCCGGTTCACCAATTATAACCAAAATCTAATCAACTCTACATATGGATGAGGAAGAGGAATACGTAAGAATTGTAATTTTTGGAATTCTAGTATTGGAGATATCGCAGCCGAAACAGCGGTCACACACACACACACACACACACACACACACACACACACACACACACACACACACACACACACACATGTGCGCACACTCTCTCTCTCTCTCTCACACACACACACACACATACATACATCATCATAAAAATAATAAAATCGTATTGTAGGGAACCTAAAACGTGCTTATTCATTGAAAACTCACCACCCAATTTTATGACCGAAGATAATAGGTATTTTCCTTACCTAGAGGTGACGGTAGGTAAAAGGGTTAAATTTGTATATTATCGCTCATAGTCATATTTTTACCTTCCGTCACCTTTAGATAAGGAAGGTATTGTCTTTGGTCAAAAAATTCAATGATGAGTTTTTACTAAATAAGCATGTTTTAGGGTCCCTATAATACGATTTTACCATTTTTACGATGATGTCTGTATGTATGTGTGTTTGTGTGTGTGTGACAAAAGTTCCGGATCCCATAACTTCAATACCACGATTCCAAAAATTATATTTTTTTCGTATTCCTCAAGTTTACATCCAGAAGAACAAGTGATTAGATTTGGTTATAATTGGTGAACCGGAAGTACCCTCATTTAAAGATTTAACAGTTAAATTTGATTTATTGACATTTAACGTTATTATAACTTAAAGAATATATTATTCTATATACGATTTGATTACATTTTATACTTCATATTCAATAGATACAGAGTTAAAGAATTTTAAAGAAATTAAATTTTATAATTCAGCCAGCTATGCTAAACATGGAAACTATTAATATATTCATATAATTCAAATTGACAGATGTCAGTATCAATAAAAAGTAAATTAATGTGGCAGAGATGAGGATGTTGAAGTAGATGTTGGGTAAAACACGGAAAGATACGGTAAGAAAATAACTCTAGTATTACAAGTTTCTAGAAAGATACAAGAAATATTATTACATTGGTTTGAACATGTCATGAGGAGAAATGAAGAATTATATTGGAACAAGAATGAATACTTTAGTAATAGGATGTTGAAGAAACAGAGGAAGACCAAATATAAGATGGAAGGATTGTATTGCGGAAGACTTGAGAGAAAAGGAACTGAATGATAACGACACGCAATAGCGACCCCTAACTGGAAATTAAAAATCTTTTGCAAGAAAAATTATGTATGGAATTTATACATTATACACAGGATTGACGGAAGGTATTGTGCTGGCCACAACAGATTTTTTTCCATACTTTGGTATTTAGCGATTTTTCGTAAAAGAAAGTCAAATTACTGGCAGTTGGCAACACTTCTGATGTGCGTTATAATAACACATGAGTGTATTGTGTGACTTATCTGATACATGAACGATATTGTTAATTTTCGTACCTAGGTAGGTAATTGTGTGCTATGGAAACACTATGTTTCATATGTGGTTGTGGAAAAAAGTCGTTAATTGTAGCAATAGGGTTCATAAAATATGCTGATTCATTGAAAACACATAATGCAATATTTTGAGAACATGCGATATTTCCCTTAATAATGAAAACTAAAATAAAGTTGATTCTTCATTCGGGCGAGGGGCTTATAAATATGTTTTCTGAAATTATAAAAAAATTGACTAATTATTTAGTTAAATAGTGAACTTGTTTTAATTTATGAAGATACATTTGTGTAATAAAAATTAAGTATATCTGAAAAAAATAATTTCACAGAAAAGTTTTCTGAGTGTCTCTTAAAACGTGGACATATCTTAACCACAGATTCCTCAGCCTAAAATAAAACAATTTAACAAAATTTACCTATGCCCGACCAGTATTTTAAGTAGAAATAAAATAAATATCCATAGAAACTATACAGAATGAAGGAATAAGAAGTAACATGTATAAAAGAAACCTGTAATATCGCCCTAAATGTCATTAGAATACACTAGGTAACCTAAGAATAATGTTACTAAATACCATCAATAGGTGTCAAATTTAAATAAATATGAATATACTATGAATTGAAATATAAACAGTTTACTTTTGAGGAAATAACATATTAAAGAATAGCAGACTTACAGATTACAATTACAGGGACGGTATTGAACATAAGAATAATTAGAATTGATGTGCTAAGAAAAGTTTATATTGTTTTGCAGTGATTCCTGGACATATCTTTCAGCCACATTGTTAGATTTCTTTCCAATTGAGCAACTTCAGGGGGCGTACATTATAATAGTGAAAATTCCGACATAATTACATACAAGGAGGATATAAAATTGCACAGTTTTTATTTAAACGTCAAAACGTGAAAAATTTCACTTCAATGTTTATAACAAAAAGTGAACATACAAGTATCCATTGCTACAAGGAAATTGAAATCGCAAACATAATTTACGTAAAATGTAACGTCAGTAGTAGATATTTTTCTTTAAATATCTACGTTTGAAGAAAAAATATAATGTGCATCATTCGGAATAAAAGTGTCTTTGTGTGCCTCGTATGCAATTGTCCGACTCGCTTCCCTCGTCAAACTTCCACGCTCGCCACACAAAGTATCACTTTTACTCCTAATAACACAATATACTATTACGTACGAGTATAGTATTGAATAACTATGAAACTAGGATGTCAAGACCATGGTTAAAGAATAAGTTTTTAATTATTATTATTATTATTATTATTATTATTATTATTTAGAAAGTACATTCAATAATAACTTTTTCTGTATTATTGTAATATGCGATATCTGTTACGATTTAGATATAAAAAAAAAATTAAAATGTGTGTGAGTGCGCTGTACAGATTTTAAAATGAATTTAATCTAACAGTCTATTCAAATGTCAAACAACTAATTTTTAATCACAATAACTATTACTTATGGGTTGTCAACAATTTCCTTTGCAATATCCTAAACCTAGTAACATATCCGTGTGTTTTACTTAAGTTTATTTCATTCTCATTATTATGATTAAAAAGTTATATAATGTTATCTTACTCCTAAGCAACTTGAGAAGATTAACTCATAAACATTTGTTACTGAGATGTCTTTTGATTAGAATGCTAGAATAAATTTATTTTAAAAATTGCACACATATTTTAATAATTTCAAATATCTTGGGCGGTACATTGTCCATCTTTTTATGTCTGTCAAATGGCAATTACTTTCTAATTCTAATTGCTAAACAAGTATATTAACTATTGTAATGTAAATTAGAACTTGTTTATATTAAACATGAATGAAAGGACTTTTTATATTTGGTCTTTATAAGTTTTTGTGTTATAAGGGAAAATAACAAAAATAAAATAATCTACCTACTTATCTATTTATTTATGCATTTAGTAAGACACGAACGAATAATATATATCCATTACGGAAAATATCATTAACTTTCACATTACAATTATAATAAAATAAATACCGTTAAGTACCATAAGAGATTTAAAAAAAAATACAGAATAGGAAACTACCCCATTATTAATATTTAACAACTACATGCTGTCATTTAAGTTTTATAGATAATATAAATAATAGCCTTTGCTTGAAATTTAATCTCATATTTTAAATATAGAGTTCATATAATTATCTAATATTATGATCAATTAATTCCAAATTTTTTGGATGACAATCTTTAATTTTGTATGGTAATGACCTTGACGTATCAGCTGATAATCATTTTATATATATATATATAATCACGGCATATTACCCATTACTGGGTGTGCCAATCTGCTGTGTACAAAGATAGCGGCAATGAAGAAATATTTGTACCGGGCTGGCGTCACTTCCCGGGCTCTTAATGCTGGCGTGGAGAGTGCACCACAGGAGTAAATTTTGTGCCATTTAAATTTTTTTTAAATCCGTCGATCGGGATTGAACCTGGTTCCCCAGATGTGCAATTCATGCCCTCTTTTACTTACTTACCGGGCGTCACCTCACAGGCACTCATTTCTGGCGTGGAGAGTGTACCACAGGGGTAAATTTTGTGCCGTTAAAATTGGAATTAATTTTTGGCGTCAGTCGAGATCGAACCCGGATCCCCAGATTATTATTATTTCGAGAAAAATGGTATTAAAAATTAGAAATAATGGCTGATAGTACAAGCCTTGTTTTAAAACGCTGTTTTAAAAAATGTTAAATTTCAATTGGCAACTCATTAAGAATGAGACATTTAGCGGGAAAATTAGAACTAGTAAAAGACACACCAAGTTTATGGCATTTCTAAAATTCGGGTGTATGTTTTAATAATAGAGCAGAACAAAACTAGTATTCTAGTTTAAATGATTCGAATATGGAACGTATTTAAACGTAGAAAGAAACACATCCCAATATGCATTATGCGCTGGAGCTCTGCCGTATCGCCTAGTGATCGCATGACGTAAAAATGACGTCATGCAATCACCAGGCAATGCGGCAATCAGGACAGAAATGTTAGAGTGACGTAATTTTTACGTCATTCGATCGTCAGGCGATACGGCAGTGCCCCTGCACTTATGAGGAATGAACATGCGTACACATACAGACAAGATGAGTGCAATATTTTAAAGATTCATAACTCGTATATCTGTACTTCGTCCATACATCTATTACTGAGATTACAAGCAGTTTTGAAGTATTTCGAGTGAAGAGGGTCTGTTATTGTCAGCCAAATGCGCGTGCGCCGAAACTGTTTTCAAATCAATCTGTAAACCTGTTTTAAAAATGTAAACAGTTTCGCGTAATTTTAATGAATGAAATCTTGTATATAATATGTTTATTTTTGTGCCGTTTGTATAGTACTTTATCTTTATACTATTTTAATTAGCAATAAATTACCAATTGAAAATAAAATATATGTATCTACAAAATCTTGTATGCATATGCCATTAATAGTAGAAAACATTAACATAATAAGACAACTTGCTTAGAGTGGAGTATTATAATTCAAGAAATATTATTTTTATATTAATGGCAATATATGCACATAAACATATTTGCAACTTATAAATTAGTACTATTCACATACATTCTGAAGTGCGATATTTAAATAATATTTAAAAATGCAGGTTAAATGTCAGTTAATGTCAGTTATAATGCAAATCTGTAATAGAGTACTTGTTTAGGTATTGAGTATAAAATTTGTACAAAAATCACGTGTCACATGATAAATTTCTGCCCGGATCAACTTGCACACAGTACAGTAATGCCTAGTGATGTAAGTTAAATTAAAGTAAATTTAAAATATAGTACTTAAAGATAAATAAAGTAAACACGTTTGAAATGTTTTTGGTTGTCAAACCGGAAATAAAAAAAAAATAATTATTTTTTGTACTCCGATGTGTAAAGCTAATACTTTACACACTGCAGACAATGTGTAAAGTAAACGATTTTCGTATTATATTTTATTTACACATTACAAAGCTACCACCATCAATACACGTTTGGCATTTAAATTGTCTTACTTAAATTTAGTTTTTTCTATACATTCATATTGGTTATACTTACAGAACTGCAGTATTCAACTTCAGATCTGTTATCTGTTAAATGTGAACTCGGCATATGGTGTGTTCAAATTGTCGTCTGCTCGTCTGCCAAATTTCCAATTTGTTTCAGGAATTTTGTTAAGGTCATATACAAAATATTATATGCAACTCAAGTGTAAACAATCTTGATGACATTCGGTCAATAATTTTCGTGACTCGGCAAGTCTCGTTACGAAATACTTGACCTCTAGTCATAAAGATTGTGTTTACACTCTTGTTGCATAAATAATTATTATGTGTTTAGTTGCAAACTGGTTGTGTTTTTCGAAATGGACTGATTGGCTGATGCACTCTCCACCCCAGCAATGAGTGCCCGTGAAGTGTCGCTTGGTAAATGCCCGCACGGGTATGAATATATCATCATCATTGCCGATACCTTTATACAAAGCATATTTGGCGCACCCAGCAATAGATAATATGATTATATATTTTTATTTATTTATTTTAAACGTGATAATTATGTCACATGTCACATCACTTGTCAACAAAAGAAATGCTTGTTCTAGTTTAAAATATAATAGAATACACCTATGTAAGAAGATTTCATTCTACTATTGTATGAACAAAGTATAGACGCACACATAAATATTGTATACAAATCGCCTCTAAAGCATGTACAGTCCTTACGATGTAACTTGGCGAGACAAAAGAATGTAATTCAGTTCACTATTCCTAAGTTTCGTTGTGTCAAATATTTACTTTTACTTCGATGCCGCACACCTTCAGAAGTGAAATAGTGATTTTACAATGTTTTATTGCCTTACACAAAGCAAATTTAACCCTAATACACTCAAACTCGGGGTGTCAGGTACTTTTCAACCCAAAAAGTTATATTCATACATAAGCGTTGGTGCATTTTTTTTCAATAGCAATAGAAATTTTATTTTCTTAACTTTATTAATTTAAAAAATAATTATTTATAATATGATTTATATAATAAATAATTCATTCCAATATTTGTAATATATTTTTTTATATATATTTTTTTTGTAATATTCGTAATTTTATTGAACTTCATTCTTTTTCGGTACGGCTATGGATTTTATAACTTCCCCATTACCGAAGTGATAATGGAGAAGTTATAAAATCCATAGGCGTACCGAAGAAGGATGAAGTTCAATAAAATTACGAATATTACAAAAAAACGAAACTATTTATACAAAAATAAATATTACAAATATTGGAATGAATTATTTATTATATAAATCATATTATAATTACTTATTTTTTAAATTAATAAAGTTAAGAAAATAAAATTTCTATTGCTATTGAAAAAAAAATGCACCAACGCTTATGTATGAATATAACTTCTTGGGTTGAAAAGTACCTGTCACCCCGAGTTTGAGTGTATTAGGGTGAAATTTGCTTTGTGTAAGGCAATAAAACATTGTAAAATCACTATTGCACTTCTGAAGCTGTGCGGCATCGAAGTAAAAGTAAATATTTCGCAAAACGAAACTTAGGAATAGTGAACTGAAGTACATTCTTTTGGCTCGCCAAGTTACATCGTATGGACTGTATACAGTACAGAATGTGTCACATTTGAAATTGCCAACATTAGGATCTGAAAACTATAAGAACTATAAAAAATATACGTCTTTAAATGTTAAATGGGATTTTTTGTATCTTAGGGAGACATCACAGACGTGCTTTTTTCTAAAAATTCTCATAGACCAGTAGATAATACCATTCATTATCGCACAAGTAATAGAGTACTCAGTCAAAAATTTAGAATATATTACGTAATTTTTCTTATTTTCATGGACTCTATGCAAATTCGTTTCAGAATCATTTTTCACGCTTGTTACAAAAACTATATTTGTATCCTATACATTTTCACATTTTTGGTGGTACTCTGACTTTTCTAAATAATACGTTAACATAATCTAACGAACAAAACTCACGCCCTAAAAACTATGTTTTACGAGCGTGTGTGCATTAGGTTAGGTTACGTTAAAGTTAAAGAAAAGCTAGAGTGCCACTTTTAACTATGTTTCCCGTTAATTATATGTCAAAATTCATCTATTGCCAAAAAGCTTTTTTCAAGGACAATATGGTTAGAGCGCTACTTTTGACTATTTTTACCTTCCGTTACCTTTAGGTGTGTGCGTGCGTGCTTGTGTGTTTGTCTGTGCGATCCTTTCGGATCGCATAACTCCAATACCATAATTCCAAAAATTATAATTTTTTCGGATTCCTTAGCTTACATTCAAATGAAGAGGTGATTAGATTTTGGTTATAATTGGTCAACCGGACAGTTTTTCTTGAAAAAACGCTATTAAATATTAAATTTTGACATTTAATGTATTATGAATATTAAAGAATATTCTATTATCTATACAATTTAATTGCATTTTATTTTTCATATTCAATGGATATAGAGTTAAAGAAATTAAATTTCATAAATCAGCCAGTTATGCTATAACCATGGAAACAGCTACTATATTAAGCAAATTCTAATTGACAGATGTCAGTGTCAATGAAAAGAAAATGAATGTTGCAGAGAGATGATAATGTTGAGGTGGATGTTGGTAAGACACGGAAAGATAGGATTCGGAATGAGAGGATAAGAGAAATGGCTAGAGTGATAGAAGTTTCTAGAAAGATACAAGAGAAACGATTATATTGGTTTGAACATGTCATAAGGAGAGATGAAGAAAATTTTAGACGAAGAATGAACAGCTAGTAGAAGAAGCAGAGGAAAATTAAAGGTGGAAGGGCTGTATTGCGAAGGACTTGAGTGAAAAGAAATCTAATGAGAACGACAAGCCAAAAAAAAAAATGAGTGAAAGAAGAAAATCAAGAATAGCGACCCCTAACAAGTGGAAAAAGTTAAAGAAGAAGAAAAAGAAGATGTCAATGTCAAATGTAATTTACATAGTTTATTTATGAAATAATTTTACTGGAAATATAGAATCTTTTGCAAGAAAATTTATGTATGGAATTTGTACATAATAGAAAGGATTGACGGAAGGTAATGTGCTGGCTACATCAGATTTTTTTCTATTGATTGGATGGGAAAATGGATAGGATGCAGTAATATATTACTAACCGAGGTGGAAAGTGTTTCATTGCTGTCGAGGACGAAAATATCTAACCAAGACACGAAGCGTCGAGGTTAGTTATAGCCCGACACATAATGAAACTTTTCACCGAGGTTTGTATACTATTTAAATTATAATTGGAAATTAATAATGAGTAATTGATATTTGAATAATAATAATAATAACCTAACATAAATAAACGAAAAGTCTGAGTGTTTGTTCATATGTCACATGAACTGTCAGTTTGATTTCTAACCTTAAATTTTGATTTCAAATTTATCTACACTTATTTTTATTATTTATAATTTCATTCATTTGTTTTCATATAAAATATAAAGAAGTTTTGTTTACATGAAAAGATCTATCACTGATCTCTCAGGGTGGGAATAGCAAATAGCCCTGAAGTTGAATATGACGTCTTCCCACCCTTGGAAAATGAGTTTAATAATATAACAATTACTAACTTCCCAACTTTTTAAGAGTGAGAAATCGTCGTATTACTAACCGATTGTGAATAAAAGATTTTGTTTAATTTTGTGATGACAGTAGTTTCACCCATAATTCAAACGAATATTTACAATATTTTGTATTTTTAAATGTCATCAAATTGACAAACAAACAGTTGTTAGTAGCGTCATCACTTTGGAATTTTCTTAGGTGAATTTAACTATACTCGTACTCGTATGTCATTTACTTCGATCTAAAAACAGCTATGACGTTCAGTAGAATGGTTAGATGACATGAAATATTTATATATCCTACAATTTCTCGTATGAGTCGTTTCATACATTTCCCTCTTACTGTCTTACATAATACAGTTTCCATAAATAGAATCATTGCGTTAACCAAAAACTTCTTGATTAAGAAAATACGTACAAACAAACATTTACTCAATTTTTTACAAAATGAATTGGCTGGAATCCAAAAACAATTCGTCCATCATTCTTCGCCAAAAATTCTCATTCAAATATACAACTTTAGACTCTTCTACATTCAAACAAAATACTATATTTATAATTCCGTTTTTTTTTTTTTACTAGGAGTAAATTAAAATTTTAACTAACAGAAAGTAATGTAGGGAACATTGGAAATCAGTGACACACCTGGGCGTCCGCAGGAATTTTTGTAAGATGGGGCTGAAAATGTTAGACGGTACTGAAAAATAATTTACTGTCGGGAAGGGTGTTACTGACGCATTGCACTTATAGTTGTACATAACAAAAACAAAGATTTCATCACAGTTATTGATAATTTTTTAGAATCGCAAAGACGAGTTTGTTTTGTTTTTGAAAATCAAGTCTTATTATAAATGTATATTATGAAATTATACTATTTCTTCCGGTCTTTGGCCATAATCGATATATAACATTGTGACAGTGAAAAATGAATTTTTACGGGGTTTGCCTCTGCTATCTTCAAAAAACTATAAGAGTTACAACTTCGATTAAATGAGACTGTCTGTTTACTTCTGAGAGGTCAACTTAGATGTGCTTTTGTTTAAAAAAATAATCAAATAATTGTACTAAGTGTTGTAGCGACCTTAACCAATATTTAATTTTCAAATAACTTCGTTACTACATTACTACATATTAGAAATTGCAAAAAAATGTTTCAATTAAAATTTTATAGTATTTTTATAGTCTATTTACCAGTATGGACAAAATTTTGTTCAATCACTATCTTTGTCAGTTTTTTATCGATTCTAATACAAAATAGCCTCTTTCTCGGAAACAGATCAAGATCAGACCTATGTTGAAGCTGTTTTTACTCATTTTGGTCAATATTATAATACTTTTAAAGTCAAATTTAACAATTTTGATTATAACTATTGGTATTAACTGAAGCAAAAAATGAATTCTGTAATGGAAATTATGTTTGTGGCAAATTTTATTTACAATTAAAGTTTACATCGCTCTGATGCGAAAAAATGACAGCCAACTTTTAATAGTATAATTTAATTTTTTTTTGTAAATATTAAATCCGAACGGAATCAAAAAAAATCTGATGTGGCCAGCACATAACCTCTCGCCGTATATTTTACCTGGCTGTATGCATAAAGCAAAGAATATTTTTATAAATACAAATAATATATTCATATAAATCTATGACGTATAAACTTCTTTAATATTCAATAATAGCATGTCTCAACATGAAGATATTTTACCATAAATTATGTTACAATAAATTATAAAGTAGAGTTTACCATATATAAATATTAGGCTGGTAACTGCAATTTTCAATTCGAACAACGTTGTTTACTTTCTCTTCATATTCTTCTAGTAAAAACATTAATTTTGGGCGGTCTAAAATGTATATATGGATGTGCATCTATTCTTACATATCTTCTTTTACATTTTATTTTTTCATACATGTTATATCTAAATAACACTAATTCCCTTTAATAAAGTGACGGATAGATTGCACTCCGATTATTCTTATATCGATGTGTAATTTTGTCAATATTTACAACTTACTTGAGAAGAATTTGATAGCTTTTTCGCAATTCAAAGTTACTCTAGTCTATAGTACTGGTGTACATTGTCCCATAATGTTTGAAACAAATTTAAGTCCTTCAACCTAGACTTGTCATCTCCATAATAGTCACAGATCAAGAACTAAGGGATTCTCCAGGTACATTTTTCTTTCATTACTCATTATTTCTGACACTGACATTTATCTGTCAGTTACAAATAATTTAAATTATCAACTATTTTTCATGGCATTCTTTCGGCTGTCAAATTTATTACAACAGATTATTTTATATATTATACTTCTTTTATCTCTAAATCTATGGAATATATAATAAAATATTTAAATGTATCAGATAGAGAATTTAATTTTCTTTAATATTACCACGAAAAATTTTCAAAAAATAATATTTAGAAGATTTTTTTTTCAAGAATCTTCTACTTCCGGTTGTCCAATTATTACCAAAACCTTTTCAGATCTTCCCATGAATGTCCGATTGGGAAATACGTTGTTAAACAAATTTTAAGTCTTATAGTTTTTGAGTAACCGTCCTTCCAACATCCCACACACACACACACACACACACACACACACACACACACACACACACACACACACACACACACATCCACACACACACACACACACACACACACACACACACACACACACACAGACATCATCGTAAAAATGTTAAAATCGGATTGTAGGGACCTTAAAACGTGCTTATTCAATAAAATCTGGATATGCGATTTTTAGCATGAATGCAATACCTCTCTTAGCGAGAGGTAAAAAACTTGTAGGTATGTGGTAGGTTGCAAAATTGTGAATCTTCAATTCTAATGCGAAAAACACCGCCATTAGGCTGCTAAACCCATAAAAAATAAAAAAGTAACAAATTTGTGTAATATTCTATTGCTGCAAATTTGCCTTAGGAAAGTGAACATAGATAAATTCACATCGTTGGGAAGAAAAAAAAATCTCTTTCCAATGGTGTAACTTTAGATGTATTATGACATGACGCCTATTTGAAAATTGCAACTTTAACGTAAATAAAATAAATATATCATCATGTAATATTATCCATTTCTGGATGTACCAATCTGCTTTGTATACATCGGTAATGATGATGACATATTCGTACCGTGCGGGCGTTTATCAGGCGTCACCACACGAGCACTCATTGCTGGCGTGAAACATGCACCACAGGGGTAAATTTAAAAATCGAAATAATTCTGGCGTCAGTCGAGATCGAACTCGTGGTCTGCAGCTTTTCGACCAGACACTCGAAATATAACAGTGATAAAACAGAGTGAATATCGCCAATAGAAAGGACATAAAAAGTGCCTTAAAAAATCTGATATGTGATGTGATCACTTGTTCTTCTGGATGTAAACTTGAGGAATACGAAAAAATATAATTTTTGGAATCGTTGTATTGAAGTTATGCGATCCGAAACTTTCGTCATACACACACACACACACACACACACACACACACACACACACATACACTCACACATACGTATTATAGGGACCCTAAAACATGCTTGTTCACTAAAAACTCATCATTGATTTTTTTGACCAGACAATAAATACCTTCCTTACCTAAAGGTGACGGAAGGTAAAAAAAACCGAAATCCATAGTAACCTACGCATTTTTTTATACATACATCAATAAAATGCTTTCCTAATGAACAATTTTTACTTCAATTAACCGACTTTTTATCTTGTATAGTTCTTGAGAATCACATGGAGAGACGTAATTTAAACTTATAAATATTTTTGCGACTTTTGATTCTATTTAAAAAAAGTATTACAGTTGAGAATATCAAAATAACTTACAAATTCATCGTAGACCTATTAAAGATTTGAAAAACAGAATTGCGATTAATATTTATCAAAACTAAAAATAGTTCAACAAGAAATCTAATTGGAATCATAAACATAAACACTAATAGGTAGATATAAATAAATACCAGGCAACAAAAATCTTTGAAAAAACTTTAAACTTTGCAGCTTACTTTCGAAAAACAACTGAATGCAGGTCACATTAGCATAATATATTTCTGTGTATCTGGATAATGACCTTTGAATTAATATTCTTTTAAAAATCGCGTTGGCTTTGCTAACACACTACGATCGTGGGTGATTTTAATTTATTAGATTTTCGTGTTAATAGTTGTTATAAATTGACGTTAGTTTCAAGAAAAATTGCGTGTAGGTTAGGTTAAAATGTAGTGGGCCATGACACAAGTACAAAAGTATTTACATAAATATTTAGCATTTTTATTTAATGACTTTTCTCGGAAGAAAATTAATATTTTTTAAATTATTTACGGCCGTATAACTATGAAGGTCATCGGCTGCGAAGATATTGATGAAGAATTGATTGCGAATACAAACTTCGGTGCCTAATTGGAATTCAAACCCGAGACCTTCGATATACAAAGTGATATAGTTATCACCTACACTACTGTGGTTGGCAGAAAGATTATTATGTACATTTTTCTTAATTTTTCCAAGTTATATGTACACGTAATCATGGCCAAATTTGTAAATTTATGTATTTTAATATGTATTTAAATTATTTTACTATTATTTAGTTGCCAAATTTATTTAATAACGTTAATCGAGTAGTTTGTAAGAGGCTACATGTAAGATAAAAGCATTCCACATGCCAATACCTACAATTTTCTTTCAAATAGTTCTACTCGTAATTGTAAGTACCTACTAAGACATTTGTAACATTTCTTTCTCTCAATTTTTTTCTTTTCGAAATAAAGTTCGTGCATAAAATAAGTGTGATTATACTGAAAATGAGAGCGGGAAATAGCCAATTCCAGCACTAGTTTAGGAAATAATAAAAATATAAGATATTTGCTTTGTTGAAAACAATTGTCATAATGCTTAAAAATAGCCTGGGCCCATATTCATGAGCGTTCGTCATTTCGTTCGTATTCGCGTTCGTTTTGATGTTAGTAGTGATAGTAGTGTCTATTTTAAAAATAATAATGTATATATTAGTGTCAGTGTTAATTGTTTTGGAATATTTATTCAGACTACTTACAAGTTAATAGTTTATTTTTATTAAATATTTATGAACTACAGTAGAGTAATATTCTAATGTTTATTTGTCATCAATAGTATGGAATATACTTGTCGAGGAAAATAATCCACATGGATTTGGAAAATCATGATGTTTTGAATAAAAAATTATGATACTTGACACCTATGTACATTATTACTAGCGCCCTATGAAACATAAAATGAAAATGGCGAGAGGTATTATGCTGGCCACATCAGATTTTTTTAACTTGTAAATGATGTGATTAAATGCTGAAATACAGTTGACATTGACCCTGACATATACAACATTGTTTTGAAACATAAACTACTGTCACTACTAACATAAAAACGAATGCGAATACGAATTCGAACGACATGACGAACGCTCAAGAATACGGGCCCTGTATAATAAATGATATGTTAAAAATTTAGAATACATTTCGTATTTTTCTTATTTTTGTAGACCATTGCAGAAAACGTTTGCAACACATGCAGGAAACATGATTCTGAAACTCGCTTGTAAATTCCTAAACTTGTAGGTATTCGTTTCAGAATCACTAATTTCCCGCACTTGTTACTAAATTACACATATTTCATAACCTAAATGACCTGAGTTACCAATAAGCTCATATGCATACCTATTATATCAAAACTTTCGCTGTAATTTTTGTTACAAAATGTTAACCCATGCATTATAATGTTTTATTGCTCTCTTGTTAAAAATATGAAATGACACATACGAGTAGAACATTTGGAAACTCCACTTCTCGTGTAATAATACTTTTAATTTTGTAGAATTCATTATCATATCTTTGTAAATTGGGTTCATTTATTTGTATATCAATAAAACTATTTTTGAGTAATTTTGTTTTAAAATAACCTTTAAAATAAGAAAAAAATATTCATTTTTTTCATGAATCAATGAACTAGCTTTATTTGTTAAGATACGAAAACATGTGACACAGGTTAATTATTATTTAACTGTATATAATTTATTGCTATATTGATAAAGTCAACAACAGGTAATTAATTTATATGTAAGATAATTTAACGAAGTATGATACAAAAATTTATTTGAGTTCCATAAAAATTGAGTAATTTCTATAAATATTATTTGTAATATATTTTTCCTGTAGTACAAAATCATAATGTATTATTCTTTTGAGAAAGGGATTATTTTTGTTTGATAAATAGAAAGTTACGTGGGTCGGATTTAAACTAGGTATGACCACAGTTTGTTTTGCATTATTAAATTAAAATACTACTATTATGTATACTTCTTTTTAAATTTTTGGTAGTTAAATTTATACATTATCTATTAGTCCAGACTCATAATAGTTCGACCGGTTTACATTTTTAACAAATTATAACCTACACAAATGGTTCGAATTTTCTACAAATTTTTTTCGGATACTTTAAATATAGACCTAAACTTAAAAAATCTGATGTGACCAGCACATTACTGTCCGTCAGTCCTGTGTATTATATAAAAATTCTTGCAAAAGTTTCTATATTTCCAATAAAATTATTTCATAAACAAACTATTCAAATTGCACTTAACACTGATTTCTTCTTTAGCTTTTCCCATTCGTTAGGGGTCGCTATTTTTTATTTTCTTCTTCCACATTTCTGTTTTGCGTGCCGTTCTCTTCATTTCCTCTCAAGTTTTCTGCAACAGTCCTATCTTATCTTTGGTCTTCCTCTGTTTCTTCTACCTTCTATCACTAAGCTATTCATTCTTCTTTCAATATATTATTTTCTCATGACATATTCAAACCAATGTAATCGTCTTTCTTGTATTTTTCTAGAAACTTCTATCACTCGAGTCATTTCCATTATCCTATCATTTCTTATCCTATCCTTCCGTGTCTTCGCCAACATCCATCTCAACATCCTCATCTCTCTGCCACATTAATTTTCTTTTCATTGACACTGACATCTGTCAATTAGAATTTTCTTAATATAGTAGCTGTTTCCATGGTTATAGCATAGCTGGCTGCTTTATTCCTTTATAATTCTTTAACTCTATATCCATTGAATATGAAGTATAAAATTTAGTCAAATCGTATAGATAATAGAATATTTTTTAATATTTATAATAACGTTAAATGTCAAAAAATGAAATGTAGAGCGTTTTTACAAGAAAAACTGTTAAAATCTTTAAATGAGAATTAGCTCCAGTTAACCAATTATAACAAAAACCTAATCAACTCTACATGTGGTTGTAAAGAAAAGGAATACGAAAGAATTATAATTTTTGGAATTGTAATGTTTGGAGTTATCGTATATGAAAAAATCGTCACACACATACACACAGGCACACATACTTACACATACACACACAATAGACATTATCGTAAAAAATGGTAAAATCGTATTATAGGAACCATATAACGTGCTTATTCACTAAAAACTTACCATCGAAATTTTTGACTAAAGACAATTACCTTCCTTACCTAAAGGTGACAAAAGGTAAAAAAGAACTTAAACCAAATGATGGGTGATAATAGTACGACCGGCATTTTAAGGGTCATTTTCTAGTCCAGACTTAGCTTTTACCGAGATCTATTACTTTTGGCACAATGAAAAACAACATCGTAAAAATCCAGTGCGTATAGTAAAACTTACCTTGCAAAAATGGGATAATACTCACAGAAAAATTTGCAGGGATTAGGGATATAATGTGTTAACAATTACTCGAAACACCGACGTTTCGGTGCACACTTGCACCTTCTTCAAGTGTAACAATCTGTAAGATCTTACTACCCTGAAGATGGTGCAAGCGTGCATCGAAACGTTAGTATTTTAAGAATAAATGCTGTTTGTTTTCTTTACAGTTTTGAATAATTAATAAGCTAAGTTCATATTTATTGAAATATTGTAATACTTGTATAAGTTTTTTTTTTCCTATGAAATTACTATTTTAGAGCATAATATAATTTGTGGTTTGTCGAATGATTTCAAAATTGAATGTGTTCTACCTATTTTCGTAGAAAGTTTAAATAGCTCCCAATTTTCAAAATATTCTTATTGATAGTAATAACATTAGATGTACATGAATTCTAGTGAAATAAAAATTGTAACATGAAATATTTGTGTTAAATTCCCGTTATATGGGTCACCAATTTGTGTGTTATACATATTAAATTTAAACAAACTATTCCAGAAAATGTGCCATAGGAAATTTACATGTTTATGAAAATATATGTTACATGAAAAACTTTTCCTCTTAATTTCTACGCATTATTTTGCAAATTAGAACAGAAATCCATTTCAAACATTAAAATTTGATCACTGGATCGTAAAATATGCTTATTCAGAAAAATCTCAATATCTATACGATTTTCGAGGTTCAAATTGAGTGATATCAATTCTGTTTCACTTGTTAAAATCGAAAACTTCAAGTAAAAACGACAATTTCAAACCAGGCTCACTAAAAAAAGAAATAGGATGAAATTTAAAGCAAAATAAAATACAAAATGTATATCTGCGGTTTTATGGCAAAAAAAGTAAAATTAATCTTTTGGAAATAAAACAACAACGTACAACAATACAGATTTATCACTTTTTATCAATTTTAGTGCTTTTACCAATTCACAAAATTTGTTGAACGAAATCGCATAATCTGATTTTCTGTAAGCTGATAAATTTTTGAACTTGATCTAAAATATTTGAAAATGTGAAATATCTTCTTTTGCCATAAAACCATTAATATAAATCATTAAAAAAGATTTAATAAACTATAGAAAACACTATTAATGTATTATTAAATAATAGACATTTATACACCAAATGAATAAACATTTTTAATTCACTTGGTTTATACAATATTTTATGCCATATTGGTGTCTAAAGCAACGTTTTTTTGAACGATTTATAAAATAAAAAGTGAAACTTTAAAATAATATTTTAAAGTTCTAGGACTTGAAATTTTATCTTCATACTGAATCCTTTATTTATGCGGCATTAAATTGTTCTTCGCCTCAGTAGCTTCATCTAAAATATCTCGAGGAATGTATTTTTCAGCAATTATAGCGAATAAGAATGATAATGAAACTACAAAAATTCAATTTCAATTTGTCAAAATTTTGCTAGGATTTTCGAACAATTGCGACCTAGCCTACTTATAATTTAATAACTACGAGTAGAAACCCGTATGACATAAAATTATGTATGTACCTCAGACGAAAAGTGTCTTTAAGGTATTCACAAGTAATTACAACTTGCTCATACCTTAAAGATTCACTTTCGTCTGAGATACATAAAATACTACTATTCAATTTTGACGAAATAATAATAACAACCATTATAAATTTAATTTTAATAAAATAAAAAATTAATCAATTAATAATCTGTGCATGACGATCGTCCTTGTTATTTATTCAATTTTGACGTTTTAAATTCCAGAGTGGCTTAAAATTCAATGGAAGTGATTTTTTTTCTACAAATCTTTTAAAAATAGGCTTTTTGATGTTTGTTTTTAGGGTTAAAAATGTCATTTTACCACACCAGTGTTATAAAGTGACAGACCATTGTTACTTTTGACACTAGTGTTAAAAGTGAATTAATTACTTTGGTAATGACGAGTGGAACAACAAATCGACAGTTTTGACATGTCAAAAAATGTCGAGAAATACAAATTTAAATGCAAAATAGTGTTTGGAGAATAAATAGTGTATGATACATATATGTTAAAAATGATTTTGAAGGTTTGGACCAAACTTCCTTCTCATAAAATAAAATGTCACTTTTACACATATCATAAATAACTATTAATTCATTAGCAAATAAACATTTACTTATTATTGTTGCTATGGAGTTAATAATGTCAATTTAAAATGTCAAAATTGAGTATGTATAAATATATTTAATAGACGGATTGCTGCGATATATTCATTATTTGCCAGTATCAATTAAATGTGAACTTTTTACTTGTAGTAAAACTGTTATAGTTTTTGTCTTTCAAATTAGACCCGGATTAAAATTATGGCGGTATTAGTCACCGTCAAAACTATAGTACGGAATGTGCAAAATTTCTCTTATATGATTCACAAACAAACCAAATTAGAAAATATGCCCTCCCTAGAATATTACCATGTTTGTGTAAATTTCTTGAATTAGAACAGAAATGAGAAATATCCATAAATCCGTTTTAAAATAACCCATAGTACGTGAATAATCCTAGTATGTGTAGGTGCCGTAAAACATAATACGATGTAGGTCCGGAAAACAATGCGTAACCGTCGTTTCCGGAGAACTGCGACCCGCAGTCCGTGGTCCGTGGTCCGCAGTCTATGCCGCGAGGTTCACGCAACGCAGTCGACTGCGACTCAAACTCAAACACGGCAACGTCGCAATGCTAATCACACAGGGGTGGCTCGGCTCGGACGATCGTGCACCTGCCAGAGGACAGAGAAAGTGAAAATGTGAAATTCAGATCGAGTTGGTGATAGTTTCAGAGGATTATGAATGTTTTGTTTTTCGGTTTCAACACAGTAAATTAAAATAGATATTTAAATTTAATGTTTCCTGGTAGCAAACTAATCCACTTGGTAATGAGTTAACGGTGTGATAATATTTGTATTTATGTAGTATGTAGTTACCGAAACATCGTTCAAAGACGTTTTGTAAAAGGCTTTTACATTGAAATATCAAATACCGAAATTTGTTAAATGGTATATTCAACAATGAGTGAACTCCTCGGTCGTAGAAATATGGCATCAGAGTTTTTGCTACATAAAATTTAATCTCCTACATAATTTTAACTGTGGACCGTGGGTTTCTTGTTTCAATACTCTGCTATGCAAAGTTCCAATGGGGTCTTCCACTATTTTTACCTGTCGCCAAGACAGGTATTGAATTCATGCTAAAAATCGCATATCCATATTTTAATGATTAAGCATGTTTTAAGGTCCCCACAACCCGATTTTTACGATGATGTGTGTGTGTGTGTTTGTGGATGTATGTGTGTGTATGTGTGTGTATGTATATGGGGAGGTTGGAAGGACGATTTCTCAAAAACTATAATACTTAATATCTTTTTAACTACGTATTTCTCATTCGGACATTACTGGAAAGAGCTGAAAAGGTTTTGACAAATACCATTATTTGTGAGCCCCTAAGCCTAGTTTACACATATTTAAAGAGAATTAGAAAATAATTTTAAATAAAAGTTATTTTGTGTTGCCCATTTTCGAAAACAAGTATAATTTGGTTTACTTTCGTTATTTGATTAATTTTTGCATTTATTTATGAAATTGAATTCCGGATTTCAAAATGGCGATAGAAGAATGCTTAGTAAGAATTTGGAATAATGTAGATTTGTGACGTAGATGTTGAGGGCATTAAAAACTTGAATATTTTAATAATTGTTAACTTTTTTAATCTTTGTCGTCCTTCGTACAGATTTAAGGTTTAGTTTGAACATAAGTGATCAATTTTTATTGTTTCTATCGGGAAGGACCCCATTGAAATTAGAATAGTTCCCAACGAAAATCTCAATCACTGAAATTTGAATCAGCCGTCTGAAAATTCGGAAATTAGTCTAAGATGTTCTGATTCCAATTGAAAACATCAAAATCAATCAAAATGGTCAATTGGCATAAACTTTCTTTAGCATTTAGTTTCATATGTATAATATTTTTAAGAATATCTTTTAATGTTTTTGGTCCATTTTGCATTGAGCCAGTATTGATCATGGCATCGTTTCATACATAAAAATATTACTATTATCATTTTTATATCGTAGATTTAAAGTTTTGTGCCTAGGATGATTTTTCCATTGAAAAATAAATAAAATAATCTGTCGTTGTTTCATAATTGTTGTATCCAAATTTAAGTGCCTAATTAATAAAAGTTTCAGGGTAATTATTATAATAAACACCGTTTAACACATTTCTGGATGTAGCATTCTGTTCCTGTTCCGTATATTTAATTTTTGTTCCCTCAAATAATACTTATGTGTAATAGTGTGGTAGTTAGAAATAAAAAATTGTGAAAAATATAAATGTTACTGTTTTGAAAATATATTTTGTAGTAAAAGCGAAGTAATGATCTTTCTTTAAATTCTGTTTCTGTGGGTTTTTGGGCTAGTACATCCCTGGCAAACTAGCACACAGCTGACAGCACGTGAGCGTAAAACAAAACAAAGACAAAAGCGAAATAGAATAAACCACAACAAAAGAAAATAGATAACGAGATAAATAAAACAAAAATGAGAATTCTACAATTTTTCGTTCTCGTAGACTGCAGGCTACAGTAATCGAATTACAGGAAAATATAACTTCAACACATTCACTTTCTAAACTGAATTAAGATCCTGCGTTTCTATAAAAAAATCTTTTAAATATTTCACTCTTCTATATTTTTATTTCGCCGCGCTTTTCACAAATTTTTACTAGGGCAAAAAAATCGTTATTTATTGATACATTCATTATGACTGCTTTCACGACGAAATTGGATAAAAGGTTGCTTATTTATTTTGTATAAACTGCATAGTGGTTCATTTGATAGTACATTCGCTTGTAGAGGGACAGATAATGGATTAAAAACTTTCATTCATAATAAATGATCTAAAAATTCTCATGTGACCAGCACGTCATCTCCCGCCAATCACATTTTTATTTTATAGTGCCATGAAATGGGTAAATAAGTATATCATCACGATTTATTAGTTTTTGCTAGTTCAAGATTTGATATATATTCATCATTATTAATATTGTGTCGTCATCATAGCATTCCCCATTAAGTATAATGTACGTACAACAAAGTTGTTTCCAATCTGTAAAACATTTATGGTATGGAATGCATTTTGTGGTGTCTACAACTCCTTCAGCGATTTTGCCTTTATCTCTATGGTTGCAACACAAAACATTGTCCTTTCCTCTTCATGTTCGAGAAGAGGAAAAAGTCATAGCGAGCCATGTCTGGTGAATAGGGTGGCTGCGGCATTACGACGATATTGTTTTTGGCCAAAAAATTACGAATGTGTATCGAACTGTGAACCAGTGCGCTGTCGTAGTGCAAAAACCTGGAGATGGTTACCCATAATTCTTTTCGTATGAGACGTATGAAAACCAACTTCCTCAGCAACCTCTCTTAAAATGATTTGGTATTTACTAAGAATAATATCTTCAGTTTTTGACACATTTTCATGGGAAGTTGTTGTGCTAGGATGCCCGGCTTTCTTGCCATGTTCAACGTCTTCAGGGTCTACTTGAAAACATTTGTACTACTTCATTGCACTGTATACGATTTTTAACACAAAATTTAATGCAGATTCTTCATTCATCATTCCAGATATGTATGGTATTTGTAACGTAGTAGAGTGTACGTTCCTCACGAGCACCCCAAGCTGCTGTGAACATTGTACTACATTACATTCTGTAATCGATTTTAAGGTTTTTCTTACTTTTTTAGTTTACTCTTTATCTTGAGGTTAATTTAAAACGTTACGTTATAATTTATAAATAAATATATCATTATATACAGGGTGTTACAGCTAAACGAGCTACGTCAAATAATTTCTGTATTATTAAAGATACAATAAAATACTAGAAGACCAAGGGGAACATCCAATTAGAGAAGAAAATATTTTTATTCGCAATCATTTAGTAATATGCTGATTCCTAACCTTTTAGAGGTGGGGAAACAAGGCCGGTTTTACCATAAGGCGGGTGAGACGACCGGCTCAGGCCTCTGAATTTAATTAATATTTTTTTTATAAAAAAGATAATATATACACCCAGTAATGGGTAATATGCCGTGATGATATATTTATTTATTTGTTATTTATTATTTTTTCTACAATCATGCGGGAAATAAGTATCCTCAAATTCGAAATGAGTGCGGGAAATAGCTGATTCCCGCACTAGTTGGGAAAATAATTATTGTAATGGAAATATTTATCATGATCGCTTCAAAAAACTGTGGATAGCCGCGAATGTAACATATTTGTCAAAAAATTATAATACATTTTGTAATTATTCTTATATTTGTAAACGGTTGCACAAAAATATCTTGTTTACAACACATGCGGTAAACATAATTCTGAAACTCCCATACAAATTGCATTTATTTCATAATCACTAATTTACCGCACTTGTTACAAAAATGACTATGTATCTATTATACATATGTAATATTTCCCGTGATGAATAGTTTTGTATTAATAGTAGGAAAAATATACCGTGTGAATCACGAAAAGCGAACAATAGGCGTTTAACATGGGGGAAAACAGTTTTTTCTTGCGGAAAACTGGCCTATTAATTTTAGACAATAATACTTCAAATAAATGTTATAGAAAATTAAATTCTGCATTTAGCTCAATAATCACACTTTATTTTAACGTTTTGTAACCGAGAAAATAGAATTTCAAAGTTTTAAATTACTTCTTTCTGTAATAAAAAAATCACAAATAAAATGTAATAACATTATACCTCTCCCGATTTTCATATTATACTCGGTATATTGATTATTAAAAATGGATTATAATCTACATTTCTAAATGTAATGACTCACAAAAATATATAACGCATTCTTTGTTAAAAATGCGTCCGCTTAACGATCTTCTTCATGTTTAAAAAGATTATAAAGCTATCTACGCTCGGCCACATCTCAAGAGCGATTACAACTACACGCAATATTTAAAAAAATATAGTTATAGGGGCAGATATTTTGAAATCCGTATTAATTGTAATGATGTTATTTCATTTCAAAGTTTACTGAAGAACAAAGAACTTGAATTAATTAATGTGAATTTCGCATTTTATATTCAATATTACTTATACATATGAGAATGTGATTTTACCCACATATGTATTGAATAATTATTATATAATTTTGTTAATCCTGTGTTTGAGCAATTTAATATTTTCCTTTGTTTGCTTGAGTATTTGAATTTTGTGATTTCCTATTTAAATATTATTATTTTGACTTCTAATATTCTTCCTCCTTAGGCCTTCGAATTTGTAAAACCGGCACTGTTGGAAAATACGTCATTCCTAACTGCAATGCCAATATCTTGGGTGGGAAATAACAGATTTCACTTCCACCCCACGGGTTGGAAATGTTTATGTAGGGGTTGCATAGCAACATTGTCATAGATCCCTATAATAAAGTAGGCTAAACAAATTTTAATGGAGCCGTCAAAAATATTAACAAATTAAAGGTTATAACTCAATGATTTATTCTAAAAATTATTTATTTAAAAAAATGATTGTGAATAAAATAGTATACATACCTCGGTGGGAGTTTCATTACAGCCTCGCACTGTATCTCACCTCGAGGCTTTACCTCTCGGTAATATACATAAGCTATAATGAAACATATTCCACCTCGGATGTAATATATTATTTTAAACAAGTGATTTTCAAGTTACAATACAATATTATATTTTTTAATGGGATGATATATATTTTTAGACCCATTTGATAAAGTATTTTTTCTGAATTCAACCCTGGATTCATTTTGTACCTTTACACAACAAAAATATCACACGTGACACGTGACACTTTTTGCTGTGGCTAGTACTGATTTGGCTCATATCTGTCACTTTGTAGGTCGAAGACGGTAACTGGAACATTTATATTCACATAATGTAAAATTTTGACGTTTTCATTTTTTTTTTCTAATTATGTATTGTAACGTTTCTCTAGTTGGGTGAAATGTAAAAATTAGAGAAATATTATTAATTAAAATGAAAGTTTATTAAATGATAAATAATTAAGATAAAGATAATAAAAATAATTAACACTATGATTAATGACTAATTTAAAACTAAGAATATTATGAAATACTTAAACTCTAAGATTATTTATTGAAACTGAATTTATTTCACTATATTTATTTATTTAACTATATTTATTTATGTTAGCCACTCGTAGACTATTTATTTATATCAACTGTTCATTGCTCGATGCTCGTCTATCACAGAATGTCTCGGCTTTCCTCCCTGACTGTATTTATATCGTCCGGCGTCCCCCTCGAACATTCGACGCGATAATAACACCGAATACAAAGGGTCAGGCCACCAAAAGTTAATATATAGGTATAGACAGGCCGTGTACCTGAGTGTCTGGTCGCGAATCTGGGGACCCGGGTTCGATCCCGACCGACGCCAAAAGTTACATCTCATTTTAATGGCACAAAATTGACCCCTGTGGCGCACTCTCCACGTCAGCAATGAGTGCCCGTGAGGTGACGCCTGGTAAGCGGCCCGCACGGTACAAATATTCCATCATTACCGATATCTGTACAAAACAGATTGGCACACCCAGCAATGGGTAATATGCCGTGATGAAATATTTATTTATTTATTTATTTATTTAGACAGGTTTACTACGCCGATCATTGCGAAGATTGCGTCATGGCCCACCGCGGCGGCGTTCTAGATATATTCTACCAGTGGCGGCGGTCACGTACTCCTAGAGTCAGTGGCGTACGTTACAGTATTATAAAAAAGTTTACATAAATTTGCAAATTAAACCTTATTATTCTTAACAAAATTTAAATTATGTTTATTTACAAAAATGATTTCAACTAAAGCGATCGTTGCTTAGTTTGATAGGATAGTTTTTTTTTGATATGATCGCTTTAGTTAAATTTAATTTTTTAATTAATATAAAAAAATTAAAACGGCTAAATTTTATATTTTGTGAATAATCCATTTGATGGCCTTGACCTTCAAAGTGACAGATATGAGCCAAGCGAGAGTTAGCTAAACAAACAGTCATGTTTACCATTAATTTTTTTTTTTCGTTGATCGGTTAATCCTTTATTTATGGAATTCATTATGGTATAAAATCGTTTATTGATCTAGCCTGTTTGTGAATGATTATCTTAATAACAAATTTAAGTATAAGTATAACCATGTGAAACACTATTAACCTAAAAAAAATATCATGGAATAAAATTAAATTTACTCTAATTTAATAACTTACGAACAACGGTAAAATATTACAACTTCAAAACTTAAATGTAAAATTGTGTCATCTTTTTAGTCTACCAAAATTGAATACGGATAAATTATAAGTTGATAACTTATCTGTATATCTATATCGTTAAAATACAACAAATTATGTAAAATTGTCCTTAAAATATATAATATTTCTGCTTTATGCTCCACATCAGATAAAACAGAACTCTTGTATTTTATGGCAACAACCATGTAATTGGTTAGCGATATACAATAAACTAATAATGCTCATTGTAGCTAAAAATATTATTGCGTTTGTATAAAATTTTGTTTTCAAACTTTTTCCCTTGTTTTCAAACCGTTATGTTTTGAAAGTGCCACTCATATCAAATTTTTTAAAATATTTGCATTTTTATGTTCCATAAAATCAACAAAACCCATTCGATATTTAATTGCCCATAATTTTTAAATTAAAAGGGATAATTAAAATCTGTTTTTGTATGGAAAATATGCATATTTGGTTGGGGATAAGGTTTTAAATTTCATTTAATATTTTTTAGATAGCTATTTTATGTGAAAAACAATAAATATGGAACAATTAAGGCTTCATTCTGGAAATATGCTAATATAGGTTTAATTTTAGCCTAGTTTAAAAATTTTAAAACTCCAATTTGCTATCAAATTATGTGAGTTGCCATTCAATATATAATTATTTTTTATACTCTCATATTTTCTACTAAATACAAAATTATTTATTTTGTTGAAAATAGAATACATACTCTATAATCGAATTATTACATCTACATTCTCTTTTATCTCAGATATTTTTACCTCCCGCTATCTAAGGTAATGACAATGACGTTAGATAGGTAATAATAATCATGCTAAAAATCACATATCGTGGATGACCTACTAATACCTCCTGTATGATTTGAGTGTATGCATCTTTGTATTTAGAAGCTAAACTTTCTATTTCTTATATGTATTTACACTCATCATTTTTTGGTAACAATTATTAGTCGGCCGGAAGTAGTATTTTAAATGAAGCTCTGAACCATGGGTGACCAACCTTTTGGATTTTATGGATAGCATCGGTCAAAATAAGTTACTTATCTGAAAGAAAAAAGATTAAAATTAGTTTTCTGTCATTATTTATTTAGTATCTACTCTATGAGAATTTTTGTTAAAACAAAAGCACATTTAATATGGCCTCCCAAAAGCGCACCAAATAGTAGTTTATAAAAACGCAGCCAAATTGTTATACCTTCGGTGCTATTATAGTAATGCTTTACATCTGTCCAGTCGTGTAGGCTTTTCATAAAACGACAAACAGTTTACGTTAGCTTGTATATTTCTCTAAGGCATGTATTTATTTAATTGATCAGTATTTTTACTAAATGATCTGTATTAAATGATCAGTAACTCAAAATGCAATTTAACTTATTTAATCTAACTTAGCCCAACACCAAAAATTGTAAAAGGGCTCAACGATTAAGAAAATAACTTAACCTAACCCTAACTTAACCTAACCTAATCTGACCTGGACATAATAGCCGTGTTCCTTCTGACTGTAATTGTGATTTTGCAAATCTTGATTAGTTTAATCGTGATCTTTTTGAATCATAATTTAAAAATTATATCAAGAAAACAACTTCAATAATTAAACACCATCTAGCGTCAAATATCATATGCAGACAATGCAAACTAATTTATTTTATTTTATAAATAATCTACTGTCGAGTGTTATATAGTCAGCACATTTAAAATGGATCATATAGAAGTAAAAAAATGTTCTTGGTAACATATGAAGTATGTTTACTTAAAACTTTTATGTAACATATTTTCTTTGTTTTCAAAAGTATAGGTCATTACATGGTTTTGTAGGAAAATTATATTTCAGATTCAGATTCAGAAGGTAAAGGGGAAGGTTGTCTAGTGATCACAAAATGAGAAAGTGGGGATAACGAATAAGAAACGAAAAAACATACTTCTTCTTAATCATGATCACTTTGATGATTTAGATTGTGAATCACAGACCGAAGGAACACGGCTAATGTTCATATTAAATAATCACAACAAAATACTGATCATTAATGTACAAAATACTGATCAAATGGTAAAAAAAATATTGAAATAATGGAAAATTTAATATTTTAATTAAACTATATTTTTCATTATTTATGTTATTAATTATTATTATTATTTATTATTATTAAAAATAATAATTTTCCATTTTTCTTTATAGAAAATTACTTTAAATACTTAGAATTGAAAAAACAACTAAAGCAAAAAATCATTGTTAGATTGTGTAGAATTACGAACATATATATAAGACAGAGGGTTCATACTTTTTTAAATACATAGGTTTTTTTGGCGTTTCCCTAACTTTGCCAGTATTGAAACAGTTTTTTAAAATTTCTTTATGTATATGTCATTGCCTACTATGTATGACGTACATATAACAATATTAAGACTATAAAGTACGGAAATTATCAATGAAAATTACCAATTTTTTTTTCAATTATTTAATTGCAACAACCACTATTTTTAATCTATAAATTGAATAAATGTTGATTTTTTGCAATTTGAAACAAATGAACATGTTATACATCGTTGGAAAGCTAAAGAAAAATCTCTTTTCAATGGTGTAACTTTCCAATATAGCGCCCATATAAAAAATAAAATTGATATAACTCGAAAACCAATAGTGATAAAAAAAATTGAGCAAAAAAATGCAAATTAAAATCCAGTATTATTTCATACTTGAAAGATATTTGCAAAAATAAAAAACTGCGTAATTTATATTTTCGCTTAATCTAGTGATCTATTATTTTTTCGCACCATCAAAATGGTCTCCTAATTGGTCAAGTTTTGTTTAATTTAACTGACTTCGTATCTCTTATAATTCTCGAGATCGCCATGTTGGACAAGTTACCCTGGACAGGTATACTATAAGTTTTTCACCATTTGTTGGGTGCGAAATTTTGTTTTATCGAAATTTTTATATTTGCTGTATGGATATAGATTATATACTATAGAATATAAAACATTTATTTATATAATAATGAATATTTCCAAAGTGCAGTAAATAAGTATAATGAATGCATATTGGCATAATGTAACAAACAATGTCATATCAAGGTACAAATGCATGGTAATCACATCAAGGCATCAATTTGTAAAATTCGGTTAATTTTTGCTGACATCCCCTCGTTAGCTGCAAGGGATGATTACCGAAACTGAGTTATGCTGCCCCTACTCATTTGCATAGGGGAATTCTTAGGGGAAGCCGGAATTTCTCCGAATAAATGATTATACGTTATGAACATTTGTCTGTCATCCAACATGATTTGTAAACTAGATTCAACATACCATTACAGCGAATTCTACGGTAAAAATCATAAAAATAATGATTTCGCAATATCCAACGGTAATGAACTTTTTAATTAAGAACTTTCTTTTATTTATGCATAATGAAAATTGTGAGTTGCAATTTTGAAGATGAACTTTGATGAGGTTGAGGAGTTTTTTTCTCATTAAATGAATGTTTAGAAAGCGACTCAAACAACATATGGTCTTGGAACTTAGATCTTGAAGCCTTATTTATGTTAGGATAAAAAATCGAATGTTTTTCCCGCCTGTTTCAGTTTTATTTTATGCAATTAATGGTTTTGTTAAATGATTTACATATCGAGTTATATTTATCAATATCATGAACATACTAAAGAACTAAGTGCCATTTTTGTTTTAAACTAAGATAAAAGTTCTGCGAGGAACAACGATGCTTGGGTCTTCTTTTATAAATATATATTATTATCTATTTCATATAAATACGTGCTAATCATAACACTACACTTAGGTATGAGATATTTCCATTTTTATATTTAGATGCTTTGAAATATTTTTTATTATTGATACTTCCGTTTTTTACCTCTCGCTAAGAAAGGTATTGGATTCATGCTAAAAATCGTATATCCGCATTTTATTGAATAAGCACGTTTTAAGGTCCCTAGAATACGATTTTAACATTTTTATGATGATGTCTGTGTGTGTGCGTGTGTATATGTGTGTTAGGATGCTATAGGTACAATTAAAGAGCCTGTTTAACTACGGATTCCTCAATCTAACAATAACGGGAAAAGTTGAATAGGTTTTGGTAACAATTGGACAACCGGAAGTGGTAGTTTCTTAAAAAAATCTTCTAACTATTATTTTTTGAAAATTTATGTTAATACATTAATAAAAATCTTTAAATTCTCAATCTGACACATTTAAAATTTTAATTATATCTTCTATAGATTTAGAGATATATTATATAATCATATTAGAATAATCTGTTGTAATAAATTTCGCTGCCCAAACAACTCCATGGAACCATTTGAGATATTTAAGTGTTTATAATTGACAGATAAATGCAAAATGTCAGTGTCAAGAATCAACAGTTTTATTAACATTACAGAAAGCTTTTTCCGGGATGTAATTGCATTTAAAATTTCTAATTGTATTATTAATTAAATATTTAAAATGTAGGTATATTAGTAATACATATATCCTTAAGAAATACCGCTAATACCGTCAGTGAATATAAATAATTTTGAATATATTAGAAGAGTAGGGCAAAATTCCTCATAGAACGAAAGAAGAGATACAATTTAAATTATTTATACGTACCAGTAATGTTTAATTCGTTAAATATGACCCAGGTTCGATCCCGACCGACGCCAAAAATTATTTGGAATTTTAATGGCACAAAATTGATCCATGTGGTGCACTTTCCACGACAGCAATGAGTGGCCATGAGGTGACGCCTGGTAAGCGCCCACACGGTACAAATATTTCATCCTTTACCGATATCTGCGTACAAAGCAGATTGGCACACCCAGCAATGGGTAATATGCCGTGATGATATATTTATTTATGTAACATAAAATGGAAATGGCGAGAGGTCATGTGTTGGCCACATCAGATATTTTTCTTTCCACCGTAGGTAAGAGGAATAAGAATTACGCTAAAAATCATACTTTTAAAGTTCCTAGGAAACATTTTTATCATTATTACAATGGTGTGTGTATATGTATGTGTTTCTGTGGATGCATGTCAGACTATATCTACAGTATCGGGCATTAGAGCGACTCCTTGGAACTAATAAAAAATACACCCTCATATTTTAATTATTCAAGGTACTTTCAAACTTCTTATGTAATGTAAAAGTAACATATTCATAAAACCTTATGGACGTTAAATAAGTAACTCAAAAGTATCGTACTAAATTTCACAAGTAATTATGTATTTGAATACAGATGTGAGGTGCGACAAAATGACATAAATAGAGCGACTGTATAAAAATATTAAATTTACTTCAGGAAAATTAATCAGAATAATTATGAAAGAAACTTAAATTAGACAAAAAATAAACAATGGTTCATATTTAATACTTTAATAATTATTTATAATAGATAGTATTCGTCGTGGCATCGAATTAAGTAAATATTAAAGAAATTTCTTTGGAATTGAAGTGCGGTTTATTTTTGAACCACTCATTCTCTAAAACCGTGTAATACATATAAGAAAAATAATTTCATGCTGAATTCATATTTTGAGACCGCATTCGTGTGAGAGTGGTGAATGAAAAAAGAGTAATAAACCAATTTGAATATGTGTCTATAACACGCAAATAGTCACCTGATCTTTAATATAAATGAAAATCAGTTGAAAACCATAAAATATTGCAAGGAATAATATTAATAGTTGCAAGCAATTATTTCAAATTATAATGGATGCATGGAAATCTATAAACCACAAAATCTTCGATAGTTTACTTAATTCGATGACAAAACGAATGCAATCTATTATAAATAATTATTAAAGTATTAAATATGTAATATTGTTTGTTTTTTGTCTAATATAAGTTTCTTTCATAAATTGTTATTCTGATTAATTTTATTAATGTAAATATAAGATGTTTATTATTATTATTATGTCTGTATTCAAATACAAAAGCTCTTGTAAAATTTTGTGCAATACTTTTGAATTACTTATTTAACGTCCATTAGGTTGTACGAATATGTTATCTATATATTATATAAGAAGTTTGAAAATATATTGAATAATTAAAATATAGAGGAGTATTTTTACCTCCCGCTACCCTTGGTAAGGGAGGTATAGGGATCGTGCTAAAAATCGCATATCGAGATTTTGGTAAATGGCCACGTTTTAAGGTCCCTAGAATCCATTTTTAACATTTTCACGATGATGTCTGTGTGTATGTATGTATGTGTGTGTGGATCCTGTTTACACTCTAACTCAAATACTATCATTCAGAAAGTTTTGAAACCATGTATTTCTACCTTATTCTAATGTGGAAATATCTGATTAGATTTTGGTAGCAATCGGATAACCGGAAATGGCAGTTTACTTGAAGCTCAAGATAGTTTTTCTTCAAAAAATACCTTTAAATGTAATTTTTTCTCAATTTGTTATTATAAAAATTAAAGATTATTCCATTTTCTACAAGTTTGCTTTAATATATTGTATAGATAAATTTATAAAGTAATATAAAATTTATATACATAGGTAAATGGCGGGAGGTACTGTGTTGGTCACATCAGATTTTTTATTAGTTCGTACGGAGTCGTTCTATTCATGTCCGATAATGTATGTATAAGGTTAAAACGTATGAAATGATGTATTACTTATTTTAACATTAACAGAAAGGGCTAATAAGTTTTTGGTAATAAATGTACGACTAGAAGTAGTAGTTTATTTGAAGCAGTGAACAATTTTCCTTAAAAAAATACGTTTAAATATTATTTTATGACAATTTGTGTTATAACAAATATTAAAGAATAATAAATTCTTTATTTGATATTGACATTCTTCATTACACCTATAAATTTAGAAATAAAAATATGTATAAGATTTGTAATCTATTCTATATTCGCCGTCAAATAAGTATGGACTGACGCTCAACTTTTTCCCTTGTCCGCACCCTGTCCCTAGTGTCCCATGCCCTGCGGTGTTGCCGCATCTTCATAACTTAGTATTTTCAACGTTACCAATGAATTGGCAGCAGTATAGAAATCTCAAGTC
This sequence comes from Harpalus rufipes, assembly GCA_951394225.1. Taxonomy (NCBI): domain Eukaryota; kingdom Metazoa; phylum Arthropoda; class Insecta; order Coleoptera; family Carabidae; genus Harpalus; species Harpalus rufipes. The sequence continues at coordinate 16,999,011 of OX596289.1, forward strand.
CATACTTATTTGACGGCAACTATAATAAATATTGCACCCCAAGGAAACTTAAGTGTGAAATTCAAATGTTTATTATTGACCGACATTATGTTAGTGTGAAAAATCAAGAGTAGTTTCATGATAAAATTTTGCTGGAAATAAAAAAGTGTAATACGATCAGAAAATATTTTTTATTAGAATTACAATCATCTAACGATACTTTTGTAAAATAAAATGGAATCAGTGAAAGGTATTGTGCTGGCTACAATAAAAAAAAATATCTAAAAAAATTGATAAATATTATTTTGGGGTCACATATTCCCAAAAACTAAACTACTCTTCTAATAGGTATAAAATTCCTGCAAGTTTTTTTTATTATCTTATACTTGCAGTGTTAATATTCTCTCTCATACATACACTTCACTTATACATGTCACTGTAACAATGCTAAAATTGGATTAAAAAAACTTTATAAACGTGCATATTCATCAATATCTTTGAATACTATTTTTACTACAATCCATATACCTTCCCTTATCTATCATTCCATGGTAACCAGGAAGTAAGGTTTATAAAAGCATTTAAGATTTTATAATTTGAATTCTACAGCACTTAATCACTTTTTAAATGTTTATTGCGATTAATAAATGGTTATAAACTAAAATTATCATAAATACAACTGTTAGGCAAGAAAAAGAATTATAAAATGATTGGCAATAATTTTTTAACCGTTTCTATAATACAGCTTAATAGGTAAAAATATGTCCGTGAGACATAAAGTAACAGGAATAACAGTTAAAATATTTTATTTACTAGAATCTTACAAAATATGAGGTAAAATCAATTAAAATTTCAGTATAAATACTTATTGTTGAAAACACAAATTAACTTAAGAACACAAAATGCTGCACAAAACAATAAATTTGTGTGAAAACTAAATTATTTAGCAAAATTTCTAAAAGCTAGTACAAATGCGCTGGTTAGAATAACAGTGATGTAAGTCATATGAACTTTGTTTTGAATAGTCGAAGGTTTTGTAAAATCATCTGTCAGCTGTTTAGTTCAGTAGAAAAATTTGTTGCCGCTCCTAGTGGCTAATTATTGTACTATTGACTTACACCACTATCACACTAAATAGAGGAACTAAAACGGAACACAAATCCAGGCATAAGTCAGATTGTGCAGTTTATTGACTTACACCATACTGTCATTCTAACCAGCTTGAATATAAGTATTAGTCAAAAACGATTTTTGTTTACGATGTATATAATCTTTTAAAAATAATATTCCACAAAATTATTTAAGCATTAAAAAAATATACTGTTCATTAGAAAAACTACAAAGATATTGTAAACAGTTATCAAAATGTAATAAATTTTGTGTCAGGTAACCCTTCAAATGTTGTGTATTTTGTGAGGTCCATAAAAATTTATAAAGAATCGTGAAATTATTTTGTAACAATTGTGAATATTTGTCAAATATTATATAAATTTTTCATGTTAAAGTACAAAAATTTCAATGTCAAGCAATCTTTAAAAATGTTCAAAATTTTGTCCACGAAACTTTTTCAGTTTCATATTCATAAATGCTTCCATCTACTACCTGTTTACAAAACATCAGGTATCCAAAGTACCGTTAGTCTGAACTCGGCTTTAACGATTTTTTCTCCAGGTTAACATTCGAAAGTTGAAGTTGTTTATAGCGAAAAACAAAAAAAAATACAAACTCCACAAACAATAGCGGCTGTAGATCGTCTCTTGTTTTTCAAACCATTTGAGCCCGATTTTCGTCTGTCTGCTGCACTGGCCAGCCGCAGACTCCCGATGCTTGTTTGTTTTGAAGTAGGCGGAGCTTGATTCGTCGTTGTATTGGCTCCGCCCTAGTAACGCCCATTTTAGGGAGGGGGAATGTTATTTTAAATAATATTTCTGCTGTATGTTGTATTTATGTATTTTTTAGGTTGTTTACAATTCTAAAAAAAAATATAATTTTCAGGCAATTTTCAAAAGCTCTGCCAAGAATATAAGTTTGAGAAGTATTATTGTACATGAATCTTTTGAGGTTCACACCTATTATATAATAGTGTGAATATTGTATCTATTATATATTGTTAATGAAATTTTTCGTTATTTTGCTAGGAAGTATATATTATAAATGAATACGGATATATTTTTGATATTATTTCAGCTTATTTTGAACCAAATATAAATATTTAAAAACAATTTCAAATTAATGTAATAGATGTTTTAAAAAGTTGGGTGTTTCGTAACTTTTAATGCATTCAATGAAATGAAGTCATTCATTTGTTCGTTTCCTAGCAACCGTGTTTAATTTAATCTATATCCAAAAATAGACTTGTTTTCATTCAGGCACTACAGCAAACAGTAAGACAGCTTTTCCAGAACTGAGATGTTCGTACAGTTACAACAATATTTGTATTTTACATACTCGTCCTGTCGACCAATCAGCTGGCTTAACAACAATGATGGCCGCCGTTCTGCAGCCAATGAGCGCGCAGAGGCGTGGCTAAAGTTGCTCCCCCACCACTCTTAGGAGATTCTGAAAGGGTCAACGTTTTGAAAGCGTTCAGAGCTTGCTTGATTGTAGAAGAGATCGCTTCGGGTGATCTTCAAATGTTTTGTAATCAAATGATGCTTCTTTTTTTGGCTTTAAAGTTTTTTAGGATGGTTGTCTTAATGAAAAAATTAATTTGACCTCAAAACACTATACGCTGTAGTTTTAAAGTCAAAAAAGTGAAACATGTTTTTAAATGTAACTAATTCCAGCCAGATTTTGTAGGACAATTTTGTTACTTCACTAGATTATCATTATTTTTTGTCACATATCAGGACAACTGCCATGAAAAGGTATACCTATTGTTATTATTGAAATACGAAATATTATACGTTATTCGCCAAAATTAAAATGTTTACGTTATTATTGTAAGTACCTACAACAAAAGAACATCATACTTATTTATTCTTGAACGTTCTGAATAGTAAATTTTGAATATTATTTTAAATTTAGTTTGCGTACACCTACCCGGTTAATCCTTAAATTGACATAGGTCGGTTCGATAAAGTGAAAAGCAGTGCAGTTACGGTAGGTTAGCAGAGTATACACTAGGTCCACCTTTCCAGAAAGTGCAACCAGTGTATAAGAGAAATGTCAAGTATTGTACATAGCACATTATTGCAATGTTGTTTTGTTGTTAGATTCCGGTAAATACAATAATTCATTCAGTCAAGTAGTGATAGTGATATAGAAGAGATAGAAACGCACCTCTAAATAAAACAAAAGCAACTACGTACTACGTACACTCAATTTGGATAAGCAACCACTGCACATCATTTAAAAAAAATCTGATGTGGCCAACACATGACCTCTCGCCATTTCCATTTTATGTTATATAAATAAATATATCATCACGGCATATTACCCATCGCTGGGTGTGCCAATCTGCTTTGTACGCAGATATCGGTAATAATGAAATATTTGTACCCGAGTGGGCGCTTACCAGTCACCTCACGGGCACTCATTGCTGCTGTGGAAAGTGCACTACAGGGGTCAATTTTGTGCCGTTAAAATTCGAAGTAATTTTTGGCGTCGGTCGGGATCGAACACGGGTCATAATTAACGAATTAAACATTTCTTGCGTACGTACAAATAATTCAAATTGTATCTATTCTTTCGTTCTATGAGGAATTTTCTCCTACTCTTCTAATATATTCAAAATTATTTATATTCACTGATGGTATTAGCGGTATTTCTTAAGGATACATGTAGTATTAATATACCTATAATTTTACAATAAGAAATTTTAAATGTACTTACTTCCCAGAAAAAGCTTTCTGTAATGTTAATGAAACTGTTGATTCTTGACTCTGACTTTTTGTATTTATTTGTCAATTATAAACATTTAAATATCTCAAATTGTTTCCATGGAGTTGTTTGGGCACCGAAATTTATTACAACAGATTATAAGAATTATTTCTGACCAACCGTAACATATTTAAACATAGAAATAGGCCGTAGGGTCGAGGAAATTTAATATTTAATTTTCACAAATTCTTTCTCCGTTTAATTAAATATTTCCTCGACCCTACGGCCTATTTCTATGTTTAAATACAACAAATTATATTATGTTATTATATAATATATCTCTGAATCTAAACAAGATATAATAAAAAAATTAAATGTATCATATTCATGAATAAAAGATTTTTAAATTCTGCAGAATTTAAAAATCTTTATTAATGTATTAATAAGACACTACCACTTCCGGTTGTTACCAGAACCTACTCAACTCTTCTCATTACTGTTAGATTGCGGAATCCGTGGTTACACCGGTCTTTAGTCTTATAGAATTTGAAAAATCGTACCTACAACGTTCTTAGGTACACAGAAATACACATCTAACACAAACACACACACACACACACACACACACACACACACACAGAGACATCATCGTAAAAATATTTTAATCGGATTGTAGGGACCTTAATACGTGCTTATTCACTAAAATCTGGATATGCGATTTTTAGCATGAATCCAATACCTCTCTTAGCGAAAGGTAAAAAGTAATTAGATATTTGACGTCATAGTAACTGGTGCATTTACAAAGGTTTGAAAATTGTAATAAAAGCAGTTGTACACGATGCAAACAATCAATTTCAAATGTGGTACTTCCATTCGCTTTTGTCATCAAAATTTAAATGACGAGATGACGTAACTTTAATTTGATGATTCTAGATTAAATGTACGTATTTGAATTTAAAATATCAGTGTTTCACTTATGATTGCTTCAAGGCAATAACACTCATCTTTATGATAATATTGCTCTTTTCTGGCATTTGTTATTTAAAGTATTGAGTAAAGCGGTGTTATTGTTCAATAATATTACTACTGTCACTATACGTAAACAGATTAATAAAATGAACTAAATTGTACAATAATCCAGTTAATGCTTTACTATCTACAGTTATTTTTAAAATACATGTTCAATATAATCTTCAGGCAATCAATAATATTGTTCAATAATAAATATTGTGTGTGAGTGTCATTTGATCTTACATAAAAAATAATTGAATAAGGATATCCGTGTTTTTACAAACTTTTTGCGTCTCAATTAACTTTGAATATTTTTAAAACTTTACAAACTTTATTATATATATTTTGTAATGCTGCATTTTTCTACTAAGATTTTACTTAGATGTACGTCTTTCTTCCTTTTATAATTTGACGGTAAAAAATATTTCCATAATTTTTGAGCACATGTTTTCCATTTTTTTTTTTAAAATGTATAAATTTTTATAATATTGTATAGTTTTTGTCTTTTAGAAGGCTGATGACGGACAATTTCCGAAACCGGTTCCCAATTACTAAATAAAACAAAATATACTCTTATTTTCTATATTTAAGGATTTAAGGATATCTGTATCTAAATCAGGGATGGAAAACGTAACATAACGATACCCGATAACGTTATAATAATTTTTAATTTTTTTAAATAACGTTATAATTATAAAATAATGTTATGTAACCGTAACATAACAAGTAACAATTCACTATAACGTTATCCAATTTTACAAATATTACAAAAAATTTGCCGTTTGAAAGTATAATTTCCTGATAATTTAATTCGTATTTCATAATGAATAGATGTCACTAGTGGTCAAATTCAAAAGTTTAACAGTTTATTTCATTTCTAGAATAAGATGTATTAAGTTTTTTTTAATACATTGTTTTTAATTTTAATTATTAACGAATTTTTATTACAAAATGGAGAAAAAATACAGTTATTATTAACATTATAAAAACGAAACAGAAATAACGTTATTATAACTTTACATAACGTTTTGTTTTTTATTAAGTTATTTATAATGTTATATAACGTTATGAAAAAACAATTCGTTAACGTTATCCCATCCCTGATCTAAATTAATAAATTTATGTAAAACTCTAAATAATACTCCACTAGGTACCTACTAATTAATATTTTTTTAATTTATTTCTAAATTTAATTAACTATTTATTTTTAATAGGTAATTGTAAACTATTATGTTAACTTTAGTTATCTATCTTTAACATGAACGTAAAGAATATCATTCTTAGACAAATTTGACGTGCTCGTTTCATGTAGGTACATAAGTACCTATGTAGTCGCATGGGGTTAAATAGACTCCTACAAAATAAACACTATTATTATTCATTAAATAAATCTTTTTTAACTATTGATTTTGTAATTTTGAAATATTATCTTTCGACTGATACATAAAAAATAAATATTTGGCCTCGTATTAGGCGTAAATATTTTAATATCATTTTTTTTGCTGCTAATATAATGGTTTACTTAAAATCAGATTATAGTATACTACTATAGGCTAAATAATAAACATTTCTATTAATTAATTATTAACCTTATACAGGGTGATTCGTCGGTCTATTATTTTTTAATAACTCGATTGTTTTATATTAAAATATATATAAATCTGCAGTATATGTTTTTCTACAGGCGTTCTATTTTACGCAATGGTATGTAACGTTATATTTTCAAATAGAACTGTCTATATATTTATTCAAATTTGAAAAGTACATGATATTTGCTATCCAATAGTATAAAAACATTCATTTGTTATATTATTAAAGAATACAATGGCGAATGATTAAAATATTGCATTTCTATTAAATGGAAAAGGCTTTGCAATACTATTTTTTGTATTAGAAATCTGATAATACTAAATAAAAGGTATAATAATGAAATATCGGATTGAAGTAGATGAAATATTTAATTAATTTATTTTCTTTTTATGTCAAAGGTGTAATATAAAACTTATGATATGCAAAACCGTCTGTATTGAATAAAAATGTAATATTTTAATCATTCGCTATTGTTTGTATACTATTGGAGAGCAAATTTCATGTACTTTTCAAATTTGAATAAATGTCAGGGTGTTCCATTTGAAAATATAAAGTTAGACACCATAATTGGAACTGCCTGTAGAAAACCCTATACTGCAGATTTGTAGACATTTTAATATAAAATAAATTTTGTTTGAAAATATTTTCCATAATTTGTAATACAGCGAGTTATTAAAAAAAGAACAAACCGATGAATCAGCGTGTATCAGTTGAAATTAAATAAATTTATGAAATAAATACATGAGTTACAAGAAAAATTGAACATAAAATATATTTCTAAAGAATCGGAAGAATGAAAAATTATTCAAAATATATTTCTAAAGAATCGGAAGAATGAAAAATTATTCAAGTTCTATTTCAAACTTTTTAGAACTATAGTGCTTAGATTCAGAATTATAGTCTTCTCGTCATCTGTTTCTTCACTATATCATACTATTCATCTGTTAAATTTTGCTGAAAAAGTCCGAGGAACCTTTTTCTAGCTCCTTTTCGTAAGAATACATGGTTGACGGGTAAACAAGTAACAACACACTCTTCGAATAGACTTAAAAATTGGTGAAACGACCTAGGTTCTTATGAATATAATCATTTTGAACAAATAATGATTTTTTTTCATGAACTTAAAGCTAAAGATATTGTACTGACAAATTTACTAAATTATTACAAAAAATAAATTTACAAGGGAGTTAATCTGACGACCGCGCGCTCTTTAAGGATTAAATATTCTTAAAATAAATATATCATCACGACATATTGCCCATTGCTGGGTGTGCCAATCTGCTTTGTACACAGATTTGTGGGCGTATACTAAGCGGCTCCTCACGGGCACTCATTGCTGGCGTGTAGAGTGCACCACAGGGGTCACTTTTATTCCATTTAAAATTCGAAATATTTGGCGTTGGTCGGGATCGAACTCGGTTCCCCAGATTCGTGACCAGACACTCGGGCACGAGACCACCAGACCCCCATATTGTCCCTTTTAACAAATATAATCAAATAATAAAATTACATTACAGCACGTAGTGTAATATACAAAACAGTGTCAATTTCATAAAAAATCAAGTCTTTATTGATATCATTAAATTTAAGGTTAACTATTTGTGCTGAACATAATGAATTTTTCTATAAAAGACGTACAATAATAATATGCATTTATTTATAGAATTTTCGTAACTTCTTGTTAGCTATTGTATTATACTGATATAAAAATAAAATACAAATGAAAAGTATGTTCAATTCAATTGGATTATTTCTTTGTGTAGTAGTGTATAATTGAATTATGAAAGAAATTTGAAATATTTCTTTGAAAGCATTATTAACAATATATGTATTTCCCTATTCAACGTATTCGTTATTTTATAAATTGTAGAGATATTATTTTGCTCTGTATGGATATAATGAGTAGTATTATTGCCTCGTGAATATTATGTGTAATTTTCCTATTCCACGCCAATTCTTAACTTTAACTGTGTGAGTGTATGTTTTTCTTATGTTGAATTTAACGTTGAATAAGCGATCTTTAAACTTTGAATGTAGAAAGTTGTAAAATTTGAAATTATATGTGAGATTTTATCTTTGATGCTTAGTTTATATGTAAATGAGAAATTATAGGCTTATAGTGGAATTGTAAATTAACATTTTTCTACTTCTATGCTTTGTAAACGTGAAGGAGGAATAAAATTACTATGATTACATTTTGGTAATCTGTTACTTGTATTTGAAAAGTTAAATACTCGTATTGAATTATTGCCATTGTTGATATTTGTACATTTTATGTTGAATGTTCTTCATTAACCACTCAGGGATTATTATAAATAAAATAGTTATTTTTGTAACAAATGCGGGAAAATCGTGATTTTGAAATGAATCCGTTCATTTCGGAATTTGCATAGAGTTTTCTGCGTGTGTTACAAACAATATTTTTACCTCCCGCTACCCTTGGCAAGGGAGGTATAGGGATCGCGCTAAAAATCGCATATCGAGATTTTGGTAAATGTTTTAAGGTCCCTACAATCCAATTTTAACATTTTCACGATGATGTCTGTGTGTGTGGATCCTCTTTACGCTCTAAGTCGAATACTATCGTTCAGAAAATGTTGAAACCTTGTATTTCTACCTTACTCTTATATGGAAAGATGCCATTAGATTTTGGAGTAAATCAGATAACCGAAAATGGCATTTTACTGGAAGCTCAAAATAGTTTTTCTTCGAAAAATACCTTTAAATGTTATTTTTTCGAGATTTATGTTGTATAAAAATTAAAGATCATTAAATTTTCTACATGTTTGCATTAATACTCTTTCTATATATTTTATGGATAAATTTATAAAACTATCTATAATTTTAACCCCGGAGCACGTTTTAAACACAACTCATTCACGTGGTTACACAATTCAGATCTCAAATGTTTGTAACTGACTGATATATGTCACTTTCAACGAACTAATCATTTTAAATAATAATATTAACGTTTTATAAAGAAAATAGTAAATGGAACAATAATTATATGGAAGGGAACTTAATACAGTTTCCAGCATAAGTAAATATGTAAAAATATTGGTAAGATAATAAAAACATATATCATCACGGCATATTACCCATTGATGGGTGAGTCAAGCTGCTTTCTACGCAGATGTCGGTAATAATGATGACATATTTGTTCCGTGCAGGCGTTTACCAGGCGCCACTTCACACGAATCTTGGGAACGGGTTCGATTCCGACCGACGCCAAATATTTTAAAATTTGAAATGGCATCAAATTGACCCCTGTGATGCACTCTCCACGCCAGTAATGAATATAGATAAGTACATAAATAAATATATCATCACGGCATATTACCCATTGTTGGATCTGCCACAGGGGTCATTTTTGTGCCATTTAAATTCGAAGTATTTATATTTAATTTAATTTTAAGTATTTACATGAATAAAAATTAAATTAAACGGGAGGTATTGTGTTGGCCACATCAGATTTTTTCTGTATTCGTCCACATCGAACGAATGCATTTTTAAGCGAATAGAACAAGAAAATAAAACTCTTATGTTTAATTATTTCCCGCACTCATTTAAATTTTTTTCGCGGAATGGGGACTCATACAATTCAAATGTTTCGGTGGCCATCTAGTGTGTAAAAAAATATTTAATAATTAGTTATTTAGTGAGCAAGATTTAGCTCTAAATTTGACGTTTATCACGTGATCCACCACGTGTTTCTACGTGGTCACAACTGCTTTTTGAAAGAAGAAATAAATAATAACAACCGCTACACAAAATAACAACCAAACTTTTCTGACAAAATAACAAATGATGGGAAACGCGATCAACGGGGAGAAGTGCTGAAAGGGAGAAAATTTGATCGACTCGGCCATGGTATATCACCTCGCTCTTTCTAAAAATTTCTTGTCCTTTTCTAAATGGTGTGGAGGAAGGTCCGCTGCGGATGACGTCAAAATTATAAGTCCCCATTGTAGAAAAATATACTCTTTTCATTGAATATAATATTAGGTCTTTTCGATGAGTATTTTAAAAGTGCAGTGTATGTTATTAGAGTGCGGTGCACTAGTTCACAAGTGTCAAAAAACACGATAAGCTCAAGAGGCAAATGAAAGAACTACGAAGTTGTTTAGTACCTGTCAAAAAAAACTGTTAAAATCTTCAAATGAGGGTACTTCCGGTTGACCAATTATAACCAAAGTCTAATCATGCGCACACACACACACACGCATACACACACACACACACACACACACACACATATACAGACACCATCGTAAAAATAGTAAAGCCGTATTGTAAAGACCCTAAAACGTGCTTATTCAATGAAAACTCACCATCGATTTTTTTGACCAAAGACAATACCTTCCTTACCTGCCGGAAGGTAAAAACACTACGCTGCTGATCAAACAAAAAAGTAACAGAATTATATAAAAAATCTTTAATTTTTTTTTTTATATTTTGCGTTCATAATGATGTCATTACGAAACATAATTACTTTACGCAAGAACATTCATTCCGATACCCAATTTTTTGTTTTAGAAATTGGTACTAGATGCCATTTACTTGTGTTACCAACTACAACATTAAACATATATAATTCCCTAAATCAACTCGGTTTAATATAGCATTTTTTTAAAAATATTTTTGTATATAAAAGACGCAAAATATAAAAAAAATACTTTTTTCTACTACCACTACTGTAAGAGGGTCATTATTGAACAGACTACTAACAATGTAAGTTCGTTCTTATGAATAGTGTTACGTAATGAACAGCAAATTTAAGTTGGCAGGACTGATTGTCAAACTGTAAGAAATGACTAAAATTTGATAAATAAAATTTAAGATTTAAATATAATAGAATGAAATTTATCGACATATACATATAAATACATATTTTTTGGGTTATTATATTAATATTATATTATGTCAACAATCATATTTCATTTCAATCAAATTTGCAGTAGGGAACTATTTTTCATCGTATATCCCTACGCTTAGCAGTAACCATGGTAACATCGTTGCGTAGTTTTATTTTTGTAAATAAAACCCACCAAACTTTTTGACGTTTCGAACTGCTGCTTTTTTGTACATACATATACTGAGGTAATAATTATTATTATAAACAAAATTAGTTGATAATATTATTTGTAATTTGTAAGTCATGCAATAAAAAAAATAATTAATTTATAACTATGTATCTGAATTTTGCTTCAATTTAGAAATATTAATGAGTGGCCGTAGAAAAAGTATAGTACATAATTCGAGATGTAAAGCAATTACTCACTCGTAAAATTACAAACTCGACGCTACGCGTCTCGTGTGTCAATCATTTTACTCGTACGTAATCTGCTTCTTACATCTCTCATTACGTAATATACTATAAAGAACTCATTTTGCAAGACTTTTTTTGCACTCGCCAGGGCTCGTTTTCCATATTTTAACGTGTGCAAAAACAAAGTCTTTAAAAACTCGTTCTTTAATATACTATTATTTAATATGTTGTATATTTGCCGATACAGTTTATAGTTTAATTTTTTGTCGTTAGTATTTGAAGTTTCATAAATTTTGTGTTTGAATATACCTACCATAGTAGCTACCATTAAAGGAAAGTTGGATGACATGTTGTTAGCTGATTCTTGAAAACAAATTATGTATATTAAAGTTGATTTTGTTTTAACAGTTTAGAAAGAAAACCGTAACGTCAGTGTTTTAAAACGTAATTGTTCTTTTTACGTCTATCAGTCAAATGTCAGATGCAAGAATGTTTCCATATTTATCCTATAGTACCTACCAGTTCCAAATGTCATCAGTAATATTATTTATCTTACTAGGTACTACAAAATTATAGTTTGCATCGTTTCATTGAGGAATAAAGAAAACAAAACTTTATTGTCATTAAATACAGAATTTATATATGAAATGAAATTTTGTTCATAACATTTTTTGTTTGTAAAAATTTACACTACCTCAATATTAAAAATTAAAAAGTCAAATCAGAAATGTTGTTAATTATCAGTTATTACTGTCGATGTTATTTAATGACTGATAGCTGACATTTTTTTCGCTATTGTGACCTCGGTTGGTGTTTTGGCCAATCAGAGAGTATCAAATATCTATCTATCTAAACATCTAATCTAATCATATCCATTCTTATTTGAAAAGAAGTAGGTACCTACTTATAGTATTTAAAAAAAATCTGGTGTGGTCAGCACATTACCTTCCGTCAATTCTACGTATTTTGTACAAATTCCACACAGATTTTTTTTGCAAACTATTCTTTGGGCGTTTTATTTTTAGGGGAGAAATGAACTTATCTTACCTCGTAATTAATTGAATTCATTTGAACTACTCCTAAAAAGAACAGTGTATTTTTTAAAATAAGAAGTAGAAAATAGGTATATAGCATTTTATTTATAACATAATAATTTGCTGAATTGGTTTGTGACTATAATCTGTTGTATTACCTTATGTGATTTGTTTTTGCCACATTAAATTATTTTACATTTTTATATTTTCAGTAAAATCATTTCACAAAGATATTATGTAAATTTTATTAGACACTGACATCTACCAATTAGTAATATTTGAATATTCTTTTTCCATGGTGCAGCTTTTAGCAGCATAGGTTGCAAGATATTTATTTATAATTCTTTATCTCTAAATCATTGAATATGAAGAAAATTTAATTAAATCGAATAAAGAATAAACTGTTATTCAATATTTATAATAACATAAAAGGTCAAAAATGATATTTAACAACGTTTTTTCAAGAAACACTGCTAAAATCTTCAAATTCGGGTACTTCCGGTTAACCAATCGTAACCAAAATCTAATGAACTCTTCATATGGACGTACGAAAGTGGAATATGAAAGAATTATAATTTTTGGAATTGTAGTATTGGAGTTATGCCTTCCGGAACTATCGTTACGTTACGTACAACACACTCACACATACGCACACTCACACACACATGCACGCACACACTCACACACACACACACACACACGTATACATACATACATCATCGTAAAAATAAAGGGTTTTCCAATAAAAGGTGTTATTTTGAATAGCCCGCTATTTCGGTAGATGTCGCTTTTGAAGCTGTCATTTTTTGACATTTGACAAGTAGAAACTACGCCATTAATGAAAATGGAACGATACACGCTTCAACAACGCCTTGAAATTATTAAAATTCACTATAAAAATGGTGAAAATTTGGCAGAGACGGTTCGTAAAACTCGACAATTTTTGGGTCGTCGTGAAGCACCTTGTCGCACCGCAATACAGAAATTGGTGGAAAAATTCGAGCTGTTGGGACAAGTTAGTGATGTGAAGAATAAAACCCGTGCACGTCGCTCAAGAACAGCGGAGAATATTGCTGCTGTAGCCGAAAGTGTTGAAGAAAACCCAGGTGAATGGATTGCGCTATCGAGAGATGATTAACGATTTTTTATGGCCGGAATTGGATGGTATTGATCTGGACAACGTTTACTTTCAACAAGACGGCGCTACGTGCCACACAAGCAACGAAACCATTGATCTTTTACGGGGAAAGTCTCCGGACCGTGTTATCTCTCGAAGAGGTGATCACAATTGGCCACCGAGATCTTGTGATTTAACACCTTGTGACTTCTTTCTTTGGGGCCACGTGAAAGAGAAGGTCTACGCCAACTGCCCAGCGTCGACTCAAGACCTCAAAGATGGAATTCGTGAGGCTATCGAGGACATAGGATAGCCACTTTGCGATTTGGTTATGGAAAATTTCATGAAAAGGATATTGTCCTGTCAGCGTGGTCGTGGTGGTCATTTGCCTGATGTTATTTTCCACTATTAACGGCATAATGAAATAAACATCCGATCATTTATATTAAAAAATGGCATTTTTCTTTGAATATCAAAATAACACCTCTTATTGGAAAACCCTAGTAAATTCGTATTCTAGGAACTCTGAAACTTGCTTATTCTTAAAAACACCATCGATTTTTTTGACCAAAAACAATAGGTGACGAAAGGTAAAAAAATAGGATATTATTCTTAAAATTGGTAAAAGGTATTTATGGTAACAATATTGTCATACATTTTTTTCATATATAGCAAGTAAAATTACCCGTATATTGTTCTATTTTCTCACAAATCTCGATTCGATTGATGATTTATTTACGCTTTGAGAAAATACCCCCTGGGAATTTGTGTGGGTGTTGTTGTTATGAACTGATGATAATTATAGTTCCATTTTACCCATGAGGTTTATGATACAGGAATTCCATTTATTACTTTGACAATTATTCTACTTTTACATTTTTATTTATTGTTGTATTAGTTAAACATATACATACATAATTAGCTTGTATTGGATTTATAATTACAATTTATTCTACATATATAGATTTGTGGCTAGGTTGGTTATAAATCAAATATTAATTTTATATTTATAGGTTCATAAATATATAAATTCTCATAATAATATTGTTTTGTTATATTTTATAAAATGGGTTAATATTTGTACTGAAATGTCACATAAACGCAAAAAATAAACGTTGCTGTTCTTACCTCTCATTACTTTATATGGTCCAACAATACAAGATATACTCACGCGCATCGGATACCCCCACAACTATCTTGTGACGTCGGTCAGTACACGACTGCTTGATTCCTTCATGTTCATTCACGTATATTTCGTTACACACTTTTTTTTTATAGAAATTGCTTAAATTTATTGAAATACATGCTATAAAATAATGTCTTCTTGTGCTGTAAGCCGATGTCCCAATTCAATAAGAAATTCAAAAAAGAAGTTAATTAGATTTCCTAAGGACACAAATTTTGCGCAAATTTGGAAACATACGTGATTGGGGGTGATAAATTGAAAATTGAAAATGATATGTATAAATGTTTATGTTCACGTTATTTATGACAATTTGTATTACATGTAGTGTTAAGCAAGGATATTATGTTCAAATCATTTTGTGCATATTGATTTAGAAGAGAATTTAAACAGGAACTTTTATATTTACAACAGAAAAGAAAAGTTTTGAATAAACAAACACAAATAATAAGCAATATAAGCATAAATTAAAAACGATATGAACGATATACAAATAAAAATGGTATACATATAAATTCTTATTAAATTTAATTAAATAAATTATTTAAAGTTTTTATTAATTTAAATATGAAAAAAGTATTGACGTTCCAAATAATGAAATCGAAAATATTTTGCTGGTTTTGTACATATTTTTTGCTAGTATAATTTAGTAATATATTTTTTTCCGTTCACCGTTTATTAACATGTCATGTTAATGCATAGAAAATCATTCATCAATGACCCCTATTAATGCATGATTTTTTAATTAATAAACGATTTTACTGGGTAACCATGATACCACATATCATTGCTGAACAATTATCAAAATTTATGTGTCAAATGTTACTAACCTAATTTTTTTGTCATGGAATAAAAGTAGATTTTCCAATTAAGTAACATGTCTCAATAATTAATCGCTCTCATTAACACACTTGATATTTAAATAACTATTAATATCAAATTTTTGAACATTTCTGATAGCAACTGTAATTCATTGATTTCAAGTCTATACCAAACGAAAACGATAGACTTAAAAATTATTATGATATCTTTGGAATTCTTTTATAACAATTTGCAATTTTTTAATAAAATTATTTAACTGCGGTGTAATAAATTAATTTAGACAAGAATGAAATATTATATTACAAATTAATTTGATGATGTTACCCATAAAAGTATTTAAATTCGCGTTTCTTAATGTAGCGTGTTCCGAAATACGACATATGCGCCAACGCGACGAATTTAAGTTGAACGATAAACATACCTTGTATTCTTACACCATGGTTATTTTATAGGTAAGGGTGGTAGGTACCATTGTCTTTGATCAAAAAATCCTATAGCATGTTGAGGGTCTCTATAGGATACGATTATATTTTAAGATTTTGGTTTGAATTTCTTTTGGGTCTTATTTATTTAGAATGTTTCCCAAACTATTCATATTGATGCCATAGAAAATAATCGACACCAAAAAATCAAACACCTTGCTCTAAAAAAGTATATATATATATATATATCTTGAATATAGTAAAATTAACGACTATAGTTGCCGTCAAATAAGTATGGACTGGAGATTTCTAGACTGTTGACAATTCATGGACAATGTTGAAAACACCGCAGATCAAGTGACAGGGTGCGGAGAAGGGAAAAGTTATAAAGTTTCAGTCCATACGGATTTGACGGCGAACATAGTACAAATAAATTATCAAAAATTCATCTCTGCTCTTTCATTTACAGACACCATTATACTAACTTTGTGTTATATCGGTTTCAGAGGCAGCAGCTCGGATATGTACAAGCCGAGCCGCTCGCCGCTCGGGGGCTCCCCCGCGCGCTACTCGTACCCTGTTGGGGGCGGGGGACCCGTGCCCCAACCGCCGTCATCACAGCCCCGATACCTGCCCCCACAGCCACCGCCCCAGCAGTACGCTTACCGGGAATACCGACAACCTAGGATATCCCTCCTGCATCCTGGTGAGTATTTAGTGGGTAGCATCCTCATAGAACTAGCGAGTATGAGTTCAGAAAAATGGAATTTAGTTAGAGATAGTAGAAGGTAGATAGTGGGAAGCGTCATTATAGAACTTCTGGTTACAAGAAGTGAACAAAAAAGATGAGTGGATGGTGGAGTAAATGTCCAGAAAGTAGTTAATGGAAAGCATCTTCATAGAACTTGAAACAAAAACTGATAGACTGCGAGTTGAGTTGAACATAGAAGTTAGTGTGACATTAGTTTCAGAACTTGGTGAATATCCAAAAGGCAGTTAGTGGATAGCATCTTCGAAGGACTTAAGTTAAAAAGCTATGCATAAACAAAAGATGCTCGAATGGTATTAAAAAGAAAAAAAATGTGTAGATTATTCGTTTTATGATCTTATTCAGAAGATAGTGGGAAGGGAAGCTTCTTACCATATGTAAATTAAGGCTGATTTACACGAGTAGACTAATGAGGCGAGTACAGAGTAGAGTAACTCTAACCGTTTAAGGCTGATTTACACGTGGATAGTTCCAAGTAGAGTAGAGTGGACTCTGCCGCCTATTCTACCATTTTAAAGCTTGGGACGTTTACACACAGTAGAGTTACTGACGTGAAGCAGGTTCACACTTGACACAAAGTATACAAATCCCACTCTACTAGCTACTTTACTATACTGAACGGGTTTGCATATTTACACAGGTTGATTGGGGAAGCGAGTAGTAATTTTGACAATGGTGGAAGTAGGTAGAGTAGTCACGTAACCACATATTGCTAGTAACTCTACCAGCCACACCCTACTTTACACTCTACTCTTCTGAGCGCTTTTGCGGGTTTATACAAGTAGAGTTACTCTACTCAGGGGTACGTTATAAAACACAGAGTAATGGAGTGAGAGTGCACTTTAGTTGTTCTAAAATATAGAGTGAAATTAAATAAGTAATGTTACATCGTATTTGTGAACGATGTAGTGTACACTCCGAGTGTTTTTTCTTTCCTCACTCAGTCAGTGCGGTAAGTTGTGTGTATGGTCGCAGTGGCAATGTTTATTGAAATCCACATGTTTTGCTGTGTTTGACATTTGAGTTTTATTTGTGGTTTATTTTTTATTAAGTTTAATTCATATTTTTAATTAAATTTAATACGTTCATGTCGTGCAGGCCATTTTATACTTTGGTTCACGAAAGATGACTATTCTAGGTCACTTGTTCGAAGTAATAAAACACAGCACTTTATACAATAGTAGCTTAGCAACATTTAATGCTAAAAAGAGATAGATTATTTAACGTATGTCTATGTAATTTATGTTACGTGACAGATATAGGTAAATTGTGACATTACTTTCTAACACGTTATAAATAATAATGACGTATGTCGTGGAGTTACAGATATGTAATTATCTACTACACTGCTCTCTGTGCTAATATTTACCCCGTGACGTTGACATTTAAATCAAATTTTTATTCCATGGTTTTTGTCAAGTCTATTTTGTTGTATTTTGCAAAAATATAGGCGAAGAGCATAAATTTTTGAGAAAGCCATTATTTAAAATGAAACAATTTTCAAATAAATTACACTTATTTTTTTCAGTTAAAATGTATCCATAAATATTTCATGTTGCACGTTTATGCATACGAAATGCAGTGAAGTTATCTGTAAGTAATATTACACCATACGGTTCATAAATGACCTTGAATAGTCATCTTTCGTGAACCAAACTATATATTTTCTCTCATTGAATTTAAAACCTTCACTATTTTAAAAAATGCAGCCGATAATTATGATTTCCTTGTGTCAAATATTTCGTCAACAAATCTACAAATAATTGGAACTTAATTTTATACTTAATATAAAAAAATACTGCTAACAATTTTCCAAATCAATTTTGAACTTGACAAAAGAAGTACATTCTTTTGACACTTCGCATCGTTCTAAATGAACAAGAGAAGAGAAATCACGTGATACTACATTCACTCCTTTCCACCGCGTTTTAGAACGTACCCCAGTACTCGCCTCACTCATTACAGCACTACACTACCCGTGTAAATCAGCCTATAAGCTGCGACATGACATTTAATGGGAAAAATAATGAACTTTCCGAATTAGTACTGTTTATATTGTCTGCTTGAGCTGCATGTGCATGTGCATACAAATTATTGTAGGTATATTCAGATGCTACTCAAGATCTGATCGAAATACAATTAATTAAAATAATTAATTTTTATAATTTTTCTTAACAAGGCCAAAATACGTTTAAAATTACGTGTAGAGCAAGGGAATAATGCTATTCATAGTACATAAGTAATAGCAACATACATGAAAATTTGTTTTCGTCATTACATATTTTCTAGTGAGTAAAAATATCCAATGTTCAGATTTTATGACTATTGTATGTCAAAAACCTACAATGACAACGTATATAGTCATATTTACCTTGGTCGTTCTTTACTTAAATAATATATATAATCATCGTGGCATATTACCCATTGCTGGGTGTGCTAATCTGCTTTGTACGCAGATATCGGTAATGATGCAATATTAGTACCGTGCGCGCTTTCCAGGCGTCACCTCACGGGAATTCATTACTGGCGTGGAGAGTGCACCACAGGGGTCAATCTTGTGCCATTAATATTCGAAGTAATTTCTGACGTCGGTCGGGATCGAACTCGGGTTCCCAGATTCGCGACCAGACACTCAAGCACACGGTACCAGACCTCATAAATAAATAATAAATAAAATATAAAAAATATACCACCTGCCACAGTAAAATAGATCTGCTGAAACATGTTTACATTTTGCGCATGTATATTTTGCATTAACAATTTTTCTACCAAACCTCATATCAAGAGAAAAATTGCTCTTGTGGCTTGTTTTCATGTCACAACACTGCGAGCAGCGAGTACTATTTCGGATTCAGCTAATTCGCTGATCGGCCGATGATGCTGCCGCCAGCGGACATGTCAGTTCTCAATAAATTCGCAAAAACGCTTAGTAGAGTAGCGAGTAGAGTAGAGAGTAGCTGGTAGGGTAGAGTCACTAGCAACATGTGGTAAAGTATAGTTTATAGTATTCTTCACGTAAAAATGGCATTGCGCAATAATGTTTCGTTTATAGGTAATTCATTTCGCTCTATAATCTGTGCTGGCACCAAATAGGAAATTATCTTATCAAAAAACGCACATGCAGACAAAATCATTCTTCTAGCCCTTTTTTAATACTTTTGACGTTATTGATACACCATGTAAATTAACAAATAGACACAAAAAATGCTAAAATACAAGCCAATGTATACGAACTGTATTGACAATTCTGAATTAATAGTTACGACATGACATACGTCGCCTTATGATTTTACAACCTCTGTGACAAAAAGAAACTACTTTTATTGCTGTCAAGAATTATACACTTTTTATTGCGCAGTGTCATTTTTATGTGAAGAATACTATAACTCTACTCTACCCCCCCCCCCCCCCCCCCCATCGTCAAAATTTCTACTGGCTTCCCTAATTTACCAGTATAAATACGCGAACCCGTTCAGTGGTTCAATAGAGTAGTTAGTAGAGTGGGATTTATTTATTACAATATATCTTGTATTATAGGCCTCACACTATACTAGCTTTGCGTCAGTACCCTACTGTGTGTAAACGTTCCAAGCTATAAAACGGTAGATTAGACGGTAGAGTGCAATCTACTTGCTACTTTACTGTACCTACAACTATACTCGTGTAAATCAGCCTTTAAGAATAAGAGGGGGTGGGTGAATAAAAAGTATGAATGGTGGGATGAATTCTATAGGGAGTAGTGTGGAATATTCTTACTTATAGTGGATACCCTAGTAAAGTAAGTGTTCAAAACGTAAATGACAAGGATGAGTACAGGAGTGGATTTTTGAAAGAGAAGGTATTAGGATGAAATTGACATGTTAATTTCAAAACTTTGAGAATATCGAGAAGACGGTCAATGGAAAATATCTTCAGAGAATTTACAATAAAAAGCTATTCAAAAGAAAAATGAGTGATAGAAAATATATTAGAAAGGGAAAGTTGTGTAGGTTATTCATTTCGTGATCTTGTATGTATCTAGAAGCTAGTTGGTTGGAAGACTCTTTAAAGAACATGAAGTAAAAAGGCATGAAGGTATGGGCTCACGTAGCCGCATGTTTGAGTGTCTGGTCGCGAATCTGGGGAACCGGGTTCGATCCCGACCGATGCCAAACTTTCGAATTTAAATGGCACAAAATTTACTCCTGTAGTGCACTCTCCACGCCAGCAATGAGAGCCCGTGAGGTGACGCCAGCCCGGTGCAAATGTCATCATCATTACCGAAATATGTGCACAAAGCAGATTGGCACATCCGGCAACAGGTTATATGTCATGATGATTTATTTAAGTAAAAAAGAAAGAATGAGTATTACAAAGTATTTTTGATATGAAAATGCAATGTGAAATATTGACACTGTATGGTGTGCATTCAGAAGGTAGTTTTTTTACATTTTTAGACAACATATTATTAGTATTACGGGGAAATGAAAAGAATGAGTGAAGGAATGAATTTTAGAAAGAAAAAGTTATGTTTCCCTAACCTAACGAGATACGAAAGGCTAGGTAATTAGTGGGAAGCATTTTTGGAGAGACCCATAAACCAATTTTCTTTTATTTTTATTTTTTGAAACTTTATACAAAGGTGTGACCATTAATGAAAAACCGACATGAAAATTTCTTATATTAAGCAAAATCTGATATTACTGGCCAATAGAATAAAATCAACAACCGTCAAGTCATAAAATATTTAATTCGTTATAACTTTATAATGAAGAATATATTTTAAAATTATTTAATCAGTATTTTATGATTTTTATTTAAATTTGTTATATATCGATTATGGTTTATGGGCCCATTGTGATAAAAAGGAATGTTGCAAAAAGTTTTAGAAAGAGAAATTGTAAAAGCTGCTTGAATGGTAACCTAGTGAGATAGTGGATAACATGTTCAAGTAACTCGAAGTAAAGTAGGAATGAATAGATTTTAGAAAGAGGAGGGTAGTAATTGTGAGATATCTGTGCTATTACTTGTTGAGTAGATAGTCCAAAAAAATCAACAGATATCATATAATCTTAACGTACCTAATATGTTTGTACCTACAGTATCGGACAGAAATAGAGCGACTCCGTAGGAAATAAAAAAATACTCCCAATATTTTAATTATTCAATATATTTTTAATCTTCTTATATAAGGTAAATATGACATATTCATAAAACATTATGGACGCTAAATAAGTAATTCTAAAGTGTACTAAATTTCACAAGTACTTATGTATTTGAATACAGATGTGAGGTGCAACAAAAATAGAACGATTGTATAAAAATCATATATTTACTTTTAATTTTTTTGACAAGAATGACTATTCAAGTGCCAACTGCAAAAACCAAATTGCGAATTTCTCCGTGAAGCAAACAATATAATAAAAATTACAAAGATATGTTTAGTTTCATCAGTTTACAACTTCTGAGTCAATTCCAATGGAGCCATCGTTAGAAGTCGACCAGCACAACAAGTAGCTACAGACGCGTTTCGCACTATTTGGTACTCATCAGTGTGGTTTAACCTGTAGACCAGACCACAGGTTAAACCACACTGAGGAGCATCAAGTAGTGCGAAACGCGTCTGTGGTTAATGTTATGCTGACAGACTTCTGACGATTGCTCCATTGGAGTTGACTCAGAAGTTGTAAACTGGTGAAACTAGACGTAACTTTGTAATCTCTATTAAAAAATAACAATTTATGAAAGAAACTTAATTTAGACAAATAATAAACAATGCCACATATTTAATACTTCAATAATTATTTATAATAGATTGAATTCGCCATTATATAAGAAGTTTGAAAATATGTTGAATAACTAAAATATGGGGTATAGTATTTTTATTAGATCCTACGGAGTCGTTCTATTTATGTCCGATACTGTATATACTCGTATAGAGAAATATATTTTCCTAAAGTAAAAATTTACTTGTGACATTTATTTCATATTAATAAAGTACCTACCTACAAATGATAACATTTCCGTTTCATATACCAAGGATAGCCAATTGTAATGTTTGAGTTTATCATATTTGGGATGGATATAATGACGATTTTTTTTAAAAATTTTATGTCATTTTAGAGTTACAAACAATATACCCGTGTTTTTACAATTTGTTAAATACCTATTAATAGTATTTGAGAAAAACAGCAACAACTAATAGTATTCAAAATCGTAGTAGTGAAATACTATGGTTCATTGAATAATAATAAAGAGAATATTATAGTCTGTTGTGTATTATTTTTTCCGAGTTTTTTACCTGGTATCGTTTTAAATCAGAAAAAGAAAAAAAATATTTGTGTTATAGTTTTTGTACATAACACATAAAAAAATAGGTAATGTCTGGCGCCCAGTTGCCTATTGCAAGCGAAAATATCCAAATATTCGTGGCATTTCTTATAAAAGACTGATTTTGCAATTTGGCTACGATATAAAATGTAACAGTGCAAATAAAGGCCCATTCACAAATCAAAATTAGTGTTAGTTTTACGTTTTATAGCAATTTGCAGCAGCATTCACAAATCATGTTTTAGTCGTGGTTTTAGTAGGTAGTGACACCTATTGGCAAATACGACACAAATTAAAGAAATCGGTAACCCACCATCTTCTATTTTTTTTCTTTTTATCATTATACAATTTTATTAATAAAACTGCACTTAAAATTTTCTTATTATTCATAATAATTCCAAACAAAACTTGACAGTTATAGACAAGAACAACTATATATCGCTTTTTCTTTCCACGATTCTTCCTATGGGTTCCTTCTTAAGTATAAAACATAACACTAAAACCAAAGATTGGAGTTTGCAATGTTCTATGCTAAAACCAAAACTAAATACTAGTTTCTGAATGCTTGTATAAGAAATCAATGCTACAAGGTCACTAAAACTAAAACGTAAAACATAAAACTAACACTAATTTTGATTTGTGAATGGGCCTTAAGAATAATAATGGGGTATGTGACCATATTGGAATTTCTATATATGTTATAAAATATAAAAACTAACCACTATAGTTTCTCATAATAATAATAAAAGCTAAACTTTAGTTTGCAATAATATTGTTATTAGCAATTTAATATGTTGGAGAAAGAATATATGACGTGAGCATGGTAGGATCGTGGAATAAAACAGAAAGACTGGGAGGGAAAGAGATAGTTATAGATCAGCGTCGAGCTTATGTTATGGTAGGTTATGGCATGACGACAGCTGGCTATAACTATCTCTTTCCCTCCCAGTCCATCCGTCTTCTTCCACTATTCTACCATGCTAACATCACATATCCCTTCCTCAAATTTTTAATAAATATTTGTTCGTAAAGTCAGCATAATTAATCGATTTAAAAAAATACGGGTATTTTATCTTTTTGTCTAGTATCATATTATGTCAAAATAAAAATTTGGCCACAAACCCCATTATGATGTATATAAGCGCATAAAGACTGTAATTATTCACATTAATTTTTTCAAAATATAATTTTATTTACCTTTTAAGAATCGACACCGACATCCAAGACCACTACCAAAACAATATTTTGTTATGTGGAGATCATTAAAAAATTAATAGAAACAGGAAAGTTGTAAATTAATCCTTTTTGTATTTAAGTATGTATGTGATATAATTAAAAATGGAAATATTTATTGGATTATAGTATACACATATAAGAATAAATAAAGATTCTTAAGCACTTCCAGAGATGAACGTAAGTTATAAATATTTGTACAAAAATAATATTATGAAATGTCTGCACAATTTAAGAGTCCTTTAATACGATATTCTAATTTTTGTATTTTAATTTCTCAAGTTTGTAATAAAAATTCATTAATAATTAAAATTAAAACCAATGTATTAAAGAACTTACACACATCTTATTCTAGAAATGAAATAAACTCTTCAACTTTTGAATTTGACCACTAGTGATATATATATTCATTATAAAACACGAATTAAATTATCAGGAAATTACTTGTAATATTTTTTGTAAACTTGGATAACATTATAGTGAATCGTTATTTGTTATGTTACAGTTACATAACGTTATTTTATAATAATAACGTTATTTAATAGTTATTAACGTCATTAAGCCGTTATTTGCATATCGGCCGTGTGTGCTCAAAATTTTTCGTAATGCCTTAAAGCTCTTCACGATACTGTGATTTTTTAGAAATATTTTATCCTTAATTTTAGGCGCCTGTTATAAACTTAACGGCCAGCGGCCGTTATAGTCGCCTCTTCACTTTTGTTTTTCGCCCGTTATAATCCTTAACGACCGGCGTCCGTTATAGATCCCTTTTCACTTACGTGTTTAGTTCTGTTAAATCATAGTAACGGTATGGTATTATAAAAAAAATATAACGTTATCGGGTATCGTTATGTTACGTTTTCCATCCCTTGTTATTTGATTTACTTTTCTTTATTTCAAACTGCATGATTGTCCCTATCATGCAGTTTTAAGGTCTAGTTTTAATACAAATAAACCATATTTGCATTTGTTACTATGGTGGAGAACTCCATTGTTGTATAACCTTAATAACTTGTGTCTAACTATTAAAATTTAAATATAGCCAGTTTGAAACGTAATTCTCTCAAGAGATATGTTCTATAATTTATCCAGTATTTAATTGCAGATTTTTATACGAGTTTTGTATGAAAATAATAACAAATAACTATTAAAATATGCAATATTTTATGCATATTGTATCAAATGGCTCTTATAGTGTAAAATTCACTATTCATATATCCTCTTCATATTCCTCTTGTAGAATACTCAATGCGACCTCGCGGCGATCACCCCGGCGGAGGTCAGGCCCCAGCACCGACGAGCCTGTCCACCCCTTCAGCGAGTCCAGGAGCGCACGTGCTGGCGGGGGCCGTGCAGGGTGTGCAGAGTGCAGGACACTCGCTTCCACCCCAGCAGCTCGTCCCGCATCCCCAGGAGGCCGTCGTGCTCGCCTCTCAGCCCTTCAAGAAGATTAGGCTGCAGGAGCCGTTGAGGATTGATACTAGGGTGAGTAACAATCATAGGATATTGTGAGGGAATTGTTAGGGTAGGGAATAGAATATAGTGTTTAACGACAGAAATATAACACGCGAATAAAGATAATTCAAAGATTTATAATTCATATACACTCGTTTTTTAAAAGATAACTCAAGAATTATAATCTGTTAGGTTTGATTTGGTTATTATTACTCGAGCGCAAGCGTGGCGGCTCGTCAGGGGAGGAAAGAGGCACAGCCTCCTCATAAAAAATAAAGAAAAGGTGTGCATTTAATAAAAAATTGATTCTCTAACAAATAATAACTGTTTATGAATTACTTGTTTAATATTTTATATTAAAAAAAAAAAATTAGTGGTCATTTTTTGTTCATTATAAAGACAATAATTGTCTCCACCTATCTTCCTTTGAAGCGAATAGATAAGTAGTTTTACCTTGAAACAGTTACAAGAACATATGAGTTAAACAGAAAGAAAACAGCATGGAAGGCAAGAATTCCGGCCAATAGCATCACTTGCTAACTCGCTGCACATCGAGATTGTTGCTTTGGGTATAGATAGGGACAGTCAATGTCTCAGTGCTAAATGCAGTTTGAGTCTGCAAATTCCAAGCGAACAGTGACCAAGTGACGATCCAAATTTTTGATCTGCGATCTTCATTAACGGTGTTATTACTTAGGGTAGCTGTTCTTATGTTTAAACTAGTAATCCCCGGTTGAATCGCACAAAAAATGTAGTTGAACAAATTCAACTATTTCGCACAAATAAGAAGTCACAAATGGAATTAAAATAATCTGAACTTTATCACTTGTGTAATATTTCGCGGCGTCCCTGTGAGGAAGTCGCGGCTCCCCAAGGCCGCACATTTTGGGAACCACTGGTATATGAATTAAAAATATCTTTCCCTTTTATATCAATTTTAGATTTTAATGCAATGTTTTCCTCGATATAATACTCGTAATAGCATATAAATATTACTATTACATTTCGACCCGTCCAAGTACGAATTTTTGGTTCTGCGCATACAAGGTTAGTCTCAACTTCACGCACGATAGCTATGCATTGGTCTATTTACGAACTAATAATAACTTTGTTAAAACTGTAAAATAAATAAAATGCAATACTTTGGCATAAAAAAAATATTGGATATGGTTCTTATACAAAAGTGGAGGGATTAATAAAGGTCGGTCACACATATACTAGAAATGGAGACTGAACGAAATCAAGTTATTCATTCTTCAATCCAAATTTTTGTTTTATGGATTTCCTAATTTGTAGTAGTCAAGAAATTTATGTACGGGAGCTATCCTTTTTTTATCGTTGTTATCTATTAAAATATAAGACCAGACTGTATTTTTCAGCCTCATTCGTAAAACTACTTGTAACTGACTTAATAATATGTAGAATACGTTGTAAAATGAAGAAGTAGATACACACAGACTCTATTCGAAATTAACAGATTTGAACGAAAATAACCGACGATATGGCAGCCTGAATTCCGGAGATCCAGCAAATTTTAAGCTGGAATTCAGGGAGTCGGTAATCCGGTATTTCGACGATCTGTTCCATCACTAGTTTAAAAAAAAACATCGTATGATAACATCAAGGAGAATGTTAAATGAAAGTTGAGTATATGTTGAGAACCCATTATAAATGCATCATAATAATACATAATATAATCCAGGTATTTTATGTGTGTAACCACAAATTAATTTCAAGAAAAAATATATATTCCTGTGAGAGACAAAAAAAATTTACAATATATTTCAATAAACTAATCTCAATAATGCGAAACCCTACATTGAATAATGTGTGGCAGAGGGAACTTTTTAAATTTACTCGTCCTAGTTTAATAATAGTCTGTTGTGATTGCAAAAATGCAATTAAAAACGAATGAAATCATTTAATTTTTTACAATTTCTTTGACTTTTAAGATTTTCATGACATGCTAAAAACCAACCAGCTGATTGTCTCCGAAATATGACAGTTATTAGCGGTTACTTATGTGCTACACAATATGATTGTTTGCCAATGTGAAAAAATTTATCATTGAATATATTCAATAGCTTACATGTAGGTGTTAATAATTAATATAAAAAAATACAAGTTCTTAGTTACACAAGTATGGACATATTTAAAATAAAAATAAATAAATAATAAACTGGCATTTTTAAACGAATTAAAAACAGGATAGTATAAATCAGATGTAAACCCAAATAATATGTTTGATATGATATTCAGACGAATATGCGCACTAAACAAGAGGTGTGTTTAGTGCCATGTACGACGGTTTGTAATAAGAATATTATTCTAATTCCGTTACTAAAATGTGACTTAACATACTGGTTTTCATGGATTTAAACATCTTATTTACAACTTGAGAAGCTGTAGTTTCAAATGTAATAGAAACGGTGCGAAATAAGCAACAATTAAGGGTGCGTTCCTAAACAACAATACATAATAAGTGGATCCCCTACTTCTAGTACGGTTACATGTTACATGATCATATTTGCCGGAGTATTTATGAACGGCTTTGAGTAACTAAAATAACAACCTTAAAAATATGAAAATATATTTTTGACACGGCTTTTTGACTACCAAAAATTATTTATTGTGTGCACTTCCTGTTTTATTAAGACATTTGTTACAATTATTACAGGTATTACTTTGTTGTTTTTCAAATGACTTTTTTTATAAGACAAATAATTATCAATTACTCCAATATATTGATAATTTTTAATATTTATTTCCATTTCAAACTCGATTTGTGTATGTTTCTTTGTAAAAATTTGCATATGACGCGCAAAATCTCATTGGAGTATGGACCTAATACATTTTAATGACTGTGTGACGTCATTTTATATATACCATCTAGTTTTGTTTTCTAAATCATTATGTGGGTGACACATGTTACATGTTGCCAAATAAGGAGAATGAAATAAAATAAATTTATACTTATTACAAACTATGAAAACGACAAAAAATTAAATATGTTTTTTCTGTTTTATAAGCAGAAATATATCTAATAAATATATGTTATGTAAAATTTATATTTCACCAGAGATTTTAGTATCGGTTTTTAAGCTTAAGTAAATCATTTGACAACTATGTACTGTCACTTTTCGATTTTATATTACACGGAACAAAACAATTTTGGTATCATAATAAACATAATAAGTACGCAAATTTGAAGTATAAATATGCAGGAACATAACAAAATAAGAAAATAATTTAACGCTGCTTTCTCCTAATATTTTTATAATGTGGACATAACCTTCTTTATAAAACTTATATCCTCTCTGCCGATTTTCATCTATTCTTTCTCTTTTCAATGTATTTATCGTATATACCAGGGATGGCGAACCTTTACGTATCAACGTGCCATTTTTCTAAAGAAATGTTTAATGAGGTCATAGACGTGCCATCAAATAATTTTCACTTTGTGATTATTGGGAAAATAATAATAATAAATACTATCAACTCAAAACTCTTTATTTACTACAAAAAAATAGGAACATTTTGCAATGTTTCAATTATACGCGTAATTTAAATTAAAGTAAAATTAGTGGGACATCTGTTGCTGCAGATTAGATGACAAATAACATATGTTAGGGTTGTAAGATGTTACTTTTTGCAGAATGCATGCTGAACTGGAGTCATCTGTCAAACGGTTTCTAACCGAGTCTTTAATGTTATTCATCTCTGAAAATAATGACTCGCAGGCATAGGTTGATGAAAATATTGTTAAAATAGCATGAGCCAGCTTCTTCAAACAATTAAATGTGTCTGGTAACGCATTCCATGTTTCCAAAATTTTGTTATTAGCATTTTCACTTATATTACTTATGAATCTTTCTGTTTCAATTAATTCTAACTCTTTCCTTGTTTCAATAAATTTTTGAATCCATATTGAACTAGACTGGAAATCAATCAGCTGCATTTCAAATTCTTCAATTTCCAACCAATCGAATTGGGACAAATTCAGTTTATCAAATGACGTCACATCAGGATACATAATAAACTTGAGTATTTCCGATAATTCTTTGAACTGAGTGCCCAAAATATTGTGTCGCGTGCCAATGGTTCGCCATCCCTGGTATATACCATATCGAAATTTAATTTTTTTTAAATTTTGTTTTACGTGTATTTGCTGCCATATTTGAAATTAAAATGTTCT
Organism: Harpalus rufipes; assembly: GCA_951394225.1. NCBI lineage: Eukaryota > Metazoa > Arthropoda > Insecta > Coleoptera > Carabidae > Harpalus > Harpalus rufipes. Next base: position 17,029,221 of record OX596289.1, read on the forward strand.
ACACTATATCACCCACCTGCGCTAAAAGTTAACGGCGCACTATGTACATCTCACTTTTATTAATATCTATCTCTTTTAATGTAATAGATCCATTCCGTACCCTACTAGCGTAGCGGTACGAGGAGTAAATTCGAGAGTGTGCATTCCGAATTTTTGAACGTTTATAGCGTAAATCCGTAAACTCTCAGAGTTAGCACAATAGTTTTGAAACGGAATTTATCATACTCGATACTCCAGAGTAAGGTTTTGGAACGCACCCTAACAGTTGATTTATTAAGCACGGGGAGAAGATGCTAAAAAATATAATTCTGCATTTTTGCCGTCTTAATTTGCAATCGTAGAAAAAGTATAGTATAAACTCTTTGGCAGTCGTTTATAAAACTTGTTTCATACGAATAATATACTTTTTTCTATTCCCATAGTTAAAATTTGACAACGTATTGATTTACAGGGGCGTACGCAGGAATTTCTTCAGGGGGGGGGCAAGAAGAAATTATGTTTAAAATGCTTTTGTTAAAGGTAAAGGTTTACTTAAAGTAAATACTAAAGATAATCCTTTTATTTAAAAAAGAACAAATAAAAATTAATAATATATTCAGTGAATTTAAACTTTCTAAAATATTAACCGTAGTGGATTTTCAGAAAATCTTTGTGTCACTTCTATCTCTATACGTATAAAAGTATATGTGCTTGGTTATTATAAAATGTACTGTAATTTTTTTAAAGATGTCCGATCAACAAATTGGATGAATTAGGATTTTAGCTCCGCCTATTCCGATAAATACAGTTCACTAATTTTTTATGTGGGTCCATAAGATACTACTGTTATTTTATTATTATAACAATATATGTTAATGCAAAAGCATTCAAAATTCAAAACGGAAATGGACTAATACATGTGAAACCAAAAATGTGAAAAATATGATATACTCTGTTAGTGTCATTGACACTGATAGAAAATAAAGTTATTCGTACGGCTTTGAATCAAGGTAATATATCTGAATTAATAAATAAACTTGCGTTACAGCGAAAGTAATGTCAACAACGAGCATTGTTTTAAAATGGAATGCCCTAACTTAGTCGAAACAATATTAACTTTTGAAAGACAAGCGTATTGTATCCATCCTTATCGCGCACGCTTCGTGTTATGTAAATGAAAGAAATAAATGTATGCCAAGTTATTAATTCGGTCATGATACAGATGACCTTGATCGGACATCTTTTAAAAAAATGCTGTATGTTATTATACCTGTACAATACACATGTATTATACATTTCATACTGTATAAAACGTATTATTCCTTTTGAGCTGTTTAAAAATATTTAGTATTGATCATATTATATCATTTCATACACGTATAATATATTTTTATACAGTATTTTACGTATGTATGATACATGTGCAATATAAAATATATAATACTTTTATTTTATATACATATATACAGTAAATTTTCCATTTTACTTTTTTATGGAAACTTTAGGGGGGGGGGGCAACTGCCCCACCTTGCCCCACCCTGCGTACGCCCATGTTGATTTATACGACGTTACACAACAACTGTATTCTTTCGCTGCATTGGATCAGATCCATGTTACATAGATCAGTAAATTGCATGTTCTTTCGAATTCTGATCAGTATCCCCACCCCAAGACCAAGTAATCCAGATCAGTGCCATCTACTCCAACAAAAACTTTGATTAGAAAGATCATATCACTTAAGATTAAAAAATGGCGGAAGTGGTGGAAGACTGTCATTTTATAAGTCAATCAGGAGAAGAGGTTACATTTAAGGTTCTAAAAGAAATTTAAACAGGAATAAACAATGGTAAATGTAGAAAATTGAAATTCATTTTTCCGATTAATTTTGACAGATACATGTGTTCTTTCGAATAAATTCATATGCGTCCACGTGATCTGTTCTGATCTAATCCATACGATCAGTTGGATCTGATCCAACCCAGCGAAAAAATACGGCTAATATTTAAATCACAGCTTGACCAGTTGCAGCTTCGTTTGTATTGGATGCAGCGTGAAGTAGCAACTAACAGCTTATTTATTAAGCACGGGCTGAATTTAGCTTTTTATAGTTTTCGTTTCATCAGCCATAGATGCAGTTTTTAGTATATAAACATAAGTAAGCTAAAAAATATGTTTTCTTATTTGTGCTGTCTTAATTTACAGTCGCAGAAAAAGTACCTATAGAATATGACTCGTTTAAAAACTTTTTAGATATTCGTGACTACAGAAACGTGTATAACATATAACATATACTGGTGTTATTTTTGAATTAATTTCAATACGAGTATAATAAAACTATTGTGGTCACACATTCCATTATAATAAAATTAATTTAAATTATATTTTTACTGCCATAATGACATGAATTAATTTTTTAAGCTGATAAATGACTAATGTTAATGTAACAGTTGTAATAAAATATTTCAACCATGAAATAGTATGGTAAAATGGTTAAATGATATGCATATTTTAGTCTAGAATTATTAATTATCAACCTATATTTGTTGAAAGGTTTTTACATATTGAATGCTTCAATGAAATAATGAAAAAAATCAAAGATGTACTTTTAAAAAGAATTGTGATAAATGTTCCTGAATGCAGAACTGTCGTTGTGATTGTAGAGTACATTCGTTGGAATTGGCGGTGGTACACGTAACTTGAATGAGTCACAATGAAGATGTTGCGTCGCGCGTATGTTGGTTAAAAGTTAGAAATCTCAGTTGTATTGTGCGGCCTTGAGAAAGTTAATAACCTAATTACCAGCGTTGCCTCGTTAGCGATCCATTGGCGTGAGCTTGAAATTACGTGAGAAAATTATACAGAGGGGGAAACACTACCTTTTACTCCCATTCCACGAATACAAACATCAATAATTCTTCATTACCAGTTAAAAAAATCTGTTGTGGCCAGCACAATACCTTCCGTCAATCCTGTGTATAATGTATAAATTCCATACATAATTTTTCTTGCAAAAGATTCTAAATTTCCAGTAAAATTATTTCATAAACAAACTATTCAAATTGCACTTGACACTGACATCTTCCTCTTTAGCTTTTCCCATTCGTTAGGGGTCGCTATTTTTGCGTGTCGTTACCATTCAGTTCCTTTTCTCTCAAGTCTTCCGCAATACAGTCCTTTCATCTTATTTTTGGTCTTCCTCTGTTTCTTCAACATCCTATTACTAAACTATACATTCTTCTTCCAGTATAATTCTTCATTTCTCCTCATGACATGTTCAAACCAATGTAATCATGTTTCTTGTATCTTTCTAGAAACTTGTAATACTAGAGTTATTTTCTTACCGTATCTTTCCGTATTTTCCCCAACATCTACTTCAACATCCTCATCTCTGCCACATTAAATTTACTTTTTATTGATACTGACATCTGTCAATTTGAATTATATAAATATATTAATAGTTTCCATGTTTAGCATAACTGGCTGAATTATAAAATTTAATTTCTTTAAAATTCTTTAAGTTATAATAACGTTAAATGCCAATAAATCAAATTTAACAGTTAAATCTTCAAATGAGGGTACTTCCGGTTCACCAATTATAACCAAAATCTAATCACTTATTCTTCTGGATGTAAGCTTGAGGAATACGAAAAAATTATAATTTTTGGAATCGTGGTATTGAAGTTATAGGATTCGGAACTTTTGTCACACACACACAGACACACATACATACAGACATCATCGTACAAATGGTAAAATCGTATTATGAGGACCCTAAAACATACTTATTCACTAAAAACTCATCATTGAATTTTTTGACCAAAGACAATGCCTTCCTTACCTAAAGGTGACGGAAGGTAAAAAAATAGATGAAATTGTAATATTTATACGTTGTTTCAATAGGTGATTCAAAATATTAAAATGATGAAACTATTATTAAAAAGTTGTGCAATCAGCATTATAACAGTTACTTATCTGTTATTTCAAATTAAGTTAGTTAGAACTTAGTTAATCAATTTTTTAAAAGTATCATTGAGTGAAAATATGGAATTAACCACAGTGCATTTTCTTCGGTTTTTATCGAAAATAAAATATATACCACCTCATTTGGCAATATACGACTTTTGCATATTGGCACACCCAGCAATGGGTAATATACCTTGATGATATATTTATTTATATTTTACCTTCCATCACCTTAGGAAGGTCTTGTCTTTGGTCAAAAAAATCAATGATAAGTTTTTAGTGAATAAGCAAGCACGTTTTAGGGTCCATATAATACGATTTTACCATTTTTACGATGATGTCTGTATGCATGTATATGTCTGTGTGGGTGTGACGAAAGTTTCGGGTCGCATAACTTCAATAAGATGATACCAAAAATTATCATTTTTTCGTATTCCTCAAGATTACATCCAGAAGAAGAGGTGATTAGATTTTGGTTATAATTGTTCAACCGGAAGTACCCTCATTTGAAGATTTTAACAGTTTTTCTTAAAAAAAAAACGCAGTTAAATATCATTTATTGACATTTAACGTTATTATAACTTAAAGAATATATAATTCTCTATACGATTTTATTGCATTTCGTACTTTGTATTCAATAGATATAGAGTTAAAGAATTATAAATATATTAAATTTCATAAATCAACCAGCTATGCTAACCATGGAAACTGCTAATATATTCAGATAATTTAAATTGACAGATGTCAGTATCAATGAAAAGTAAATGAATGTGGCAGAGATAATGATGTTGAGATAGATTTTGGAGAAGACACGGAAAGATACGGTAAGAAATGAAAGAATAAGGGAAATAACTTGTAGTATAAAAAGTTTCTAGAAAGATACAAGAGAGACGTTTACATTGGTTTGAACATGTCATGAGGAGAGATGAAGAATATATTGGAAGAAGAATGAATAGCTTTGTAATAGAAGGTTGAAGAAACAGAGGAAGACCAAAGATAAGATGGAAGGACTGTATTTCGGAAGATTTAACTAATCAGCTCTTTCCAAGAAGTTTCAAACGTTTTAAAATTCTTATAATATTTGAAAAATCGTTTTAACAATACCCACATTGACCTACATACCGTTATTTTTTTCTGAACATGTGCAAAATACACCTTCACGTTTATTGTCCTATGCAATTTGTCGGAATATAATAACTAAAATGACCTACTAATGCAGTAACATTTGTCTATTTTATCGAGTCTTGTATCTCTAATATTTTTAGAGATTTCCGCGCTAGTCTCGTTCTCGTTATCTAGGACATTTTGTATATCATTTACACGATCTGTCTGTAAAATAGATAGTAGGCGTGATTATAGAGTCCATTTTTTTTATTTCTCACTGCACACATATATATGTTTGTATTTGTATATTTTTCTTTTATGTAAAGACATATCTTTAGGAAGCAAACGACAACGACAGGAACATTTTAGGGAAATTTGCAAAGTATTCTTTGTTGTCCTGTAAAAACACCCAACATTAGTGGGGGAAATAATGTACATAATGTCCGCCATTAGACTAAGTATAATTTCTTGTGTAACGTGGGATTCCATGGGAATAAGAACAACTGTGCATTCGGATAGATTGCTGTAATCAGAGATTTTAGTGTTACCATTTTATATCTCGTTCTATATTTATTTTACGATTTCCTCTATCCAAGAAATTTAAAAGGATTTCTTTTCAATGTTTCATTTGAAAAATAAGATTACCTATACTAGTTTCTTTCAAATAATAAAATATTTAAGAGGTAGAAGAATTGCCATTCATCTCTACACAGTATAAAATAAAATCCAACGGAAGCGCCTGTCTGTCTGTTTGTTTGTTTTGTTAGCGCTATTCTTGAGAACTACTGGACTGATTTTGATGCGGTTTGCTCTATTTTATATAGAAGAATTATCTGGGAAGGTGTGAGTGTATGTATGAAACATTAATTAATCTAGTTTAAAAAAAGAAGCAGATTTTAATGAGGCAGGCAGACGAAAAAATCTGATGTGGCCAGCACAATACCTTCCGTCAATCCTGTGTATTATGTACAAATTCCATACATAACTTTTCTTGCAAAAAATTCTAAATTTCCAGTAATATTATTTCATGCAAATGGCACTAGACACTGACATCTTCTTCTTTAGCTTTTCCCATTCGTTAAGGTTCGCTATTTATTATTTTCTTCTTCCATTCATTTCTGTTTTGCGGGTCATCATCATGTCAAAATTTTTCATTCAAAATTTCATTTTTTGGTAATTTATGATTCCTTTTCTTGCCAACTGAATTCCACATCCCTGATAATAAATAAACCACATGAAATAAGAAAATCATGAAATTTTGAATGAAAAATTATGACATTTGTCAGTTATGGACGTAATTAATAGCTGTCATGGTCCACATATCTGCTTGCCAAAGTCAGCAAAGTTACGTCACTGCACGCGCCCTACACATAAATTTTCTTGCAAAAGATCCTATATTTCCAGTTAAATTATTTCATAAACAAACTACGCGAATTGCACTTGACACTAACATCTTCTTCTTTAGTTTTTCCCATTCATTAGGGGGTCGCTATTTTTTATTTTCTTCTTCCACTCATTTTTGTTTTGCGTGTCGTCCTCATTCAGTTCCTTTTCTCAACTTTCATCTTATATTTGGTCTTCCTATGTTTCTTCCACCTTCTGTTATAAGCTATTCATTCTTCCAATATACTCATCTCTCCTCATGACCTGTTCAAACCAATGTAATCGTCTCTCTTATATCTTTCTAGAAACGTCCAACACTAGAGTTATTTCCCTTATTATTTCATTCATTTACTTTTTATTGATACTGACATCTGTCAATTTGAATTACCTGAATATATTAGCAGTTTCCATGGTTAAGTTAGCATAGCTGGCTGATTTATTAAATTTATTATCTTTATAATTCTTTAACTCTATATCTGTTGAATATGAAATATAAAATGTAATCAATTCGTATAGAGAATAATATATTATTTATGTTATAATAATATTTAACTGAGTTTTTCAAGAAAAACTGTTAAAATCTTCAAATGAGGATACTTCCGGCTGACCAATTATAACCAAAATCTAATCAAGTTTGCATATGGTTATAAGGAAGAGGAATACGCAAGAATTGTAATTTTTGGAATTGTAGTATTTGAGATATCGTGGCCGAAACCGCGGTCACATATACACACACACACATACACACGCACACACGTCCACACACACACATACAAACATCATCGTAAAAATAGTAAAATCGTATTGTAAAGACCCTAAAACGTGCTTATTCAATGAAAACTCACCATCGAATTTTTTGACCAGACAATACCTTCCTTACCTATAGGTGACGGAAGGTAAAAACAGACATATGACCTCTTTCATTGGTTACGCAGCCAAAACTGTTATAGTTATAATGTAAACAATGTATGGAAGAATAATTATTGAGTATAAAACATTCTAGAAAAGTCCGCTACAGCATTAAATATACCCATCTTTTAGAACCCATATTAAACGATTTTATGCTACAATATAAAGTATGGAGTATAAATACTATAGATGTGCCAAAATCATCATAAATATTATGTTCACGAAGTTGGCCTCCGCCAGATGTCTCACCGTGTAAAGTGAGAAATGTTCAGGCACCTAACTGTCATTTGAATTTAAATTGGAATATTGAATCATCCAGCTATGCTTATTTTACTCTTTTAAGAATATTGGTTAGTCATGTTCATTATTGTAATCAAATTAGACCGAATTCAGATCTCGTCTCTAGTAACCATGAAAACAGTTTGCATCTTTTTCTTATTAATGCATCATTGTATGTGCCTCTCTTTATTTTGTTATTTTTGGTTAAGTTTCATTAGTTAAAAGAGTACTGAATTCGACCTATTGTCTATATTATAATTATGTTTTGTTTTTTTGTTGTAATCAAATTTTTAATAACATAGGGATATAATCAAAGAGATATTCTCGTACATACATAATATGCACATATACCCAGATTACAATAAAAACATACAATAACAATAAATCAATTTTTGTATAATCATTGGTTTTTTTTCCTAGTCATTTTTTTAAATACACTATAATGCCCGGTTGCAGAAATGTTCATCAACGCTTTGTTTGATTAACGAATCACCAAAATGAACAAATTCGAATCAGTTTCCTTGTTCTTACAACATTTAAATCATTGCTGTCAAAAAATGGTGTTTCATTTGTTCGTTTTGATGATCCGTTAATTAAAGCGTTGATGAACGTTTCAACAACCAGGCATTACACTTTACACTAAACGAATTTAATAGAGTATTAGAGCGACACTATACAGGCTGTTAAAAAAAGGATAAAAATAATTGTGGATACTTATATACATTTCTGATAAATGTACAATCAAAAAGATTTTTTTCAAAATTCAGATAATTATTTGTCATTTTTCATTTAATTCTTTTTTTAGTGCGCCACTGCACCATTATAATTTTATTAAAAATAAATTATCTAATCACGTAACAGCTATTGAATAGGGAATAAATTAATTCGTCAAATTCGTAATTATTAAATAATTCATCTTTAATAAAAATCTCATGGCGCAGTAAGACAGAATTAAATGAAAAATAAGAAATAATTTGCCGAATTTTGAAAAAAATCTTTTTTATTGCGAGTCGGCACATCGAAATGTATATATCCTCAATTTGTTTACCTTTTTTGTAAGACCCTGTATTCACTAAATTAGTTGCAACCGTAATACACATTTAACTAAATGTTCGAGTTTACAGTAAAAACATACTCGTACAGTAACAATTATTATATTTTTTGTGTACTATTAGCATCGTTCTTTATACATAAAGGTGAAATAATTAAATATTGAAATTTGGCATTTTCAAAACAATGCTTGTGGTACCAACCATTGTTTTTACTAGAAATTACTACTGTAATTCTTTTAGACATTTTATTTGAGATAGTTGGAGCATAAGTGAAATCCATGAAATCTTAATAATCTTGACCTATAGCTAGATTAAGTATTGCTCGATGTAAATCCAAAATTTTAGTCAACTTGCCCAGTTCCGATCGGAGTTCTTGAACTCCAAAGTTGGAAGATTTAACATGGCGAATATAGGCTCAAGAAATCATCGACATAATTGCTTCTAGAATCGCGAAAACCCATAAACTTGTGACTAAAAACTAGGTGAATATAAATGAAGGTCTGAGGAAAAAAACTAGTTTAAAAAAACATACATGCGCATCTGGTTTCAGAGATATAACAAATTTAATTGGAAATTCATCACATATTTTCAATATCTGAATTTTTCACGCGCATTGTTGGTAAACACTGCCGCCCACATTTTGAAAAACATCCGCGATGATTTCTAACTTTCGGCATTTTTCTTTATTTTGTTAACCTCACAATTACAACCATTAGCTGTTGCAATACCTAGCATAATAAAGATAATACCTATGCAAATAGCCATGTGACTTGAAGCGGGTATAGGCAACTTTTGAATTTCTTCATATTGTTCGGCACGGAATCAATAGATGGCATTGCTATCCTTACAACTTAAATTCGTTTAATTTTTTTTCATTTTTTTTTTTTTGAATTTTTGGTAAAACTAAATATTATTTCATTGTACATTAAAACAATAAAATATTTTAGAAAACATATCTTGTTATGTGTCATTAGAACGACAAAGTGTCCGTAATAATAATAAATATTGGCGATAATTTATGTTAGTTATTATTTGTGTCATAAATTAACTAAATAAAATGAAATTAAAGCGGGTGGGCCAACTTATGTGGGACGGGGTTCATATATTCACAAAATTATCTGTAGCCTTGATACACATACCTACACATGCCGGATTAAACAATGACATTGAACTTGTCATGTTATTTCCAGAATGTTATGTGGTGAAGCACATTATGGTCATAAAAATTAGGGAGTTGAATCGGGGATGTGATAACGTTAACGAATTGTTACGGTATTTCATAACGTTATAAAAAAAAATGAATTCGTTACGTAACGTTATAAATAAATTAATAAAAAAAAACAAAATTAGGTTAAGTAACGTTATAATAATGTTATTTTTGTTTCATTATTTTAACGTAACAATAACCGTATTTTTCTCAAGTTTGTAATGAAAATTATCCTAGAAATGAAATAAAGTATTCAACATTTGAATTTGACTACTAGTGACATCTTTTCATTATAAAATACAAAATAAATTATCAGGAAATTATACTTTCAAACGGCAATTTTTTTGTAAAATTTGTAAATTTGGTATACGTTGTAGTGAATCGTTATTTATTATGTTACGGTTACATAACGTTATTCTGTAATTATAACGTTATTAAAAAAAAAATACTAAATGAAACGTTATTGTAACGTTCTCGGGTATCGTTACGTTACGTTTTCCATCTCTGGTTGTAACACATATAGTATTTATTTTATACTCCTGGTTTGAAGTAAAAAAAAAACTACGTAAAACTTACGAAGAATTTTTGAAAAAAGTTAATACAATATATTATAAAATAAGTATATATTTAAAGCTTAAAAGTTTTATTGACAAATTGACTATGATTAGCCGTAAAAATTACATATATGTGCATATACCTACAAAGAATAAATTGTATAATGTTATATGCAAATCTAGCTTTATAAAATAATATGGTACTTTATTCAAATATATAGCTGAAAAATATAATAATATATTATTTATTTATTCCACATTGTTGCCAAATATGCCACATAAAATAGCATACATCAAACTTTTTTCATCTCGAAAAAAACATTTTCATACGGATGTTTTCTCATCCAAGCCTGTTTATCGCTAAAGAGCAAGTTTATTTACTTGTTCCGGAATGTTCCTGCGTAATAAAACTCCAGGACTCCGGAGATGACGTCACAAAAGTCATCTAATTAATTGAAAATCACTTGAAGCTCTCATAATGTCGGGATTAAGTATATAGCCGTATAAAAAGTCTTGCAATTTATTTACAAGGGAAAATGTGCCGCGTAACTGAGATTGTGCATGGAAGTTTGTGCGTACACGTGGGTGTACCCACGCTGAGATTCAGTGAATCTAAAAATGTTTTCGAAAGGCATGTATTTTGTTTACGTGCAACCGATAAACAGTGAAAGTAAAGGAGTGGAGAAAATTGTTCGAAAATGCAGTCATTCACACTATTTAATAATTTGAAATTTAAAGCAACATTACGGTCATTGTACTGATCATCTTCAGGGATAATTAATGTCAGTTTAAATAGTAATTAAACAGAAAACAAAACAAATTATAATCGTTGACAAAATATTCATCAGAATTGAATAAAGGAATAAATAAATAAATAAAGATAAAATAATAAATAATTTAACATAAAACTGGGTGAATTAAGTAATTTTTAATCGGACAAGAATATAAAACAACGGTTAACAAACTGTGTACAACATAACTAAAACTAAATATATATAATCACTTATATTGAACTCTAAAATTCAATGGATTTTTATTCATTACTGGATGTAATTTCATTATACAGGGTCAGGGTGAACCTGAACACGAGAATCCGTTACGTCATTGTATAAGAAATCTCCAATTTTCAGAACCCTTCAATGCGTAAGCAACTATAAACGTACATAGTTTGTAAGTAATCACTATTTTCTTTTGCTATAAGTTTTTCATTTGTGGTTTTCTATATTGTTATCGTAATGTTAAGGATTAGAAAGTTAATAATAATATTTAATTTACTTGACTGATGTGGTAAACACACACTCCGTCTCGGCAGAAGATTGTTTTACCGATCGATCATGGCAGAATTATCAAAAATTAAAAAATAATTAATTATTATCTTTTGAAATAATATGACTGTGTATTTATTTATTATCACTTTCGATGATTGGCCTAGTTTACACCGTAGACCTATATTCGACCTATACCCCAAATTCGACCTAAATATATTTGGGCCGCCTGGTGTAAACACCTAAAATATGGAGCGGCCTGGCTCAGGTCAGGCCACTTTTTCATGTGACCTGACTTATACTAGGCCTCGGCCTAAATGTATTTATTGCAGTGTAAACAGCTAATACCTAAAATAGTTCGAAATTTGTACGGTAGAGTATATGTCGGTAATATTGAGTACAGTGATACTGATTTACACATATTGTGACAGTTATTCTGACTATATCGCACCTATCCTAGGCTCTAAAGTATGCGGTGTAAACAACATGATATTTTTTTGACTTTGTCCTAATATAGGTCACATATAGGTCTGGCCTAGCTCAGGTCATACGGTGTAAACTAGGCCATTAACATTTACTTTAGCCAAATTTAATCTCAAATATTTAGAACCATAACAGCCGAATGAAATGTTGGAATTACAACTCTTCTCTTAATAAATTGCCAGCTGTATAAGTCATCAATTCACTGTATGTATAAGTTGAGACAGGCTACAGTCTGAGATTAGTTAGGTTATTTATGTTGATAGCCATTTTTTTAATAATCTTGTCTTTCAAGGTGTTCAAAAAAGGGTATTTTTTATTGTATTGTACTGATCAAAATGAGTAAAAATGCAAAATCAACAGATCTGATCTTCAACTATTTCCATCCAAGAAAAACGAAAAATCGAAGAAAAACTGTAGTGGTAATATAGGCTATAAAAAAAAGATATTTTATATTGTGACGTGCGCCCCTGAGAGAAAAGTATGCATGCGCCGCTACTGATAGCATGTTCGCGAACAATGACGTAATCCCTTCGAAAGAACGTACCAGAGCGATAATACAATCCCCGACGCGCTGAGACAGGTTAATTGCGCCGTGACCTCATTCCTTTGTATACGGGTCATTGTCGCTTTAGAAGAGTTCTAGAATGATAGGGGCTGTATAAATACCGTCGGGAGAACAGCGGGAGACAGTCTCATATATACAAGCAACCAGATATGAACTCGGTGATATAAATAAACAGTTTAACAGTTGTTAACATAAATAAATGTAGTTATATAAATAAGTGCAGTGATATAAATGTTAGTTAGATAAATAATCGTAGTGTTTAAGCATTTAATAATATTCTTAGTGTTTATAATTATTTAATCATAGTGTTAGTTGTTTTTATTATCTTTTAATATTTAATCCTTAATTATATATCGTTTAATAAACGTATTCTTTTGTTAATAATATTTGTCTATGTTTTACTTCACCCATATAAATAAAAAACGTTACAATATGAAACATTTTTTCTCAATTTCTAACAATTACGAAGCGAGTTACGAAGTTATTTGAAAATCAAATATTGGCCTAGGGCCTAGGTCGTCTTTAATTTAGTACAATTATTTGATTTTTTTGAAAACCAAAAGCACGTCTAACATAACTTCTGAAAGTCTAACTCTTATAGTTTTCGAGATAGCAGTGGTAAACCCCGTAAAATCTCATTTTCACTGCCTTATATCTAGGAAACTATTGAAAACCGGACCCATGTTGATTCAGCTTTTTTAGTCCTTTATGCCCTTAAATTTTTTTACTCATTTTTTAACACTCTGTATAGTAGTGTTTTAGGATTTAGTTCTAGAAGTATCTTGTAATGTCAAATGAAACTCATATTAAAGTATTTAACCCTTTCAGTCTCTGCGTCAGAGTGAAACCACAGCACTTAAAAGCTTATAACTTATTTTGAGCTTAGTTTTAGATGGTTTTAGTTTCAAAATTACAGACTTTAACTTATTTATAATATAAAATTAAAACTATAGCTTGTTATGACATATTTTATTACGAATATTAGACAAAAAGAAAATAAGCAAATCAAAAAGAATCAAATTCAATTTGGATTTTGCTATATTTAATAATAAATGGTATATATAGAGTGAATTAATTTTACTATCTCTATTCGATAACAAGAGAAATACAAAATATAATATATATATACAGTAGAACCCCGGTTATCCGAGGTAACGTGGGGGACACCCTCCTCGGATACCTGAAAACTCGGATAATCCGGATTTATTTTTTATTCATTAAAAAAATAAACACAAATGTACTTTAAACGATTTATTAACGTTTTTAACATGTAATTAAGTATGTATGTATATTATAAAACATTGAAATAGTTATCTGCGCTAAAAACATAAATGGCAACCACTTACACGGATCAAGGGGATTCCCCGTCGGCCCCGACGATTTTAAATGGAAATATTTTAAAAGCTCGGTTAATACGGATGGGTCTTTAGATTGGCTCGGTTAATCCGGATCATAGACGCGCGTACCTCACATGTTGGGTCTTTAGATCGGCTCGGTTAATCCGGAGCTCGGATAATTGCGACTCGGATAATCGGGGTTCTACTGTATATATATATATATATATATATATATATATATATATATATATATATATATATATATATATATATATATATATCACATTTTGAGTTTTTTGTGTTTTAGAACATTTTGCGGACCATAGAGTAAAATTTAACATTTTTATCATTGATGTTGTAGTCACAATCACGTTTTAATAAACCTTAGATCTTCTAATTTCCCAATTTTCGTATTTATTAGAAGTGTTACTTTGTTGTAGAATACAAAAATGAGTAAGTAAATAATTATAATGAATGTAACATGAAAAGCAAGCCATAAGCGGTAAAAATCGGAAAACATATTTCTTTTGCAAAAAATTTAAACAATAATGCTTTAAATAGATGTATAGAATTAAATTATGCATTCATTACAGTAATCATATTTTATTTTACACGTTTTTTACCGAGCGCATCGAATTTGTAATTTTATAAAAGTTAGCCATGGAATTAAAACAAAATCACAAAGAAATGTAATAACTTTTTACCTGTCAGAAAGAATTTCATATTCTAAAATATATAATTTACATCAAAATAAACTTTTATACTGTGAATAATTATACATTTTCAATAATGATAATTCAAACAGAGCGTTTCTAACAAGTAAAACATATTTTTTAATTTGTGATTTTGTTTCATTTCCACAGCTAACTCTATGAAGAAATAACTTTAATAAAATGTTAAATTCGATTTGCTCGGATTCAAAATGTGCAAAATTTAATTTTCTACAACATTTATTTCAAGCATTATTGTCTATAATTCGATACTGCCGGGACAAAAGGTCACATGTCGAATTTTTCAATGGGCTATTTGCGGGGTACTGAAAATCAGATTTCTATCACTATATACCTAATGTTATGTTAAAAACAAATGCAAAAATATAAATTATATTTAAAAATAATTACAAGCTTTTTTTATAAATTCAAAAGGAACAATTTCTGTGCCTTCAAGTGGAGAAAGAGAAACATATTTAAGAATCTATAGAAGGCGTGCGAGAAAGTTTTAATTTCAATTTAACATTAGTTCATTCTTGTCTCACTCTGTTTGTCTTGTTTATTATTTGCAATTTGAATGGTTTCTGTTTCTTTGTTATGTATTTCGATTTGTTAAGCAGGATTTTAACATAGCTTATGCTTATACTCGTACAAGATTAAAGGATAAACTAAAATATTAACCTCCAAACTATTGTGCAAAGGTCGAACAGGTGATCTGTCCTGTTTTAAGTACCCGCACATGCTGTTGCTATGAGGCGTACCGATGCTATGGCTGTACGGCCATTCATTGGTGCGGCGTAATTTTACGTCATACTTGGCGGTAATGTAAATATTACAATTTCATTATATTTTTTTCTGGCCAATTAATATTTTTTTTCCAAAAGATAAAATATAGGTAGCAAGTTTTAATTTTCTCTTCAAGAATATTAAATAAAAAATCGGATGTGACCAACACAATACCTCCCGCCATTTAATTTTTATTAATTTAAATACATACATATGGGGTCTCGTTGCTGCATGCCTGATGTCTGGTTGCGAATCTGGGAACCCGATTCGATCCCGATCAACGCCAATTATTTCGAATTTGAAATGGAACAAAATTGTCCCCTGCGTTGCACTCTCCACGCCAACAATGAGCTAATGCTTGGTAAACGTCCGCACTATATAAATATGTCATTTTTGAAGAAAAACTATTTTGAGCTTCAAGTAAACTGCCATTTCCGGTTATCCGATTGACACCAAAATCTAATGGCTTCTTTCCATATTAGAATAAGGTAGAAATACATGGTTTTAAAAGTTTCTGAATGATAGTATTTGAGTTAGAGTGCCCAGAAGATCCATACACACACACACACACACACACACACACACATTCACACCCACAGACATCATCGTGAAAATGTTAAAATTGTATTATAGAGACCTTAAAACGTGGTCACTTACCAAAATCTCGATATGCGATTTTTAGCACGATCCCTATACCTCCTTTACCAAGGGTAGCGGGAAGTACAGTCCATACGATGTAACTTGGCGAGTTGGGGCAATTCACATTATCACTGCGGTAATGGGAAAGTTATAAAATCCATAGGCGTACCGAAGAAGAATGAAGTTCAATAAAATTACGAATATTACAAAAAAAAGATATTATTTATACAAAAAAAAAAATATTACAAATATTGGAATGAATTATTTATTATATAAATTATATTATAATTAATTATTTTTTAAATTAATAAAGTTAAGAAAATAAAATTTCTATTGCTATTGAGAAAAAAATGCACCAACGCTTATGTATGAATATAACCTCTTGGGTTGAAAAGTACCTGACACCCCGAGTTTGAGTGTATTAGGGTGAAATTTGCTTTGTGTAAGGCAATAAAATATTGTAAAATCACTATTTCACTTTTGAAGCTGTGCGGCATCGAAGTAAAAGTAAATATTTGACAAAATGCAACTTAGGAATAGTGAACTGAATTACATTCTTTTGGATCGCCAAGTTACATCGTATGGACTGTAAAAAGGCCTTTATTGCGTTTGGATTAAAAACCTAAAACGTACAACTAGGCCCTTTCAACTGTATTTACGCATGCCTATAAACTTCAAAGATAGATCTTGTCCTTAGACAAAATTATGCAGGTACGTTGAAACTCCAGATTTAATCCAAACACAATAATTAAATAATCGACTAAGAACTTTTTGTCCCGAGAGTAGCGAATTAATAGGCCACTTTCATACAAGGAAAAATTGTTTTCCCATGTTAAACGTCTATGGCCCGCTTTTCGTGTTACACCTTATTTACCCATTGCTGGGTGTGACTAAGTATTTTACATATTTCACTAATTGAATCTTTTTTACATGTTTTTACATTTATTAAACATCACGATCACGTCACGGTCACAGAATTGTTTTTCTTTCTCTTTGTACAAAGTTTGCGAAGCCCTGGTGTAAATAATATGAAGGAAGGTCATGGCCGTCTACAACGTGTCTGCATAGCCCGGCCCCTTGTTTAGTATGAGCGGCGTGGTGTTAGAATGCACCCTGCACTGTCGGTCTCGTACACAGACACACTCTCACAACTCACACAGACGTGATTTGAATTTCGATTTCACCGAGGGGGATATTTATTCTCTGTCATTTGTAAAACAAATTCTCGCAAAGTTTTTTACCCTTCCCGCCCTCAATTAGAACACGGAGATAAGTTTTTTTATAAAGGAACTTTTTATGTTTTTCTTGTAGGGAATATACTTGTTATTTTTTCAAATGCCACGAATATTATTTGTTTTTCAATATTTCGTAGATTAATTGGACTCAAATTACAGTGATAAACAACATGATTGATTGTCATATAATTTTATAAATGATTTTTACCTCTCGCTAAGAGAGGTATTGGATTCATGCTAAAAATCGCATATCCAGATTTTATTGAATAAGCACGTTTTAAGGTCCCTACAATCCGATTTTAACATTTTTACGATGATGTCTGTGTGTGTGTGTGTGTGTGTGTGTGTGTGTGTGTGTGTGTGTGTGTGTGTGTGTGTGTGTGGATGTGTGTGTGTGGGATGTTGGAAGGACGGTTACTCAAAAACTATAAGACTTAAAATTTGTTTAACAACGTATTTCCCAATCGGACATTCATGGGAAGATCTGAAAAGGTTTTGGTAACAATTAGACAACCGGAAGTAGAAGATTCTTGAAAAAAAATCTTCTAAATATTATTTTTTGAAAATTTTTCTTGATAATATTAAAGAAAAATAAATTCTCTTTCTGATACATTTAAATATTTTTATACATATTTTATAGATTTAGAGATAAAAGGAATATAATATATAAAATAATGTTGTAATAAATTTGACAGCCGAAAGAATGCCATGAAAAATAGTTGATAATTTAAATTATTTGTAACTGACAGATAAATGTCAGTGTCAGAAATAATGAGTAATGAATTAAAAATGTACTTGGAGAATCCCTTAATTCTTGATCTGTGACTATTATGGAGATGACAAGTCTAGGTTGAAGGACTTAAATTTGTTTCAAACATTATGGGACAATGTACACCAGTACTGTAGACTAGAGTAACTTTGAATTGCGAAAAAGCTATCAAATTCTTCTCAAGTAAGTTGTAAATATTGACAAAATTACACATCGATATAAGAATAATCGGAGTGCAATCTATCCGTCACTTTATTAAAGGGAATTAAGGTTATTTAGATATAACAAGTATGAAAAAATAAAATGTAAAAGAAGATATATAAGAATAGATGCACAATCCAGATATATACATTTTAGACCGCCCAAAATTAATGTTTTTACTAGAAGAATATGAAGAGAAAGTAAACAAAGTTGTTCGAATTGAAAATTGCTGTTACCAGCCTAATATTTATATATGGTAAACTCTACTTTGTAATTTATTGTAACATAATTTATGGTAAATATCTTTATGTTGAGACATGCTATTATTGAATAATAAAGAAGTTTATACGTCATAGATTTATATGAATATATTATTTGTATTTATAAAAATAATCTTTGCTTTATGCATACAGCCAGGTAAAATATACGGCGAGAGGTTATGTGCTGGCCACATCAGATTTTTTTATTTACATCACAAAAATCTTAAATCTATTTTGGAGCAACGAGCAACTGACAAAAATTTAATGCCTTTTTTGATTTTACATACAGTTTATGGATATTTTGAAGTTAATATTTATTATGGGGATGGGATCGCGTGGCTGTTTGCGTAGGTGACCGGTTGTGATTCGGATGGCCCGGGATCGATTAGACCGACGTCAACCTTGACACTTGAAAATTATTTCCAATTTTCAAATAGCAGAAAAGTGAGCCGTGTTATGCTCTGTTCACAATTTTCGTGAGGTGACATCTGGTATACTTAGTTTCAGAGTTGTATCGATTTTTTTTAGAAATCAATAATATATGTACATTTCATAATAATAAAAGTTTATACCTATATATAAATATTTATCATTCTTCTCAACATTGAGAATGTACGTTCTGTAGTTCTACATGTGATTGGAATTGTCAAAATAAGGTGAATTATATTTTTTAAGTTTAGTTAAATGAAACATAATTAAATCTATGTAAGTCTAAATCTTCATAAAAATCACAGACAGTTTTTGGAGATATGTTTGAGTTTGTTAGAGAATCTAAACATTTGAGAGTCAGAACTGAACCTGTGAAAATGAAATCAATCATTTTTTGTATATTTTATTAAAGAGGGAGACAGAAGATCTTGACCTAAACAAATCCCCCCCCCCCTCGTTGTCTTACGTCCCTGTCCATCCATAGTACTGTTCCTGTCATTCTGTTTGTATCTGTCGTTCAGTGTTATAACCTAATTCTTAATTTTGATTTGTTTTGTGCATAATCCATATACACTTCTCAAATTTCAAGTTACAACAATAATAAACTGAAACTACAATAATTATCAAATGATGTTTGACGTTTATGATGTTTATATCTTTGAATTTGTACTATGCATGGCTGATGACAGTTCTTTGTTTGTAATATCGTAACCATGGCAACCCTTAGTTCTGGTTCTATGCTGTGTCGCTAGAGGCGCTCGTGCAAATTGCAATTGTGTAAGTGTCCATCGGACTTTTTCGTTTCCTCGGTTTTTTATGTTCATCCAAATCTAGAAGTTTCCACTCTTTTCAAAATTGTCACGGGGGTGAAAAGATACATTCGCCTTCGTGCCTAACTTAGCAAGGGGGCAATTGGCACCGTTGCCCCCATGGAGTCGCTGCCAATGTGTATCCGGAAGTACCTAGTTTCAGAGTTAGACCGATTTCAGTACATTTTTTACAATATTTTCTACTTTAAATAAATTTTGAAATTTCGAAGCATAACGAAACATGCAGTCGAAAATATTTTTTCATTATGTACTTATGACAATTGTGTTATAGAAGTTCGAGGAGGACATTTGGAACATTTATTATATTTTTTTGTTTAATTAAAGTAACTAATACATATTTAATTGAAAAAAAATACTCCGAAACTAAGCAATTCCTGATACATCTCTATATGAAATTTTATCATTATACATGTATTATCCACTCTAAAAATATTTAACTCTATTTTCTGAACATTCTGTATTTGTTTTTTAAATAGATGTAGTAAACCAGTGGTTTCCAAATGGTGGTACGAGAGAGAATTTGGGGTGGTACGTAGAAGGATTCAATAATAAATAATACAAAACAAAAGTACTGGGTTAAAACTTATAACTTTTCACAAGAAAAGGCGTGCCAGAAGATGTGGAAGCAAAGGAATGTTTTCTAGAACTAATCAGTGACAGTGCAATGAAAAACTTTTTCAAGAATAAAAATCTTGTTTCTTTGTGGATGTCTGCAGCAAATGAGTATCCTGCTTTTTTTAGTAAAGCACTAAATTTTTTAACTCCATTTGTAATAGTGTATTTATATGAATTCATATGTGTCTAGAATTTATTTAACCTCAAAAAGTTACAATATACAGTGGAATCCACCTATAATGAACTCGCCTGTAATAGAAACTCTGTTATAATGTACCCTTTTTTAAAGTCCCAGTACAAACACGTGAAAAATCATCGGTTAAAATGAACTCGATTATAACAAACTTTCGCACATAATGAACCCAAATTCGTTATTTTGTCCATTACAAGCGGAGCGATTCGGTACTTAAAATAAAGTGAAACTAATTCTAGATAAAGATTATATAGTCAAATCGTGGATCCAAACAAAACTAATCGATTTTTTTCAAAATATGTAATAGTAAATATATGCGAGTATGTACTCGTATATATTACAATATTTTTTTCGCTATTATTTTCGTGCTTATATATACCTATATACGAGTAGGTATATAGTTTCATATTGTATCTTTTTACTTTTTCTTAATAAAAACATGACAATGAAATAATATAAATAAGTACACGTTTAATTACTGATTATTCTGATGAGATGAACACTCCACTATAATGGACTATTTTCCTTGATCCCCTGAAGTCCATTATAAGCGGATTCTACTGTAATGACTGGTACATGGCGTACCGATCCTAAAAAAAACTGATGTGACCAAACAGTACCTCCCGCCATTTACCTATGTATATAATTTTTGTATTACTTTATAAATTTATTCATACAATATATAGAAAAAGTATTAAAGCAAACTTGTAGAAAATGGAATAATCTTTAATTTTTATAATAACAAATTGAGAAAAAATTACATGTAAAGGTATTTTTTGAAGAAAAACTATCTTGAAATTCAAGTAAACTGCTATTTCCGGTTATCCGATTGCCACCAAAATCTAATGGCTTCTTTCCATATTAGAATAAGGTAGAAATACATGATTTCAAAACTTTTTGAATGATAGTATTTGAGTTAGAGCGTAAAGAGGATCCACACACACACACACATACATACATGCATACATACATACATTAAAAATTAAAATTGGATTCTAGGGACCTAAAAACGTGGTCATTTACCAAAACCTCGATATGCGATTTTTAACACGATCCTTATACCTCCCTTACCAAGGGTAGCGGGAGGTAAAAACTCTCAGGTGGTACTCAAGTATAAAAAGGTTGGGAATCACTGTACTAAACTAATGCTAAGCTATGTATGTGTGGTGTGGTATGATGTTTTATTAGTATTTTTATCTACCACATATCGATAAGCTCAAAAAATTCGATAATGAGTTTTCACTAAATTATGTAGGTATTTGAACATATGCATACCATTTACCATAACACAATATTATTTAACTATTTTGTCGTGAAACTATCTACGTAGGTAACAGGAGTTTCTATTACGAAAATTTCGTTATTCCAAATGAAAGGCTCGTTGGAAAAGTAGAATGTACAAGTACAAGTTTTTTTTTTTTTTTTAAATATGTAGTTAAGTATAGGACACTACTCGTATACGTAAAGTTTGTATTTATTTAGAGCAATAATGATACAAGTAAATACATATTTTATGATGATGATTATAGGATCTCGTGGCCGCGTGCCTGAGTGTCTGGTCGCAAATCTGGGGACCCGTGTTAGATTCCGACCGACGCTAAAACTTATATCGAATTTTATTGGCACAAAATTGACCCTTCTGGTATACTCTCCACGCCATCAATGAGTGCCCGTGAAGTGACGCCTGCATGGTAAGCACCCGCAGAGTACAAATATTTCATCATTACTGAAATTTGTGTACAAAGCAGATTGGCACACCCATCAATGAGTTATATGTTATATGCTGTGATGATATATTTATTTATATTAGTATTCAGAATGATCAAAATCACATTATAAATATTTATGTTTTGTTGCAAAATGATGATGTTTTTCATTAGACGATTGCCGAACAAACGAAATGATTTCGGCAACACGTCATGTGCGAAAAACACGAATTTGCAACGAATCACATACAATGTTTTTTGAAATACCATTTAGATTTGCAAGAAAAAATAATAAATTGGCAAAGTAGTGGTTAGCTGTTACATTTTCGCACTAATGTGGAAAAAATGCCATTTTGAAGTTGACATAAAACGGAATTAGGGAAAAATAAAAAATCTGATGTGACGAACACAGTACCTCCCGCGATTTACCTATGTATATAATTTTTATATTACTTTATAAATTTATCCATACAATATATAGAAAAAGTATTAAAGCAAACTTGTAGAAAATGAAATAATCTTTAATTTTTATAGGAACAAATTGAGAAAAAATTACATTTAAAGGTATTTTTTGAAGAAAAACTATCTTGAGCTTCAAGTAAACTGCCATTTCCGGTTATCCGATTGCCACCAAAATCTAATCAGATATTTCCATATTAGAATAAGGTAGAAATACATGGTTTAAAAACTTTCTGAATGATAGTATTTGAGTTAGAGCGTATACACTATACAGGATCCACACATATACACACAGACATCATCGTGAAAATGTTAAAATTGGATTGTAGGGACCTTAAAACGTGGTCATTTACCAAAATCTCGATATGCGATTTTTAGCACGATCCCTATACCTCCCTTACCAAGGGTAGCGGGAGGTTAAAAGGTTAACTGTATTCATTGTTTTCTCAGCTCCTAGCTTTGTTATAATAATTTATTATTTTATATAAAACAGAAACATGTTTTTTAAACCAGTTTTCAAGAGTTTCTAAATTAAAACGATTTAACAAAGAGTTTTAATATGTTGTACATGGGTAATACGCTGTGATAATACACATTCCTATATTTATTATTTACATTCGTAATTTAGGTATACTAGAGCAGATATTGTGACTATAATAAATGGTAGAAATAAAAAGAGTAAGTAAAACTAGAAATGGATGTTGTAAAGCAAAAATTTCTACATCCGAATCAATGAAAAAAAATCATTTTGGCTACTTCATAACTGCAGAAATAAAAATCTGTTGTAGTCATCACAATACCTCTCGCCCTTTCCATTGTGATATATAAAAGTATTGTATTTAACATTTCTTGTACACATTATAATTACACCTAATCTTTATATTTACGTATTTTCTATAATTTTAAATTCATTCTATGAGCAAGTTTTCTCCATTTCTTCTAAATGTTCGTTTTTTCAATTCATTAACGGGGTTGGCGGTATTTCTGAAGTGTTCATGTAATATACCTGCAATTTTAAATATACCTATAATTAATAATACAATAAGAAATATTAAATAACGTTCCCAGAAAAAGCCTGCAGTACTATCTCTGAATTTTTGACACTGGCATTAGTGACATTTATCTGTCAATTATACATTTAAATTTCTCAAGTAGTTACCATGGAGATTTTTGGGCTGTGAGTAGGCTGTGAGATTTATTACAACAGATTATTTTATAGATTATATTTCTATATCTTTAAATCTATAGAAGATATAATGATATAGATATAAAAATGAATGTGTCGGATAGAGAATTTGGTTTTTTAATATTTGTAATAACAAATTAAAAAAAATATATTTAGAAGATTTTTGTTAAAATAGTACTACTTTCGGTTATCCAATTGTTACCAGAATCTATTCAACTCTTCCCATTATTGTTAGAATGAGGAATCCGCAGTTACATAGGCCTTTAGTCGTATAGAATTTGAGAAATCCTACACACACACACCATCATCATCGTAAAAATGTTGTAATCGGATTCTGGGGACCTTAAAACGTGCTTATTCACTAAAATTTGGATATGCGATTTTTAGCATGAATCCAATACCTCTCTGACGGCCGAATTCACCATTAATCCGTTGATTAATAATCAGTTGATTAAGGAATCAAGCTGAACTGTAGATCACGTATGTTCTACTTCATCAACGATTCACAGTTTTGTTTTGGTTTTTGACAGTTAATGTAACTGTCATGCAATTTTATTCGTGGTTATTGTACTTGCCGTTAAAAAGGTATTGATATGTAAGTTTTTCATTTATTTATAAAATATATTTTATAATTTTCCTATAATAATATTATATTTTTATTTTGATATAGGTAGAAATTACACTGATTCCAATAAAGGAGTGTTTTTAAATATAATGAAAATGAAAGATGTAAAAGTGTAGTTACAAATAATAAAACCAATGCGGTTCTAAATAAAAAATAAAGAAGAAGGATGAGGCAAAGTTACACATGGGTACAACAGCCATAATTCTAACATAGCTATAAATGTCAAAATTAGGATTCAAAGATGTGATCAGTCCTTGATTCATGGAATATGACAAATCAGTTGATCATTGATTTCGATTAGTAGATTAGCTTGATTTTTAATGGTGAATTGGATTTATTTAGGATCAGCGTTGATCTGTAAATCAACTCTTAATTAAGGAATGGTGAATTCGGCCGTTAGTGAGAGGTAAATTACAATTTAATAGTATTAGCCATGGAATTAGAAACAAGAGACGAACAAAAGCGTAACGTTTTATTACGTCAGTGTCAGAATAATAATTGTCAAAATAAATACTAAAAATTTGACGAGATACAGGCTGTAAATACTGGTTTAATTTACTTTTTATCATAAAATTCTATATTATGTATACCAAGACATAGTGTCTTCTTACCTTACTTAGTTTTGGAGTTTATTAAAATAACACCCAAGTATAACAGAAAAATTATGCAATATCTGGGGAATATTGTAGGGATATTAATGCAAAGTTCACCTCAGCTTTTATTAGAATATGAAAAGATATTAAAAGGGAGGAATTAGACCCCCCAATATTTCATTTTGGTGATAAACTCTGGAAGTTTTATCGTAGTGTCGTATAAATTTGAGACAATTTATTCTCTGTGGCAATTTAGATTATAAAATTGAGCCATTATGAAAAGTTCAAGGTTGAAAATTGCATTAAGCCCCATACGACGACAAGTGGAACCCTTGAATAAAGCCATTATAATTAGCGACATTGGAAATGCATATGAGGAGAACGTACACCAGAGTGAGTGAGTAGTAAATGAGAACAGAATTTAAAACAGAACTAGTTTTGTGTTATTTACAAGTACTGATTCTAAAATTATTTGAAATTATAAATTGTTTTCATTTTATTAAGATGAAAATTTCTTCTGTGTTGCAAACTTTGTATCTTGCTTAATAAAGAGTGTGTCCATAAACTGATAAACATGAAATTTCATTTTTTATTTATTTTTAAAATGGAGTCCTCTACTATTTTTTTTATGAAACTTCATCTAAAATGAAAGTGAACTGCAGTTCTAGAAAGTCTTGATTGTTATTATTTAAGCCATAATATATATTTTTAATATTCTATAACGTAGATGTGAATCTCATTTTGTTCTCAAATGGTGGAGTTCGTTAATAATTGGGAATATGGATTTATAATAAGCAATTCAATAAAATAATTAATAAAAACTACGTATATACAGGTGATTCATCGGTCTTTTCTTTTTTTAGAACTCGATTATTTTAAATATTATGGAAAAAAAAATTAAAACGAAGTTTATATTAAATTAAATTGTCTATAAATTTGCAGTATTGGTTTTTCTACATGTGCTTTATTTTTGCCGAATGATGTGTAACTTTATATTTCCAAATGGAACAGCCTATATACATATTTATTCAAATATGAAAAATACATGAAATATGCTATCCAATAGTATAAAAACAAGCATATGTTATATTATTAAAAAATACAATGACGAATGATTAAAATATTACATTTTTATTAAATGCAGGTGTAATATTGAATTGAAATAAATGAAACGTTCAATTAAATAACTTGCATACTGAATAATTTGAAGGGTTTAATATTAAAATAATGAAATGCAAAGCCTTCTGTATTTAATAAAAATGTAATATTTAAATCATTCGCCATTGTATTTTTTAATAATATAACATATGATTGGATAGCAAAATTTATGTACTTTTCAAATTTGAATAAATGGATAGGATGTTCCATTTGAAAATATAGTTGCATACCATTGCGTAAAAATGGAACATTTTGTATAGAAACCTATACTGCAGATTTATAGATATTTTAATTTAAAATAAACTTCGTTCGAATCTTTTTTCCATAATATTTAAAATAATCGAGTTATTAAAAAAGAACAGGCCGGAGAATCAATACGTATAGTCCAAGTTTTGAATGCCACTGGCAGCCTATACCATGCAACGTATATTTCGCTTTCATAAACGCAAATGTTTTTTTTTAACGTGGCTTTATAAATTCAAATGGTTTATTTTCGTTTTCCTTTATTTTCTGCAAATCTTTACTTGAAAATGGATTCTTTATATAAAAAAGCGAAAGCAGAAGGTTCGAAAGTAACAAGAATTTGGAATGGAGTAGATGTGTGATGTAGATGTTAAGGCTAGATTAATGGCATTAAAAAGCAAGTGTATTGATTGTAATTAAACTAAATAGAATCGTGTACCGTAAAAAAGAAAGTATTAATTAAGATATTTACTGAATATTTTTTTTACTAATTATTTAGATTGTGATTTATAACAAATTTTCTGCATCAATTTGGGTATAAATTGGGCTTTTGGATCAAATGTCCGATACATTCTATTGGTATATGGAGAATTTTCGGAAAACAAATTATATTTCTGTCGTTAAATGTTATATGCTGTCATTTTTGTTCTATTAACATTTAAATAGAATTTAAACCCGTATTTGTAGTAAAATTTATATTTTGAATATTTCTTAAAACTATTAATTATTCGTAAAATTTATTTTTTATTAACAAAAATATTGAAGTTTCTCATTTCATGTTACTAATGTTATTATCTTCTTGTAGGACCAGCCAGGTTCCTACAACCCGCAAGTGGAGGCCATTAGCCCAACGTTGCCAGATCACCACATCCAGGAGGACCAAGCCTTCAAGACAACGAAAGACGAACTCCTTCAGCAGATCGGCAAGGTGGATCGGGAGATCGCTAAGGCCGAGTCGCAAATTAGCATTCTCAAGAAGAAGCAAGCTGAGCTCGAGGAAATCGCTTCTAAACCTGCCGTCAAGCAAGACGTCGAAGAAATCGCACAGCCAAAACACCAGAGCCTTGCACAGAAGATCTACGCTGAGAATCGCAAAAAAGCGCAGGCAGCCCATTCCTTGTTGGACACCCTAGGCCCTAAGGTAGATATGCCCATCTATAATCAACCATCCGACACCACTGTCTACCACGAAAACAAGCGGAGGCACCAACTCTTCAAGAGAAGGTTACTAGAATACTTTAAAAAGCGACACGCGGAAAAAGAATCCAGGGAGTCATACCTCACGCAAACCTATAGCAAACTAATGCAGGAATGGTTAAGAAAGGTTGATAAGATCGAGTCCAGTCAGAAAAGAAAAGCGAAAGAAGCAAAAAACAGGGAATTCTTCGAGAAAGTCTTCCCCGAGTTGCGAAAACAAAGGGAAGACAAAGAACGTTTTAATAGAGTAGGTGCCAGGATTAAATCCGAAGCAGATTTGGAAGAAATCATGGACGGACTCCAAGAGCAAGAAATGGAGGACAAGAAAATGAGAAGTTACGCTGTCATACCGCCTATTTTATTAGACGCGAAGCAGCGGAAACTAAAATATGCGAATAATAACGGTCATATACTCGACATGGAGTCGGAGTATAAAGAACGGCAGCTATTAAACGTGTGGACGCCTAGCGAAAACGAAGTATTCAAAGAAAAATACCTCCAACACCCGAAAAACTTTGGCGTTATAGCTTCGTACCTGGATAGAAAATCAGTTCAAGACTGCATTCAACACTATTATTTAACTAAGAAAACAGAAAACTACAAACAACTCCTTAGAAAGTCCCGCCAACGTACCCGCGCAAGTCGAAACAACCCTCAGAAAGTTAACAACAGTGCTAACAACTCAGTAGTTGACATCCTCACCACCGGAGTAACAACGCGACTACAACGCGAGCAACAACAAAAGACTGGACATAGCGGCGGCCAGCAGCAACAAACTGGAACAGAAGCCTCCTCCTGCACGTCCACGACGACCACGGCGACGACGACAACCAGCACGGTGGCTTTGACGGTGACGACGACCACCACCACGGCAGCTAACGGCACGACGGTGGTTGCGCCAACGGTAACGCCGAGTAAGACGAGCCAAGCGGAGGACAAAGCCCAGACGAAGGTGGTTAGCTCCAACAATGTGATTGTAAATACCAGCGCCAGCTCTGTGGTGGTCAGTAGTCCTTCGATTATGATCAAAACGGAGGAGAACACGACGACGAGCGAAATGAGGGAGACGAATCATGATGCTGCTGTTAATAGGTGAGATTTTAAATACGTAATATCATATAACCATACTCATAGTGAGTTACTAACAACTAAATAAAGCGAAATTTATTATAATGTTATACCAAGATGAAACAACAGCAGTAACGCTGAAATGGAAGTTGAGTTTAATGGATCTGACGCTATCTAGCAAATGCTGGTGATGAGGCAGTGAATGACTAAACGGACTGCTATCTAGGATGTAATACGCCTATGCAAATACTTGCATTTTCATCAAAAAATAACCTAACTTTTTCAAAAAGTATTTTAAATGAAAGTTTGTTATATTTTTCATAGAAATATTTTCTTTTAAATAGAAATAGTAACGAATAATAACCCCCCACTCCTGTGACGTCATAGTGCATACAGCACGTCATTCATAACCAATAGAAAAACATCACCTACGATATTTATAAAATAAAAGTAAGCGATAGTTTGTCACATGTTAAACTGGATGAAGTATAGCTACTAGATAAATTACAGCTGACTCGACCGCCATTTTAGAGCCACTTCAATCTTTCAATATCATTGTTAATCATAGAAATTATCCACAATGACGGGTTGTTCTGCTTCAAATTATGCAAATCGTTTGAGAAATGGTCATAATTTTTACATGTAAATATTTTACTATGTTCTATTACATATTTTGCTCTAGTCTCAAAAATCTTAACGAACTTTATTTTATTATTTTAAATAAATATAATATGACAAATATGCGTTCATTTTGGCTCCAATATGGGGGACGACTCAGCTAGGTATTATAGGGGTATTACCTAGTAGCTGTAACATGAAGTATGACGTCACATTCTGTTTCAAATCAAGTGGCTTTTTCAAAATATTACACAAATTTCATTAATTATTTATAAATATCTAATAATTATTTCTTGATATTTTCAAATTTGAGGCTATTTAAAGAATAATATATTTATAAATTTAATACTTAAAAGGCGTATACATATAAAAATTCTTGCAACAGCTACTATGTAACTTTAATGCATTATCAGTTTGCCATGACATTTGTACATTTGATTGAGGAAATATTTTGACTTTTACTTGATGTATCAATTCGATTATTTTGAACTGTCAAAGGATTAAGAAAAAAACAGTTGTATTTAAATTTAATTTAATTTTACTCTTTCTTAAATGTTAGACAATTTGAATTGTTCGAAATAATCAAAAACGAATGATGCAACAAGAGGTAAACATGAAAATGTTTCATCAAACAAAGAAAGTGTAAATGTCGGTAACCTGAATTGCAAGGTCCATATTTTGTTTTAATTAATAACTTGCTTAATTTTTCATGAAAATGCAATAATATTCATCACTGTAAAACTAATTTAAATTATATTCAGAAAATATAAAAATTTATACAAGGTGTTGACCGCGACACCGGATCGTAGGACTTTGACATGAAAAATCATATTTTTGTAATTTCCTACTTCCCTAATTATTTTACGTAAAAAAAGCTTCAAATAAAAGTTGTTGAGCTTAAAATGCATGTAAAGCAACAAGCAAAATTAATTTAGCATGCTCCACGACGGTAGAAATTAGGTATAAAATGTCGAGAAATCATCCGAAATATAACGATAGCCATGGAACTGAAACAGATAATGTTAGACGTTTTACATGTCATATTTTTATTAGGTATTATTTGTATTGTCTACTCAAGTGAACAATTATAATCTATTAATTTAAATAAATAAATTTTCAATGTAACAGAAATTACAAATAATAATAAAAATAAATTAACTTCGCTTGACAGATAAATCGCTAACATTTATTTTAGTTTTAATTCCATGGCTATAGCTATTTTTGGTGATTTTCGACATTTTATACCTAATTTCTGCCGTCGTGGAGCATGCTAAATTAGTTTTGTTTATTGATTCTAATTTTACGGTCTACAACATGTATTTGAAGCTTTTCTACTTAAAATAATTAGCGAAGCAGGAAATTACAATTATATTTATTATGATATCCCTTTCGGCGAAAATGAAAGTGGCATTTAAATTTGCTACAAAATTCGTAATTTAAACTGTAGGATTAAGATTAATAATAAAGAAAAAACCAATTCTCCCTATTTTTTTAATCATCCTATATACGAGATAACTAGTTTTCGCTCGAGCAGAAGCTAGGTCATGTAGGAGCAACTTCTGGCACGCGTTATAAAGTTAACGCGGCTTGAGGTTAAATATTCAATAAATAAAAGTTATTTTGAGTGGCCCGTTTTTAGTGTCGCCCTGTATATTACTGAAATGACAAATTTTTGAAACAAACCATATAATTATAAAAAAAAATGTTATGGAAAAAAAATTCGTTAAAGAAAGCCATAAAAATGTCAAGGAATTATAAATTTATATAGTTCAGTAGATAGCATTATGGTCAATGAACGCATTGCAATCAGCTATGTTTCATTCATAAATAAAGTACGGATAATAAATTTCAGCTAATTAGAGATCATTTAGTATACATATATTTGGTAAACTATCAGTTTCCAGAAATTAATGTATTATTATTTTTTGTATTATTGATTGTAAAAGAAATACATCAATATTATTCTATATAAAAATTGGCAAGAAATAACAAATTAAGAAAGAATTTCCACAAAATAATTTGCAAACAATATTTTGTTGCTAACTATGTATAACCACTATGTTAGTACAATATTCCATGCTAATTGTTAAAGGAAAATACATTTCTCTCTATTTAATTTTTTTCTTTGCATTACTATCATAAGAGCATAAAATTTAGTGTTACGTTTCCATAAGTGGATCTTAAGAATAAACAAAATTGTACTGTTATTGTGTTCAGCTCTATTTGATCATTATTTCGTTCTGTTACTGACTAACTGAAAATATTTCTAATAAGGTTTTATAATATAGAACATATTAAATAAAAAATTGCACGGATATAAAATATAATAATGCAGAATTACACAGTTTATTATTATTTTTTCAAATCCATGTATTTAAAAATAACAATAATTCATTAAATGAACACATTCCATTTCTGCAACTCTAAATATTGTATTTTTCCTATTTTGTTCTATAACTTTATGTGCAGTGCGATTGGTTTTGGTTGTAGTGCATATATGAAAAACTGTTTTATTATTTATTTTACAGAAAATCTTACTTTTTATTATTTTGTTTGGATGTCTTTCGTACTTTAGTTCAAAATACTAAAAGTTCATACATGCAATTTCTATAATTCATAGACTGGCCAGAATATGTATTTTTCTATTTCAAGTTTCAAATAAGTGTGTAAGTACCTTTAATTTTGAAAATACATTAAAAAAATATTTAGAAATATGTAGTAGTCAATATGTTAAAATTTTAAAAAATATCCGAATTATCAATTGTTTATGTTAATTAAATTTAGTTATAAGAAGATTACCTAATTAAAAACAGATAAAAATGCTGTACAAAATTAAAATCATAGTATAAATTTAAAATTTGACACAAATTGGCAATTGTTTACATATAGATATAAAATGTTTATCTTACAAAAATGGACAATTTATAATATTTTAAAAGCTTTTAATTCTTTATAATTGTTATTAGTAACTTTTTTTTTCTTACTTTTCTTGAAAATAAATATTAAAATTTTACCAAAAATGAACAATAATCTTTTCTAAATAACTTTTTTTTATGTATTTTTACAGTTAAAGGTGTTTTAAATGACGCTGAAAATATAAACATCGTCTTTCTAGTCGGCCTGTATAATATAGAAATTATATCTGTTTTAGTAGTTTAAGGCATCCAAAAAAAATGTGGACAAGTTAAATAAAATGAATTAATAATTAATAAAGAAATCTTGCATATGCTACAACCAAAATCAATCAGCCTGTATACATTTTAAATGCACATAAAATTATTCAAAAATAAAAATGAAGTTTATCTGTAATATGGGTGCAGAAAGGAGAAGTAAATATTTTGTCTCAAGTGAAACTAGATAGCACAAAGTTACGGTACTGAAACAGTTATGTACTATTGTTCGCATCGAAATTATCCAAAACAAACTAAAAATGAGTTCCAGACTATAGAAATGTAAATGATAGTAGAAATAGACTTACAATCTGTGTCGTACACTCATTCAGACAATAGATATACATAAGTAAATAGTCACCTACAGTACAACAACAAATATAAGAGAGATGCATATAATGTCAGGTTGTTGATCATCCTGACCTTGAATGTGCATCTGTTAGTTTAACAGTACTTATTCATTTCTGGAATCTGGAACTAAAAATTTATGCAGTGAATGCAAAAAGCCTTTATAAATACAGCTGTTAAGTAGTTATATAAAGGAATGTCGTGAAGATGGACGACAACAAATTTTTAAATTTAATAATTTATAATTTTATAAAAGTCTGCATATCAAGAAATATAAATAAAGGATGCCTTATTGTAAAAATCGTACTTGTAAATCGTGGAATTTAGTTATTTTAGAAAAAAATCATATTGCTTTCATTTATACTTAGATAAATAATTTAGATTATGTTATTTAATTGTTGGCAGATACTATTAACCTAGTAATACAATATTTGGTCCCTAAACATATCTAAATAATAACGCGTTCAACAAAGGAATCTCGAAAATTATAAGAGTTATGAAATTGGTTAAGATAGACAACAGTTGCCACATTAGGAGGCTCTGTTATAGGTCTATTGTTTAGCCGGAAGAAGTGAATTAGGTCACCAGATATAAGCGAAAGTGACAATTTTGCAATTTTTTGTTTTTACAAATAACTTCCAACTATGAAATAATACTGGATTTTGGTTTGTACACATTTTTCGACTAGTAATGGTCATTTTTTTTATCACTGTTGGATTTGAGTAAATTTATGATACCAAGTTACAATTTTTATGTGAACTATAGTTATAGTGGAAAGTTACATCGTTGAAAATATTTTTTTTTAGCTTTCCAACGGTGTATCTATAATTTATCTATGTTCATGTATTTCAAACAGTAAAAATGCAACAATTATTAAATTTATAAGCTGAAAGCAATCAATGGTTATGACAATGAAACAAATGAAATCATTAGGTAAGTAATAATAAGTATACTCAACTACATATTTGTTTTTATGTTTATTTTACCAATGTTTATTCATATTTTTAACTCGCTCTGTACTGAAACATTCCATTTTGAATATACCATTGCCTACTATGACGTTCATATAGAAATATGTATTAATATTAATTGGAATGAATGAAATTTTGAGAATTATATTTGGAAATTAGCTATAACAATAAATACATTACAATAGGTAATTGTGTTTTTCATTTGTTTCCAATTTGAACGTCATAATAGGCAATGGCATATTTAAAATGGAATGTTTTAGTAATGATTAAATTAAAAAATATGAATAAGAAGATGTAAAATAAATTTAAAATTTATCAAGATTTCATTTGTTTCATTGATAAAAATCATTGTTTTTACCCTATGAATTTAATAATTGTAGCATTTTTGCAATTTGAAACAAATAAATATGAATAAATTATACATCATTGGAAAACAAAAGATATTTTCTTTTCAGAGGTGTAACTTTGTAACATGATGCCCAATATAAAAATTATAATTTTGACATTATAACTCAAAATGCAACAGTCATAAAAAGAAATTGTGCATAGCCATTCGGAAGAGAATAAAAAAGGACCCTAAAGAAGTATAAACTATATTCCAGGATTATTTGATACTTGGAAAGTGTAAAATTAAAAAACTACAAAATTTTTGCGTATATTTAGATCTATGCATTTTTTCTCAAATAACAACATATAATTATTAGATTGGTTTTCTAATGGAGCAACTTTTGTCTATGTTCTCGAGATCTCCATGTTGGACACGTTAACATGGGCAACCTGCATAAGAATAATTGAATATTTCCAAATTGAGTATGTTAAAAAGTTAAATCCGGTTCGATTAGGTTAGGAATTCATGAAGTATAATTTATATTCATATTTAGTAAGAATGTTATACATTAATTTGTAAAGTGTCAGAAAGTAAACGTTCTATAAATTTATTATTATTTTAATACCGATTCCGTAATAATGAACTATTCACGTTTGAATAAAAATAAATACAGTAATCTAGTTAGGTTCCTAAAAAATGTGGTATAATGGGAAACCGTGATATTGGGATATTTAACTAAGTACAGATGGCGTTGTTTACCAACGTCAAACCTTCGACAAAGGAGCACATTTGTGTAACTTCCATAAGCGTATTATTGCTGTCAATAGTTTTTCTTTGATTCTTCTTGTATTTTGACTTTTCTCTCAATGTTTATTATTATTTTAGGTAGAGTATATTGCCTTGTATACTGTTTTATTAATTTTAGCGGTAGATTAATTATTATTTTTCATTTTAAATACTTTTAGTTGTAGGTTAGGTTATGTTCACAGTTTTGTTTTTTCTTAGGGACAGTTTTACAGCACATATTGGATAATAGTAGTTTAATTAATTGTAAATATTAGTTTTATTATCTATTTTCCACTATATAAACTACGTGCGTATGTAAAAACATACGAATGAAATAAAATTGCTACCTTGTTTTTAGTTCCAAATTTTTCCACCAGGTTCGCATTTTAAATGAAATATCCCAATATAATATTAAGAATGCATAATTGAGATTTGCATTTCAAACCGTGTAATGCGAATATATACCGTACCGTATTGTCATGGTTTAAGTGCAATTATTCTCTAATCATATTTGTATTATATGTATTTTTTTGCCAATTTACCTGCAACATACATAGTCACTTCAATTTAAGAAAATATACGAAGTATTTACGAGGAATATAAATATAATTATGCGCAAAGAACAGAATACGTTATTCGTTCGTTAAGTAAATACTTAGGTTATTGTGGCTTTAGAATTTTGTATCCTGTTCCTAAGTAGCGAGAAGTAAATTTAAATTAATTTTGCAATTATACACGCTACTGTAAGTGTTAGTAAAATCATTAACTATTAACGGTAAAATTATGAGATATTGAAAATATCTAAAATATGTATAGAATTCAATGAATAAAACAGTAATTATAAATGAAGGTCAACATGAATGAATGATTTAAAAAAAACATGCATTAATTTTTTTGTAGGAGCAACAATAATTAGTGTTGTCTTTTGTTTTGCAAAATTACGAAAATAATAAATTTTTACTAATGTTACGTAAATTTGTATATTTTAATACTTCATGAATAATTGTTACAATTTTGTATTTTGTTAATATTTATATTATGGCGGTATTTCTAAAGTTCAGGGAATAGGCCCGTCATCGTCATCAATTAACAAGTCCTTAGCAGCAGCAGCTTTTTACCATGTTCATAAAAAAATGGACGTGCTACCTTATAGCAAAAAGATACTGTACCCTGTGTTTATTGCGTAAAATAAATAAATAATTGAAATTTTGAACGAGAATAGATTGAAAAGTTCGCGGCATAACACAGAGAGGGCAGCACTAGACGCACAATTATTTTATTGTGTGCCATTAGTATATCTGCCAAGTTTTACGTTAATTCGCTAATTTATGATATAATTGGATTTTTTAAATTAATGTGTACCTTGAGTTTTTTGGTAAATAGTGAACCCCTGTGCTTGCACTGTTTCGAATTTGCTTTGATTCAGGCTCTTAGTGGTGAACCAATGTCTCATCGCTAGTAACAATTCTTTCCATAAACATAGCAAGATTAACTACATAACGGAGCGGCAAGTCGGACGACGTCTGGAAATAATCACGTTTTTGATTAATCGTTAGAAGCCACCTCGCAGAAATTTTTGTCATTTTCAACTGCCCATAGCCTCTGCCATTCCCTAAATCTTGATTGATAACCCTATCGTGAATCGAATTGATGTTTTCCTCTCTGTTAACATTTGAAGGCGTTCCACTGCGAGCATAATACTCCCAGTGCTTTCCCTCCCACATTTAAATTCAGCTGCCCATTTTTTTACCATTGTGTATGCAATACACACAATGCATGTTCTAATTTAGTGTTCTAAAACTTCTGAATTTTATTCATCATGAGTTTTGCATTTTTATACACGTAACAGATATTTCGGTGAATTTTTAACTCAGACTTTCACATATGGTCTTATATTTTTACCTACTTCAAGAAAAATTAATTCCGTGTATTGTGCGTGTAGTGCTGCCCTCTCTGTTTTAGACAGTAAACTTTTCATTTCAATCCAACCACGTATGTGGGTACTAATAGGGCTATTCTGTAAGATCGTTATGACATAATGAATCGGTAAAACGTTATATCGTCATGGTAATAACGAAAATCGTTTAATAGGCTTATTCTGTAAACGATCGTTATGACATTTTTCATTGTTAAATCGTTATCATAACGATAATCGTTAAAGTGGTATTCTGTAAACAATAATATAACGAAAAAAAGATAACGATATCGGTATTTCTTAACGATTGGAAAAATCATTCGTTATCTAAACGTTTTGTCAATAATTCAGTATTTTTATTCATGTCAAAATAAAATTGCTATTATGTTGAATAGTGATCTCAAAAACCAGTCATATTACAGTTTTCTGCAAGGTAATATTAAAATAATTTAATAAGTTTTTATTCGTAGCGCCTAGCGCAAGCTTCCCAATTTGTCTACAGATGGTAGTAGTTGCTCTAGCATAACCTACAAAAAGAAAAAGAATGGTCCGAATGGTCCGACAGCTGATAGGTTGACAGCCAGAATCAAACTAACCTAGAAGTTTTGTGAGTTATATTGAATTATTTTAGATATTTCATTTAAATTATAATTTGATTTTAGGAAATAAAGTTCTTAACTAGATCCCAAGGTTATTATTTTTCAAAATGTGTTACATAATACGGATATGAAGATAACGATTATCGTTAAGTAGAAATAACGATTTTCATAATAACGATTTCGTTATGGTAACGATTCGATTTTACAGAATAGGCCTGTAAAGTCCATTCACGAAAGCGATAGAATTCTGAGCTAACTCACGAACAGTAACAAGTTGTTTTATTTGTCGAATTTGTAAAATTTTCAAGTCTCATATTTTACGCACTAATTTATGACAATATTTAAATTATATTCATTTTAAAATTATGAAAAGTGAAAGCAATTCTTTTCTAATCTAATATCTATTCTAAATGGCAATAAAAAACTTAATTGTTACTTAAAATGTATTTTGTAATATTTAATTATGCTTCATAATAGTATTTTTCATTATTTTAATAACATAACTGTAAATTAACGGTTTTATTGTAATTAATTTAATATGTACATGTTACCGTAAAAAGTAATAATATTATTTACATTTTATCGACTCATGAAAATATAGAACATTTTATTAAATCAGTTAATCTGCATTTAAACCCAATTTAATATTAATAAGTTGAATAATTCACGGCTTTTTAAATCCATATAATTAATATATTAATTAACATTCGATAATGAACTAATGTTATTATCCCCATATGATAAAATTGCAAACTAATGAAGTATGGAACGTAAACAATACATAATTAAATATTTCAAAATGGAGATCACAAATTTGTTTTGTGAACGAATTTTATTATGAATTTTATACATAATTAATATTGTCAATTTGAAATTTACGTAAACGATGTCTACATTTATTAAAAATGGTTAAAAAATTCAAAGCTAGACAATATTTTATGCGTAGGAAATAGAAATAATTTATAATTTTAATCAGCATTATTTCAAGTATTGATTTGTAAGCTTCTCAAATTACCAACAGATGTCTGTATGTACTTATTCAGTATTTGATTCTAATCTCTTTTGACGTTTGTGCAGGTTTTTTTAAGTTAATTATTGTAATATTAAATTTTTACGTTGTGGAAAAATTGTGTCAACATCAATTTTTTTAATACATTTTATTTACTTTACACGAGGGTTACGCTATAATTGTTGAGAATAAAACATGGTTAATATTTTTGAGAATTTTATTTTAAAAATGTTTCGAGTAAGTTCCCTTGAACAATAACACCCTTCATCAGTCTTTTTTTTCTTAAAAGCTCCCAATCAAGTTTCGTTTGGTATGCTTTGAAACTAATTTCTGGGGGGGAGACTTGAATTATGAAAACTTTTAAATTAATTTCTGGTGACTTAAAATCTGCCAAAGTTGTCAAATCAATTGCTGGGAGACTTAAAAGTTATTAGGCCGATATAAAGCAAGTTATTTACATATCGGCCCAATGACGTTATTATAACGGCCGCCGGCCGTTATAGACAATTTTTCACTTTTGTTTTTCATTCGTGCGTCCGTTATAATCCTTAACGGCCTGCGTCCGTTATAGATCCCTTTCACTTACGTGTTTAGTTCTGTTAAATCATAATAACGCTATGGTATTACGAAAAATTAATTTCAGGTTGTTTTAAAAACTGTCAAAGCTGCCATTATAAATTATGATTCGAAAATGCCCTCTGGTTATTTCCATATTTTCACGCACAGCGATGCTTTAAAAAATTGATAAACTGGTCGCGAATCTGGGGATCCGGGTTCGATCCCGACCGGCGCCAAAAATTACTTCGAATTTTAATGGCACAAAATTGACCCCTGTGGCGCACTCTCCACGCTAGCATTGAGTGCCCGTGAGATGACGCCTGGTAAGCGCCCGCACGGTGAAAATATTCCATCATTACCCATGTGTATGAAGCAGATTGGCACACCCAGCAATGGGTAATATGCCGTGATGAAATATTTATTTATATTTATTTATTTAAGTTCAGAATAGCTTCTTTTTAACACAGGAATAGCTATTCCTAGTTTATCACGAGCTTAACCCACAAATGTATAATAATAAACATGGACTAATGTAGAACATGTAGACTAATAAACTCTCCATTAATGCCATTTCAACACAGGGTTAAGAGATATTCTCGGAATACCTAATCTGGAAATAGGA
Source organism: Harpalus rufipes (assembly GCA_951394225.1). Classification (NCBI taxonomy): domain Eukaryota; kingdom Metazoa; phylum Arthropoda; class Insecta; order Coleoptera; family Carabidae; genus Harpalus; species Harpalus rufipes. The sequence continues at coordinate 17,069,127 of OX596289.1, forward strand.
AATTATTTATTATTACCGCTGTTAGTTTCGCAATTTTAAATGACAAATAAATAACTATTTAAAATAATAGTGCAAATAATGTTTTTCACGGCCTACTTGATTTTCTTATTCTCCATAATTCTAGCGAGACTCTCTTTTGACACATTATTGTCTTTTATTTATGTAATATATTCACCAAATTATAAATTTTACATCACATTTTTTTTTTAAATCTCAACAATACGATAACCGTGTAATTAGTTCGTACAAGAACTGTTTTGTTTCTTTCGGAAATAACAAGAAAAAGTAATAACGACCATAACTCATTAACAGGTGAAGGTCGAGAATATAAAATGTCAAAGTTGAAAATTTATTTCATCATAAATCTTAAGAGGAAAATCTGTTTCTCAAAATTGTGTCAAACTAAGTCAAGAATAACATTATAATCAAACTAAATTAAGAAGAAATCTATTATTTCTTGTATGCGATGGTTTTCTATTTTCTTTCATACTTATGGTTGAAAATAATCTTAATGTTGATTGTTTTTTAATATCCATTGAGAAAAACAAAATGCTGTGGTATTTAAATTTTCACGCAATTTCTAGAATAAATTTACATAATTATAGCGTTTTAATTAACGAATGTTGTAATTAGCAATTACTAATTACCACAGAGATATGCCAAGAACTGTAGATGCTAAATTGCGAAAATCTGATTGCATATTGCATTTAAATAATTACGTTTAATACATTCACTGATAATTATATTGCTTTACAATAATTGTTATTTACTTGAAATGCAGTACTTTTAATTTAATTATAGTATTACAAATGCAAAAAAATATTACATTCAGTCAGCAATGTAAAATTGATATGATTCCAGATATTTATTTGGATTGTAATTCTGAATTATATTATAAAGAATATTTACGGACAGTGGTAGTTTATAATATGCTTAATATGTAAGAAAATATGAATGAGGTCTTCCAACATAATAACAAATTAAAAAATCTATTGCGGCCAGTACAATACCTCTCGCCATTTCCGTTTTTGGTTACATGAGTATAGGGTGCGAGCAGTCATGTGACATTGTTGGCCTTGACAAGCATATATGGGGGCCCGTGTCAGAATGACAATTAGCAATTATGTACATATATGACATATATGAATTTTCCATTAAAAATTTCAAGATTTTCTAAATTCACGTAATTAATTTGTCACTTGTAGAGGAAAATGAACCACATGGAATTGGAAAATCACTAAATTTAGAATGGAAAATTATGATATTTGACATCTATGTACATAATTACTAGCTATCATTCTGACACGGGCCCCCATATCTGCTTGTCAAGACCAACAAAGTCACATGACTGCTCGCGCCTTATTGTATTTAACATTTTTTGTATACCTACACTCTACACCAAAAATTCTAATTATATCTATTCTTTATATTTAGATTTTTTAATTTTAAATTCATTCTTTGAAGAAATTTTGCCCTCTTCTAATTTTTCGAAATGTTTCCAATTCATTGTCGGGATTGACAGTATTTTTGAAGGATATAAGTAATATACCTATAATTTTAAATATTTAACTAATAATAATAATGTTTATTTTGTTATAAAAATGAAATACATTTTTGTACAAAAGTAGGTTAGTATAAATCTATCTAAATACCTAATATATTTAACTATTACTACAATAAGAAATAATATAATGTATGTACTTCCCAGAAAAAATCTTCAGTAATGTCTCTGGATTTTTGACACTGACATTTATCTGTCAATTAAAAATATTTTAATTTTTCAATAGGTTACCATGACATTATTTGGGCTGTGAGATTATTATATACCTTATATTTCTTTATCTCTAAAACTATAAAAGATATAATAAAATATTTGTATGTATCATATAGAGAATTTACTCTTCTTTAATACCTGCAAGAATAAAAAAATTCAAAAAATAATATTTAGAAGATTTTTTTAAGAATCTGCTACTTCCGGTTGTCCAATTATTACCAAAACCTTTTCAGCTCTTCCCAGTAATGTCCGATTAAGAAATACGTAGTTAAATATTAAGTATTATAGTTTTTGAGAAATCGTCCTTCCAATATCCTACACACATATACACACATACATACACACAGACATCCACACACACACAGACATTATCGTAAAAATATTCAAATCGGATTGTAGGGACCTTAAAGCGTGTTTAATCATTAAAATCTGGATATGCGATTTTTGGCATAAATTTAATACCTCTCTTAGAGAGAGGTAAAAATTAGTTCAGAACCCCCGGCTTTTCTGTTTGAGAAAAAAATGATGTTATCTTAACATCTACGTCATAGAATATTAAAAATATTGTTACGGCGTAACAAAAAACAATTAAGACTTTCCAGAACTACAGATCGCATTCAATTTAGATGTTGGACCCCATTATAAAGTCGAAGTTGTGCGCAGTTATTTTTGGATTGGTAATATTACTTTAGAACAGGTGGAATTTTTACTTTTGAGGACTGGAATGTATAAAGGAAAAATGAAATGAAAAGAAATATTCTTTCATCTGAAAATGGAAATGCCATTTAAAAATGAAACTTAATATTTGTTATTCGTAAAACAAATTGAAAAATAAAATAACGATTCCGCCTTGCTATAACTTGGCAATTTGAATTTCAATACGTTCAGAAAACGTCAATTTGTAAAATTGATCTCGATGTTTGCGCAATAATTGTGCATTCAGCAGTGATGCCAACCGATTCCCCAGAGGAAAACGAAACTCTCTAACAGATTGTTATGCAAATCGGTGTTTGCTCTCGACAAACTCGTTTTCAATCAAAAATATTGGACGTCGTGTTTGGAGACTGCATACACACGAATTAAGTTTGGATGTCTATAAGCTATAGACAGCTAATTTACATGAAACCGTCCACAGTTACATTGTATCATGTAAAACAGATACTGAATTACTCTTTTTATAAATATACACGTATTTAGAGTTGAATTCGCCGAAGAAGATTCCATTCATGTCTTTACAAGTGAAATTGTCATACGTTCAATTAAATCTGTAAAGTTTTGCATAAAACTTGTTTGTATACGCGGTCATTTCCATGGGCGTCCTCAGAGGGGGGCAAGGGGGGGCGCTTCCCCCCCTTGGAAAAGCTGATAATTCATATATTAAATACTATTTTATATCCTTCTCTGTAATACACATGTAAAGTTCATTTGAAATAGAGCTAAGCCGTCATGCTGTATCAAACGTCAAGCATGTCTGAGGTTATTCAATATAAATTTCGCAGTAATTTGTTTTTTTTTGTAAATAATTATGATTAGAAGATATAAAAGCTTGATTACAACAATAGATAATAAAAAAATGAATATAGCTAATCAATAATACATTTCTGTCCGATAAAAATATATTTTAAACTAATATACACCAGTGATCCCCAAGCAGAGGGAAGGTGGAGACATTAATTATATATAAAATGAAAAATAACTCATTTTATATTCTACAATTAAAATTTGGCCCCCCCTTAGATAAATTTATGCGGACGCCTATGGTCATTTCTCGTTCAGCCGTATACTGGTGTCCATTTTATTTTGTGCATTATTGCTATCTCGAGAACTGTAAGAGCTACAAGGTCGGTTGAATTAGGGTACAATTTCTAATTTAAGAAAAAAAAAATTGCCAGTGGTTCTCAAAATACGGACTACAACTTTTTACCTCTCGCTAAAAATCGCATATCCAGATTTTATTGAATAAGCACGTTTTAAGGCCCATAGAATCCGATTTTAACATTTTTACAATGATGTATGTGTGTGTGTGTGAGGTTGTTGGAGACACGATTTCTCAAATTCTATAAGACTAAGACCTGTTTGACTACGGATTCCTCAATCTAACAGTAATGGGAAGAGTTGAATAGGTTCTGATAACAATTGGACAACCGGAAGTGGTAGTTTCTAAAAAAAAATTTCTAAATATTATTTTTTGAAAATTTGTTACTACAAATATTAAAGATAATTAAATTCTCAATCTGACACATTTAATTTTTTTATTATATCTCGTATAGGTTTGGAGATATAGTATATAATAATATAGAATAATCTATTGTAATAAATCTCGTTGCCCGAAAAACAGTTGCGATATTTAAATTTTTGTAATTGACAAATAAATGCAAAATGTTAGTGTCAGATTTTTCTGGAAGGTATGAGTACATTTAATATATATTATTGTATTATTAATTAAATATTTATTTAAATTGCAGGTATGTTAATATTACATATTAGAATAGTAGCATAAAATTTCTCATAGAACGAAAGAAGAGAAACAATTTCAATTATTTGTGTGTTCAAGAAATGTTAAATTCGTTACTTATAGGGCGCGAGCAGCCATGTGACTTTGTTGGCCTTGGCAAGCAGATATGAGGATCCGTGTCAGAGATGGGTAGTAGTTATTTACATAGATGTCACAATTGTCATATGTCATAATTTTTATTCAAAATTTCATAATATTCTGTTCTATTGTCATCCATTAGTATGGAATATACTTGTCGAGGAAAATAATCCACATGGATTTGGAAAATCATAATGTTTCAATGAAAACTTATGATACTTGACACCTATGTATAGTACTAGCTGTCATTCTGACAAGGGCCCCCATATCTGATTGCTAAGGCCAACAAAGTCACAACTGCTGGCATCCTATGCAAGATAAAATGAAAATGGCGAGAGGTATTGTGCTGGCCACAACAGATTTTTTTATTTTAAATTGGTACCTATATTTTATTCACTTATTCGATTCAGTATTTCTTTTTTTTCTGAATTCAACGATAGATATACCGGGAGTTTATTTTATCAGTAAACATAGGGTATATCATTGCCATAGTTACAGTATAAAATGATTGACAGCAATGTATTAAAGCGTTTATTTTTATAAGTGGATTATTAACATAGACTAAAGTAAATATTAAATTATGAATTAAAGAAACGAGAAATTATTTATTTATGTTTATACACTTAAGAACTACATTTTAAACTAGTGAGGAATTTTTATTTTAATTTATCAAATACTCAAAATTGGCAGCACTAACTTCCAAAAAATCTAATGTGGCCATCACAATACCTGCCGCTATGGGTGCCCGTGAGGTGACGCCTGGTAAGCGCCCGCACGGTACAAATATTCCATCATTGCCGATATCTGTACAAAGCAGATTGGCACACCCAGCAATGGGTAATATGCCGTGATGAAATATTTTTATTTATTTATTCATTTAATACTTTAAATAAAATTTAAATACCGGGTTCGATCCCGACCGACGCCAAATATTTCGAATTTTAAATGGCACAAAAATGTTCCCTGTGGTGCACTCTCCACGCCAGAAATAAGTGCTCGTGAGGTGACACCTGGTAAACGCCCGCACGGTACAAATATGTCATCATCGTTACAGAAATCTGTGTACAAAGCAGATCGGCAGACCCAGCAATGGGTAATATGCCGTAATGATATATTTATTTATATACTTACCTATATTCATTGCTGGCGTGAAGAGTGCACCACAGGGTTAATTTTGTGCCATTTATAATTATAAAATATGTGGCGTCGGTCGGAATCGAACCCGGTTCCCCAGATTGGCGTCAAGGGCCCCTGGTAAACGCCCGCACTGTACAAATATGTCATCATTATTACCGATATCTGTGTAAAAGGTAGCTTGGCTCACCCAGCAATGGGTAATATGCCGTGATGATATATATTTTATTATCTTACCTATATTCCTACTTATGGAAACTGTATTAAGTTCCTTGGCATATAATTATTGTCCCATATACTATTTTCTTTTTAAAACGTTACTATTATTATTTGAAATGATTAGTTTGTTGACAGTGACATATATCTGTCAGTTACATACATTTGAAACCTGAACTGTGTGACAACCATTCCCTATGTTTACTCATAAAAGAAACGCTTCAATACATTGCTGTCATTTTGTAAGTATGGTAATGAAACTACTGTATGTTTACTGATAAAATAAACTCTCTGTATATCATACCCAAATATAAAACATTTGAGAAAAATGCAAATGAAAATTATGCTGATTTAATTTAAATTAGATTATTACAATCAAAGAATGCTATGAATAAAACAAAATATAAACTTTATACATATCAAGCTTTTCTTCGTGAATATAATTCATTTTATCACTGAGAAAGTATTCGAATTATTTGTTTTGACATTAAACTACAATTAACATGAAACAAAATAATATTTCTTATAATACGTAGGCATTTATATTTAAATAAAAATTGAAATGTTTTTTTTTTTTAATTACTGTAATATTTTTTTTCGTCTTCAGTGATCAGTCCAATTCCTTGGCTGCAGCTGAAAACAAAAAGAAGAAAGAGAGAAGAAAAGACAAGGACAGCACGTCTATGGAAACAAGTGACGACGAATTATCGGAAGGTAAGTGTCTATTTCCGTTTTACAATCACATAGTATAAAGTTTATATTATATAATAAACCACATGTCGTTGTACTAGTTTAGTTCAATTTTCATTAGAATATTAAATCAAAGCGAACAGTTTCAATTAATTAATGATTTATAATTATGTATCCGATTAATTAATCAATTGTTTACTGATGTTTTATTTAGTTAGCCCGTGTGCCTGAATTGAATTAATTTTGAATTAAAATTTCGCATAAATTTAATTAAAAAATTGAATATTTTATTGAGCATTTATTGAATACTATTTTAATACATGTAACACAAAAATCTATAGCTAATGATATGTAAGTAAGACACAAATTTACACAAAATCACAAAAAGATGGAAGATACAATAATACTACTGGTTGCTTTTTTCTTCTCCTTTTTCGCTTTTTTCTAGTTCTTCTGCGTGACACATTTTTCTGTGTTTATGGACAAAGTAATAACTAGGGAATTTCGATCCGCAAGTTTTACACGGGTAATATTGGACGTTCATATCGAGTAACTTAACCTCTCTTTTGCTAGTACTTCCAGTGCCAGTGCTAGTGTCATTTTGACAGTTCTTAACTTCTAAAGTCACTGGATTTATATGCCTTCTTGCGTGTTTTTGGTAACAATATTGCGATTTAAAAGTATGGTTACAATATACACAAGTAAACGATTCATTCTGAGAGTTTTCATCTGTTTGGTTTAGTTTTTTATCTCGTATATTGGCGTTCATTGCCTTGTTCATAGCTTCATTGCTGTCCACCATTTTATAATCAGTTTCTGTAGCAATCATTCCATAACTATTATTTATCACTCTATGAAATCTGACTGGACCATCACAGCAAGCAATATCAACAACAACTTTTTCATCACTTTTAATACTTTCTGTTGACCTCTTCCTCGATTTGCGTTCAAATTTCCCGCTCTTTTGCTCATCAGAATCATCACAGGGATTTAGTATCGGTGAAGGTGTCTGCCTGCTTGTTCCGGGCACAGCGTTGGGAACTTTATTCTCGTGTGTTGGCGACGCTGGCTTGTCTTGTTTATCGGTTGCTATTGGACGGAATGGCGTCGTTTCTGAACTCTGCAGGTTGGTAACAATGGGCTGGAAGAACTGCTGTTGGGTGGGGAGGAATTTGCGGCTTGGGATTGGCTTGATGATACTGTGGTTCGGCTGGTCGATCGGGTGATTCCGGATGAGGTATTCGCGACAGAGTTCCAATGCGCGGGGCATATGAAGTACATGGGTTGCAAGGAGGATGTTATAGATGTTGTTGATGTTGAGGTCCAAATAGCCGGTGTACATGAAGGTTAATAGTGAGGAAAATTCATCTACGTTTATGTTTGGAATGGATATTGGATTTGTACCTGCAACAAAATGGGAAGATTATTTAATTATCCAGAAAATTTCTCGTAGGTTGAATTGACATAAAACCAAATACTACTGTTTGCTTTGCACATGTTAGCTGATGATACCTAATATTAATAATTAAATTTAGAAACAATAATTTTAATTTATGGTGATTTTCAAATCATTCAATCACAGTTAATGTTGTTTATTAATGTTATTTCAAATATTATATTTTGAAAATATATACAAAATATAGAACTAAAACAAAATTAATTCATGAAATAATTTGCTTAGCTTATATTATGTAGTTATACACTACAATTTTAAAAATCACATCATATATAATTACATATTCAAATATTTTAAGTAAAATTATAATTAAATATGTCTAATTTTAATTTAGGTATGCAATATTTTATTTATATTTTATTGGTGTAGTTTGTTACAATTAGTTATTTGTATCTTTAGTTTATTTTTTAATAAATAGGAATACTGACACGAAATTGAAATATGTACAAACAATTTTTTCACAGAAAAATTTGAGTTTAAAAATTTCATATCCGTCAATAATCTAACACTGCAAAAAATTGGGACGGGGTTTCCTACAAAAAATATTGGAGGTTTCCAGTTTATGGAGACATATTGTTCGATTCCGGTCGTGTCACAATGTGAACAATAATTTTGACAATAACCAAATAAATAAATATATCATCACGGCATATGCCCACCGCACGGGAACTCATTGCTGGCGTGAAGAGTACACCACAGGAGTCAATTTTGTGCCATTTGAAATTCGGAATATTTGGCGTCGGTTGATATCGGACCCAGATTCGCGCCCAGACACTCAGGCACGCGGCCTCGAGACCCCATAATAACCAAATAAAGCACGAAAAATATAATTCTACATTTTTAAACATAATTTCCTTTTTCGTATAAAAACTAAACAAGTCCAAATTTATTATTTCTTAATAAATCTATAAAATAAAATTTTAATCAGAACACCTTGTTTTTATGCTTATTATGTATTGAGAAAAACTACTAGAGTCATATAATGAACGATTTTGAAATGAATAGCATTATTTTTTTGTTTTTTTTAATTTTTTGACTTGTTTTACAATGAAAATACTACAAAAATAATGTAATATTGAAATAAATCGTTAATATGTAGTCGATACGTCTGTTAAAAGCACAAAATATCAATATTACTATATATACTTTGGAATTTCTAATAAAAAATTACAAATTCTTCCTTCTTACCTGTGTCGTTGGAGAGGGCAGCTTTGAAGTATCCACTGTGTGCAGCCAATACATTTCTATGAGCCGAAAAATGTGTTAAGGTTGGCCCTACTTGTATGACAACATTAGGTGCTCCAGTCATAACTGTTGGGGCTATTGGGGGCATAGGTGGCGGGACTGGGGCAGCCGGTGGTGGGGGCAAAGCCCCACATGGGCCGCCACTGCCCAAGGAAAGCGCGTCGCGCATTAACCAGGCCCTGTAGAGGGAATACATCCTAAAAGAAAAAATATTGTTTTTATTTGAATTTAAACTTAACATAGTTGAATACAAATTCGTAAATATACATATGTATGCATACAAGCCTTATTATGAAAAAGGAATTAAGAAATAATACAGAAAATGTTAAATGTAAAGGATTGGTAATGATAATTACTATGAATCAACATATTTTTGAAAGTTTTTAAATTTGTATAGATTACAAACGAATTATTAATTTTAATATATAGGTTTTTTTATGTTGTTAAAACAGGGCCACTCCATTTTTTGATTTTGATTTCTGGATTAGCACCATATTGTTCGATTCCAGTTTTTTTAAGTTAAAAAATATACCTAACTTTAATTTTTAAATATTATTTCCTAAGTGCAAAATTCCTATACAACATTCAAACATGTCCAAATGCTTTATTTTTAAATTACATGATGTATCTATAAAATAAAATTTCATACTGAACACACCTACCTATGGTATGGTTATTATTTGTACGGAGAAAAAATGCCGTAATCATAAAATGAACGGTTTTGATATAAAAAGTTTTTTATTGTTTCCTGAAAATTTGAATTTTTGGACATTTTTTGTAAAAAAAAACCTCAATTATATTTTGTATCCATAACTAAACGTAAGATGTAGAAATATTTTAACAAAATAAGATTTGGAACTGCTAAGGTTCTTTACATTATTAAATTCATTAGTCTACTACAATACCCCTAGTTTATATTGTATAATATGTTTGTGAACAAATAAAACTAAACTTGTCTTCTTGTCTATGAAATGTGGAGGTGATCAATTTACATTTGCACAAGCGTTATCATTTTATATCATTAGCATTTATGGAAATAATCTCAAGAACATACGAGTATCATTAAATTTGAATAGCCTGCAAACTTCACTAACGTGAAGCTCTTATAACAATGTGGAGTGACAGAAACCCTAAATTATTTATTCTTGCTAATTCTTCAACATAAATTTCCATCTAGCTTTGCTATTTTTGTGTTCTTACAAGTTCTTTTATTTACTAATATTTAGAAACATTTACTTTTATTTATGATAAGAAAGTTATTGTATCTTTTATTATATTTATGTTTTTGTGTAATTTCTTTAGGTATAATATATGTAGTAGATAATATATTTTATATTTCTATATTTTAGTATAGATTAATTATGAATTAATAATTCAAGAATTTTTATTGTAAATTTACATATTCACATTTGTTATTTATTATTTAATAATAACATAAATAAAAACATCATTTTGGCTTTTACTCAAAAACTAGTTTTACATATTTACGAATATTTTATGGGTAATGACATATATTTCCATGGCATGTATTGTAAATAAAAGTTAATTTCATGCTTATTCAAATTAGGTTTGTCGCATATATGTTACATTTAATTTAAAAGTGGGATGATATTCACATTGCCTGGCAAATGTAAAGATTCGCTTAAAATTGTTTTCGCTTGCTATTCAACCAAATATAACAACAATAATCTCACCTAACGCGCAAAAGTCACTCCGAGTTTTCCAAGAGTGACTTTTGTGCGTTAGGTGAGGTTATTGTTGTGATTTGGATGAATTGCAAGAAAAAAAGGAGTTTTGGGCAAGTTTCTACATTTATTGACGATTTGCACTATCTACTTTTACTGCGTCATATACAGGGTGTTAAAAATGGTAACATTTTTGAGGGTATATATATATATATATATATATATATATATATATATATATATATATATATATATATTTCGATGTGCTCATTCTCAATCAAAAAGGAATTTTCCAAAATTCGTAAAATTATTTCTTATTTTTCATTTAATTATTTTTTAGTGCGCCACTGCCAACATGATTTTTTTATTAAAAATAATGAATTATGTAATCACGTAATAGACGTTGAATAGGAAATAATTATGAATTAATTAATAATTCGTTATTTTTAATAAAATTTCCATGTCGGCAGTGGCGCACTAAAAAAGAATTAAATAAAAGATAATTATCCGAATTTTTGACTGATAATCGGCACATTGAAATGTATATACTCCCAATTTATTTACCCTTTTTTAACACTCTGTTTATCACTCATTTGGTGCACTCGTTTACGCACGCCAGGTAAAAATAAAAATCACACTCATATTTATATTTTATTATTCCGTATGTTTTTATACATTATTTATTTAACTAGAATGTTTATTTTTTCCAATCATATTTTTAATTATTTACATTCATGTAACATACATATTAGCATTATTTAAAATGTATGATTAAATATAACAAAAAGTACTTATATATTTATTAAATTAATTCATATTTAAAAGTTTAGGCATTTTAAATATATTATCTGGATAATCTATGGTTGATGATAATGTAACAATTATGATAATCTAAATGAAAATTTATAATTAATTGTAAGAATATGACTACGCAATTAAATTACTTAATGAATTTTCTTAATTATAAAATGTATTGTTTTATAATATTTCTTACTGTCAAATCAATAATTTAAAAGTAATGTCTTTACAACGCTTAGTAATCGAAATACTATTAATGATACATTTCAATTTTCAGATTCAATATAAGTGTTATCGGAGCCATTTATCGAAATACATTGTCAAGTTAATGTCCAGAACTTTTATTTATTACTCGAATTACTCAAAAATTCATTTCTAAAAACGCGATACCATCTATAGACATGAAACTAATATCATAGAGAAATAATTAAGAATAAATAAATTGTGAAACAATAATTAGTTTTTATAACAACTCACCCATGCATTTTAAATAATATCCAGACTTGTAATTAAAACATATTGATTTAATTATCCTAACCACAAAATAGAGCACTAGCAAATGAACCACTGTTAAAACAATAAATTGGCAAGTGGTAAACAAGAGTTTTTGAAAAGTTTCGTTGCGGGTCAGTCTTTGAACTGGAAATTTATTGTTGTTGAACTGACGTTTAAATCATAACTCGCATATTAGCACCCCTCTACGATCTAGAGTGCCATGCTTCGCCCCCACCACGTGACTGAAATGGTGGGGGTAGCAGGAGATGATCGCCGCAATTGATGGCTCTATTGTTAGGGGTGAATTTATGAAGATTATCACGTATTTCTAATTTTACATTTCTTTAAACGAAATTATTTATAATTGCAAAGGGGTGGAATTTATATAAATTAATAAATATATTTTCATGAGTTTTTTACGTTTCTGAACGTAAGCTTTTTCTTTGAAGTAGAATTCGGTGTCTGATTTTTTTTTGACATTTACTTTTACATTAGCACTTTATCTGGTGTATAATCTCGTTACTAAAGCAACACTTTAATGATGATGTTGTATAAATATCTATTTGTGCAACAAGGAAAGAAAAATATAGTTTTTCTACAGTCTTACAGGAAATAAATAAAACTCACAATGAGTGCGCGAAATAATTAAAATATATTTTTTTGTTTTATTGGTAAGTAAAAAATCTAATTTAAAGACGTGGTAAATTGGATTTAGTATGCGATTAATGCCATTATTTCAGTAAATGAACGTAGAGGAAACTATCCAACCAACTAAAATGTAAAAACTGTTTCTACCACCTCTTTAAATTAAGTTTACACGGTAGTGCCCGTAAAATTAAATATGTATGGGATTTTGACATTAAAAATTAATATATTTTTTTCCCCATACAATTTTGCGGGACAAATTTTATAAAATAGTATATTGTGTTATTTGGAGTAAAAGTGATACTTTGTGTGGTGAGCGTGGAAGTTTGCACGACGAGAGAAGCGAGTCGGACAATTGCACGCGAGGCACACAAAGACACTTTTACTCCGAATGACACATTATATTTTTTCTTCAAATGTAAATATTTACAGAAAAATATCTACTATACGTTACAATGTACGTAAATTACGTTTGTGATGTTGCTATGGATACTTATTTGTTCACTTTTTGTTATAAACATTGAAGTGAAAATTTTCACGTTTTGACGTTTAAATAAAAACTGTGCAATTTTATATCCTCCTTGTGTGCAATTATGTCGGAATATGAAGTACTATAATGTACGCCCCCTGAAGTTGTTCAATTGGATGGAAATCTTACAGTGTGGCTGAAAGATATGTCCAGAAATCACTGCAAAATAATATAAACTTTTTTTATCACTTTAATGCCAAGTATTCTTATGTTCATTACAGTCCCTGTAATTGTAATCTTTAAGTCTGCTATTATTTAATATGTTATTTCCTCAAAAGTAAACTCCGTTTATATTTCAATTTATGGGTTATTTATTAAAATTTGACAGATATTGATGGTATTTAGTAACTTTATTATTAGGTTACCTAGTGTGTTATTACAGGTTTCTTGTATACAAGTTACTTCTTATTCGTTAATTCTGTATAGTTTCTATGGATATTTATTTATTTTATTTCTACCTTGTGAATCAAGTCACAAAAGATGCTACTCTTATGACGTTTGAAGAAAAAAAAATCTTCTGTTAAACGTATTCACCGTATATCTATTATAATTTCTTGTGCTGGACAGAAGTTAATATAATTACAAATTTTGTATTTTTCGTTCATTTACTTAGTTTATTTTTTACTATTTAACTTACCCCTGCCGCGAAATTTTTGTCTTCATGGCAAAGTGTGCCGCGAGGGTAAAAATATTGCAGTATCTTATTGGAATATGTTTATAAATAAATTATAAGTTAAGCTTTGTTTGCGAAACCTTACTTTATTATAGCATATTCTTTTATTCATAGGAAACAAAAAATATTTTAGTCTACGTAAAAATATAATTTATTTTTTGCCGCTCTTACCAAACGGTGGATAGAAATAAAGACAAACAGAAGTACTTCATTCGTAGAGTATATCCTCAAGCAATTTTATTTTTTCAACAAAAAATATATTTTCTTTAATAAACTTTACATCTTATATTAATTATTTAATCAGCATATTTACGCAATCTTAATTAAAAGAGAAGTTTCCCTAAAAAATCTTTATTAATATTTGATAATCATCTATATTCAATTAAACTAATTGTCAAACACCATAACAAAAAACAAAAACTATTGAAACAAATTCATAAAATCACAACACGCGATTTCTAAAATGTTTACTTAAAAATCCAATCGAACATGCATGTAGCTTCGATGATATAAAATTTTCATATTTGCTTTCAATATTTCAGTGGAAATGCAATAGAAGTATGAATATATTGCAAATAGTAATTTGATTATTGTGTATGTTTGTAGAAATATTTAAATGAAAACAATGAATAAATTTATCACAATAAATTACAGAATAAAAATATATTTTGTTTCATATTAAAAAATATATTATTTTTACAGAATTTTATATATTTCTAGTGTTGTAGGATGTTTTAATCTTTTGTTATGTTACTGGATAGATGTATTTGATGGGACCATGTCTGATTATTTCCGAGTACTAGAAATAAAAGATTTGAGATATATTCGTATACCAATAATGATAGTAGGCATCTTGATAGTTCCATATCCATACTCATTATTGCGAAAAACATGATATAAGTAGACCTTTCTATTGACGAAGAAGATAAACTCGTAATCGCCTGGTGGCAAAATTACGAACTTGTGTAAGACATAATCAAACTGTTGTGTTTACGGTGTCACATGTCCCTTTAAACAATACTGCACATCAAATGAGTTTACATTTAAAAATATTAATTTTATTTATTTATTTCCCTGTCTCACACTGCACAAATTCTGTCACGTCTAACGCCGGTCATTTTGTAAATTTAATGCTACCACCATCGATCATTGTCCTTGCTAATAATTCGGCGTATGCGTTTGTCCGGCCCGTCCAGTAATCCGACGTTTTCAGTCGAGCTCTTTGCGATAGAGACTATGAAAAAGTGTTAAAAATGTCGTGCTTGGCTAACAAACAGGAGACAATTGACAGATTTTTCACTGGAATAATACAGTTACCACGTATCTTTACTGAACTGTTTTTGTTTTACCTTCCGTCACCTCTAGGAAGGAACTGTCTTTGGTCAAAAAATTCGGTGGTGAATTTTCAATGAATAAGCACGTTTTAGGGTCCCTACAATACGATTTTACTATTTTTACGATGATGTCTATATGTGCGTGTGTATGTGTGTGTTTGTGCGTGCGTGTGTGTGTGTCTGTAATTTCGGCTGCGATATTTCCAATACTGGAAACTGCTAATATACTAAGATAATTCAAATTGACAGAAGTCAGTATCAATGAAAATAAAATGAATTTGGCAGAGAGTAGTATATTGAGATAGATGTTGGGGAAGACACGGACAGATAAGGTAAGGAATGAAAGGTAAGGGAAATGGCTCGAGTGATAAAATTTCTAAAAAGATACAAGAGAGACGATTACATTGTTGTGGATATGTCATGAGGAAAGATGAAGAATATATTGGAAGAAGAATGAATAGCTTAATAATCGAAGGAAGACCAAATATAAGATGGAAGGACTGCATTGCGGAAGACTTAAGAGAAAAGAAACTGACACGCAAAACAGAAATGAGTGGCAGAAGAAAATAAAAAACAGCGACCCCTAACGAATGAGAAAAGCTAAAGAAGACGATCTCAGTGTCAAGTGCAATATGCATGGTTTGTTTATAAAACAATTTTACTGGAAATATAGGATCTTTTGCAAAAAAGTTTATGTATGGAATTGGTAAATAATACACAGGATAGACGGCAGGTAATGTGCTGGTCTCATCAGATATTTTAAGTTTATGGAATTTACCAATACATAATGCAATCAAATTACAGTAAAGTTTTGTATTTTATATGTATATTTGAGGCCAGTTTATTTGTCAATTTGTAATAAAAATACAGTAATCCGGGCACAATCTTGACCTAATATGTTCCAGATTAAAGAGTGTACTTTTTTTTCCAAAATATGAATCGTAAAATTTAGGTAACGTATTAATAGTACTATTCAAAAATACTTATATTTGTCTATCTGATTTTTTTTGTTACTTATTTTTTTATGAGCTCGTAAAGACGGATTTTCATAGAGAGAAACTTTATGAGCTTAGCTCAGCTTGGCTTGTAAGTAAATGAGATACTGAATTCGCATGCTGCGAAACATGTCAACCATGAGTCGGCATTTGTCAAGCCACACACCGCGGATCAGCTGGCTTACCACAGTTGACTCGACTTTTGCCTTGCCACCGAAACTGTGTCGGATTCCCACGGCGCGTTATTAGGCGAGCCTTGTTGATTTGTTCTTGCACCGCACTAGATACGAGTCAAAGAAAACAAGTCACGGTCAGTTAAGGCTAGTGAACCATTAAACCAATCCAAATTGAGGATTCTACCTAGTTACCAAGTTTTATCTCGACAAATGAAAAAATAACAACAAAACTAATCTATCAAACTGTGGAGAAAAATCCTGTGGATATGTGACTCAGAGTTTTAGGTTTTTATAGGAAACACTAAAGATGTTCTATATTTAAATTAGAAATAAATGCTTACCTACTTATTTTGAAAAAGAATTAAAGAGAAGATGAATATTCCTTTTGTAAGCTAATGATTGTAAGCATTCATTCAAATTATGCCATCTCTATGAGAAAGAAATTGGTTAGAAAGAAAATAAAATAAAAATAAATATAGATTAGCAAATATTTTGTAAGGATTGGGAGACAAAACTAAATAAAGAAATAAATACACATTCATAATTAAATATACCAAAATACTAGTAATAATAATTTTCTAAACTTTTACTAATCCTACTCACAAGTCCGTAAAACAATCTCTTTCTGAGACCGCATCATCGGTGGGTAAGTCAATTCACAAAAAGCTGATACAGACACAGGTTATGTTACATGTTACTACTTGTAATTTTATACGCAAGAATAACTTCCATTATGAGTTCAAGTTTCTCAATATTAGCTGATGACTTCCTTTAAATAAGTTATTAATGTGACAGATATATTTAGTTAATCTATTTTGCACTTCATTTAATACTTTGAAAACAAATTAAATAAGTAGGTGTCTTCATTACTTATTTGTTTCAAATTATACCAAAGCAAAACTGAAGTCTGAATAAACTTATGGCTTTATAGATTCATAAGTACATAAATTTGACTTTAGGGTATATCCGCCGAAAGATAAATAGTATAAAAGTCGTTCCACAATAGTGATGGACGACGAGACGAGAGTTCTCTCACGTCTCGTCTCGTCTCGTAGCGTTATGCGAGACGAGAATGAGATTACGGATCCGAAAACGAGATGAAATATATTACATTTCTCGTCTCGCGTGCATTATTATAGATGCATGAGGCGAGAATTTTCCTGCATCTCGTCTCGTCTCGTAACGTTGTGCGAGACGAGAACAAGAACAAGATTACAGATCCGAAAACGAGACGAGATCGATATTTAACATTTTTCGTCTCGTCTCGTCTCGCGTGCATCACTATTCCACAACAACTTTATGAGTCCGTAAGGTGACGACAGATGACCGCCCTTCACGGTTCATAATATATACAGAATGTGCACTGAAACCCGGAATAGGAGTTCAATATGGGATTATAAATAAGTACGATATTGGCGCTCCTGTGACTTTAGAGCAAAACTACAAGAATAAAAAGTTGTTTAGAATTAAATTTTATTATTGTGGTTTTGTTTTAAATGCCACAGGAGAGCCAATATCTGCACTCCTATGTTCCGAGTTTAGGTGAACACCCATTATAATAAAAATATATCATCACTGCATATTTTGTACACAGATATCAGTAATGGTGATGACATGATGTATTCGTATCGTGAACTGTGCGGACGTTTATCATATTCTTATTACCAAAATCTGTAAATAAAAGCATATTGACACATACAGCAACGGTACACAAAATAATCTGTTTTCTTTTAAGTAGTATGCAAGGAAAAATATACCATGTCCGGAAAGTCAATTTATTTTTTAGAGGTTTGCAAGACACGTTTGCAGCTCATCCTAAACATAGCCTACCTGATTTAGTAATATGACTTGATATATAATAGAGTCCTCCACTATTTTTATTATATATTTTTTTAAGCCGTATTCATTTTTGTTAATATTATGTGACGTATATATAGAGATGATTTCGTTCTCAAACACTGAATTTCGCTAATAACTGGGATTACATAAATTGATCTTTTTCAACACTAATTAAATATAAATAAATATATCATCACGGCATATTACCCATTGCTAGGTGTGCCAATTTGCTTTGTACTCGTACACGATATCGGTAATGATGAAATATTTGTACCGTGCGGGCACTTATATGTTAAAATAACTCTTATGGATAATAATTGAAAATATGCGTGCATAATAAGCAATTTAATAAAATAATTAATAAAAGAACTACGTATATTATAGTATCTGATTACCACTTGTAGCCTATGTTATTCGACATATCTTTCACTTTCATACCAATGCATGAAATTTGGCGTGACATCATAAATTTAAACAAGTTTTATTTGGTTTACTGTGTTGTTATTTTTTGCATTCATATACTTGAAAATGGATTCTGTAGCGTTATCAGAAATTTTGTAAGTATTAATAATTTAGAATAGAGTAAACGTGTGGCAAAAATGAGAAAATGGTATTAAAAACTCGATTATTTTAAAAACTAATAACTTTTATAAAACTTTGAAAGACCCTATAATACGGTGTATAGTTAAATTTTAATATAAATAATCCATGTTCAAATTTGTTACTACGATGGAGGACTCCATTTACAATTTTACAATATTTAATATTAATCTATTATTATTATTACCTAAAAGCAATTATTGCTTTATTAACATGCCTTGAAGTAAAAAAAAACCACTCGTATTTAATTATAACAAAAAAAGTATAAAGTAAGAATCTCGACTGAAATAATGATATAAAAAATCCTGAAATATTTAATTAATTCCTCGTGTTTTGAGCGAGTGCGCATACTCAGAGGGAGGAGCACCAGCGATAGTCACTCACCCCCACCCCCTTTCCACATCGTAGTTGGCCGTGGATATCTGGATGCGGTGCTCTTCATATTAAATATAAATGTATAAATACAAGAGAGAAGATTTAATGAACTCGAATGTAATGTAAACACAGTAGGCTTTGACTGCGTGCCAGTGACGTGCGTCATGATATTTTTGGTGGGAGCGAGGAAATAATTTTACGGAAAATTTTTGAATGGACGATATTGTAGTTTAAGGAAAGTAAATTGAATCTGCTCATTACTACAACAGGCGTACGCTTTAACATTCATATTTAATTTAGAGCTAGTGAGCTAGTTTACACCCAATCCTATTCATGCGACCTGGCTTATACCTTGTCCTATAATAGGTCTTCTACAAATCGTTTACACCACGGGGACTAATGATAAGTTTAGGTCTAATATAGGTGTAATATAGTCCTCGAGTCAATGCCATCTGTTAAATACAATCGCACTTAATTTTTTTAAACTGCAGTTTCATATGCCAGATTGATAAAAGTATTTTAGGTTATGTCAGCATCACCAAATATCATTCAATCTTTAATTTGTTTTTATTGGTATTGACTTTTTCGTTTGCATCATTGTGAACTTCACAAGGATCAGGAGATTCAACTTCGGAACATGAATTTTTTTAATAATTCAATTAATTTAACTTACACAACCTACAAAATATGATGTCAACAAAATCCCAATACTGATCAACCGCCACCTACAGGGTTTTTATCAAACACTTTAGGTCACTAAGGCGTTTACACGCAGTTTAAAACGTGGCCTAAACTGGGTCAGGTCACATGAAAAAGAGACCTGACCTAAGCTAGGTCAGGTCGCCTACTAAGTGTTTACAGCATGGCGTCCTATAAGGTATAGGTCGAATATAGGGTATAGGACGCGGCCTAAACGATGGGTGTAAACTAGCTCAGTAGACTATTTTCTTCTACGAGTATACGACAAAGTTTAGTTCTGACTTGCCTCATGGGTCTCTGGCGGGTTTTATAATTTATTTTGCGTACTTTTTGAAAAATCCTACGACGTAATTGTTTTCATTTTGGAGCTCCTACACATTGTTGCACATCAATCTTGTAAGTAACTCCAGAAAAATCAGAAAATTAACGATTATATTCATCTTAATATTACTTATGATGAACATTGATATCCAGAAGTCATAGACTTGGAAACCTGTATTGTTGCATTTTTCCTGTTTGAAACAAATGAACATCAATAAGTTACATATCGTAGGAAAAAAATAATCTTTCCTCAATGAAAACTTTGACATCATAACTCGAAATCCAGCAGTGATTTATTTAGAAAACACATACACCATTAATGAATTAATTAATGATCTTCTAATAGAACAACTTTTGTCTAATTTAATCGAATTTGTCTCTTATAGTTCTCGATGTTACCATCCCCATGTTGAAAACGTTATCCTGACAAGAATATCACAAATTAGGCCGTAACCTTATACTGGGTGGTGGCGATTAGGAGTGAAGATTGGGATTTAACATTAGAGTTTTGTTTTATGCAATTTCTTGCCCTCCTCTTCATTTAACGCCAAAACCTGTAGAGTGCAAAGTTGTTCAGAATTAAATTGTATATAAAACTTTTTGCATTTTTATTATGGTTTTAGTGTCTTCTTAATAAAAAAAAAATCAAAAGTGCTGTTAATTAGTAGCAATAGTCATGACACTTGTTTTCTATTTTATCTGGTTTTCACAAATTATTAATAAACGTCAAACGTCAGTTTAACTTATGGAAATTAAATTCCGTTTTCTTTGATAACTATTTCCACCACAATAATTCTTTATAATAATGACACGTTCCTTATTCCAATAAGCATTCATTATTTAATTTCCTTTTTGTAAAAAAAATTGACAGAATATGAATAAAATAATATTGTTTTCTACAGGGTAAGTCATGACTTTTGCTACTAATTAACGGCACTTTTGAAATTTCTTTTTAAAATTAAGAAGAAACTAAAACCAGAATAAAAAATGGAAAAACAGTTTTATATACAACTTTTAATTCTGTATAACTTTGCACTGTACAGTTTTCGCCGTAAAATGAACAGAAACGCAGGAAATTACATAAAACAAAATCCCATGTTAAATCACTATGTTCACCTCCTGAATATTTCAAAATCATTTGTTGATGACCATTTATTTATTTTGCTTGTTCTTTTATTCTGTCGTATTTATAGTTTAAAACAAAATTATTATTTTTATTTAGTAGTATTAAGATGATAAGATGAAGAAAATACGCGGTGCCCTAGACTTGGAGGAACAACAGAAAGCTATTGTAGTAGGCCGGAAACAAGACAGACGAATTAGGAGCTCCCACAGCAGTTTAGCTTAAAATCAACGGTACCTAAGTAAATTTCTAAAACGGTGGAATATCCAAAGTGGTTACGTTAGCAAGATCGCATCCTTCGCACATCCCTCAGCAACGAACATCTTACAATGCCGGAAACCGCGAAAGAAATATCGACTTCTGATTTCTGATCATCTTCTTAATCCATTCATACGGACAATTCGCCCTCGCCTAGAGTAGCTAATTGCTAATTAACATATTTAATAATTAAATATTCCACATTCTGCAAAAAATCCTATTTTTAATTCTCAAATATTTAGATTTTTGTGGGATCATAGGAAAAATAATAATTATGATCCCGGTTTATTACCCTTTTGCTAAATATGCTAATCTATTTTACCCTAGTGTCACTACGATAATTTAAAATTCCAAGAAAAAAACTCAATTCATATTTCATTTTTAGATAAATCTGTGAAATGAAGAATGATTATTCTCTACATAATAATTAAATTACATTATATTTCTTTCTAAAGTATCTCACACATTAATAACCAACGTACGCCCTCCTCCTCGTACATGATAATTAGTTAGATCTGTAGATAGATAGACAATAATTTCGTTAATCGCAAATTAGGCTGCGACTGTTAATTGCAGGGCCAACTAATTATCCCCTGATTAATGATGGCGGAGATAATTATATGAATATCGCTTTGTATTTGCGGAACTCAAGGGATTTGAACTAGGATAGCATAACGCTGCTGAATCGTCATGTTCATGATTTAGTCGGAGATTTGTTGGCATGGTTTGTTTAGAAATTATTCATAGTTTAGGTAATCAACATTGAATAGTTATTCAAATGTGTAAACAAACATTACAGTACATTTTGTTTGCAATTCAAACTTTGTTATGTTGTAGAAATATATATCAATCAGTTTTTTAAACGATCATTTTTTGTGAAACTATAACAGCTATCATTAGGTTGACTTTCGGTAAAAATAATCGTAACTTAAACTTTTTTCACATGTCATTTTCGAGTACCTATTTCGCAGTTATCTTATCAACATAATTTTCAGTCTCATGTAAAGTTTTCAATTACAGGGCGACAGTAAAGTACCCACTTTCCAATGCTAGTCATGAAATACTTTACAGAACTTGTCATATAAAGGCTTTATAGGACTAGTCAAGAATTAAAAAAAATTATAAGTATTGTCCATTACGTTGTAGAATCAATAGTACAGGAATTAAAGGCAGTGATTGGTACATTCAGTAATGGGTAATATGCCGCGATGATAAATTTATTTATTTAGGTAAAATGATACTTTTGTGGCGAACCAGCGGCCGTTTGATAGACGAGTGCGACATCTACAAATAAGTCGCAAAAAGTTACTATAGCTCAACATTCAATGATTATTTCTGTTTTCTTCAAATGTTGAAATATTTCCCTATGTCCAATCCAAATAGGGTCAAATTCGGAGAAAATATTTATTATAGAGTTAAAATATAATATGCCCGTATTTTTTAATAATACTTATGTAGGCAAGTATAATATGTATGTTGCTTTTGTTACGATTTTTTTTTACACGAGAGGAGCGAATGTATGAAAAACGAGTGTTTAGTGTTTATAAAACGAATCACTACTTTTTCTACAACTGTAGAAAACAGCAGAAATACACTTTATTGGGATATTTCATTAAATGCGAACCTGGTGGAAAAATTTGGAACTAAAAACAAGGGAGCAATTTTATTTCATTCGTATGTTTTTACGTAGTTTATATAGTGAAAAATAGATAACAGAACTAATATTCACAATTAATTAAACTACTATTATCCAATATGTGCTATAAAACTGTTCCAAAGAAAAAAAAAAATATGAACATAACCTAACAACTACTAACTAAAGTATTTAAAATGGAAAATAATAATCTATTGCTACAATTAATGAAACAGGATACAAGCCAATATACTTTTCCTAAAATAATAATACACACTGAGAGAAAAGTCAAAATACAAGAAGAATCAAAGAAAAACTATTGACAACAATGATACGCTTATGGAAGTTATACAAATGTGCTCCCTTGTTGAAAGTTTGTCGTTGGTACACAACGCCATCTCTACGTAATGAAATATCCCAATAGATTACTTATTTTTTCTATCTTCACGCAGTGAGCAATTCCATTGCGGCCACAGCTTACAAAGGGTGCAGAGAAACATTGTTAAATAGCAATAGAATTCGAGAAAAATGACATTAAAACTTTTATGACGTCACCTGTGCCAAATAATACATACATATTCATAATACACGATTTATCAACAAAGAAAATATAAAGAATATATAAACAATAGATATCTTGTATTATTATAATTCATATTTTATTAGTAGATAAAACCGAGAATTAGATGTACCTATAAATTGTTTTTGATGGATGTTATTCTCTTTGAGTGTATGAAATATCATAATTTTTTTGTCATCCGAGTGTATTTGTAGTATTCTGGTTGGCTGGTGTATTTTGTAGCAGAATATCAGTGGACAAATCATCAGCTAATTAAATAGAATATTTATAACTCCGACTTTGTTTGGTTAGCTCAGCGCGTTTTCATCCAAACCTTTGAGAATATTAAATCAGCTTTTCTCCAAATTAATGCCTAGTTCAATTATCAGAGAGAAGAATTGTAATGTAAGAATAAATTAATATCAACACGCCTTACACGGACAAATAAATCTTTGTAGAATGTAATTAATAAACTGGAAATTAGACAGTAAAGATTTTATTCCAGGAATTTTACAACAGTTTAAATAAAGCCGTCGCCGTTAGTACAAGCTCAATAATTATTACTTATTTACTGTACTCGTATATTAACTTAAACTGGTTTTGAGAACCTTAACCGATCATTTATTATACGCTTATTCTTCATGTATATTCGATAATTGCTGCATTTAAGTTAAAAAAGTTCTAAGCACTATTTTTATATTTAACTGTAGGCCCTTTTCATGGTATAAGTAGTGATGTGTCCCTGAAAAATTCCCGCTAAGATTTTTGTTATTATCCGGGAAAATTCTAGGAAATTTCTTCAATTACGATTTGCGGAGAAAATATCTCGACTTTTTTTCTCGGATTTTTTTTTTTTTAGGAAATATACCTTGACACCTCTTTTGTTTTGCAAGTTTGCTCCTGTCTGTTATCTATCCCTACTCCGTCAGCAAAAATTGTGGTGCTTCGCAATATTTGAAATTCCTTGGGAAATTTCTGGGAATTTTCTCTCATTATTCAATTTCGGGTATTGACCCATTACTAGGTATAAGTAGTCGAGAATGAGGGGAGGGGGGTTAAATGGTTCTGTACAAAATGGGTCATTTATATTAAAACTAGACCTTAATAAGGGGAATCGCATTTTCTAAGTTTAAAAAGTTATTAGAGTTTTTAATGCCATTAACATCGACGTCACATTTATCTACTCTATTTCAAATTCTTACTACTATCAAGACTTCTGCCTTTTTGAAATCCGGAATCCATTTTCAACAAAATGAATACATAAAATAAAGAAACAACGAAAATAAACCAAATAATACTTGTTTGAATTTATAATGCCACTCCATACAGAAACCATATGCGTTTCTATGAAAATGAAAGATATGTTGAATGACATAAACTGCCTGTAGCAATCAAACTTTATATTTTTTTATAAACTGCGGGATAGTACAGTGGTAGAGTACTAGCCAGTGGGCGCAAAGGTCTAAAATTAAAATCCGAGCCAGGTCGAGAATTATTCTGTACTGTCGGTATTCACTCTCCATCAATATTCACTTTCCAAGTTGAAATAGAGCTAACTTCGCAATCCCTAGCTATCGTGCACCGGCTAGGAGCTGTAACAACCGAGTTGACAACTCACATGGTATTAACGTAACGTAAACCCCGTGGCAAAGTAAAAATAAATAATAGTTTGTGTGTCATAATGTCATCCTAGGGACAAACTCGAAATAAGTGCAAAACCCAAAATCATAATACATACGAGATATATTTTAAGTATTAAAATAAATTAATTTATGTCTCTCCAATTATTAGCGAACTCCTCGGACTGGAAACCTGGAAACGTGTAACAATTAAGACTAAAAAGTTAATTGAAATTATAAAACTTACCTACCCTGATAAGCCACAAAATAGTATATTATGTTATTAGGAGTAGAAAGCGGTCTTTTTGTATTCAACCCAGCTATTGCGGCCGAGGCGCCAGCTGGACAAAACACAGAAAGGCTCCGAATGAATAACATATACTATTTTTTCTTGAATTGTTTCAAAGAAAACTGGGGATTTTGTTTTTATATGTATTTTTGGAATTGTTTTAAACCTAGAGCTTGCAATTTCAACCAAAGTTGTACACTACAAAACAAACGATGCAACTGTCAACAATTTTCAAAATGGCCTGTGTTGCTGTGACGACTACTGCCATCAACGGTGAACTAAGAAGCTAACATTTTTTTACAAGTACAATAATGAACAACATTGTAGTACTAGTAAGAAAATGAATATCTTCTGTAGTGTGTGTACAGTAGCATAATATGAATATTATAAATACACTTGAAGAAAAATATAATTTGCGTAATTTTTTTGAACCAACAACTAGGATTGACTTAATTAACTAATAATTATTTTTTATTCTCTGTTGTATGATTGCTCCATTTAATAATAACCTTGTATTTAATGCATTTGAAAAACATTTCATGCCATTTTTCAAGCTCTAATATAGTATCATATTATCGCATGTAAGTGCTATTTGAGTAAGTGCTTTAGTATTATTTCAGTAAGCATTAATTTACTGAAGAGATTAAAAAACAGATAAAATAAAGCATTACAAGCTTTGCCTATTTTACAATGAGTTTGTATGTTTTAATTTAAATATTGCACATTGAGTGCAGTGCAGCATTAAACTTATTGTTTTTGATATTATCGCATCTTGATTGTGTGGACAGGGTTGCACTAAGGGGGACAATTTAAAAAGATCGTAGAAGTGATTATTAACGCCATTTAGATTGCATGATATATATTGAAGACGAAAATGTAATAAATTCAATCATTTAAATTGTCTTGTATAAAATAATGCCAATAATGGAGTTAAAAATAATATACCCGTATTTTTTAAAAATTGTTAAATAGAATTGGATTCTACACCAATTGCGAGATAAGAATGAACTAAGAATTTTAGTGTAAACGCGACTTAAAATTTTAAGAAATTAATTAGATATGAATTATTATAGTTCAAAGTATAGCATGGGCGTTTCATTTCCTTTCCTCACCAATGGTCTAACCGTCTAGCGTGCTTTTTCTTTTATTTCATAGGCTTAGGAAACGTCACATAAATGTTAAATAGCTTGTAGTTAAACTTTTTTTTTGCTAAGTGAAACTATTTAAATATTATGTATTAGTCAAATAAATTTATTAGAAACTTTATGAGGAGGTGAAAAGCACATGCCTAAATGAATATTTGGACATTTTGACAATTTTTTTTTTAAACGTAACTTTACCTAACGTACCGTAACGTACAAAACGCACGCTCGTAACTTTTGTGTATTAGGTTAGGTTATGTTACGGTATATTTATTGGAATAACGAATAAATAAATATATATGTGGTGCATATAAGTGCATAAACAGTGCATTTTTTAGCGTAACAGGTCCTAACCTAACGCACAAAACTCATGCTCGCAAATTTTGTAGGGTCAATTGACCTACATTTCAAAAAATTATTCGCATTTATGTTTCACAATAAAAAATTTAAAAATACATAAATAGTTAACATTGTTAGCGTCAAATATATATAAAAGAAAAAACGTAAATACAACTCTTTAAATACAAAAAAATGAAAAACAAAAAAAGTCATATTTTTCTGTCAATGAAAATCTTGCGGGTGAAATGGCATCACCTAACGTGTGAGGTGACTTAATTAAAAAAAAAAAAAAATTGCATATATTAACTAAGTATGTATAGGTTTTCTTTTTGTAGTAATAACTTTCCCACACAATATCACACATGTTAGAGGATTTCCTGCAATTTTCATTAAACTTTTTTTCACAAAAATCATTGAATCCAATATTGTTTTCTTAGTGCACTGATAATCACAATTCATATACACTCATAGTCGTTCATATGTATTTCGGAATCATCGTTTTCACAAATGTTTATTTAAATTTCATCTTCTGACGATGATAAATTATATTGCTCAATTTTTTTTTCTTCTTTTCACATTTATTATTTTTCACTTAATGTCAGTTTTAAGTTTCCCTCCATCCACTATCCTCTATTAGTCCGTCCAGTACGTTTATAATTGGTTAGTATAATAGGTCATCTATACCTTGATTTTTTGGGGCAACTATCGCAAATGGTAAGATGAGATGGCTCACATCTGTACGACACGTGTACAAAACTACAATAACATTAAATTGAACCTTTTTCTGCTTGAGAAGTTATATTAATTGTAAAAATGTACTACTTTGTATGAAGAAAATGTCAAAAAGATTACATATAGTTTTTTTAAGGGGTATCAAAAAAAAATTCTGGTAATAACTTTATTTATTGAAAGAAACAATACAAGTAAAATTCACAGACTGACTATATGTAATCCATGTAGAAACATTCGTTAACATTGGTGTACCTACTATTATTTGGATTTTGGAACAAAAGTCATCTCACCTGGTAAGCCATCTTCTCGGACTTACCCTACGTTATGTTATAGTATATTTACATAAATAACCTAGGTCTAATTTTACTTATCTATAAAATTCTACGGGTAGAATTAGAAATCAGATGAGATTTCTTTCAGTTTAAATAGCCAGATATGAGAAGAAAAACATATTTATTATTATTAATATTGATGGGTATGGTAACTGTATTTTCTACAAAAATCATTAAAATATATATTTATAAATACATATAGCATAAAATGTCCGCAAATGGAAATCAAAAAAATTATCGTAATTTGGTAATGAAACCTCGCTTCCTCCCACTGAATTTCATTCCATGTGATTGGTTTCGTTCTCATGGGAGCGTTGACTAAAATAACAATTATGTGAATTACGGGCCTGCAGTGGTGGACACTTAAACCGTCAGACAGACAGTTAATTATTCATATTCGTTGCAGCGTGCGAGCTATCAGCCGTTTTATCAAAGTAATCCACGTGTGCCATGTACGAGAGTACGAGTACACTCCCTGGCAAAAGCTCAAGTGTAAACACCGGCTCATGGTGATGTCACAGAGATGATGGAAATTAAGATATGTATGACACAAATGGTAAAAGTTATTTCTATATAAGTTGTCACAAGAAATATTGCGTATAAATAATTTTTTTTAATGACTTAATAAATTGATGAATTTTAAGGTTTGTTACATTTTCCAAATGTGTATAGTTATTGAACTATATTTTTTTAAACATTTGGCTGAATTTCAAATTGTGATGTCAGATCTTCATTGTGTACATACCTACTCTTTTTAGTAAGTAAAACAAGGACTAAAGTCGTCTACAACTAATACAAAATTATATTCTTTTCGCTTAATATGTACCATTATAATCACTTTGAAGTTGTGACGTCATAGCGTTATAGCGCGAATATTATAAAAGTTACGTATGAAAAGTTTTACATTTTAATAAAACTAATATAAAATCATTTAAAATTAGTTATATTCGATAAAAAATATTCAACTTTTTTTTAGGTTAGACAAAAGTGTGCTTTATTTTATACTAGGCGTCACATGCTAGTCTCTCAAAGCTATCGTGGAAAGAGCATCATCGAAATCACTTTTGCCTTTTGTGCTATTTGAAAATTGGAAATAATTTCCACGTTTTCATTTAGACGTCGGTCGGAATCAAATTCGGACCGTTCAAATCATAATCACTCACCTAACGCACAGTCACACTAAGAATTAAATTAGGTACCTAAATAATTAATATTTAATTCCTATTTTTTATCGCGAGCAGCCATATCCTAATATTAATTTATGTGCTATCTGTAGCTTTTGTTAGTCTTTAACTAATAAATGCCAAAAATATTTACACTGGATTAATGCAGCATAATACGATACAAATATACGTAAAGCTAGTTTTTAGTCACGAATGGGGCAGAATTAAAGATCCACTGAGTGACTAAAGAAAGATGCTTTACGTATGTGTATCGTACAATATTTTATCTACGAAATATTGAAAAAACCCAATAAATATAAAAAAAATTATTTATGAATCAGGATCACAATATTAAATGAGAAGTTTGCATGATAACAAAATATTCACCCTATAGCCTATATTTACAAATTTAACGTGTTTAAAAATTTTAATCACTCGTTGCTCGGCATCCCGTGACTAATGAAACCTTGTTACTAAACAACTGTTTTACAAACTTAAAACTAATATCTAAACATCAATTTTACGCACTGTCGTAAATAAATTAAGCCACTAAATTAATAAACTACATTAAAGTAACGGTATTATAATATTTAAAACACTTGGCACATTTCACAAGATTTAAGTCTCTGAATCAACCTCTCGGTCATTTATCAGAGACTGAAATCTTGTAAAATGTGCCAAGTGTTTTAAATGTTATAATATTTATAACAGTTTCACCAAGTGTCGCATATTTGTATATTTTCTATAGTTTTTTTTTTAATAACGGTGTTTATGCAGTAAATTAAAATTAAGAATTTTATCCACGCAACTGTCAAATAATATACCCATAATTCAACTGATTGTTATCAAATCATTATTGTTGCTAATCGAATAATATTGACAGTTCTATGGAATAATATTATTCAATCGTTATGTTAAATTCAAATCCTTCCTTTCAAAGAGTACAAACAAAATTACTTTTAATAAGTAATTCTCTCCAAATAAAAAGCCAAAGTTACACAATTTTTGTCATTTTTCATACTTTTATTTTCTTCTTAAGCTTAAACTGCAGCTGAATAGTCGGTTTTAAGATTTTACGTTAAATGTCAAATAACTTCATAATTTGTTTCAACACCATCGATAACTAGATTTGTCTACGTAAACATTTTTTTTTGAATTTGTCAGTGAAAAAATTCTACTTATTTTTCAATACAAATATGTCACTGATATTATTTGACAATTGGGGGAAAAGCATAGTATTCTATTCGCATGTAATGGCTATTACTCATTCGAATGATTTACATTGCGATACGTTAGGGTAGGTATGCAGCGTCATAATGTTTATACATCGTCCTGTTCATTTCTTGTTTCGTTCAGTTTCCAACGTTCAAATCCTGACAATGAAGTTAGCGCAAATGAACTTCGTGCGCTCACAATTTAAAAAGTACACGCCGTACAAATTTAAATAAAAAAATACTGACAATAACTACCTATTTCAATTCAATAAATAATTTTCATGTACATTTTGTACTCCGAAGTGTACTTTTTAAATTATGAGCGCGCGAAGTTCATCTGATAAAAAAATATAGATATACAAATTAGTATTTCGTCGTTATTCTCTGCAGAAACATTGTTGTCATCGTACATTTTCTAGGTTAGGTTGTAATATCTGACGTGACCGATTGGCGCAGGCGCAAAACAAAGAAATTATAAAATTAAACTAAAAGTTGAAAATAGCCAATTTCTTTATTTAATTTTATTAGTATAATTCTTCAGTTTAATTGTATAAACATATACGTTGTCATTGATAACACTTGTTTATACTTGTCTACTTTAGTTTTACAATTTAATTTTTTAATTTAATTGCCTGTATACCCAGTATAACAGTACCTATTATTTTGTATAAATTTCTGTGAAACTGAGTTATAGGTTAAAGGAAAAATGTAATAAACTAAACAATAAATTTATATGACACCAAATAAGAAAAAAATTATTTCGTGCCCTTTGTGAAAAAATCTCCGTGCGCTAGTGGAGCGCAGGCGTCCTTCCCTTGGCGGGCAGTGCATGTTTAAAAATGCAGTACGCCCTGTAATGAAGTTTGCATTCACCCAATTAAAAATATTGCGAACGATGAGTTTATTTTCACCAGAACAAATTGTTTATCAAAAAAATGAAAAAACGTTAAAAACGACAAAAAATTCGTTTGCTCTTCAGTATAGGTACACATAATGTCATATATAATGGAAGCTAAATAATTAATTAACTTTGTGCGGTACAAAAAATTGAATTATTTATTTATTAGTTCAAACTTTTTGATGTTTTTTTTTTTGTTTATTCCACAGATTTATTTCATAATTGCGAATATATTTGAAGTTTTTATTGACATTCATTTTATAATATATCGTTGGTTTTATATGTTTTAAACCTATTTAAATTTTCATGTATTTCTGCATTTTATGATATTTTTATTATTTTGTTCCACGCGGGTCGTACATAATTTATTTTTATTGAATGCAATAAAGGGGTATATTTTATTTCACAATTTTAACTAACTTTTTTGCCTGAATGCGGGTACACCTTAAACTATAAAAATTGAATAACTATTTTCAAGAAACCAGCATAATATGTACTGTATAATTATCATTTATCTATTCAAATTATTAAAAAAAATATATCACGTAAATTATAATTAAAATTATATGGTTTGAAACTCGATAAAATTATAACCATCATGAATATTTTATTAGAATATTCCAATGAATACTTTGAATATATAGGCCATTCTTATTAATCTTAGATCTTTAATCAAAGTTTTAAAAAGTTATTAGTTTTTAAAATATTCGAGTTCTTAATCTCTTAACATCTACGTCTAACATCCACTCTATTTCAAATTCTTAACCCATTCACTGTGCATGACACGGATCCGTGTCATTTCTATTATTGGCCGTGTGACACGCAGCTCTGAGACGAAGTGTTGTTCAATGTGTTGTGTAAGGACTCTACAGAATATTTTTGTCGTAATACGTACGGACAGCGAATGGGTTAACTACTATGAAGCATTCAGCTATCGCCTTTTTGAAATCCGAAAACTGTTTTCAAGTAAATGAATGCATAAAACAACACAACGAAAATAAAACAAATAATATTTTTTATAATTTATGATGCCACGCCAGATAGAAACCGCGTGCATTTGTATGAAAACGAAAGATACGTTGAGTAACCTAAACTACCAGTGGCAATCATATGTCTTAGACTATATACACGTAGTTTTAACCTTCCGTCACCTTTAGGTAAGGAAGGTATATTGTCTTTGGTCAAAAAATTTGATAGTGAGTTTCTATTGAATAAGCACGTTTTGGGGTCCCTAGAATATGATTTTACTATTTTTATATCTGTATGTATGTGTCCTGTCTGCGTCTCTCTCTCTATCTCTGTGTGTGTGTGTGTGTGTGTGTGTGTGTGTGTGTGTGTGTGTGTGTGTGTGTGTGTGTATGTGACGATCGTTTCGGATCGCATAACTCCAATACCACGATTCCTAAAATTATAGTTTTTTTCATGTACCTCGAGTTTAGATCCAAATACAAGCCTGATTTATAGATTGCATAGAATAGAATGGAATAGAATAGAACAGAATAGCACAGGGAATAGAAATATAAACCAATGTAAATGCATGGAACCATTTATACTTGCACAGAATGGAATAGAATAGAATGGAATAGAATAGGAAATAACCAAATTTTATTTCTTATTCTATTCTTATTCCATTCTTATTCCATTCGGCTTGCTTCGTTAATATTCGTGTGAATGGTGTAACTTCGTTGCATTTAGCCAGTGGCGTATATAGATTTATATTTTGGTGGGGGCTCAGATTGTATAAAATAATCTTAATATATAACTAAAAGTATATCAAATTAATTAAGTATAGGTGGTAATATTTAATTACATAACAAAATGTAGTATTCGTTTTTTCCTTGAAAAAATAATTATAATTTCTCTTCGGCCTCTCCCCCCTTATATACGCCACTGCTTTTGGCCCATCCCCTAACCTAAAAACTTACTGTGAACAACAGTTTTTCTGCAGAAATTCTTTCTTTTTTAGTAAAAACAAACAATGATATCATTTACTCGATTCTCAATGTAATTAGTGAAAGAAAAAAATAACCAATAAATCAGTTAATTTAGTGTAAAAGTAACACAAAAGTGACGTCATTCTATTCCAAACTATTCTACTCTATGCAATCTATAAATGGTCTTAAAAATTTCTATTCCTATTCTATTCCATTCCTTATTCTATTCTATTCCATTCTATTCTGTGCAATCTATAAACCAGGCTACAGACATGATTAGCTTAGATATAGAGTTACAAAATTATAAAGATATTATATTTCATAAATCAGCCAGCTATCCTAACCATGGAAACTGCTAATATATTCAGATAATTCAAATTGACAGATGTCAATATCAATGAAACTAAATGAATGTGGCAGAGATGCGGATGTTGAGATAGATGTTGGGGAAGACACGAAAAGATAGGAAAGGAATGAAAGAATAAGGGAAATAACTCGAGTGATAAAAGTTTCTAGAAAGATACAAGAGAGACGATTACATTGGTTTGAACATGTCATGAGGGGAGATAAAGAATATATTGGAAGAAGAATAAATAGCTTAATAATAGAAGGTAGAAGAGGATGACCAAAGATAAGATGGAAAGACTGTATAAATAGAAAATAAAAAGTAGCGACCCCTAACGAATGGGAAACGCTAAAGAAGAAGATGTCAGTGTCAAATACAATTTGAATAGTTTGTTTATGAAATAAATTTACTGGAAATTTAGAATTTGTAAGAAAATTTATGTATGAAATTTGTACATAATACACAGGATTGACGGAAAGTAATGTGCTGGCCACATCAGAATTTTATTTTATTTTATGAAATTACTTTATTCATAACCATGCATATTATATTGCTAATTATTGATCACGAAAGTTATTTAACATTTTTTTTTTATAAGTAAAAATATAGATCAATTTATAAGAGTCCAATGGGGTCTTCCCCTATTGTTTTCGTTTATAACGAACCTTTTTGCCGGTTCTGTGTACACTACTTTATGTTAAAATAACTCTTGTCAGCAATAATTGTAAATATGTGTGGAAAGTAAGTAATTTAAAAAAATAATAAAAAAGCTACATCGTAGTCCCAAGTTTTGATTATTACTGATAGCCTATGTCATTCGACGTATTTTTCACTTTTATACTAACTTAAAAGCCCGTTTTACACAGTCATAAGTTTACATGTATTTCTACAACTTTGCATTTTACAGTACGATTTTCATACTTTACACGATCATATGGATATAAAAATGCATTGTACAACGAGAAGTTGTAAAATAGTTTCAATTAGAACATGTTCTAAATATCAAGGTCATTTACATCATATTTTGGTGATATCTAGGGATTTTATTAATAAAAAGTTTGAAGTTTGTGTAGTTTCACGCTACCGCACTGATATATGAAGTGGTTTTTCTCGTAGCTGCCAGTTGAATTGGACCGTCATAATTGTTTTTTATTTTGTTTATTATTTATTTAAAATTCCTTTTTCTTGTCTTAGACTAACCCAAGGCTTCGCCCAATACTTTCGTGTATTTTTCCTTTTAATAAAATGCCTTTTCACAGTCAGTCCCAGAAGTATTAAGGTTAAAATATTATTTTTTCTGGTTTTTAAGTGATCAACCATTTTTTAACGTAAATTACAAAGTTAACATGTTAATAAATATCGTTACCTTATTTATCCGATAAAATGTTCAAAATGTTGATACTAACTTGATACTAACCTTATTTTTGTATAACAACACTGTTGTCAATATAAGTGAAATTGCTACACATCTGAATGGTACTTTGTACCAACATAATTTTTTTCTGTAAGTTGGTATTAACGCTGAAATATTTCAAAAATCTATGATCGTGTAAAACGAACCACATATGTTGTAAAATATGCTGTAGAAATTTGACAAGAAATACATGTAAACTTATAATCATGTAATACCGGCTTTAGAGAGTGTTTGAAAAAGTGGTTACACCCATTTATCTGGCTTATTATTGCAGATACGCTTATTGCTTATAGGACATAATTTATTCAATACAATATCTGCGATTATTTTATATGAAAAGTGTAATTCTGGGACTTCCGGTATAACCGGAAGTGATATCAACTTTGTTAATTTAAATACAACCTATACAAGTTTTTTATAAATTTAGATTGTATTTTTTATTCTCTTTACGACCATACCAAATTTGTTAGTATTTACCATATTCATTTGTTAAAAATAAATACTTATCATTAATGGATGTAATTTAATATGCGAGAAGGCTACGACAGCAATTGTTTTCTCAATTGTTTTCATGATATACTAATTAGAACTGTCATACTTTTGTCGTTTGTTATTAATAAATAATAATTTTAAATAAATAAAAATAAAGATTATGAGCAATAATCCTGAAAAATTAAAAGCTCTACAG
Source organism: Harpalus rufipes (assembly GCA_951394225.1). NCBI lineage: Eukaryota > Metazoa > Arthropoda > Insecta > Coleoptera > Carabidae > Harpalus > Harpalus rufipes. Next base: position 17,105,082 of record OX596289.1, read on the forward strand.
TTGGACTATAAAATAACAAAAATTCAGTTTACAGTGAATCTAAAACTAAATATTTAAATATTTGGATATCTTCATAATTCAAACATTTAATTATACATATCAAATGAGAACAGTGAACAATTCTTCCGTTGTTGAAACGTTCTTAATCAGGTGATGTGGTCTTATAGCTATGTAGAGTACAGCAACCTGTAATCCCATCTTGTGTTTACCTAATTTACCGAATTACCGCTGTATAATTTCATTTCATTCTCAATTATACACACGCGGCAGCGATCGCAGTGTGTTTGAACATCAGGGATATTTAGCGCTCGTGTGCGGGGTAATTGCCAGGTTGGTAGGATTGCAGCCACCCTCAGGACTGTAGAGTTGGCTAGCCTGGACAGGGAACAAGCAAGAGGTTATATTCTTTAAATTTCACAATAATAGTGTTTGTATTGATATTGCGTCACTGGCAAAACAATTGTTTCCTGTTAAAAGTGTAGTTGTGCGTACAAAATCAGTCACTTGTACGTCACAAACCATGTGATACCTTTTTACCGCCAAAATAAAGCACTAGAAAATGTTAGAAAAAATAAATTTAGATTCTTTTACATTATTCGGTTATTCTTTAGCATATTCCACAATATTATAACATTTTTTTACCTTAAATTTTACTACATTAGAATACCCCATTAAATGAGGTTTGTTAAAAAAATGACAATTTTCACTTATTTCAAAAACTAATATGTACTTTATTCATCAATGTTAATATTGATGTAATGCAATCTGCAGAATGCAGCTTCTTCAGCGATTTTGCCTTTATCTATAGTCTTAGTGTTGTCCAAAAAGTCATAGGAAGACATATCTGGTGAATTCGGAGATTCCTAAGCACAATATCTTCAGTTTTTACCACATTTTCATTGGTGATGCTATTACTTTCGGTTCTCTTGTCATCTTTGCAGTCTTTACAGCTTTACACCAAGATTAAAATGCATCTAGATTAGTATATTAAGTTACAGTCTTTTCCAGCACAAGTTAGAAATTCGGATATGAGCGCGTAGCGGCTTAAATAATTTTTTGTAACGAGCGTTTTAAACTATTTTTTTGTTTCGGTTTTCATTTATATTATTTCTTTCAAAAAAATCGTTGACAATTTACATTAATGGAATTTTTGGCAGAATAGTTAGGTTGGTGATTTATATTTTTTATTTTGTTGATTGCCTAAATATTTTGTGTATTTAAAGCAGTGAAACCGCAATCCCAAATAACAAAATGTCACTAAGAATCGTTTAAGAATAAAGTCCCTTCTAGCATCAATAAGCGTGCTAGAATATGTCATTCTTATTCAGAAACAGAGCTTTTTAAATTGTCATAAATATACGAGTAGATTGAGATAGACAAAGTGTTGTGTTTCTCTTTTTTTTGTTGTTTATTCGTAGATTAGGGTACCAGTGAATAGAGTAACTTAGATTATCCTGTCACCTAGTGAACATTGTATGAAACCTGACACCTGTGCTGAAACTCTGCCGTATCGCTTCGCGATCACATGACGTCATATAATTGCCAGGCGATACGGTAGGCAACAGGCAGTACCGATTTATTAGGGTGACGTCATTTTTACATCAGTCATGCGATTGCTAGGCGATACGGTCCGAGTCAATCATAATGTATTTTGGTTACTAAATTTTTTGTGTGCAAGACTGGATGTATTACTTTTTTTGGTGTTATTTTTTTTTTTTAATGACAGTTTTGAAATTGAAGATACAACCGTATGATGTCGGCTTCAAAATCTCGATGTTGTAGTCATTCCACGTTTGTAATATCTCGATCCGCGAGCTGTCCATCCTCCATCTCTGTCTGTTTACCGCTCTCACTCGCTAGGCTTCATAATCCGTCCGCTAATTAACCGGTAACGGTAAAATCAACACCGGTTTCGAACTTACTAATTGGCGCAGCAGCAATTAACGTATTACATTCCGTGCGGCGAAACAGGGGTAATGAAACTTGTCCCCACAGGAAATGTAAAGTGTGCGCTACTGGCTCGTAATGAGATAAGAGTAGTTGAAATGATGAGAGGATACATATTATAAGAGGGATTTTGTAATGAGAATTGGAAGATAGACGTAAAATTAATGAAAAAAATCATAATACTTATATACAGGCTGTAGACATTTGTATTAAAAAGTACGTAAAATTAAGCATTGAACAATAAAATTTCTATTCTATCCTCTACCAAGAAGTTATGGAAACTGCATATTATGGATAAACATTAAACAGTCTCTCAAAAGTTTTTACTCAACTGTATTTTTATATTTTACTTTTACTAGTTGTACAACTCTAAAGTAAAGCAGAGCAGAACCAAACTGAAACTAAAGTTTTATTCTGGTTAGAAATATAGTGTATTGCTGTTAGGTACAGTTTATGTTTCTTCTGGCATGTCATTACCACAAGATTCTCCCTCATTTAACTAGGTAGAAATATACAAAATAACAAGGACGTATTTTAATATTTGTACGAGTACATACAATGTTCATTTCACAAAAATAGTAGAACGTCTCCGTTATTTTGTATATTTACACCTTTTTAAATGAGGTCATACCACATTTTCCATTTTTTTTTTTCTGAAAGTACACTTAAAACTACTTACTATATATTTTATGTCACGTAAGTTTCTAGTTTTACAGAAATATTTTTTTAAATTTTGTATAAAATTTCTAATGACGTCATAATTTTGCGACCTTGTAGTCTCCCCTACCTACTGTACAGATATTAATACATAGTATATGTTTGCGTGACTATCACTGTATGTGTACAAAATTATGACGTCATAAAATCAGACTCAGAATATTTATAAGGTAAATCATGAGTGAAAAGTATAATAATATTAAATATTTTTGATGCACGAATTACTAAACTTTTATCTAGCATCTTTGTCGTACACATATGACATCTCGTATGAGACTTTTATTCGCTATCTCATTATCGTCGGTTTTTTGGAGGGGTATACGCTGTCTCCGTCCAACCGACGGCAAAAAAATTATTAAGAAACTGTATTGTAACCCCGGTAACAAATGTAATTTTCAAATATTTGAATTATTTGAATATTCATGTCATTTTGTCAGTCATGTGATAAAGATGATTTTTTTGATTTTGGCGTCGACAATATGTGTTTAGCCGTGTGTTGGTAGTTTTAATAATTCTTGGTATTATATTGTGGATTTTATTATTACAAAGACGGTGTTCCTAAGATTGCCGACAATTATTGAAACATATTGCTTTTGGACAATAAAAAGAGGTATTTATATTTCATCCATTATACTTATATCGTAATTATTCAATTGGTTTAGTATTACTAATTTCGAATTTTGATGAATACACTGACACAATATAGGGTATATTTATTATAATACTGTCAGTTTTGACATTATGTCATAATTATACAATTGATTTATTAGTGCGAAATAAATGTCTTACTTCGAATTTTGATGAATAATAATATTCACACGGTACTGTCAGTTTTGATTTGTACGAATATAACTACGGAAATCAAACGATTTTGCCCGATTTCACCCGACAACATGACGTCATCAAGCCTCGATTTCATGGTAGTGTTTGGTGTTGGCGGCGTGGTGTTGAAAATATGACCATTAAAATTCCTCCATTTGTCATACCCAACACCACGGTACAGTGTTGTAGGCGCGGTGTCAGAAGTTGAAAATATTCAACATTTTGTACCACGCTCACCTCCGCGCATGCGCATATTGAACTGAGTTCAGTGTTGTGACTGACATAACCTATATTTGGCGTATACGGTCGGATGTGGGCATTTTGTGTGGTTTAGTGAAAATTTAAAAAATATGGAATTTGACGAAAAACTAATTCAGTCTGTAGAAAGTACAGAAGTACTGTATAATTTACGCCACAAAAATAATTTGATACCATCCAAATGTATTCTGATATTTGCAAGAAGTAGCTGTCAAGCTGCGCTTACCGCGCTTGCAACACCGCCATGAAATTTGAACGAAAAAAAAATTACGCCAGCCACACCACACGTACGGTGCCCCAGGCGCCACCATGAAATCGAGGCTTTAACTATTTAGGTAAAGATACCTCACTGCAAATGAGATCGGGAAACTGGCTTCATGGGAACTCTGGGACTGCTTTCACAAAACTAAGATTGCCCCATAGATCTTATAGGTCACAGTGACAAAAGTGACTAGTATGCCGATTTTTTGAGTTTTTAAAAAATAAACTATTCATAATTATATAAACATATTTAAAAATCGAAAATATGTAACTTTAAGGCAGCAGTACAAGTATACGGAAAATTCATAATTTGTTTTCTCAAAAATATATTTTTAAGAATATGACTATAAGCTTTAAACTATAAAACAATTTGAGTATCATTTTAATCTCATACCGTGGATGACTTCTTGTATATGTGATCATGTCTCCACCCCTAATTGAAGGGTGACACCCATTTAAATATTTGCTGTGCCGCCGCCGCCGACGATATAAAGATAAGTTGTCTTTCTCTTCGGCTTCGGTTCTTCCTAGTGCGTCTCAAGAGAAATGACGAGAATGCTTCATTCCAAGCGGAAAATCTTTTCATTAGTGCCGAGTCAACCGACAGAATTTACATTGCGCTGAGCACCTCAAAATGTTAACGTAGATACATTCCAGTAGTTATCAAACAGTGGTTTTCTATATTATAACTTATAATAATTAATTTTGTTTCAAGAAATATTTCTACTGTATGTGGGTAAATCGTATGTAATGGAAAGATGATGAAGGTAAGCTTTGATGTGTTGTACTAATTATTAGATGGATGACCGATTAGAAATATTATACATCTAATAGTACATTAAAACACAAGTATCATAAGGCAATCTGTTAACGTACGAGTCCAAGTTTGGAAAACGAGCCGCTAGGCGAGTTTTACAAAGGACGAGTGCGTCAACAGGCCTTATGATACGTGTTTTTTATACTATTTTTTCTATTGAGGTAATTTTACGATTAAATTTATTTAAATTGCGACGTCAAATTATGACTAGGTATTTTTTTGTTAGTTATGTTTATTTTGGTAACGTTTCTCGCTAACAATTGAAATTTCATATTTTGTCAACTATTGATTAATTAGTGTATTGCAAGGTGTATTGTATTTATGATTCAAGGTCTGATTCTGGTTGTGAAATTAATATTATATCTCTTTCTAGTCCTATCAACTAAAGAAAGTATAAAAATCCATAATTAAAAGTAATATGTTGATATATTATCAACAACTTACCATTTTGAGGTTACCTGTCATCTGTCAGTTATGAAAGCATGACTACCAACTCTAGAACATGAAAGGCGCCAAAAATAGTACGCTTATAGATCTTCTAAACGTCGTGTTTGAAATACAAAACAGTGCGTTTATAGAAACATAAGAACACCGAAATAGAAAATAGTACATTAAAACACAAGTATCATAAGGCAATTTGTTAACGTACGAGTCCAAGTTTGGAAAACGAGCCGCTAGGCGAGTTTTACAAAGGACGAGTGCGTCAACAGGCCTTATGATACGTGTTTTTTATACTATTTTTTCTATTGAGGTAATTTTACGATTAAATTTATTTAAATTGCGACGTCAAATTATGACTAGGTATTTTTTTGTTAGTTATGTTTAGTTGGTAACGCTTCTCGCTAACAATTGAAATTTCATATTTTGTCAACTATTGATTAATTAGTATATTGCAAGGTGTAGTGTATTTATGATTCAAGGTCTGATTCTTGTTGTGAAATTAATATTATATTTCTTTCTAGTCCTATCACCTAAAGAAAGTGTAAAAATCCATAATTAAAAGTAATATGTTGAAATATTATCAACAACTTACCATTTTGAGGTTACCTGTCATCTGTCAGTTATGAAAGCATGACTACCAACTCTAGAACATGAAAGGCGCCAAAAATAGTACGCTTATAGATCTTCTAAACGTCGTGTTTGCAGTACAAAACAGTGCGTTTATAGAAACATAAGAACACCGAAATAGAAAAAATTAATTATTACACTGCATTGTGTGAGTGAGTGACTCGAAATCTACAAGGAGCTGTAAATACCTTTGTAGACTCTACAATGTGCAATGTACAACCTTTTAAATACCGCGGAACACTTTTGTAAGCAAGAACTTTAGGCGGAACACTTGTTAAAGTAAATTCGTATACTCTTCAGATTAATTTCTGCTACTCATTTTTTTCCAAAGAATACTCTCTTTATGGAATGCTGATAATGTGTCTGTCATAGTTAAAGTATCTTCATTTTTACCATATATGTATATACTTATATTTATATTGATTGACGTTATTTAAATAATTAAAAATATCTGTTAAATAGTTCCGCAGAGCACACCACATATTATTTTTTCTACAGTCTACATATAAAGTAGCCATTTGCGCTCTCTTTTGTCAACGCAAAATGTCACTTTGCCGCTCTAGCGCGACAAAGTAGAAAAAACGCTCGCTGTCCAAATTTCTAACTATACAATGGTGAGAAATGTCACTTGTCTACATTATTAATGGAAACGTTTAGTCAAGGCACTAATGGCACTTTAGTGACACGTTTACCACCTTTACAAATAAATCTGACATAATTGCTCTGTCGGTATACTTATTACATAACCAAAAAAAAGATGCCTTACTATTGTGAAATAGTATATTGTAATACAAGTGTTGAAAGCTTTGGTTTGCTACACGAATGTGAAGTTTGCAGCACGAACGATAGTGAGTGCTGCAATCACATGAGTGTAGCAGAGAGCTTTCAGCACATGTATTACACGCTATTTTTTCTGCAACCACATTTTCATAAAAAAAAATATTTCTGCAAAATCTGATATTCGTCAAATGTCATTATGACATTTCTTAAAAAAGTAACAACTAAAATCACAATCGCAGACTACTCAATAGTGAAGTGAGTGAATTTGTTTCATTGCTAGGGAGATTGACAAATAACGCTTGTTATAAATTTTCAAATCCTTCAAACTGTGATTTTCACAATTTTGATATACATAATAATAATTTATAAAAACCATTCAAAATGAATGAAAGTGATTGTGAAGATTTCCCAAATACTCCTCCGAATGTTGCTGAAGCTGCAAATGCTGCATCTCTGGAATTACTACCAGAGAAATCCAAAATAAGGTATATTAGAGAACGCAGCATATTTGTCACACGGTGTAAACAGAAAAATATTAAGAAATTTACGGAAAGTGTCCTTCTGGCTTATTTCGCCGAATATTCCAAGAAAATGAAATCATCCACACTTTGGTCTTCGTACTCCATGCCAAAAACTTGTTTGATAGTTCAAGATAATGTAGATATTTCAATGTTTTCAAAATTAATTGCTTTCCTAAAAAGAAAATTTGTGACTATAGATCAAAAAAATCCCGTATTTTTACTAGAACCGAGATCAGTAGATTTCTTCTTGAAGCACCAGATGAATCATTTTTGATGATGAAAGTGAACATTATGACTTACGGTTTATATTTTCCATTAACAATAAAATTTATTGTAGGTTGCACTAATATTGGGAGTAGCTGGGGCTTGTCGAAGAGACGAACTTATGAAATTAACCATAGACGATTTACAAGAAAAAGATGCCTTGTTAATTGTTAATATACCCGATACTAAGACACATATACCCCGGAGTTTTACAGTAACTAGTGGACAAGAAGATTGGTTGACAATATTTAGAAAGTACGCTGTTCTTCGTCCGTCAACTGTAGAGAATAGACGATTTTTTATGACATATAGAAAAGGAAAGTGCCTCAGCCAACCAGTAGGTGTCAACACTTTTGGAAAAATCCCTCAAAAAATTACCGAATTCTTGAAATTACCTAATCCTTTTGCATATACCGGCCACTGCTTCCGGAGAACATCTGCAACGTTACTTGCTAATGCCGGAGCAGACATTCTTTGTTTGAAAATACATGGGGGATGGAAATCTTCCACAGTTGCAGAAGGCTATATAGATGATAGCGTCCAAAATAAAGTAAAAAATGCCCAAAACATCATTGGAAAGCCTAACGATTCAACTAGTAAATCAATTGAGATTTCAGCACTTTCCCAAACTCAACTACTGACAGATTCCACTACAACAAATCACAATTTGTTCAATTCCAAGCGTAACTGTTCAATTAGCCCTACACTCGACAATTCAGTATTTTCTCAACCATTGACAGATTCCACCGATTCCCCTACCACTACAGTGACAACAAATCACAATTTGTTCAATTCCTTGCCGCCAAGCATTAATATTAACAATTGTACGTCATTTACATTTAATTTTAATGTTAATAATTAGTCTGTACTTGCATAACACTACTTGTATTTATTAAAATAAAAGTTTTCCATGATTTTGCTTTAGCATGTTGAAAGAACTTTCAACACTCAAAATTTTCGTGTTGAAAATATCTTTCCACACGTAAATTCCATTTGTTCGGCAAACACCTATTTTCAATACTCGTAACTATGGAGACGAAAGTTGAAAAGCCTACTTTCCATGGTGGTTGTAGAAAAATAAAATAGGGCATTCATTTACAAAAACAAAAGTATAAAATGTTTAGATTAGATTGAAGCAATAGGTCAAGAAGAATGGGAAATAAGATAAATTAAAATTAAATATAAAAGACATTTTTTCTTTATATTAATCCTTATTAATTGAGTAGTAGTGTAAGTACAAAGTGCACATTTTATTATTTTTTGTTATGGTGGAGGACCCCACTGTGGCGACTGTAGAAAAAATCTTGTGTGTGTTTCGAGCACAAATGGACATTGTCGATTTCGAGAGAATGCCGCGCTACGCAGGAGCAACCTCTCAATCGACAATGTCCTATTTTGCGCTCTTAATACACAAATAGCTATTAAAGATCTTGGCGACTAAAGTGTTTTCATTTTGAAAGAAACGAAGCAATTCTTTTCTTAATTCTAGTATGCGGGAAAGCATCATTCCTCGGTAGAGCCGTCTGACTTCTGGCATATGTGTGGAGTAAGCTTTCATGTTAGAGTTGTTAACAACTCTAGTCAAAATATTCTGCATTTTACGAGCAATGTTTTTGCAATAAGTGCATGTCCATGAAAGAAAGAAATGTTGAAATAAATCTCAATTTTGTTTTTGTGCAAGAGCCAGAAATCCCGCTTTCTCCCATCAATAGGACCCCATCAGTAATTTCTACACATTTTCATACGAAAAAAAGTAATTCTGTAGCAGTTCTCACTCGGTTCATTCATATTAATTTTTAATACACAAAGTGTAATTAAATTAAAATTGCCAAAACTTTTCGCGGAACACTTCCGAAGAGCTTATGGAACACCGGTTGAAAAGCACTGATGTAGAAATTCGCTGAGGCTGGATCTCTGGGTATAATCATAGTTTAAAAAAGCACATTACGTAACGGATGCAATCGTCGACCGGCATGGGCGTAACTAGATAATTTTTCGGGGAAGGAGGGGACAGGCCCCTGAGTTCGAAATGCAAAGTATATAGGAAATCCCATTTTGTCACATGTACGCTTTAAAGATTGTGTCTTGAAAATCACTGTTTTAAAATAGAGCATAATTTGTGGAATAATTATTGCCTAATCAGAATTTTTCACATCGAAAAATTACTAATTTTTTTACTACTCACCTAAATTCCTGTCGATTAATCAATTTAAACTTTAAACCACAACATTCACAAAATTGTATCAATAATTGAAATATAAAAATACACTAATATGTAGTTTTACTACTAGTTACGCCTATGTCGATCGGTACGTTGCTTTATTTTTTATTTTATTGCGTACTCTATGTATATTATTACATGTATTTTGCGTATATTTAATTTATACTCTTATGTCTTGAAATTGGGAATTAATGCTGATGGGAAAGTGAAGATTTATTTATTTGATAAATAATAAAATATTGGAAATACTGTACAAATTGAAAAGTATATTACTCTTTTATTTGTCTCAGAATTGAGAGGCCCTCTAGTTTCAGCGGTGCAATTCGACATAAAAAAACAAAGCATTTGTTTAGGTAAACTTGTCCACTTATTCTTAGGATCTTTATTTAAATTTTAAGTTTAGTTTAATCTTGGAACATCGTGTGCTAAACTAAAACACAAAATTATAATAATAATAATAATGTTTATTTGTAATTCACAGAATAGTATTACAATAGAAGGTTAGTAGAATTTTTACAATGGATTTTGTTATTAATTTATGTACATAACATAGTAATATTTTGAGACATAGTAGGTTTTTTTTACAATATACAAAACACAGAAATATTCATTTTGACATTTCTAAACATAGACTTTCAAAAATTGAAATAGTAATTTACGCAGTAAGTACGACCAAAAAGTACTCATCACAAAAATAAGATCAAAAATGCCAAAAACTTAACATTAAAAAATTAAAATACAAACAAAACTGTTCATAAAACGAACAAAACCGGAACCAGATAAGAATTTGAATGAATGAATATATCTAAATATTCAATTTGTGATATTTATTTACAAAATCAAATATGCTAACCACTTAAAATGATTGTAAAAAGTGCTCCTCTTATTTGTACCGACTGCTGATCGTACTCTGTTTGTTTTATTCCAATTGTTTTGTTCGCGATACATCCCTATGAAAAATTGGCCTTATTCCCTAGAGCGTGCATTTGTTTCTGACGATTGACGATTGTTTGAATAGAACTTACCCTTCTTTTAGGGTAATTAGTAACTAGGAATAATGAACGTTATTGATTGAAAGGGTAGAAATTTAATTATTGGCCCCTTCTGGCAACAAATGATAATCAATTTTTTTAATCAATCCTGTTCAATTAATACTCATTTGTTCCTAAAGCGTGCTTTACACAAAAGTATAAATTGGACAAGAAATGTTTAAATTGCACAGTATAAAACAGAAAAAAATACACAGGGGATATTGACTACATAAATTTTTCAAAAATATAATAGATACAGATACAGTATAAAATGATAATTAATTAAATTAATATATTTACAAAACTAATAATAAAGATACAAATGAGTCATAGAAAACTTTAGATCTGAATTTTTATTGATTTCTCTTAACATTTATTGTCCGAAAAATACATTGTTAAAAATGTGGCTGAATTAGATCATTTACCATTCTTGTCAAATATTTTTTATCAACTAGTACGACTTTGGTAAATGAGACCATCATTGAGGTCTGTGGTTCGATTCCCCGTTTGGAGTTGTGTTCAAGATTTTACACGCTATTCAAGAAGGTTTTTCTCCATAGGATTTCCGGTTTCCATCTGTCTTAGTCGTAGGTACATACATTGTATTTCAACTTTCAACACATCAGGACGGTATTTATACAGCCCAGTGTCCATCTGGAACTTTCCGACGCGACCATCATCGAATACAAAGGATCACACCACCGGATGTAATTAACCAGTCTAAACACGTATGGGTTTTCTCCTGCGGGGAATTACGTCATCGCTCGAGTACATGCTACCAGTGGCGCCGCAAGCATTCGGCTCGTCGGGTCGGCGCGCGCTACAATATAATATTGTTTTTAACTCTATAATAACTCGTAGATGGACTCATTACAATGCATTAGTATAGAACTGTAGATAGAGGTTTACAAAATGCTTTATATGGAGTATTGTGCTGTACTTGGAAAGTATTGAGATGTGGTTGTGGCGATGGTTGGAGAAGATCGGGTGGAGAGAGAAAGAGAGAGAAAGAGAGAGAGCCCAGAATGAGGACTTGAGATTGGGGAAGAAAGAATAATTTTAAGAGAAATAAGAAAGAGCTGGCTAACTAGATTGGGTATATTTTAGTATTCGGATAATTATAATTCAAGTGAAGATACATGGGCGACAGGGAAGAGAAAAAAGAAAAGTGGTATGTTAACCTATATCAAGTAGGGATGGAATTACGAGAAGCTGAAGAGAGGCGAATTACAGACTAGTATTGAGGCAGTATTTTCACTTTTCACTGAGACCTGTCCGAAGGTAAAATTTACAAATAATACAAAGCAGATTGGCACACTCAATAATGAGTAATATGCCGTGATGATATATTTATTTTATTTTAGATATGTATATTAAAAAAATAAAAATTGGTCACATATCCCATTAGTAGCGCTGGATTTTGGCGCGACATTTTAAACATTTAAATGATCATATATAAGAAAAATATTAAAGTTTTAAACCAGGGGTGGGCAAATTTTTTTGCCCGAGGGCCACATGAATGTTTGTAACATGACTATCGGGCCGCATGGATATTCATAACAAGATTAGTAGGCCGCATGTGACTAAAAAAAGGACTTCCAAAGCAAAATATAAAATCTCGTGAGTATTATAACACACAGATTGACATGTAAATGATACGAAAGTTTAGAGAAAATGATAATTTCCTATATTTTTATTGGTATTAAAAATTAAACAAGCCGGCAAACATTGCAACGTATGGGCCGTAGTTTGGTCACCCCTGTTTTAAACCATTAACATTAAAAAAATGCTTGTTCATTTTTTTCTAATCTTCGTTTTGTCATAATATAATTATGTATGTTCTATTTTATATACATAGTTCAAAATATGTATTATTTTTTCTAAGTAATTTAATTTATTCTGTAACTTTTACTACATATAACTCCCTGAATATTGTATATTGTGCACTGTGTAAAATTCTGTTAAGTCCTACCAGTTATAATTTTTTTCAGCGTCAACGTTATCATTTCATTGGTCCACTTTCATTTGCTAAATTGAGTAGACGCGTACTGCCTACCCTTAGGCTGTTTTCATCTCTTTCTGCTTATAGGAAAAACGGATGGTGGCTTCTTTGTCTGGCTTCGTTTGTGACTATTTTAAATATTTAAATGTCTTTTCGAATTCTGTTTGTTTACACTATATTGAGTTGTGCAGTTTTTGCTCCCTCGAGAATGTTATGTTAATTTTTAATTTTGTAATTGGATATGTCTTCTTGTTTTCTCTTCTTTTTATTTGTTTTCAGTATATTCTTTTGTTTAATTATTTTTATTGATATTGGGAACGGGAATTGAATATGAATTAATTTATTATTGATGTTTTTTTTTCTTGCTTTTAGAATACGTGTAATTTTCTTGTGAGATTTGATATTCCACATATACAGTAAAAAATTTGAAAGATGTCCGATCAAGGTCATCTACGAATTTTATGAATTCATATTTTTGCTCCACTCATTCTGACAAATTCAGTAGTGTCGTTTGCTTAGCTTTTATGCGGGTACATAAGGTACTGCTGTTATTTTATTATTATAAAAATATGTGTTACAGTAAAATTATTCAAAATTCAAAAATAAGTCAACTGATAAGTTTATTTGCAAATATAAAACCAAATATGTGAAAAATAAGATACTGACACATTGTCAGTGTCAGTGACACTGACAGAAAATAACGTTATTCGTACGGCTATGAATCAAGGTAATGTATCTGAATTAATAAATAAACTTACGTTACAGCGTAAGTATTATCAATAATGAGCATCGTTTTAAAGTGGAATGTCTTAAATTAGTCGAAACAATATGAATTTTTGAAAGACAAGCGTGTTATATCCATCCTTATCGCACACGCTTATAGCATTTGCAAAGGAAAGAGATAAATGTATGTCAATTTGTTAATTCGTTCATGATACAGATGACCTTGATCGGACATCTTTAAAAAAAATACTGTACATAAATTCACACCATTTCTAATAATGTGGGCTGATAAGAACACATTTATATATGTATATGATTTTTATATTTTAATAATAATTGTTATATATTTGCAAAAATATGTATAGAAATGCTCGGTTGAGTGTGTACAATGGAATGTTTGTGCATTCCATGATGTACGGTTGTGAATTTTTAGCTTGGAGTAAAAAATATGAAAGGCTTCTGATCATAGACGTGGTTACGCAGGAACTTAAGGGTACTTAACTCTCTAATTTCGTAATAACATCCGCAGAAAAAATGTTTTTACTCTGCGTAAAAATATAATGAGGTCCTCCACTGTAGTAATAAATTAGTAAATTGCTCATTGACTTTAAAACTATATAATCAGCCCCATTGTGTAAGGAAGTTGTTGTCTTAGCAACGTTGTTAAAAAAAATAACCAATAGAAATAAATGTAAAGCCTGTCATTTTCATGATTTATTCAGTGTTCGCAATTATTATTGTTTATTTGCTATAGCAACGTTGTTAAGAAATAACAACTTTCTTACAAAATAGGGCTGAATATGGACTCTGAAAGTTAATAAAAAAGTTATTGTTTTTAAAAATATTCTAGTTTTCAATAATCTGAACATTCATTACTACCTTTACATGCGGTTTTGAAAATAGTTTCAGTTTTCAGTCAAGCAATTTGCTTGATGAAAGTGCCATATTTTCTTCACTCAAAACATTCGTTTTGCCGTTATTCCATTTTTTTTTTTACTTCGTGCCACTACCACTACGCTATAAAACTACACAACTATTAGTTTATTATGAAACTAAAATTTAAGTGTTCCATGAGTAGTTTTGAAACTAGTTTTCAAGTCAAAGCCATGAACTTTAATTTTGGTTCGAGATAACTCATTAATAATAAATCATTTTGACATGTGTGAGTTTTCAAAATTGAAAACGTTTTGGAAACGGTTTCAAAACTGCATGTAAACTCAGTAAATGCCACACATCTACTCCAATCCAAATTATTATTTTTTTATTATTATTAATTTTACCAGTTTTGATGGTGTATTATTATTATTATTTTGTTATTTTATGAACTTTCTTCTTCTGAAGACGGTTGTGACAAGAGAATAGCCCATATTCCGATCACACTTTTATAATAAAAGCGCTTTTATGGAGGACACTCCTCTCTCCTCATAAGAATATAATGTAAAAGCGCGGTCCATAAAAGCGCTTTTATTATAAAAGTGCGCTCGGAATACGGGCCAATGTCTTTGGGAAGCCTTTTCTTCATTCTGTTGATCGTTGTTCTGCCTAGCTGGTAATATACTGCACCTGAGGATATGGAAAGGTTTAAAAATATTTCTTCGCAAGCTTTTTAGTAAATTCGAAAATTAGCAGTATACCAATTTTATTGTGGATTTGAGCGTGCATTCGTGATTATTTTTAATATTTTATTTTGCATAACTTTCACTTTACGCAGTAACTTAAAGGGTCTAAAGACTAAAAAGTGCATCTATCCGAATTCACCGGTTGGCTAGAAATGTTGATATACTAGATAATAATTAGATCCAGGTTCGAGCATGTAACTGGTTGTCCATCATGAATACGGGCGATTTCACACACCGGAAAAGCCGGAGCCGGTGCCTGTGCTATTTCCGGTGCCGCCCAATGACACACTGGTATTTGCACCATGCTTTTCATGTTAACAATAAGCAAGGTGATGGACAACAAACGTTGACTCCTTGTGTCTTACTTTTATGTAGCTTAGAAGGAAGAACCGAAAAAGTAAACAACAGAAGATATCACCCACCGCGTGCGTCCCCTGTTGGCTGTGAGATACTTGGAAGACAATTTGTACATATTCTGATTTTATTTTTTTATTTAATTATTTTTGTATGAGTAATATACTTTTGATAATTGAAAGAGAATTTGTAATCTGCATTTGGTGAAACATTTCTTCTTTTACACGCCCGATTTTCGATTTGTCGAATTCAACACCGGGTGCAGAACCTGCAAATCGGATCGGCCTGACTATATGTGAAAAGGGTGATTTGATTACATTGTATCTGGTGTTAGTGCCGATACCGGCTCAGATTTTGTGGAAAACGCTCTACTCGGTTATTGCAAAAACTGGGATATTTTTTGTTCCATGCTCCATATAGGAGTCACTGAAACTGATTATAATACTAGTCGAATAGTTTTTTTTTAATATTAAGTAATAATTAAATTTTTATACTATTAAACATTTTTTTCTTTTCTTGTAGACAAATGTGCACAACCAGGCACCTGCAGCATCTGCAAATCATCGCTGGGCCCCCATCTTCATTCGCGGCCTTTACTCCCCACCCAAGCGCCGATGTACGGCATGCGGGAGGACGAGATCCCCCCAAACGGTCGAGTGTGCAACACGTGTCGCTGCAAGTGCGTGCGCAGCCGCTACACGCACTGTCCGATCCCCACGTGTCCCAACGCGCGAGGGAGAGTCAAGAGGTTGCGATCCATGCCGAACAGATGGATGGAAATACCTGCAGAATTGCGGGATCCCATAGTCCTGGAGTTCCAAATACCCAACGGCTGCACGAAATGTTGTTCGGCGTGTTTTAACAGGATACAGAGGAGGCTAGGAGCATCTGAAGAATGGGCAGACGTCGAGGTAGGTTGACGAGATGAATAATATTTTTTGAAAAATTAGATGAATATTTAGAATTGTTGTATGTAGATAAATCCATATCCTGAAATCATATTACTATCTATGACCTTTCTCAAAATATCTTCTACTTTAATTAGCTAATCCACTTCATTTTTACATTTTTCTAATTCATTTTGGACACTTTTGATATAGTAGAGATCTTGGTACGAATTCCGGTGAATAAATTTTTACGAATGACATTGTAATTTCCGTATACATCTACATTTAGAAAATAATACGACGGTAGTTTAAAAAGTTATCGGTCTAACATAATTGTGTATCTCAGATCTATTAATAATGAACAAAACCGTAACGAAAGCAACCACATCAAAGATAGATGTGTTATTGGGATAATGGGATATGTAAGTAAGAATGCGAACCTGGTGGCGAAATTTCAAACTAAAACAAACAAGCAATTTTATTTTATTCGTATGCCCCTGACACGTACAGTTTATATAGTGGAAACTAGATAATAGAACTAATATTTACAATGTATTAAACTACTATTATCTAATATTTATCATAAAACGCCCTAAGAAAAAGTTATATAAGATAATCTAACAACTATTAACTATAGTATTTAAAATGAAAAATAAAAATTAAGCTATAACTAATAAAACAGGAAACAAAGAATATAATCTTCCTGAAATAATAAAAATCACTCAAAGAACAGTCAAGATACAAGAAGAATCAAAGAAAAACTACTGACAGCAATGATACGCTTAAGGAAGTTAAGCAAAAGTGCTCCTTTGTAGAAGGTTTGACGTTGGTGCACAACGCCATCTCTACTTAGTGAAATACCCAGTTTTTTAAAGCTATACAGATCTGTGAGACCTACAGTTTTGAACAGAACACGGTCAATATTCTTCTTTCAACACAATACACTTAGAGCAACGATATTGTACCTTTTTTATACCTAAAACTCTTCAAAATAAGAGTTTGTCTAGAGATGTCCTCGATACTTGAAGTGAATATTTTTCAATTGTTCACATTTAGGAATAAGAAAACATCTCTTTGACCTGCGGCTGCTAAATCTGACGAGTATGGTGCGTGTGGCAGCAATTTGAAGCATAATTCATCTCTTGTCAGACCGAGAACTTTTCGAACTACTTTCGTATATTCAAGTGATCGAAATACATACTAAAATTCTTAATAATCGATATTTCGAATGTCCTAAAATCTTTCAATGTTTCTGTATTGCTTGCAAATTATGTAAACAACCTATGCTGGAATGATCAATAATCGTAATTATATTTTCATTATGAACCAATATAATAAATCACAAAATAACGAGAATTCAACTTTTTTACTTATTTTATCTTGAACTTAAATATTTTATTGGTTCGAAAGTACTGCAGACTTTAATTCGATGCCTCTCTAATGCGAATATGAGTTGTACTGATTATTGAGTCTCTACTGTATAATTTATGAAAGATTCACAGTATCTTCTATACCCAAATCTTTAAAACATTATTCTTTCATATTTTCATCCTATTGCCTACCCAGCGTAGCTCCTATAGTTTGAGCCATGACTGTTTCCGATATATCGACCTCTGATACCAGTCAGGTTTTGAGGAAACGTATTATTTTCTAGGAGGTCTAGGCCTCTGGCGTGGTTGACACATTGAACAATACATAATTTCTGCTTAATTTAGATGTCCTTGTTTTGCAAAACGAATGTAATTAATGAGTTTTCGAGATACTCTGATCTAATTAATGGAAATCAAATTAAAGCAGAAACTAAAACAAAGTCATATGTTCTGAAATTAAAATTATGAAATTGAAACAAATACTCGAACAAAAAACTGTAATACCTGGATTATTTCCAGATATTAAACTACATACATTTGATAGATTATTTTTGTTGTATTTTCTGTTTTAATTACTAATTTTTCAATTTAAATCAAATTAAGAATCAATTTTTAATTTATTTTTATGAACAGATATTTGCAGACAATTTATAAGTTTTAATGGAGAAAGGACATAAATTATGCAGAATAT
Source organism: Harpalus rufipes (assembly GCA_951394225.1). Lineage (NCBI taxonomy): Eukaryota > Metazoa > Arthropoda > Insecta > Coleoptera > Carabidae > Harpalus > Harpalus rufipes. The sequence goes on from OX596289.1 coordinate 17,123,435, forward strand.
ATTATTTTATTTTTATTTGATTTATAGAATTGGGAATATGACTCTGAATTTGAGATAAATTACGATTTGGAGGATGTATATTTGGACACTGACCCTTGGATAATTTACGGATTAGAAGAATCTTATTTCGACGTAGAATCTGTGTGTAATATCCTTGATGAATTACCTGATGATCTATTAACCGTAAGCCTTTACTAATAATGTGCCCTGTAAGAAGAAAATGTTATCGAATCATCGAATTCAATTGTTTTTATCAAGATTACAAAAAGAATGAACTCTCATTTGAATTGATTGAAGATTGAAAATTGATAAATTACCCTCTCCCCAATTTGGCATTTCAGGATGGTACAATATTTCCCAAATAGGTATTTGACCTACAAAAATCTACCTCTAATCTTAATAACTGAATAAATAATAAATATAATTTATCTTTCAGATAAACCGTCTGAAGATGCTTCTTACGGAAATGGGTCCCGTTTGGACAGCAGTCGGCGAACGTATTGGCCGTCCTGGCCATCAAGTCAAAGCCTTCTATTCTGCCAACCGCAAACGCTTTGGACTTGAAGCCTGTCTCGGGGATAGCAAACCTGTTCTAAGCGATGAAGATGAATCTGGCAGTTCAACATCTTCGTGTGAAGAGCAACCTCTTACACGGGACCGCCATTCGAGTGATACAGCGAGTGCGGAAAGTCCGCCTGCGCAACCAGAACAACCTCAAGGCCCTACGAGGAAAGAAGATTATGATTCTAGTGCAACGGAAACAGCGGATGAAGGCCAAACGCCGGATCATTATCAAGGAAGCGCCACGATAACAGTTGTGAATAGTGATGGACAACCCAGACAAGGAAACTCGTCGCCAATGACTGTCAAAGATTTGATGTCAAATGTGATTGAACTACAGTTAATGAAAAATTCAGCAGCGACGGCACAACCTCACACTCCAGCTAGTGGCATGACTCCGACTATATCTTCTATTTTAAATATTGATTCTCCTGATGTAACAATCATTAGAGAATATAACCTCAACAACCAACCTACTAGTAACAATCAAAACGATATGAACCTAGCTAGGTTAGTAACCCCGCTCATTGCAGCAACTATAACTCCGGTACCGCCTCCAGGTCCTCCAGAACAACAACCTCAACGAGAAGAGCTAGTTGTACTTCAAGTAGATGGACGAGATCCTGAACCGATGACCCTAGACCTTAGCTTGAAGAAGCCTAGAGATCCAGTACCACCTCCTGCCCATGCAAAGCATCCTATGTCCATACACAGAACTGAACCTTATATCCAATATCACCATGGAAGAAAATCCCCTGCTGTATATGTTTCCACAGTCGCTAGATCGCAGCCTAAACTTCCTAGCCCGAAACCCGCAAACCCTAAAGCTGGATCCATCACGTTGGGCACTCCTGTCATCAGTCAACAGCATCAGCAACAAAGATATGAAGGTTTATTGAGGCAAATGACGCCAGATACGAAAATGGGATCGATTACGCAAGGAACGCCCATACACGTACCCGCTCATATGCAAGATAAGAGAATATATGAGTATTATAAACGTCAACCTCAGCAACAAGGTACGACGTATCCAACGCAGTACAGACCGCCTGCATACGCTGTTGAACAGCAGTTGAGTTCGAAACAGATCATAATGAATGATTATATAACGTCTCAACAAATGCATGGGCCGAGACGGGTAGAAAAACCAAGTCCTCAGCAAAACTATTACATTGCTGGTAGTCCTCATAGAACACCACCTCCACAACCCCAACGGCAGGGAGTTATTCAGCGTCATACTCGTCCACAACCGCATTATCCTCCTGGACACGAAGCTTTAAGTTCTCTAGTTGACGTAGCTGTCCAGCAACCTAGCTTACCTGTACCAGCTGCTCCCCACGAAGGATTAGGCAAAACTATAGTCGATCACCTATCAGAACCTCATAGATTTCATCTCGTCCAAATGCAACAACAAATTAGACATCAGCAACGATTCGCAGAAGAAAGGAGAGCCCAAATGGCGTACAGAGAGCACCAAGCAGCGCAACAACAAGCTAGCAAACAACATCAGCCTCAGCAACAACCTACTAGACCAGGGGATTCGTCCACGATGACAGCTGCAAGTCTCATAGATGCAATCATAACTCATCAAATTAATCAACCAACTGAAACAGGTGGGCGGGAAGTTGTAACTAATAGTCGTGAACCTCCTAGACCGAGTGATAGATTATTCTCAGGTTTCCATAGAGATCCGTCACAAGGTCAAGGCCAACCTGAAAATAACGGGGACCGATCTCCTAGCGTTATAAGTGTGGACTTGGACGCTGAACCTCAAAACAAGTCTATGACCGTGAAAGAAATAACAGATTCTGTTATCAACATGGATTTCAGACAGCCAGGGTCTTATTACCACCAAGATAACATAGCAGAACAATGGAAGAGGAGGTTGCAGAAAGAAGAAAAGCCCAGAAGTGGAACACCTCAAACAGACGAACGGCAAATCATTCGAATAGCGCAACCTCAACAAAAATACCAACCCGTTAGTCCGCCAGAAAACAACCACTGGCCGGACGGTCACGGACATGATTACAGAAAATACGCACCTCCTCAAAGCCATATATCTGCATTAGATTATGTGAAACACCGCATAGTTGAAGTGATGCGAACAGAGGATGATAAAAGAGATGAGAAGGATCCTCCTCATGGTGAAAAAGACCGCAGTGACAGTCCTGGCGATATGGTCATAGACGAAGACAAGCATGAAGTGGAATTTCAGCAGCAACCCAGCAACTTCGCTTACGCTTACAGCGCTCTGAATGTGCCGCATGGAGTCAGTCAAGTCAGTGTGACGAAGACGGAAACGCAATCGGCTGGAGAGAACCCAAGGCCAGTCGAGCCCAAACCGCTGATGAGTGCGCAATATGAGCCTCTTTCCGACGAAGATTGATACAAAATCTAATAGTGTTCTACTGTGTGGTGTAAAATTTTGACCTCTGTTGTAAATACTTCATAATCGAGAATGATTGGATTAAGTGTAAGTGATTAATGTAGGTAAACGTTTAATGGTAAATTTTAATGTTTTAACTCGGATATTTAGCGTAATTTTTGGTTATTTTATATTATCTGTTATGAGTACTGAATATTTTCAGCTATAGCACTTTTTTCCTAACCTAAAGCGATTTTATTCTATGATTTTATCATCTGCGTATATATTTTTAATTCAATGAACAATGAATCTTATACATAAGCTTAAAATATAAATGTATATAAGCCCTGTCACCCAGTGTGTTAAACTGTACAACATTACAGATTAGATAGAAGTGTAACAAATACAGACGAGATAGGTTAGGCTCACAAATTTCAAGTCGATATAAAAACATAAAAAAATAGAAAAAAGATAAAAATAACCTTATTCATAAATAAAATGTGTTCTTTATTCAAGATTTCGACCCGCTTGGGTATAAGCTAAGTATTTCAAGCAACGTACAAGTCGCTGTTTATTTATGAATACGGGTAACGATTTGTTATTTTTATTTTATTCATATTTGATACTGTCGCCTCATTTTCGTCTAGTTCCATTTTAAACTGGATACTTTGACTATGCGTAAAGGATGTATAGTTCGAAATTTTAAAAGGCTTTTTTTATATACAGATTTACATGCGATCATAGCTGTTGTATTTAGTGTATAATTTAGGTTATGTTCGTGGTAAAAGGTGTACGAGAAAATTCAATGAATAAAATATATATTAAAAATGTAATTATATGATATATTCTTAGTTTTACGATAGCAGATTAATTTCTTATCCTTTATGTGGTTAAAACTTGTATAAATAAACAAACATCATACACTTATGAAGTTTTTTTTTATTTTTTTGTGCACCTTTTTCACATAACCTACTCGTTTTTTAGTTCTTATAATTTTTACTTTCATATTTTATCCATGTTCGTCTAAATAAAACTCTACTGTCCGATTTTATAAAAGACGATTTAATTTATTTTCATATTAAATAATTATAGATACATAACAGCAATTTACATTGTTATGAAATATATCAGAGATCTGCTGGTATATTTTGTATGAACTTAGTATTGTTGATAAATACATCTTATGAATTAATTTCTATGAAAATGAAACTTATTTTTTCGTTTATAAAACGGATATACATAATACTTCTGGTTTGTTTCACATACAGTAATTGTTCATAAATAATTCATTGTATTTGAAATAAGCTACAACAGTCAATTAGCTGTGGGCGAATCGTATTTTTATTTCTTCGAACAAATGTCACAAGATCGTTTTTATTGTAAGCTATACTGTAAATATGTATTGTCAAATTAGTTTTTAAATAATATAAATCCATGCCGTCTTTATAATGTACCATAGTTCTGTAACGATGATATTAAAAGGTATATAATTATAATATTCTTCACTTATCCTAGGGCTACGATAAATCATTTTGGTCCATTTAAATAAATCCATTTTTCTATAACTCAAATTGATTCGAATGCTTCCATTTTTATTATTCATTTTCGAAAGAACAAGACAGTTGTTTTTGTTGAAATTAAAAAGAAATATAATTTAGAAAAGTTTTATTTATTTTATCCTGTTTAAAGTTTCCTGTTATGCGGAAAATTTAAAAGGTAAGAAAGATAATTAACAATACTAAATAATAACGTTAACAATGAATTTCTTTATTGAACTCCTTCAACAAGTACATGGCCGAAGTGAAAATCTAACATGGCGGCTTAGTATAGAGAAGCTAGTATGCATGTTTGAACTTAGAGGTGTATATTCAGCTTCTGGTATATAGTTGCACATTAGTTGAGTGTATAAGACGCACAAAAATGGCTGAGGGTACATATGAGTACGAATGTATGCGTGCAGAGTTGTTAGGTATGCCTAAACCTGACGAAGTAGAGTTCCTAATAAAGCAAAAAGAGAGGTTAGAACACCAAGCCGAGGAATTAGATGATAAAGCTATAGAAGTAAGAAAAAATATATAATTATTATTAATTTTAATCATTTATTTTGTTCATGGACTTTACTAATTATTGTAATGAGTAGTATTTGCTATAAGACGTATTTACGCGCCAAAATTTCTTACAGGAACTAGAAAACGAATCAGAAGATTTAAAACATGTTTCCGGCGGTTTAGATGAATTAAATAGTATTTTATCTATAACCCAAAAGAAAATAAATAGATTTAAAGTAAGTATTAATGAAAATTGAAAAGTATTGATTTTCTTGCTGATAATATCTCGCCGAAAAACTCCCTAAAATATATTTCCTTTGTAGTCTGCATGTGGGAGTCTAACAAATTTATTAAAAATTAAAGTTGGGAATAGTGATAGCGAATCTACAGATTCAACACCGATGAAAGAATCTGATTCTGAATTTGAGGAAAAGGTAGATGACAACGAAGAGAACAGCGATTCTCAACCAGTTTCCTCTTCCGATACGCAAGTTCCCGTCCAAAATGGCGCTCGCAATCGCAAAACCGACTTATCTAAAGCTCTAGATAAGCAAGTAGATAAAATAGACTCCCTGCTAATGAAAGCGGAGAACGCTCACTATAGCATGTCTCATCAATCAAAGCAGATGAGATCATTCCTCAAATAAAATTATATCAGCCGAGTTAATCGGTTTTATAGCTTTTTGGCCTTATTTCTATGTTTTAGCAAATTTTATATCATATCTAATTGTGATTTGTAAAGATTGTTACATTTTTAGCAGTGTTGTAAAGGATTTTCAAATGTTAACTTTTTTGCAAAAAGATAGTACCTATAGTGTGATTTAATATACAAATGCCTCCAAATCGGCACGCTATGTCACAAGAGCTTCCAGTTGTAGTCATGTTCTAGTTATTGTTGTGAAATAAAAAAGTCAAGGTTTATAATACATTTTTTTATTAGGTTAAAACTGTAAATAATATTTTTACGTGTACGTGAGATGTAGTTTGGTAGCCGCTTTTATGATCGATAAATAATGAATTGCTTTAAATAAAGTCTTAACGTAAATATTAAAAGTATAATACAATTTATTTTTTAAATGAACACAAGTAAATTAATTAATATATTATTATTGTAGTGGTGGTAATATTGCATAGCAAATGTTTTGCGCCGTGCTCTTGTTATTTTGACAGTTGTCCGAATTGAAATTTTGAAATTGATATAAATAGAAAAAGTTGATTATTGTCAAAAAAAAACAGAAAAAATTATTGAAGTAGATCACACATCTATACAATCATAATATATTACATGTCGCGAAAAACAGTGCGCATGCGTGTGTCGGATGCCGGTAGCACCTTTGCATGAATCCTTGACTAGGAAGCGGCGTTAGTCATCGAGAAACCGCCGGGCAAGTTGTGAAGTGTGTGAGTAACAGTTCTCATAACCTGAAACCAAGTCTTTAAGCAAGTGACATACGAACGAACTTTTTAAACGACTACCAGATACTGTAATGGCGTTTTTGCGTCCTGTTCTCAAATGCAGTTTATCACGTAGATACGGAATTAGTTTTTGCAATTCCTTACAAAGCGGAAGATTAAATTTGAATCATGTTGCGTTGCTGTCAACTTCAAGTGCCCGAACCGCTTCGCAAAAGGACCCTTTGGACATCACATTCGAAAATTCGAAGGCGGCCTTCAAAAGCAAGACGACATGGGAGCTTGTGCGAGCCTATATCGTCTATCAAGTATGTTCCTTCGAATTTATTGTGGAGAATAACATGAAGGTAAGAATTTTTCATTCACCTACTTTCCAACAATTTGCAGTTTCGGCAGTACGTCACGTGTGTTACGTCACCAGAATATGCATATGTAATAAGTTTTTAGTTAGTCTGAAATTCCCTTTAGTAAGTACTATGACATATCTTTCAAAAAATTTGTTTTCTATTTATACCACAGGTTATCGGTGCAATGTTTATGAATATTGCTTAGAAAAACCACAAAAAATGTACATTATATTAAGTAAAAAAAAAAACTTAGCACGTTTCACCTTCAAGGATTTTTTCTTAAAAATCTTTGAATTGAAATTTTTACTTGATTACAACAATGATAATTTTGCAATGCAAGGAAATTTGACTGCAACGTTGATTTGATCAATGAAATCATATTGATAGATCTGTGGATGATTTTTTTTAAATGATTTTATTTGTCTGTATGATTCAAGGTAATAAAATAAGACAGTGTGATCTATAAATAGATGGATCACTGATGTCCTGCAACTAAATCTAGGTTGAATTGGCTCTCTAGGTTGGTACGATTGTGCGCATATTCCAAAGGGTGGTATCGATTTTTCTCCCCTCTTGTTCTAGGGTGTACCTGTCTTCTTCTTTGCCAACTTCCGACATGAATATCATTAATAGCTATACATACGTAGGCTTATTATTATAATTTGATATAACATCTTTTATCCATGAGAAAAAGGTGTGGCAGTTCTTGATGGATTTTATTTACTAATTAGAATCTTGTAAGCACCTTCATTTTAATGAAAAAATGTTTGACCTAATTAACTGAATTTTTTAAAACAATCGAATAATATTCTTTAACGATATTGAAAATTACATATTGAAATTTTCGCCAATAAGTACCTAGAATCGCAATTTCACGTTTTTTTTTGTGCATGTATATTACTGTGAAATAAAAAAATAATTTTGATTTTTAAATGTTCTGCTATAATGTTCATTTAATTATGTTAACAATCAATAAATCAGAAGTAAAATTTTATTTGAATTTTTTATCAGGTTTTATTAGAAAAAACATCGTTAAGCATTATTTTTAAAGAGAATTGAATTTCCTTGTATGTATTAAACTAACCCAAATAAAAATTGGATCTGCTTTTGAATGGAATTTACTGTTTATCCCAAATTTATTCCTAAGATAAAAGAGAAAATAGAAATTGCTATTAAAAATTTTATGTAGAAAATAGAAACTTTAACTATTCTACTTTATACATAAAGATCATTATCACGTACAAGAATTTTATTATTTAATATGTTAGTTTGTATGTTACATATCTTTACAAATTCATATTTATCAAAGTGAATATGTAATATACAATATACTCGTATTCCTTTCGAAATAATGTATAAAAGATATGTACCAATATAATTTTAAGCCAAACATAATAATCGATGTCGAATCGAAATTCTCATTACTCTCTATATTTTGCGTATTTTGACTGAGCTTTTGGTTCTACTCACAGTACTTCGAGGAACTTCGTACTACTTAGTATTTACTTGCTTTGCTATAAATATGGACTTATTTATAAATCAAATAAAAGAAAAAAATTAAACATATTTAAATCAATAACTGACATATTTTTCTACAAAAATCTATTTTGTTATGTTTGGTAGGTACTGAAGACACAAAATTTTAATTTCCTAGCTAATCTTAATCTCCTTGAATTAACTAATCACAATCACCAAGATTGCAGGTAAATTATATTGTAAACGCATAAATATTTATCATGGAACCAACGAAGATGTCATTTTAGTTATACCTTAATAAAAAGTAGATAAAATACTGCATAATTTGTTTGACTAAGCCCAATACGTTTTTTTAAATTAGATCCCTTCAAGATTTTTTTATTGACCCCCTTTATTTTACTATTCACTGTCCATTATATTCAAATGGGAATAGTATGATTTAATTAAAACTCAAAATAGTTGAGAGTGAAACATCACTAGAATAAGATGTGTAGGTACTGGCAATGTTTGTGAAATGGATGAAAAGGAAACTTGGGAAAGTTGGACAATTATACAAAACATTTAAAATTTTACAAATAAAAGATACAGTAGAACCTCCGTTATCCGAAACACTTTTAACCGAAATACCGTTTAACCGGAACGACCGAAAAAATATGCGACGAATCAAAGCCTTCTGTCGTTCTGCTAATGAAACTGTGGCGTGAGAAAAAAAAACAGGAGAAAATAGAAGACTTTTCGCAGGCCTACTAATAGTTAAAGTACTGTATATACACTATGGAACATTTTTTTTTTTTTGTAAATACTGTACAGTACACAAAATTAAAATACTTTAACATTATACAATATTGCATTCATTTACTTTTACCTAAAACTTCAAAAAACTATTCCTAATCTCTAAAAATGGCATTTTAATTATTATCCGAAATTTTGGTTATCGCAACCCTCTCCTCCCCCTTTGTTTCAGTTAAGAGAGGTTCTACTGTATAGATTTTTTTTATTAATTTTCCCAAATATTATTTAACTTGAATATACATATGATATAAACATACTGTAATATACTATAATCTTATCTTTCATTTATAGTCGGGATTATTGTTTGTTGCATGTGAAGTTGGGGTATTTACTATGGAACCATTTATTGTCAAGACTATATGGGCGGTATTACATGCATTAATTTAATATATACATTTCACATTCTTTTTGATCTGTTATTGTTATTGGCGCTTTCTTCCACACACACAATCTCGTCAGCGTCGGTCTGGTCCTCTAGGATCCTTTCCCCGAAGTCCGATAAAGTACTCATTGTCATTCCAATCACAACAATTATCACCGGTGCGCATTATCATCTAATAAGATAGACTGGAGGGGGGCAGGAATAAGGTTATTCCTAAGTTCCAAAATTGGGAAGGCGTCCCGCATGTTAAATGCGGAATAACACCTCGTGAGTTCCGGTACCCCTATCCGCAAAGTTATGCACCTAGTACAGGAACAATTTGCTGGAATACGGGTCTCGTGAATAGTCACTTTTGAGCCACTAGCGGTACCGTAGCCACCTACGCATGTCTCAAAAATATTGAGCTCCCTGAGCTTGATCTCCCAGAGGTCCATGGGTCGCAAACCCATTATGAGAGCTTAGCTTAGTTTATTCTTTACTTCCCATACGTTCTCGTAGATCGCAGCCTCTCATTTGGTATTTCTCATACCTGATGTTTCTCACACCTTCATATCACATGGCTCTATGGACCCGGATTTGTCCTAGACAATTTTTCAGATAATTAGGAAAATACTACATATGTTTGCGGCCACAAACAAATAATACAAATGTTTATCTTACGTATACCACATATATCAAATACTCAAACAGTATAGACAACAAGCATCTGGTGATCCACACCATGCTATACCTGTACAATAATTAGAATGACTGTGAGGTTTACCACTCACTTTTAATTATAGCAAACTGCTTGTCTTTTCTTATGGACACCATCACACACACACACACACACACATACACACACACACATACACACACACATACATACACACACACATACATACATACATACACACACACACACACACACACACACACACACACACACACACACAGAGAGAGAGAGATCCGCATGACACTGTCTATACCGAACGACGAATCGGGGGATGTGTTTAGTAATGTTTAGGAATGGTGCTTATGTTTGCGAGCCTGCGATTCTAAACCAGTGGCGCGCACCCGAAAAGAGAATCTTACATTATGTAGGAATATGTAAGCAATATACTAAAGGAAGGAAATGTATGAAATAAGAAAGAAAAAAATCTCTACCTTCAAGTATAACGAAATGTAATAATTATTAATATATAAAAAAAAGTCTGGTGCAAACTGCATTTAAAACCTTGGAAGAAGAATTTTGTTATTACGGATGCGAGTCCTATACATGCATCAAGTTAGATGGTTTTGATTGCGCAGAAAATCATTAATATGGCGTTCATATTCTGACAGAAGTTACATATAACGTTTTACGAAATTTGAAACGCAGTTCAAAATAAACTTCGCCAATAGTATTGTCCGAAAATAAAAGATATATTTTTAAGGTTTTTGTTAGTGTCATTTATTGTGCCAAAAAACACTGAACACATTTATATAATGAAAATATTGCTAGATTTAAAGTTAGAGCCATTATTACACGTACCCTAAGAATTTTCACTTTTGGGTAAATGACGTAATAATAGTACACAGGACAGGGCAAACAAATGTAATATGTTAAGCCTGTTTTACATTATCATAAATTTACATGCATTTTTACAACTTCGTATTTGATCACATAATTTCAATGATTACACGGTAATAAATTTACAACTTCTTATGGTACCGTACGATGTTGTAAAAATTTCTCAAATAGGGCATGTTCTAATTTTGAAGGTCATTTGCTTCACATTTTGGTGATATTTAGGGTTTTCATTAAACAACAGTTTACATTTCATGTGTAGTTGCAGGTAATTGGCTACTCTGTTCTATGAAACTTTTCACAAAACCAAACGTCAAGTTCAAATGAAGAACAATGAATAGAAAAATTAAAAAAATATTTGTAATTGTCGCAGTTGTTAATGCACGAAATAAGATTTTGAAGCGTAAACGAATTTGGGTCAAGCCGTGGATTCAAAGGCGACAAAATAGAAGTATACTAAATTTAGTACAAAATGAATTGTTGCACGAAGACACTGAAAAATATAAAAATTATATTTTTGCACAACAGTTACTCCACAACTTAGTTTACAGAAACGAGCGCGACACACAGATGAAAACATCAGCTGTAAACATTTGAGAAGTTAGTAAACCGTAGTAGTAAACTTACCAACATATAAAAATGTACTTAAGTTGGCAACAATCAAACATGTCACAAATATTTGGCGTGTAAAACGAAAAGATTTTGATCAAAATTTATTATATAAAAATGAAAATATTTTGCATGTAAATTTAATTGTAAATATATGATTGTCTAAAACAGGCTTTGGTGAAAGTCGAGAGTCCAACAAAGTTAATGATGAATTGGAAAGAAAATGAAAACTTCTTTTCTTTAACTTCAACCTTTATAAAAATTGAAATTGGTTTAGAGAATTTTATTCCCATCTTCAGGTCCGATTTACAAAGACTATAATATAAACAACAACAATCCTTACACAAATACATAATAAATAAAGATTAAATTTAAAAGTTAAATTCACATAAATGAGTATAAATTGCTGCCCTTTATCGGATCAGTATCTTTTAACAATTTTGGTCAGTATTTTATAGATATTAAGGATACAAGTTTAATATAGCGTTCATAATAAAACGCGTGTGATGTTAAATCACGAGGCGATGAGCCGAGTGTTTTAATCACGCAAGTTTCATTATGAGGCTATATGAAATGTGTATCCTTCAATATTTTATCTACGACGGTTTAAATTGATCTTAAAATACATTTTTCATTTAATTTTTGACATAATGAGAAACATCGAAATGTTCATACGTAGCCTATGTTATTAATACGTATGAGTGATTAAATGGCACTGAGTGTCATTATGAGTTTCATAATGACATTCAAATTAGTTTACTAATTATTAGCGCTCTGTCGTAGATAAAATAAATTTTCAGTATTTATAATAAAACGTCAGTACATGTAATGTAAATGGTCAGTATTTCATCGATCATCAATTAATTGAAAATGTGTCAGTATTTTATTTAAAATGTTAATGAATATAATAATTTGCTAACAAATTTGTTAACAAAATTATGACCGTATTTTTTCGTACGAAAATGTTTCCGTTTCTGTTAATTTTTGTCTGATCTGAACATGAAGTTGAAAATTTAATTTTATCTATGATACTCGTATTTACCCCCACTTCACCCTACTTAAAATTTGGGTAACGTTAGTGAATTTGGCAATTAGTCGGCTTATTTAGTCGGTAACACAGAAGATCTGTTTGATTCTATACAGGCGGCATCTACCTTGATATCAACATCTGGTTAATAACTGTTATAAATCTCATCATCTTCACTTCAATGTCTCATTACCATTACTTGCAATCTAGTAACCTTGCCTTATATCCTCTGCACATGTGAATGTGTCAAGCCGCGAATTCGCTACACATTCTAAGCAGGTCACTAACCTTGCGGGATGCTCTCACCTTGAATGCTATATTGAAGTTGAAATGGAAGAAAGTCCAGACAGACTTTTACCCACCTTACTGGTGTTCGCTTTTACGTAATGCTCTATCACTAATCGCCAATGCAATGTTAGTTTTTTCGGACTAGAATGTTCATTTGAAATTGAAATGAAGGTATAGTTGCTATGGTATAATTTTATTGGGAATAATTTATGGCAGTAATCAAGTTTTTATTGGTGTTTCTTTACAAATTTAAATATACTGGACAGTGATTGAGTTAGTTTTATGCATATTTCTCTTATCTATGTACACCTATTATATAAGTTTTATGGGAATTTCTGTTTTCTAATGCTTGTAGTACAAGTAATTATTACTAAAATAAATTAAAGGAAGACAGTACAGTTCAACATACAGGCTGGTGACCGGCACAGCCAACATAGGACTGTAACATGTAATATCAGACCAAGCTTCAAATAAAAGTTGTAGGGCATAAAATTCTGCATCTGAATCAATAAACAAAATTAATCTTGTGTGCCTTGTAATGGCAGAAATTAGGTATGAAAATGTCAAAAAATAAATAACAAATGTTAACGATTTATCTGTCAAGCTAGGTTAATTTATTTTTATTAGTAATTTCTATTCAAATGAACAAATATCAATTTAAATTCATAGATAATTGTTAACTGGAGCAGAAATTAGAAATAATATCTAATAAAAATAAATAACCCTAACATGACAGATAAATCGTTAGACATTTGTTATTTATTTTGTCTCAATTCCATGGCTATTGTTATTTTTGAGGTGATTTTCGACATTTTCATACCTAATTTCTGCCATTACAAGGCATACAAAATTAATTATGCTTTTTAATTCAGATGTAGAATTTTATGCTCTACAACTTTTATTTAAAGCATTTTTATCTAAAACAATTAGGGACGCAAGAAATTAGGAAAGTCTGATTTTACATGTTAAAGTCCTATGTTTCTTATTTGGAAATAGCAGTTGATTGAAAAATTAATTTTGTGTAATATATTACAAAAAATTGTATGTAAACAATTGATAAAACCACGAAAACGCTCGAGAACATGTGTGTCAGAATGACATCGTGCGTTTACTTTGGAGCGCCGCATTGCGGTTTTTCTCTCTAAGTTGTACAAATCGTAACCCGATTTTTTTTTTAGTTTAGTGAAGTTAAGCAACCTTCAGTATTTTTGGTCGTGGTAATAAGATAAAAAATATTTTTCCGACAGCCGTGCTTAAAGTATTTTACCGCTTTACCCACTTTGTAGAGTTTGTCATTTTTCAAGAAACAGTGTTGAAAAGTAAATAGAGCCGTTGCCTATGCAACATATCCTGTTAATTTACCTATCAAGTAGATAATGAGGTAAATAGTAACTGAAAGTTATAACATTTATTAAGAAATATTAACGTACACTATAAATGAAACAAGGACATATTTTTTATTAACAAATTGAGTATTAATCTCAATTATTATTCTTAAAAACTTAATATTAATATTAAATGTACATAATTGTACAGTATTATGAAAAAACAGCACTGACAGCATTTGAAGATTGTTTAGTTTTTAAATTAATTTTTATTACTCGTAATATATCGGTTGGAGGAAAAATGTATGTTGAATGCAATACGTGTGTAAAATAGTGTTTTTTTTATCTCGTGCTTTATTATCTGTAAAACATCGCACTTGACTAAAAAAAAAAAACAATGTTATAGACCTTACATAAATAAGTAACTATTACAAGTGATAGGTAGGGTATGATCGAGGCTGATTGTTAACTAAACGTTCGTTTTTTGAAATTATTACATAATAGATCTATTTTAGAAATTAAGTTTATTCACCATGACGTAAATCCAAACATTTTGATAATTGAAGACTTTACGCTCCAGTATTATATGTTTAACATTTTGGTACAAAATTAAATGGGGGGTAAAGACATTGGCCTGAATTCTCATTTCGTGAAGTGGCGCTACTTCAGAAAAATCACTTCTTCAACTGGCAACTGTCAACTTTAATATTACAAAATAGATAAATGAAAATAAATTGTAAATAAAACTTATTTCAAATATTATAGGTTCCATTTACAAATGTATGCAACCTATTGCTTGCTATTGTCTATTCATAAAATAAAAGAAAATTTAAAAAACCGAAATAGCGCTTCAGGCGGTGAGAATACCGGCCATTGATTTTTCATGTTAAATATATATTCCCTATTTACATTTTTTATTCAAACCTGAATAGTTACATTCATCTAACAAAAAAATGTAATCTTAATTCTCGTATTAAGTTTTACACTCACATAACTTTGTAATAATAATAACGTGGTGTATCACTGTGCTTATGACACACACTACTCATTTTTTGTTCATGATAGTTTTTTAGTCTTTTTTGCTTTAAAGTTATATTTTTATACCGGGTGTCCCAAGCATACCTTGACGTAGGCGTTTAACATGGGAAAACGGTTTTTTGTAAATAAAAAGTGGCCGGCAGAAAATTAAGCTATGCTATTGAATATGTTAATAGTACATTAAATCCAGTACGTTATTTAATACAAATTATTTTATTTTCATTGCATAAATCAAAGAAAATTATAAGTAAATGTCAATAAATATTTGTTTCAATATTTTATTATGTAATATAAAAATATTTATAACTGTCATTTTGGGTGAATGGTTAGCATGGCTGCCTGTGGAATGAACGAATTTTTGAAGGTTGGGGTTCAAATCTCCATTTGCGACCTTCTAAATGTTAATAATAATAGTTTTGCTTCACTTTTATAAAGATCTGTCGTGTCTTACTTGTGCTATATTTAGTACATCGTGTTTCAGGACTAGTGGATAGTGTATCAAACTTTAACAGTTTCTTGGGAAGTTCATATTGTTAAAAATTGAAAGAATTTTGCAATGATTAAAAAAAATCATTAAACCGTAAGGGTGTACATATGTTCTGACAGAAAGCAGGTTACCTGTTTCCGATTTACCCGCTTTACCTGCTGATAACTGCTTAACAGACGCTTGTCAGGCAGGTCCTTCCCGTTTTCCGCTTTTGCCAGATCAAAATCAACATTTTTCTCAATTTTTATTAACTAAAAAACTGAATGAAACTCTATTTTCTTTCTATCTTAAAATGCCAAATGAATATATAACCTAACCAAACCCTAACCTAACCAAATATTGAGCCAATTATTGATTGTTTACTATGATGAGTAATTGAATATTGCAGTCAAAATTTCGATTTGCATTGTTTTGTTTGTCTAGCTTAAAATTTAAGTGTCAGACTTTCATCGGTTCAGTCGTACTTGAGACCCGATGGATCCGATGGATTGATGGTTGGGGAAAACAAATGTTTTCTTGAAATTATTGTTTAGATTCAGTTTTGTAATATTAACCTCATATTATGGCGTTTAAAAATATAAATTTACAATATTATGTAAAAGGCCACGTGGCAATAAATTAATACAAATGTATTGTTTTGGGGGACTTTAGTAACAAAAATTATAAAAATGTGTACAAGTGACACGATAAATTAACAGAAATTGCGGTTTTGTTTGATGAATCTATAGATAAAATTAAAGTGCATCGTTCGACCGAGCCGAATGGCAAAGCCGACGAGTGTGGACGCATGTATAACATGTAATTTACTGGATAATACCAGTTAAAGAGAATTAATTTACTATAGAAATGGAATCTAATAATCGTTTAAATTTTCTAGATGTCACTTTAATTAAGAATAATAACAATATAA
Organism: Harpalus rufipes; assembly: GCA_951394225.1. Taxonomy (NCBI): domain Eukaryota; kingdom Metazoa; phylum Arthropoda; class Insecta; order Coleoptera; family Carabidae; genus Harpalus; species Harpalus rufipes. The sequence goes on from OX596289.1 coordinate 17,140,052, forward strand.
TTACAAATTGGTACCAAAAACCCACTTCCTCTGGTAGATATTTACACTTTAACTCAAATACTAATTTCAAATATAAGATCAGTGTTTTTACAGCCTTGATTGACAGGGCCATAATGTTATCACACCCCACTTTTCATAATAACAATAGAAATCACATAATTCATACGTTAAAAAAGAACGGTTATCCTTCGTAAGCAAGTAGATAGCCAAAAGGCTTTACACACTTAAACACCCTAGAGTTGCCGAGGCTGTTGCGGATGGAATGCTACAGAGCGAACCTAATATTTATGCATTAATTCCATATGATCGTAGAATTAACAAAATTTTGAATAAAGTAACTTTAGACTCTAATATAATAATTGCAAATAGTAGTGCCGTTAACTCCAAACCACTTTTTACAAATTTAAAGGACATTATCGAACCTGCCAATCAAAAGAACGTCATTTACCAAATCAATTGTGGTCATTGTGACAAATGCTACATCGGCGAGACCTCTCAACCTGTTAAAAAAAATTATATCAACACCAATACCATTGCAATACTTTAAACGAAGACCATTGTGCCTTATGCAGACATCACTGTCAAACCGGTCATAAATTTAATTTCAAAGAGTTTTAAATTTTGGAAAAAGTTCCCAATAAAGATACAAGATTTTTATATGAAACTTGCCAATAAAGTTATAAGTATTAAGAGCATTCTGTACACTTTGTGTTAGTGGTGCGCTGCGGGGTCGGCATGTGAGGGGACCGAGCACGTTGTTGCTTGTAGGCGGAGCTTATTAAGGGTCACAGATAGTTTTCAGTCAAGAATTATGTTTCCAGGTCCAGGCAAACGAAAGCGAAAAGACGTGAGACAGCGCTTATCTATACGAGTAATATCACTGCCTCGTATATTACCATGTAATACTGAAATTATTATAAAATATGATTCAGAATGGAATTCTATGATAAACTAGGTAATAAATAAAATATATGTTTATGTTTCTATTTAAAATAATAAACATTAGCCCAGTTCTTTATCATATTGTAATTATTTGTAATTTTTCGTATTATTTCAGTAATATTCTCATAAACTATTATACCAAAATTACTATAACATCAAATTGAGACATCAGAAAATCAAAAATATTTTTTTCAGGAAATGTATGTACCTGAGATTCTTCAATACGAGAGAAACATATAATTATGTAGGTATTTCCTTTAAAATAAAAATATTTTACTCGAAATCAAAGTATAATACAAAAGACAAGAATTTCATTCTTTCCTAGAATTTACTTACCTGGTTTTCCCAAAGAAAATGGAAACATCTGTATATAATTGAACTTAGGATTAAAATATTTAAATACAATACATACAAATTTTAATCCCATGAAATAGAATCTTTAGAGACAAAAATTACATTTTCTTGGAAGAATTAAATATCAACTTTAGAAAAATTGTGTTACAATATATTTTAGAGTGTGAATATTTCACTTACATGAAGTAAACATACTGCAGGCAATAAAATATCGCCAGTAAATTATAATTATTATTATTAGGTAGATACAGGAATAAATAAATAAATATTTTTTAATAATTTTCACATTTAATTTTTTAATATACCTGAACAAACCAAAAATGTAAATTAAAATATTTTTTTTACACACAATTTTTTTGTTTGGGCCTCTGTGATATATTGTGTATTTCTTATTTCCATATTTCTAGTAAAACGAGGATCCACAAGTTCCGGAAGAACGCAGTTTAAATAAAACTTCTCTAAATGTGGAAACATATTATTCCAGAATTCCTCATTTTTCTTAATATATTCTATTTTTATAGGATTAGTTTCATGCCCAGTCCACACTCCAAATATACAAATGCTTCGTTTGGTGATATGAAGCTGACCTTGTATTTGGTAATACCAACTGTGTTTTTTGTTTAAATTATATGTCTTGGTCTTGTCATCGTAAGTCCAAAATGTTACCTTTTTCATTTTGATTGCGTCTTCAGGATGAAGTTTGTATGAACCGTATGGACACTTTACTTCTACTAATGTATTTTCATCAACAATTCCATCAGGTGTTGCTCCTAAATATGGTATATTTTCATCTATAAATAGACCGCACGGATTAATTTTAATTTTTTCTTTTTCGGATAAAAATTCCAAAGCTGATGCCTCCTTTTCTTTTCCATGACGAAGAGATGGTACATTGGTCAAATCGCTTTTGTACAATAGTTTTTCCACTAATTTACCGCAACTAGTAGAGTCTCTACGTTTACAAATAGTAGCAAAATTAGAGGCTGTTAATATTTTCCTTCTTTCCTCCATCCAAATACCACTACCAGCTTGCAATAATGTTAGTTTCTCTAACTCGTCTCTCTCTTCTTTTGTTTTTTGTAATTTACTTAAATAAACCTTCATTTCTTCTTTTAACTCGGCTTCTGATATATCGGGCTTCTCACATTGATCCCCGTAATATTTATCATTATTTTTCTGTTTCTCCTGCTTATTTTTCGTTCGCCTTTTTTGAATTTTATTTGATGATTTTCGCATTCTTCGCATTTCCACAAGTTTACTGTATTTTCCAGGACTATTTCCTTGGCACAAGGTTTTATGTAGTTCATAATGTGGTCTTCTACTATTGAAAGAGACAACGGCAGCATAAGAGCGAGATTTATAGGAATGGCGAGCACTATAGTTAATTCTCTTACCCCCTACAAACTTGGCTATTATGGAGTTAAAATGTTCAACAACATTACTATTCACATTATGAATTAAGCTTCTTGCATGTAAAGCTAACTGTTGTATAGCTCTTTCTAATTTCGTATGCACCGCGGGATATTCTGACCGAAGAGTCTGATAGAAATTTTCCTCATTTTTCTTGGTACAAAAGTAATCGTCACAGTCTTTATGTTGACCAAATACGTGACAAAGTGAATTTGTTATATCAGTTTTTAATTCTTTTACAGAATTTATGTTATTTTCTTTCTTCCTAAAATTTACCGCTCCAACTACAGCATTTCGCAATCTCATTGTTTTTCCTTCCAATTTACTTTTTAAAGTTTTATTGAATTTATAGTCTTGCTCTATTTGATGTATTTTATTACAAAAATTGCGCAATAGATGATTTGAACATTCTATTTTTTCGACAGTTATGTCATTATATGGACGAGCTTCCAGTATTTTTTTGTAGGTATTGCTATCTCCATCCGCAATAAATTTCCCATATTTAATATTGTACATCTGAAGACTCATTTTAAAACCTTGCGCTAATATTTCCGCTTCCATACCCGATGAACTGCCACTATATTTTTGTAGCATACATGCTCCTTTGCCTCTGTTTTATTTGATTTTGCTCGCGCACAAATACAGCAGAATTTATTTTTAATGCCAATATATATTACTTCCCCAAATTTATGTCCGATAATTGCAGCAGCACCTGAGAGAGCATTGTAATTTTTTCGATATGATCTTTTTGACCAACATCCATCAGCAACAACTGTTATTATTGGCACACCGTTAGAATCAACAGAATTTGTTTCTATGGCATATTCTGCTTCTTTTTTAGCAGCCTCTTCCATATTCTTTATAGCTGCTTCTTCCCAACCATCAGAAACTATTTCGTGGTATTTTTGGTATGTTTTTCCCGACATGCATGGAATGTTCAGTGAACCCATAACTTCTTCTAAATTGTAATTTCCGCCACCAATACTCATAATTCCGGATACAGCAGCAGCATTTATATTTAACATATTTGTACCAGACGGCTCAGATGCAATATGAAATATTTTATTACACATATTACAATTCAGTTTAAAAACAGATAACAAGCCCTGTCTCTTTTCACCAATAATTGCAATATTACTGAAAGAGCATCCAAACTGGGGAGAATGATTCGATAATTCTTGCAATTTTCGAAAAAAATATTCGATGTCTATAATCCTACGACCAGTTACTGCATGTTGAGGATCAGTACTTATATTTAGTGATTCTTTCTTTGCCGTAGCGTCATAAGTTTCTGAAATATTTATTATTAGCGAATGAGGAACATTAATAATAATGTGTAACACACCTTTGTTAACTGGATCTATTTCGTTAACACTCCAGGAACTGCAACCAGGTTCTAGATAAGATGAATCTACGGTATTTGCATTCTCTCTAAACAAAAAGAAAAAGTTTAAATATCTATTTCAAATAATAATAATATAAAAATACCTCATATTTGGTGAAATATTTCCTTCATCAGGATTGGAAATTAATTTCTGACTCCTAAAAAATTAAAAGATGTAAAATTACAGAAGTTGATACATCAATTCCTAATTTTCATTACCTGTTGTATTGTTTCAAACTCCTATGTTTCCTTCGTCTTGAACTCAAAAACATACGTTTCTTGCTACCATATCTTGAGTCTTTGTTCATTTTCAGAACAAATAATAAGGAAGCCTGTAAAAATTTCAATAAAATAAATTATAATTTATTATGCATTGCTTAGATACTGTATATTCAATTTATAATTTATTGTTTTATGTTATATGTATTCGGTTTTGTCATTCCTTGAAAATTAACATATGATTCGAAATCGATAGGAAGATTTTATTAAAATTTATTTCCAAAATGTTTTATATTTCATTATAAATACGTACATATTATTATATTATTATTTTACAAACTTCTTCATAGTGATTTTTTTGCAAAATGACATTATTTGTTGCTAATGTTACGAATCGATAAAAATTACTTCATTTATGAAAAACACATAAATTAAATTAAAAATGGGTGAACTATGGGTGTCATTAATTTTCAAAGAAATAATAAAAGGAACACATGTTATTTTTGTTTAAAATTAAATTTCAAATTTTAACTATCTATAAAAAAATATTTTTTAATAATAAATATTTATATTGTGTAATATATATTTCTTAATTTTTGTAAAACTACTGTTTTTTTTTCTTCATTCAAATGGGTATTATTAACTAAAGGCGGATTCATGCAGTCATTTACATTTACGTTTAATTTAATTTATGTTCTCATTTATCTTTCATTTTCATTTAATTTATAAGATAACCAACTTTCAATTTTTGAATATAAATGAAAATGAAAACTTAATACACATGCGATATTTTAAAATATAAAAATGTTTCATTGGAATTTCTGTCAAAGACAAATCAAGAAAAATAAATTTTGACGGTAAATTAGTTGATTTAGTGAGACTAAACGCACTAATTTATTTGTATTTATCAGGTTAGTTTATTCGTAATACGCTATATTTCCATTTAATATATTAATCTAAACTATGACACATGTCACGAATGTCAGTCACAGTCATACAAGACAAAATATTCGTAGTGCAGTATTCTTTATATTTATTTCTACATATAGCCACAAAAAAAAACGGACTATAGCGTAGGGTACCAATAATTTTGCGCAATATTGCAAAACCAAAGTGACAGTCTCACTCAAAACGGATTGAGTACAGACTACGGTCAAGTGTGAGCCCGTCATATATTATGTCAATATACACATGCATTCATTTATCATTTGTTAATAACTTTATACATAATGTTCTATTTTAAATAAATTATTATTATTTCGAATTTTAAATGGCACAAAATTGGCGCCTGTTGTGCACTCTCCACGCCAGCAATGAGTGCTCGTGAGGTGAAGCCGGGTAAGCGCCCGCACGGAACAAATATTTCATCATTACCGATATCTGCATACAAAGTAGATTGGCACACCCAGTAATGGGTAATATGCCGTGATGATACATTTATTTATTTCTATTTGATTTTCATCGTAAATAAGTCAAATTGACAGATAGCAGATATTGTTTTTCATTCTTAACCCACTAAAAAATAGCTATAAAAATCAAATTCATTTACATTTTAATTGAAATTTTCTCAATATTTTTCTTATGTTAGGAAATAAAATGATTACATGGTTGAATTCAGAAAAAATACTCTATAGAATGTGCCTAAAAATATATATCATCCCATTTAAAAAAATTAACTTTTCTGTGTCGTAACTTGAGAACAACTTGTTTTAAAAAAAATTTACTCCCTAATCGGATGTCTCCTTTGGTATACTATTAGATTGTCTTATAGTATTTTATTGTATCTTTAATAATACAGAAATTATTTGAGGTAGCTTGTTTAGCTGTTACACCTGTATATCTTAATTTTTATTACAATTTTAATAAACAAACATTTGCATAAACTTACCTTTCTATCAAAAAATGGAGCACAGACACAAGTTTATAGTCTTTAGATATAGTTCTCAAACACTTCACTTGCACTTTCACACAAAAATTTACAAGGGCAATAAATCAAACAGACCGCTCGCTATGTACCTGCTATAAGCAAACCCACTTGACAAATAACTGCAAACTATCTGTGGATCAGGCCCTTCTTGAAGTTTCTAAAAATTCCGCAAGGGACCAGCACAATTTGCTGCGTAAAAATGATATTTTGTACATTTACGGCTATGCAAATATCTTAATAAATACACACTAAATTAAAAAATTTCAAACTGAATTACAATATATTATGTTTATTCTTGGTTTGTACGGTGTTACTTTTTGATTTTTTTTTCTTAAATACGCTTAAAACTATATTTTAAATATGCCAATTTTCTTAAACTTTCACACTTGTTTTTTATTAATCTACGCATAAAATTATAAAACTGGCTCCATAGGAACCTTAATTTATCTTTCCCCTAACAGATCGTGCTTAGTTTGTATCAAAATACTCATTAGATTTTTAGATATTTGAATAGCCGTGAAGCGGATTTTACGTCTGATTTCTACTAGTACAGAATGCTCTTAATAACCAAACAGATTACAAACAAAATTTAGTTCACCTTAAAAATATCTTTCATAGTTTTTGAATTTACCGCGTTTAACATTTATTTGTTTTTAGTTACTTTTTGTTCGGCCAGCCTGTGTTTGTCCGTACAGGTTGTATTTGCATTAGTTGCAATTTGAAATTTCATTGCCTGTCGGCAGTCGCCGCAAAATGGTGCTGTTTTTCTATAACATTGTTGTATCATAAAAGACGACTTGTAATTATATTTCAAAATATTTATTTCACAATGTAAATTTTTAACAAATTTGTATTATTTGGTAAGTGAACAATTATTCGATTGTTAAAAAAAAAATCCTTTGTACTTATGTAATTTTTTTTACTTTTATTCAGATGATGATGAGTGGGTTTACACCCGAAACAACAATTATTAATGACTTCATTTTCAATTAAATATGTGAACGTAAAGGCCTAAATAATTAATTAATACAAATACATAACACTATATTAAAGCTGGTTGAATTTTCAACAATTTTAACAATTAATGGAACTCAAAAAAACTCGCATCCATCGTTAAATCAAGCAGATTTTCAACATAACCGTTCCTTTAATCCTACCTTTTCGGTCTAATCGAACATTCATCAGTGACGTCATTTTAAAATACACTAAAATTCTGCGCTAATATTTATTGATAAATAAAAAACTTGCCTAGTAATTTGACACTTGACGTGGACAGTACGGGCAATAAATCAACTTGTTTCATGTGTAAATACAACTTGCATAGACTTGACCGGTTTTCTCGCGTTGGTTAAGCTAAAACGAGAAACCTGCTTGCTCTTTGAACGTGGCGCTACTTCCGAGAATAAAAAGTTACCATTTTTTTACTTTCACCACCCCTTCCTCAATAACTAATGAAGGAACGTTGTGAAAAATTTAGACTACACAATATTATTCTTAACTATTTTCAAAATTTTTATGTATTGCGTTGCTCCAAGCTTAAAATATTTCATTATCATTTACCTATGAATATTTATATAACCACTATACACACAATCTGAGTTAGAGTTTATTTTTGTACATTAACTGGTAAATTTCCATTAACATTTTTCTCTAAATGTGTTAATTTAAATTCCATTTATGTAATTATGAATCGATTATTTTGATACCCATAATAACATTTAAACTTTTGACTATTCCGAGTGTTAAACTTTCTATAAAAAAATATATCGTCGTTACCGAAATAACATTAATTAGTTTGGAACAACCAGCATCGAGTAATGTAATACTTCAATATTGTAGAATTATTTCTGATTTTTAATATCATTTTTCTCGAAATAATTGTTATACAACCCCATATCATATTTATATCGTTGAAATCAGAAAAAAACTCTATCTAATGGACAAAAAATTTATATAGGTTGCCATTTAAAAAAATATAATTTTATTCTACCGTTTGAGAACCACTGGTTGAATTTTTTATTTATTATTCCTCATAAATTAAGCCCTTTTTCCCGGTAATTTTTTGTATATAACATTTTTCTCTAAAGTCATTAGTTCGCCCAAAAAAACGCTGGTTGTTTTAAAGGAAACACCCTGTATATCGGAGATACTTTATCCCGCAGTATGGATTATATTATTTCTACCCGATGTTCGGAGTACCGAATGTTTGTATTAACGTGGGGTCGGATTAAATGGTTTCTATTGTATAGATTGATTATGGTTTTATTCTGTCCGCTGTCTAATTCTTTAGTGCATTTATTGCAGTCATGTCAATCTCAAATAACAAAATATCACCAAAAATCGGTTGAATGAAGCTCTCTCTAACATCAATATTCTTGATAGAATGTGACATTCTAATTCCGAAACAGAGAAAATTAAATACTAATACCGAATTGGGATAGCGATTCATTCTCAAATAAGTCCGGATCTCTATTTAATTTGTTTTATATGAAATATTTTTATTTGCGAATAGGAGACTTTGTATGATATAAATGCGATTATGAAGTGTACACGTGTATTTGAACAGAAACTTGTGACGAAAGATGTTTGTTGCATGAATGTACGAATTTCATGTTTGTGCCAACCTACACTGTAAGAAATGGCGTGGTATTTATATTTGTAAAATATTTTTTTGTGTCTTTTAAATATTAATGAATTGCAAAGCGTTAGTTCTCCCACATGTAAAAATTATGCATCACGTGCGTTTAAAAAAAACCTGTCGTATGCAAGACAGTGTCGCACCAGAGCTGAGTCTATTTTCTCTGCTGTCACGCGAGTGCTTTTCGTCATATCCACACAGATGTGTTACGTAACGCACACATACGCACAGATGCATTAAGAGGTAGTACGGAGTAAATTTAGCCATGGGCCTAGAACAAACGAACGCTATTGGCAAGTTTTTACCCAATGACACATGCGCCGACTTCTCTCTTTTACAGTACAAACTATTTTTATATATGTGTGGACGAGAGTTACGTATGTTCAGGTTCAAGAGAAACATAGAACCTTGGATATGATTGACGTCTTTTTTAAATTTTCTAAATGAGTCACCTGTTTAGGTTAAATAGTATGTAAAAGCGAAAAATATTAACTCAATAAATGTAAATTTTAAGATAAAACAGTTGCTAACAAGTAACATAATTTTATTTCAAAATATGAACAATATTGATTATGAACGTTCATATCTCCTTTAATTATTTCTGCATAGTGATATGAGACAGACCTTAAACATGGAAAGCTTTAAAAATTAGTACCATTTTTAATATTTTAAAAAATATAGATTCTATATTTAGGAATATGTATCACCAGTATTTCTGTATTATTTCATACATCACATATTAGAAATAATAAAATATCTGGTGTGGCCAGCACATTACTCCCGCCACTTAATTTTTATTCATTTACATAAATACATATTTACCAATACCAATGCTGGAAAATGTATTAAGTTTCTTTCCATTTCACTTTTCAATGTACAGGATGGAATGCGAAATTGCTAAAAATTAATTACTTGGTAACAGAATAAGCCCAAATACTTGTAATTACCTGGGAATTCAAATTCATTTGTAGATTAACTATTTTCAGAATTTGGAGGCGCAATCAGTTATTTTTATCTTTTAAGGAAATTCCATTGTTACAGTAATTTTTTTTAAAGATGTCCGATCAAGGGCACCTGTATTACGAACGAATTAACAAATAGGCATACATTTATCTCTTTCTTTTGCAAAGGCTGTAAGAGTGTGTGATAAGGATGGATATAACACGCTTGTCTTTCAAAAATTCATATTGTTTCGACTAAGTTAGGACATTCCATTTATAAACGATGCTCGTTATTGATAATACTTTCGCTGTAACGTAAGTTTATTTATTAATACAGATACATTACCTGGATTCATAGCCGTACGTATAACGTTATATTCTGTCAGAGTCACTGACACTGACATTGTGTCAGTATCTTATTTTTAACATACTTGGTTTTACATTTGCTTATAAACTTACTAGTTGACTTATTTTTGAATTTTGAATGTTTTTCCTGTAATATAATTTTTTTATAATAATAAAATAACAGTAGTATCTTACGTACCCTCATAAAAACTAAGCAAACGACACTACTGAATTTGTCATGATGGGCGGAGCAAAAATCTGAATTCATACAATTCGTAGACAACCTTGATCGGACATCTTTCAAAAATTTTACTGTACATATTTCCTTCTACTTTTAGTGCTAATGTATTACTAATTGTTCTTCAGTCTACGAGTACATCTGAACAGCGACCCGCCACTTGAATGCAATTTAATTAAAAAATCAGCAAATTTTTTAGTGTGTTTATTTTCCCCTAAAATCAAATTGGGCAAAAGTTGTATGACAGGTTTATAATTATAATAATTTGCATATTTAAGATGATGAAAATCCCACAAGAATTTTAAGAGACTTTAACTATGCACAATGTTTATAGCAAAAACTTGGCCAGAGTTCAAAACCTGTCACAGAGGCATTTCGCTTTTCTTTCTTGCTGACTAGCTCAAACCGGATTGAAAAGTTTTTGGGCACCCATTAATAGGCAAATAATAAGAACTTGTTTAACTGCATCCACCAGATTGTTCGTACGAGTAGAAGGCCAAGTACGATGAACTTGCTGCTATTGATGTTATTTTGTTTTTCATATGTCGTTATTTGTCTTGTGATTAGCAGGGTGAAAAAAATAACTATTGGACATTCATATGAACTTGACATTTATCATTTTTAAACATGCTAAAAATATTATAAATATATTTTTCTTCGATTGTTATCTATCTCTATTGATAAACAAAGTGAAAATAATTGCTCAGCCGATCCACATCATCAATAATTGTTTTTCGTATGCCGTCATTTATTTTATAATTAGCAGGCTGAAAAAAAAAACAATTGGTTATTCATTTGAACGTGACATTTATCATAAACTTGCTAAAAAATATTGACTGGTAGTATTTATTTACTTATTCATAAAGAGCAATATTTACAGATTTCCATTCATCTGAAATAATAATATATCATCACGGCATATTACCCATTACTGTCTGTGCTAACCTGCTTTGTATACAGCAGGTATACACAGATATCGGCAATGATGATGATTCGTATCATAGACAATACATGTGTACTTCAACTGGTGATTGGAATAGAACTAAAATGTAAATTAGGCAATTTTTTTCAAAATATTTTAGTTTTGTTAGTTAATATAAATTTATTTTGAAATTAAAATGTATGTGTACAAATATTTTTTCAATAATATGCATAATAAAATTTTAATTTCAAAATACATTCGACAACTTATTTCATTGAAAATAACCAGGTTGAAAATAAAAACGGATATCTTATATGAACACAAAATTAAACAATATTACATTAAAAACTCGCTCAGTAGAAATACAGAAGGTACAATTAATAATCGATACAAATTAAATAGAATTAAAAACACAAATATTTTCAAATGTCAAATTCACGTATAATTCAAATGTTTCCTATGCATCCTGATTTTCCACCTCAGAAAAACACGGGGACCAATTGTTGCGTCGATATTAAATATGTAGGTTTTTAACGCGACGTTAGCGACATCTATTAACCGGAATTGAGTACTACTGGCAAATGCCTGGTACTCGCCATAGAAGTTTCCAAAGGTTAATTCGCATCCTGCACGCGTTTACCAGGCGTCACCTCACGGGTACTCTTTGCTAACGTGAAGATTGCATCACAGGGGCCACTTTTGTGGTATTTAAAATTCGAAATAATTTTGGCGTTAGCCGGAATCGAACCCGATTTCCTATATTCGCAACCATACACTCAGGGACGCAACTGACCCGTGTGTAGTTGGCACCCCCACGTAGGAATTGAGAGAAAAAAACTTGCATAATTTTGCACAAGTTATGCCAAGTTTTGCCCAACTCTTATTTTTTGCCCAGTCGATTTTCTATGGTGTGGCATCTCCATAAACTAATAATTAAGTATCTACCTAACCTAACTTAATCTAACCGAACCTAACGAAAGTTAAGTTCAGGTTTGCCCAACACTTGTTTTATTTTGTCCAGCCCCCCCCCCCCCCCCCCGCCAGTCCCCTAACCGCTGAGTCAATAGTCGAATTTCTACGGTGTGGAACACCCGTAAGTGAATTCGATAAAATCAAGTAAGCCATAATTTTGCACAAGTTATTCGTTTATGGGGGTGCCAGACCCTAGAAAATCGACTTTTGACTCATGGGATATCAAGGGCTGGGCAAAAAAAATATTTGGGCAAAACTGGGCATGATTTGGGCAATATTATGTAATAGTTTTTTTTTCTCTTAATTCCTACATGGGGGTGCCAACTTCACTGGGATACGCAATGTTCTTTCAATAACTTTTTTTATAAGATAAATAATTATCATTTACTCCAATATTTGTGTATGTTTCGCTGTAAAAGTTTGCATATTACGCGCAAAATCTCCTTGGAATATTTCCTACCCTACTGGCGTAGTAGAGTACGAGGAGTAAACTCGAGAATACGTACTCCGAAGGAATATTGACAACTGACAAGCTGCTACATGACATCTGGTGGAAAAAATATTAACTTTCCGATTTGGTACTGTATTGTGACTGTATGCTTGAGTTACATGTGGTTTGATCATGTGATATGAATAAAAATGGGAAAAAGTCCTACAAATTTTTGTGTATTCTGATGCGACTCAAGATCTGGTCGAGACAGACATTGAGTTTTTTAATACTCCACATAATATTATGTGGTTAGCGTTTATAATTTGCTCACTTGCAATCATCAGTTTCGATTGATTAAATATATACATACTTATAAATACATTTTAACAAACCTTCTATAATACATCTAGAAGTAGCTCGTGCTTGCAGAAATCTAAAATGTTCTGTGATACCAAGCTTTATTTTAAGTGAAAAAATTGCTCTTGTTGTTTGTTTTCATAAGTCACAACACTGCGAATACCAATTCAGAACCACCTGATCGGTCTGATGGTGCTGCCGCCATCGGACATGTCAGTTCTCAATAGTGTAAAATCTCAGAGTAAGCGCAATAGTTTAGACCGGAATTTATCATACTCGATACTCCAGAGTCCAGAGTAAGGTTTTGGAACGCACCTTTGTTGTACAAACTACTAGTTCTTAATAATTTATCATTGGTTTGTGATTAGCGAAAAGTGAAAGACAAATATTCGAAAATTTACAAAAAAATAATCCTAAATATTATTTGCATGCCAATATGTTCTTACCTTATCATTTGTTATGTGATTAGTAAAAAATCTGATGTGACCAACACAATACCTCCGGCCATTTACCTACGGGGTCTCGTTGCCGCGTGCCTGATGTCTGGTCGCGAATCTGCGGAATCCGGTTCGATCCTGATCAACGGCAAATAATTCGAATTTTAAATGGCACAAAATTAACCCTTGTGGTAAACGCCCGCACAATACAAATATGTCCTCATCATTACCGAAATGTGTGTACAAATCAAATTAGCACACCCAGCAATGGATAATATGCCGTGATAATATATTTATTTATTTCTTTATTTAAATACATACCTGCACATTTACTAATGCTAGAAATTATGTATATTAAGTTCCTGTCCATAAAACTATTGTTCTATTTACAATTTTCCTTTTAAAACGTTACTATTATTAATTTGATATGATTATTTTTTTGACAGTGACATTTATCTGTCAGTTACATACATTTGAGCTGAACTATGTAACCATGGAAATGTGTTTAAAGCATAAGCTCCAAGATATAATTTTTATATTACTTTATAAATTTATTCATAAAATATATAGAAAAAGTATTAAAGCAAATCTGTAGAAAATGTAATAATCTTTTATTTTTATAATAACAAATTGCGAAAAAATACATTTATAGGTATATTTTGAAGAAAAACTATCTTGAGCTTCAAGTAAACTGCCATTTCCGGTTATCCGATTGCCACCAAAATTTTATGGCTTCTTTCCATATTAGAATAAGGTAGAAATACATGGTTTCAAAACTTTCTGAATGATAGTATTTCAGTTAGAGCGTAAAGAGGATCCACAGCCACACATACACGCAGATATCATCGTGAAAATGTTTAAATTGGATTCTAGGGATCTTAAAACGTGGTCATTTACCAAAATCTCGATATGCGATTTTTAGCACGATCCCTATACCTCCCTTACCAAGGGTAGCGGGAGGTAAAAGTGTGAATCGGGCATTTATTTAATTTAATTTGTATTGCAACTTGGATATTCATAGGTTATTACTGAGGTTATTACAAAAAAATGTAACGTCTTTTAATATCTTGTTTTTATTATAATTTATTTTTTTAGCTATGGTAACATTTTTAAAATGTACTTGATGTGTCATTTGTTTTATATACTAAATATAATTGAAGTGAATACAGTTGTTATTGAAGTGAAAAAAGTTAATTATTTTAATACATATTTGGAAGACTATAAATAATTGAAGGAGTTGCTTTGTAGAGCAATTTATTTGTAAAATTGTTGACAATGTCCGTCGGTATATATTTAGTGTGTCATTTGCTTTAAAAATAAAGTACATACATATTTTCATTAGAAGTGATAAATGAAAATAACTCCCAAGTATGGGAGCAGTTTTTATACATACTAATTATTGGTTTGTCATTTATTTGTTTCATTAGTTATCAGTATGTATTAACATGACATTTATTTTAGATAAAAATAAAAAAGTAAATATTTTTACGTACAACTGCATTAAAATTATTTTTTTATATTTTAGTTACCATGTCGGTAACTGAAAAATTGCACTATGTGGGCGGTAAAGTAGCACATGTGGGCGGTAAAGTAGCAAATGCGGTCGGTAAAGAAAAAGCCCGGCAACTGGTGAACAAAACGTCAAAAATACAATTGGAAATGTATTTAAAAAATAATTTAAAAACATTTTATTTGATTGCAGTTGTGCGTGAAACGTTGTACATACCTCAAATCGAAAGAAGTTTACCTTTTCTATACGTAAATAACTATTAGATAGGTAAATAAAATGACTTAATAGGAGGCCATGGAATTGTTTGTCATTTATTTCAAGGTTTGTTAAAACTGTAGTAAATATTTTTGAATCGTGTTTGATAAATATAATTATGAATGAGTGGGTGTTTACTATATCCTGACCTATCTACGGATTTTAAAGATAAATAATACAATGAATTTTGTCTAGACTATCGTGACATTTAATTTCGATCAATTGAATTTAATTCTTTGAATTTTTTTTTGCTAATCAGCAGGAAATGCTTCTTTACACAGTTTGCTTTTCTGAGAAGTTACGGTGCTTTACTTCATAATTTCGTTCGTTGTAATTTTAGTTGACTCTAAAACGAGCCTAGTTCTGGCTGTAAAGGTTGTTGACCTTATAATTCACATAAAAGTTTTTTACTGCACATTTCTTACTTTTCACAAAAAATAACCTAAAAAATACAAGAATATAGTTATAACAAACAGTAATATGAATATAATGATATGTAATTAGTAAAAAAACAAATAAAAATTATCTACTGACATTTTATGAACTAGAAAAACGTATTGTATGGAAAACTTATAAACAAGCTAATTACAATTATTGTTTATTAGTTACTAACAATTAGTGTCTCTTTTAATATTTCAAAAATAACGTTTGTCCTTCATAGTGTTTCATAAGGAAATACATTTTTAAATAGCTTATTTCAAACATATTTTTAAATCTGTATTTCACTCATTGTTGGGTGTGCCGGTTTAATTTTTAGTTTTCTATAAAAATATTATAATACGGAACATTTAAAACTGTGAAGAGTATTTTAAAATTTAAGTTCAACGTTTTATTTCGAGTTATAAGTAAAGCGAGTGCAGCATTCACACGAGTGTTTGAAAACCTCTTTCTTGCGAATTTTGTACACTATATTTTTTCACAACCACAAAAAAATGGCACAATTTAATATATTTTTAACCTCCAAATTAGTCACCTGTACGATAGTCGATGGTGTATATTCCATACACGAATCGCTCTCACTGGCAATCCATTTTTTTGATAATCACATTCACGTTGTCTCTACAAATAAGTTTTAATCTAGAGTTAAGTCTTATTCCATGTTAATTATTATACATAATATTATGTGGGTTAGACTCGTAATAAACTATGTCTGTGTTAAAAGGAAGCTATTCTGAATTTAACCCTTATTTATTATTACCGCTGTACGAATATTATTAAACACAACACCTAGGATTATTTATTTAAACAATAAAATAAAACTATTTATTTACACGATATTTATTTCACTATGCGTTTTTATCTCAGACTGCCGGTCGGCTGCAGACAGTAATAAGCTGTCTACGCGAAATTTATATCACTAATTGTACAGACTATTTATTTATTTTACCATTTATTTCACACCACCATTTGAACTGTCCGACTTCACTAACAGAACTCAACTAACTCCATACTGAACTACCTGCCCGCACTGAGCTGCGTCGCTTTTATATCCCTCCATTATTCTGGAACATTCCAGTATATTACCAGAACTATACAACAAAAGGATCAGTCGAGCGAGTGTAATTAAGTTTATCTCCCTCTTTGTTTAAACTCACGTCAGACGTCTACTACAATTATCGCCTTCTGAGAAACGATTTTGTTCTCAATCGTTCGATCAGTGGCGTCGGTCTTGGTCGCGTGTGCAGTAGACCCAGTGGCGTCGGGTGCACACATCTACATTATCATAATATTGTATTCATTGTTTTATAAGTATATGTTCGAACGATTCAAATCAAATGTCAAAGTAAAACGGAAGTGTTGTTGAGTGTGGCAATAGTACCAACTGTTTTGTTTATAAATACCTTATCATAAATGTGAAATTATCGTGCCAACCATAATTATTATAAAGAAAAAGAATTAAATGCGCATATTATCACTCATATTATTTATTTTCATACTTTGATATTCTGTTATTTCTCATAAAAGACAAATTCAAATTACTGGTCAGTTGACAATACTCCTGTGCGTTATAATAACACACTAGTGTGTTATGATTCTTTTTTTTATACATGAACGATATTGTTAATTTTCGCACCTAGGAAATCGTGTGGAAACATTATGTTTCTTATATGATCGTGAGAAAATAAACATACATATCATCAGGCCGTATTACCCATTGCTGGGTGCGCCAAATCTGCTTTGTATATAGATATCGGTAATGATGATATACGAGCCCAACCCCAAATGTATTCGTACCCTCTGAAAAAAATATATTAACAGAAAGAAAGAAATTTTTAGATTACAGTAGTTAAGACTATATTTGGGCAATTTTTTATTTTATGTATTAATAAAGTGTACTGGACTTAAATATAATGTTGTTAGCTAAATTTATCATTTTAACAATAATCTACGAGCAAATATATGACAACATATACATGCTATTTTTTATTTTTATTTCCAACAGTAAATAATACAATATTTATGTTAGTATTATTTATAAAACTGAAGGTAAAGGAAACTGACAATATATTCAATTTATTGCTATATTAAATTTTATTTTTTTAGTAAAACTATTTGCAAAATGATATTTATCTATTAATGTACCACCTACAATTATATTAAAAACAAGAATACATAAACTCCAATTCAACAAATTTTGATATGGTGTGTTAAAAGAGTGTATAGAACTTGAATGCATTGCTTATTATAAAATTTCTTGGGTTTAATAATATTAAGTAATAAAATTTAAGATGAAAATTAATTGAGTATATTGTCAGTTACCTTTATCCTCAGTTTTATAAATAATACTAACATAAATATTGTATTATTTATTGGTGGAACGAAAATTTTTGGAACTTGTCTTTTGTCATATATTTGGCCGTAGATTTTTGTTCAAATGAGAAATTTAGTTAATAACATTGTATTTAAATCCAGTACACTTTATTAATACATAAAATAAAAAAGTCCAAATATAGTCTTTACTATTGAAACCTAAAAAAATATTTTTTATTGCTGTTAATATATTTATTTCAGAGGGTACGAATACATTTGGGGTTGGGCGTGTGTTTACTAGGTGCCACAAGGGTCGGTAGAGATTGAACCCGGGTCACCAGATTCGCAGCCCGACTTTCAAGCATAGGGTTAACGTTCAAATAAATTTATTTTCATAATGCTACAATTTTTTAATATTCTACAACGGATTGCGGATCAAAAAGTTTTAAAAAAAATTACAAAATAATGTTTATGGTAGCCATGATATTAATAACCAATAATGTATCTATTTACTAGTAAATCGATCAACTCAGTTCGAGATTGTGTGCATCCCTGGTTAGTGGTTAGTGATACGAAAGCAAGAAAAATGGATGAAAATAAAAAAGAAGCTTGTCATAGAATCTATTTGAACAGTTAGACAATCTTAGAAACAAAATTTAAAAGTTCACACGTATGTATACGTAAGGAAAGACATGTAGTAATAAGAAAGAGAAAATCTGTACTACTAAAAGTATAACGTAATGCAATTATTAATAAATCAGACGAGCTTGCTGCGTGAACAACGTTTGAAGCCTTGGAATAAGAACTTTGTTATTATGTATACTGAGTCCTATTTCAAGTTAGAGGATAAAGGAATCGTATTTTTATAAATAAGGAATTCATTTTCCTACGAATGCGATATACGCAATTTCGAACAAAAAAACAAAAATTAACTTTACCACTTTAAAAAGGAGAATTTTTCGAAATTATTAGCTAGACTTTTAATAAAAGTGAGATTAGCGGCGGATTTTGGTGCAGATTATGTTATATAACTAACTGTAGTTAATATGACGGTGAAATTTTTATTTCTTTTTTTTGTTTTAAGTTAAATTGTAAAATAAAGTTTGTACCGATTTTTTGTTAACTCACCCTTAATTATTTCCAAAGGTAATACCCGTAGTGACTATAATTTTCCTGACAATATTTACTGGCAAGAGCACACGGCTCTTTGTTGCAACGAAACTTTGTATGAATGCGATAATTTTCAGCAACGTAAACATCAAAATATTACCGCAGTAATACGGCAATTTGATACACTGTAGTCTCTTAGGACTTGAATTACTGTGTTACTCTTGGGTGTTAAAATAAAATTACGCTTTAGTTTCTGAAACGAGGGATAGAGGTAGCACTTTTACTCCAGGGAATGTAGAAATATTAGTCAATTTATGCAAATCTGTTTTATGTAGATTCGATTTCGACGATATTTGTTATACCGCAAAGGTTTTTTTCCAGACGTTACTTTATCTTTTATCGTATTTATTTAAATACAGTTTATTATGAATTACAATAATATATTTAGCAGTCACGGTTGTACACTATATAATTTATTTTATGTACAAGTAATAAAAAGATTCATAATTAATGATAAATTCTTAAAATTATGTTTTTTTTTTTTTGGGCTGAATGCCTTCCTGAACAACGATAACTCATATCAGAGGAAGTGGCACTTATGTATAGAATTTCCCCAGCTTTACTTTTTGTTTTAAAGCGGTTTATGTTACTCTGGTAGTGTCAGACGCTGGAACAATTGAATTACAGAGATATGCAGGCAGATACTTTATCTCATAACTCGTTCGTCTTCTGTTTTATATTCAACATGTGACGTCGATGTCACATTCATAAAACACATTCCGTAAATCTACTGAATTATTTATAAAAGATTGCCAAGTTTTCGAACCATAAGGAAAAGGGAAAAATATGTTAAAGTTTCGTAATATTTTGTCAGATTGGGTATTGAAGTTTTATAAACTTATAGTATCAAATACAACACCGGGCAAAAATATATCGCGTTTTTGGTTTTTCAAATGATGTGTTTCAAGATATTTTTCCAAAATCGTTTGTCGGTCACCGGTGACAATTGAGTTTATATGGATTTCTTGCATACTATGTCGTAAACATATTAATAAATGAGAAGTTTAGTATTTTATAATATGCCGAAGACACTAAGTGCTCCAGATTTGTACAAACGACAACATTACTACTATTGTACTTATTGTAGTATTTTAAGTGTCGCGAAGACACTAAGTGCTCCAAGAATAAGTAAATAACCATATGGGGTCCCTTAATAATTAGGCGTAATTATATATTTTATCGTTTTTACATTTTACTGACAAAGTCAATGCTTTAATCAAGAAGCTCGGTATCTGGATTATCCGCCTTCAAAAACGAAATTTTGACGCATATACTTTAACTTCCAATTATATTGACGAAAATCTGAACTCAAAAAATCCTATTGTTCATCGCGTGTTGGAGAGCATTTACACGAATAGAAAATTCATTTACAGGAATATTTTCCAGGTGATAAGAATTATTTGTAGATAAGATGGGTTCTCAATCCGTTTAATGAAAATATTGTTGAAGTTGCCAAATTACCAATTGAAACTCACAGACAACTGATTGAAATATTAGCTGACAAAACTTAGCTAGAATTTGTCTCAAGGTTTAGATAAGTTTTGGTTTGCACGACGCAGTGAATACGGAATCTTAGTAACGGATGCTTTGAAAACATTGATTCCATTTGCCATTTCTTACATGTGCGAAAAAGGCATTTCGACAAAGATGACATTAAAAACTAAATACAGAAATAGTCTATTATCACTTGAAAATAATTTACTTCTGTGTGTTTCCACGACACTGCACTAATATGTAATTAGTACACCAATTTCAATGCTATTATGAATCTCATAATGACACTAAGTACCATTAAATCACTCAAAACAACGTAGGCTACGAATGAACATTTCAATGTTTCTCATAATGTCAAAAATTAAATGAATAATTTATTTTAAGATCAATTTAAACTGTCGTAGATAAAATATTGAAGGATACACATTTGATATAGCCTCATAATGAAACTTACGTGATTAAAACACTCGGCTTATCGCCTCGTGATTTAACATCACACGCATTTCATTATGAACGGTATATCAAACTTGTATCCTTAATATCTATTATGTATTATCTTAATATCAAACGGAATTATACAAAGTGTTTTATTTTTTCTGACTCATTGTGACCCTCCCTCTCGTATATCTGATTACGATCCCCTGGTTGAGAAATGATGTAGAGGGCCGAAAAGCAGCTTAGCATCTACAAATAAGCGGTGACTAAATTTATAAATCGTTGGAATTTCGAAGAAGGTTATATTAAGAAGAAGAACAGTGGCCGATCACGTGGCATTACTTTTCTTAGCGATCACAAAATCATCTGCACACCCTGCAGCACCACGACGAACATTGCGAAATATTGATTTCTGATCAGCTTAGGGCTTAGGTAATCCATCTATACGGACCACACACCGTCGCGAAGAGGCCGCGGGATAGAATGGGCGGCGACCTATAAGGAAAGAAGACGATCATTTCTGAACCGTCACTAAACTTCATATTACGAGAATTAGAGGGGTTCAAGAATGAGAGGAGATTTGAAAAATTAGATGCAGAAGTGCAGTAATTAAGATGACTCTTGAAATGCATGGTCAACCATGCAGATATCATTATCAAAATCTGCAAATAAAGGCACACTAACAAGTATAGAAATTGAAAAAAATGGATTTCTATGAGTAGTACATCAACACGTCATCCTGTGTTAAATGAATTCAAAAATTTCACATTTGTTCCATCCAGAAGCATGATATAATATAAACCACATTATTTTAACGTTTAGATTTGTGAAATTAAAAATATGCTACTTATATTCTTTGCTTAAACTCCTCTACTCGTAAAAATACTATTTAATATAAAGAAAAATACACTAACAGGTTTATTATGTATGACATTAGCTTAACGAATCGTTATTATGAAATTTGTTATCTGCAATTTACAACAATTGCTATTTTTATTTTTGTATTCTGTAACACGTTTTGTAAAAACATAACCTTGAATTTTCTTCCAATGTAGAAAATTCTGTGTTTCAAATTGCTGTAAATTTGTAAACCAAGGTTACCACACAATTGAGGTCACGAATATTTCCGTATTGTTATTTACAAAATAGTTGTGGAGTAATTATTATTGTTTCGTAATTAGTTTGTTGACTTTGGGTTGGAAATTCTATAAAGAATTAAGCCCGGTTTCATAATAGTTATTTACGATACAAGTAGTAAAGTTAGTCTTTAGTCACAGATTAAAACATTAAGATCCTTGGATGACTGCTATGCTGATATTGAATAAATATGAAAATAAATATTAATTTATAACTACAATAAAAGCGAAGTATTCTCTCGTTTTTCGACACGTAATATGACATAGATAGACGTAATTCTAAACTTTCTAAGATTTTATTTACAAATTACTCATTCGCATACAAAAACCACAAATAACAATAAAAATTATCAACCACATTTTTTCGCCAATCGCTTTGAGAAACACAAATGTCATCGCCCTGTAATTAAAAAAAAAACGTAAACATAAATAAACTGTTATTATTACATATTGAAAGGTATAATTTGGTGAGTCATAAGTATTTATCCTCGTATATGGAACAAATTATTTCTGTGAAATAATACCAAATCACAAATCGATCTGCGGCGAAAACGAGGTCATTCGCCCTCTGACGTACTTCCTCCCCACTTCCGGTTTACCATCGATTTTCAACCGTCTACTGTCTGGGTTACACCATGCCGCCACTCGTGTACAGTCGTTCGCGAAAGTTAGGCCAGGCTCCTTGCAACGCGAAATAAAACGAGTAGGTCCTTTCCATATGCAAATGCCCTTACAATCTTGGCTGGTGCAAGGATATGCATTCAAGGATAATAGTTATTTATGGTACAAGGGATGTAGGTACCTTATACTACTTGAGGACTGTTTTGCACCACTATCAAATATTTCAAGGAATACATTGAAAAGAAAAGAATCTTAGTATTCCATGGAAAATTTGAAAGAAAAACGGTGTCATCTGTCATATTTGACACACCAATGGTAACTTTTAAATGGAAATATTTATGAAATGAGGATAATTTCATAGAAATAAAATTCAAAATTATAAGAACGAGCAAATATTTCACACAAGTTTAAAATATATAACTGTTGGTATTTCATTCAATAAAGAGGGAGGTCCAGCTGCGTATAGGGAAGTAAGGGCAATACTTACATCCCGTTGCTGATAGAAACCGATACCTTGACACTAAAATAAACATACATCCCTACCAGGGCATCGAACCCGCTAAAAACTGGGTTCGGTTCAGGTTCAGGTTAATTTGTTTTTTCAGAGCTGGGTTCGTGTGTGGTTCTGGTCCAAGTCAAGTATTAACAAAATTTGCGGTTTTATTCCGGGTTCAGGTATCGGGTTCAGGTTCCGTTCGACCTAATGAAAATTGAATTCTTGTTTTTTGAATAACAATTTTTATATAGAAATAATTTAAATTACTAGCCGGAATTTATAATGAAACGCAAGACAAGAACACGAATACAATTTTTACGAACAATCAACACATACAGCAACGCAGACGCAGAAGACGTCCAGAAATACGTTTACGTTTCGAACAGAAAATGAACTCGAACCATATGATGAACCCTGAACCCGAATTTTAATACCCGATTCGGTTCCGACCGGGCTCAATTGAAAATTATATTTGAGGTTTGGTTCTGGGTTTGGGTTCGCAAAAAAGGTTACGGTGTGGTTCCGGGTTTGGTTCCGTTCAGGTTCGGGTTCGATGCCCTGATCCCTAAAACAATAGCCTACTTGCGATGTCGGGAATGGGAAAAATTATCTTGTATACCAAATAACATTATCAATATAATGAGAAATAGATGGGATAAAATATATATACTAATCATTATTAGTAGTAACGTTTTAAATTGGGCTTCAACATAAATTTATAATATAAATATTGTATAAGATGCCTCAAAACCATCAGTGACGCCCGTAATTTTGTCGAAAAATTGAAAATTAAAATCTGTTATTTCCAACCCAAAAGCTTGTCACTACAGTTAGGAATGACGTATTTCCCAACTTATAAAAGGTAATCGACATATTACTATACTTATTATGAATAAAATATTTTACGTATATATGTATGTTGTTACAAAATATGTCCAAATAGTTTGTCCACTACGGTGAATATTCACACAATTTGTCATAGAGGATGATGTTTTTCATAAATCAATCAGTTGGATACAGAAACAGATATGTTTGTACAAAATGAAAACATGTTATAGAGCGTTTATGCTTTCATGATAAATCAAGTAGGAGGCAACTTGTTTCAATATATTTTGTGACAACATGTGTTAAAAACATCTTATTTTCTAATATTCGTTTTTAATTACTTCAATGTTAAAACACATATATGTGAATAACTTGATAGCGAAGGTAGGGCAGTCAGAAAAATTTTCACTTTTAATTTTTGATTTGTTTTAGCAACCTGAATCAAATTCAAAAACACTGCATTTAATGCAAAGCCGGGTTCCAACGATACTTGCATTAACGGCTTGTTAGCTTGTCATTGCCATACTCGACGCACCTTTCCCACGGTATGAATAAGTTTGCCATTTTTTGGCTTATATAGGCTACAAATGAACATAATAATTGTCCGAAATCGAATTACTAGTATATCTCTGTTGCCCAAAGATGGACCGTATATGAATCGAATAGGGCGAGGTGTACGTCCTTTAACTTTACCGCCATTTGGGAATACTCGAGCAAGGCGTTCCCACGGCGCGTGGCTTGGCGAGTGCTAGCGGGCGCCGAACCAAGCTCAGACTCGCCAAGTCTTGCATCGTGGAAATCCAACTTTGCATTAAATAGCATTATAATTTGGTTCATATTGACGATTCAAATAATTTTTTTCTGCCGTTATATAGCCCCGTTGTGACGTCACAATTGGGATGTACGAGCTGTCAATTTGTCACTGATATTACATTTTACACTTTTTAGAATAATTTAATAACAAGAAACTTGTTAAAGTGTATTTTAAATTATTTAAATGGCCTTCAAACTCCAGAAAATTTAAAAATTTAGCCACCAGATAGTTTGAATCGCGAATACTACAGTAAATGGTAAATATGTAAATTTGACTAAAATTTGTTTTGAATAAATGAGTTGAATTCCCACGGTGCGTGGTTTGGCGACCCTTGTTGGCTTGCCAAATCCCAAGGTGTGAGAATCTGGCTTAAGCTTGGTTTGGGTTGGTTAGGTTAGGCAAGAGTAATATTGGTTTTAGGGCGCATGTTCAGTTTAATTGGTACACTGTCACTGTTCTATCCTGTTTTTTAATCTAGTAAGGTAGAAGTAAATTCTATTCAGATTTACAATATTAAAAACAACGTTACTTGCGTGAATTATTTATTAAAAGAGATTATATCCAATTATAACCTTCGTTTTTCCTCTTCAACAATGCAATCAGTTTTAAAAAAATATTAATTTGACGTTGTAACTATTATTGTTTCATGTGTAAAAATTTCTGCTGAATTCAATGGTAAAATAGAAAAATACAACATTCCATTTAAAATAAGAAAGTTAGGGACTATGTCTGGTTAAACAGGAAGTGACAGCGCTTTGAAAATATTTTAGTTTAAACAGGTCGGAAAACCGCTATATACCAAATTTTGTAAAATAATATTGAATAGTTTTTGAAATAAAGATAGTGTAAGCTCGTCATAGAACATTCTGATTATGTGTTTTAGAGGTAAATATGGCTGAGCTGAGCCAGTCAGAAGGATAGGTCGTACTACCAAACAAATTTTGCTATACTCTTCGACTCTTCTTAGTTTAAAAACGAACTATAGATCTGTTGCACTCCATGTAATATAATTTTTTGCACGATCAGGTTTTTTTAAAACTTTACCGATAGGGTTTCCAAGGCAGTAAGTTTTGTTTACAAATTACTGATCAGTAAGTGATGTGGTACTGATCAGTAAGTAAGTGATGTGACTGACCGGTAAGTGATGTGACTACCTACCGATCTGGAGACGGTGAAAATTACATAAATAAAAAATAAATATACATTTTTTAAAAGTTTTAATGATAACAAAACAACGATTATAGCTTACTTAAAAATGACAACTAATTTTTTTAATATGTCAAAATAATTTTTAAATAATTCTAAACTTTAATTTGTTATTATTGGGACGATCGTGCAAAAAATATAATAAACATTGCGGGCATTAAGTGCTTCTTACCGGTATCGGATGTATTGGAGATCTCCAAACTAATCCTCAACCGGTAAGGTGCACTTACTGCCCTTAATACTTAAATAACTAATTCGGACAGTTACGAGTATTTAGTCATTTACTTTTTTTTCACTTTAGTTTCTCTATCCAAGAAAGATGTTCACTTCTTTTATTTTTCCATTCTTCCGTATAGCTCTGTGTGTTTGGAACGTTTTCCAATTTGATATCTTTACAGTTTTCTTACCCTTCTCCACCTTTTCATTGTATCTATTTTTAGATCGTCGAATGAACATTGATTCCACATTGAATATTTTTATTACATTTTTTTCATATTTAATACACGATCAAGTCATGTAAGACTTTGGGTTTCCGATAAAAAAAATCAGGGTATTTACATTTAATAATATTCTTTTCGTTAGAACATAGATATTTCCATTGTCGATACATTTGAATAAAAATTAGATTTTGTTGTATTTTTTTTCTTTACTAATAATAAATAGCTGACCACAATGTAGAGTAACTGCAGCAGTGTTGCGGACCAAAGGTTTTGGTTTCGAGTTTCAGATAGGGTGTGCTCTTTTCATTTCATCAATCATTTCTCCGCACATGATAATATCATTTACTCAGACGTCCCATAAATTATAATAATATCAAATATGTAATTTGAATAAACTATGGAACTAACAAATTTCTATATAGCAATAGTGCAAAGAAGCGATTGTCTATAGGCTACTGTTATTAACATTGATTGCTAATTGGCTAGTGCGAAAAAGTGACCAGATAAACTCAATTGTGAAAAAAAATCAGAAAAAAAATTGGCGTGAAACGGAATTAAAAAGTCATTACGATTAATACCACAATGGTTAACGTTACCTCATGTGCACTCAAAGTTGTCGGGGAGATTATATCACAGGCCACAGGGGTCAATTTTAAAGTGGAAATAATATTTAAGCTTGATGTTGGTCAGATTACATCTCAACCATAACAGATCAATCGCCGATCACAATCATTCTGTCTTACGAGGGTTTTATATTTCGGGATTGGGCAACCCTCGTCCTATCATTTGGCAACTGACGTCTCTAACGTAAAGTTTGACATTTTTGACGGTATACGTACTCAGAACGTTTTGACGTACGAGCGCTATTTGTGTTGTTTACAGTAACTTGAAAAATTCATATCGGCCAAAAATGGAATTTAATAGTGAACATGTTCGTGCGATTATTTTTTACAACTTTCGACGTGGATTAATTCAACAACAGTGCATCGATGAAACTAATTCGATTTTTCGCGATGAAGCACCATCAAGGACTAGTGTTTATCGATGGTTTACCGAATTCAATCGTGGCCGAATTTCGTGAAGGTTGTCCTAAATCGGTTGTTGTTCCGAAAAAACATTGATGCGGTGCGTGAACTGATACTGCAAGATCGTCATGTGACTTATCGTGAGATTGAGGTTTCCTTGGACATTAGTGGGACCAGCATACATTCAATATTGCATGAAAATTTGGCCGTAAAAAAGATTTGTTCGCGTTGGATGTCACATAATTTGACAATCGCTGAAAAATGTGTTAATTGGTCGCAAGAAATGCTCAAAAAATTCAATTGCGGTGCTTCAAAACATGTGTATGACATCGTGACAGTTGACGAATCTTGGATCTACGCGTGTGAGTCTCAAAGTAAACAGCAGTCGACTGTATGAGTTTTCCAAGGCGTGCCAAATCCAACAAAAGTCGTTCGTGCTCGAAGCACTTCGAAGCAAATGGTCGCCTGTTTTCTCGGGAAAAAAACTGGATATGTCTCAACCGTACCATTGGTGCAACGTAGAACGATCAATTCTGAATGGTACACAACCATTTGTTTGCCACAACACAAGTCTTCGGAGAAATGAGGAAAACCAACCGCCAAAGACGGATCATTCTCCACCACGACATCGGCTCGAACAAGTGATGTGATTTTTTAAGTGCTCAAAATGTCGATTTGATGAGTCATGCGCCGTAGAGTCCTGATTTGGCACCCAATGACTTCTTTTTATTTCCTAACATCAAAAACAAAAATTGCGAGGGAAACGCTTTTCGACACCTGAAGAAGCGGTTGATTCGTTCAAAATGCATGTTTTGGAGATATCTCAATCGGAATGGAAAAAGTGCTTCGAAAATTGGTTCACACGCATGCAAAATTGTATTGGTCTTAAAAGAGAATATTTTGGAAAACAAAGCCATTTTCGATGATAAATATTTGTTTTTCTACAGTCTATATAGAAAGTAGCCATTTGCGCTCTCTTTTGTCAACGCAAAATGTCACTTTGCCGCTCTAGCGCGACAAAGTAGAAAAAACGCTCGCTGTCCAAATTTCTAACTGTACAATGTTGAGAAATGTCACTTGTCTACATTCTTAATGGAAACCGTTTAGTCAGGAACTAATGGCACACTGTAGTGACACATTTACCACCTTTACAAATCAATCTGACATATAACTCCTCTGTCGATATGTTACATAACCAAAAAAAAAAAAATGCCGCACTATTGTGAAAATAAAATAGGGCATTCATTTACAAAAATGAAAGTATAAAATGTTTAGATTAGATTGAAGCATGGAAGAATGGAAAATAACGATAAATTAAATATAAAAGACGTTTTTCTTTATATTAATCCTTATTAATTAAGTAGTAGTGTAAGTACAAAGTGTACATTTTATTATTTTTTGTTATGGTAGCTACTGTAGAAAAAATCGTGTGTGTGTTTCGAGCGCAAATAGACATTGTCGATTTCGAGAGAATGCCGCGCTCCTGCGTCGCGCGGCATCAACCTCTCAATCGACAATGTCCTATTTTGCGCTCTTAATACACAAATAGCTATTTTGTTCTCTAATCACGAAATATGAAAGACAACTCTTGTATTTGTAATTTCTAAGTTTTACGGTTAGAGCCAGACAATTAGAAAATCAGGTTTCATTCGGTTATATTATCAGTAATTTTTCCATAATTTCGAAATATTTTTTGCAATAATTTATCAGTTATATTCCATATATCTTCAGACACTTATATTATGTACGATTAGAAATAATTACCTATGCGGACAGACTTCATTATCTCGAGGATTTAAATTTATTTCAATGTCTGAGTTTTTAGTACAATTACCACAATAATTAGATATAAGCTACGTTAGCAAAAGATAACCTTATCGGCTACTGTTACTAAGAAACCTACACGCAAAAGAAAACTGACGATATCTTGAATACAGACGTGAATGTCTTGATTTTTATAAGCTACAGACAAAACATTTTCAAACCTACATACTCGTACGTAGAATCATTTGTAATAGTCATATGCCGACGTGCAAATGTGAGGTAGTTATCTAAAATAAATCACCAATGGCTATGGCAGTATGGGTAATATAGGCTCGTAATAGTTCGGCCTCCAAACATTTTCAAGTCAAATTATAAAATCTACACAAATGCTGAGATATTTTTATAAAATTCTTTCGACTTCTGTAAAATACGAACTTTATGCCCGGGTTCATAAAGCAAATTAATCTCTGATTAAATTTTACTATCAAAGTAAATTAAAAAAATTTAACAAATGTAACGCGATTTTTTGACAGCAATGAATTTAATGTCATAAGAACATGGAAACTGATTCGAATTTGTTTATATAATTAAATTTGCTTGTGAAGTATAAATTTAACCGGAAGTTTATGCAACTGGCCCTTAAACTTACAAAAACATAAAACTGAATATTATATTCGTTACAGCAAAATTTTTGGAAGATTTCCGATGAAGGTCATGTGTATCATGACCGAATTAACAAATTTGCATACATTTATCTCTCTCATTTGCTATTGAGAACTGACATGTCCGATGGCGGCAGCACCATCGGGCCGATCAGCTGCTTCTGAATTGGTACTCGCAGTGTTGTGACATGTGAAAACAAACAACAAAAGCAATTTTTTTCACTTAAAATGGGGTTTGGTACCACAGAACATTTTAGATATCTGGAAGCAACAGCTACTTTTAAATGTATTATAGAAGATATGTTAAAATGTATTTATAATTTTATATGTATTTAATCAATCGAAATTGATGATCGCAGGTGAGCGAATTATAAACGCTAATCACATAATATTATGTGGAGTATTAAAAAATGACGGTATAATGTGGCTAATATTTGCACTTTGTCTGCGAACCAGTGCATTTTCTGCAAAACCACATGAAATCAAAATACATTTAGAGAAAATTTAAAAATTATTAGTGCAGAATGCACGTGTAAAGCTAGATAAAGACCACGAAATATGTAATTATCCGATTTAAAATGACGAGAACAAACTTTCATATGTTTTGTTATTTGTTTTGCACTACGAATTGCATATTCCCATGCTTTTCGTCGATCCATATCCATTTCAATACTTGCTCTTGTCGTAATTTTAACTTTATTTTGGCCATGTTTCGGAAAATTATAAAACCCAATGCCTGTGTCTCGACCAGATCTTGAGAGTGACGTCAGAATATACAACAATTTGTACGACTTTTTCCCATTTTTATTCACATCAAATGATCAAACCACATGTAACTCAAGCATACAGTCACAATATAGTACCAAATCGGAAAGTTCATATTTTCCCCACCAGATGTTATGTCGCAGCTTGTCAGTTGTCAATAACACGAAGCGTGTGCGATAAGAATGGATATAATACGCTTGTCTTTCAAAAATTCATATTGTTTCGACTAAGCTAGGACATTCCATTTTAAAACGATGCTCGTTTTTCACAATAATTTCGCTGTAACGTAAGTTTATTTATTAATACACATGTATTTTTCACATATTTTGAATGCTTTTACTGTTACATATATTTTTATAATAATAAAATAACTGTAGTATCTTATGTTCCCTCATAAAAACTAAGTAAACGACACTACTGAATTTGCCAGAATGGGCGGAGCTAAAATCTTAATTCATACAATTCGTAGATGACCTTATTCGGACATCTTTAATTGTTTAATTGTATCTAGCAAAAGTTTTGTAACAAAGAGTGTGATGCGCAACTGTCGGGTATAATAAGGCTGTCGCATGAATTTTTATGTCTTCTTCAAAGACATGGTATGGTATAGTATAATTTGGAGGATACTGTACTAAAAATTATAGTATTTTTTTTCATGTGTGTTCAGTGTTTATCATTATCCATAGAAATGCACCACGTCACCGACTTAGTACATATATTAGCAAATATAACTAATTTACCCATACATATTAGTAAAATTTATGTTCTACAGAATATTTTCAACTATGTATTTGTGAATGTATTCCCAATAATTAAATATAAAAATACCTCAATTCTTTTTTTCAGAATTTTTTCCGTTTATTGCGGTTTAATGTACTGTTATATTTTTTCCTTTTTGTATGTCTGAGAAAAATGATTTAATCGCATAGCAAGAAATGTATATTTGTCGAAAATAGTTCACACTTGTTATGATTTCTTAGAAATCTAGAAAGCATTGGTTTTTCTGAAAAATTATGTACTTATGTATATTAAATAAAATTACTAATGTTGTTTATTTTGGTACAAAATGATAAAAAAATATCAATGTAGCATTGTAAAAGCACAAACCACCTGTCTTTTACGAATACCGGACGTCGTAAATTGTAAATCGTAAATCAGAAATATCTTTCGAATGACTAAGTAAGTCTACATGTGCGGTCTACTTGTACAATTTCTGACATACCTGCTTATCTAAAAGCGACGAAATAACAATTAAATTTTACATCGAAATTTTAAAATATTTTATTATTTTTCATAGAACCTAAATATTGTTATTTTCTCAATATTTTCATTATTATATATTTATAGTGTACTTCTTTAAAATAATCATTTTTTACCTACATTGCTTAAATAATTTAATTCTAAAGCTTATTCACAAACTACCATATAATATAACATTTCAACTGTGATCTGATGAAATATTTTAGTTTTAAATATGTAAATGATTTTTATTGAAAATTATTGCTTTATAATAAACGACATTGTAAATTATTTAACAAAGAGAAACATCTATGTTAAATTATTATTAGAAAATATTGTAAATTTCACCTGAAATAATGAAAAAAATCTGATGTGGCCAGCACAATACCTTCCGTCAATTCTGTGTATTATGTATAAATTCCATACATAAATTTTCTTGCAAAAGATTCTAAATTTCTAGTAAAATTATTTCATCAACAAACTATGCAAATTGTACTTGACACTGACAACTTCTTCTTCTTCTTCTCTAGCTTTTCCTATTCCTTAGGGGTCGTTATTTTTTATTTTTTTCCACTCATTTCTGTTTTGCGTGTCGTTCTCATTCAGTTCCTTTTCTCTCAAGTCTTCCGCAATACACTTATCTTTGGTCTTCCTTTGTTTCTTCAACCTTCTATTACTACGCTATTCATTCTTCTTCCAATATATTCTTCATCTCTCCGCATGACATTTTCAAATCAATGTAATCGTCTCTCTTGTATCTTTCTAGAAACTTGTAACACTAGAGTTATTTCCTTACCGTATCTTTCCGTGTATTCCCCAACATCTACTTCAACATCTACTTCAACGTCGTCATCTCTGCCACATTCATTTACTTTTCATTGATACTGACATCTGTCAATTTGAATTATCTGAATATATTAGCAGTTTCCATGGTTAGCATAGCTGGCTGATTTATGAAATTTAATATCTTTATAATTCTTTAACTCTATATCTATTGAATATGTAGTATAAAATGTAATCAAATCGTATAGAGAATAATATATTCTTTAAGTTATAATAACGTTAAATGTTAACAAGTCATATTTAACTGTTAAAATCTTCAAATGAGGGTACTTCCGGTTAATCAATTATAACAAATCTAATCACGTGTTCTTCTGTATGTAAATTTGAGGAATACGAAAAAATTATAATTTTTGAAATCGTGGTATTGAAGATATGCGATCCGAAACTTTCGTCACACACAGACACACACACATACATACATACAGACATCATCGTAAGAATGGTAAAATCGTATTATAGGGACCCTACATCATGCTTATTCACAAAAACTCATCATTGAATTTTTTGACCAAAGACAATACCTTCCTTACCTAAAGGTGGCGGAAGGTAAAAATAGAATTTTGATAACTAATTTAAATCATAACAACTTTTATATCCGCGCAAAAAATGTGGAGAAGTTTTTAAAATACAAATGAAATATAGGTTGTTTTTAAAAAATTGTAAGTTCGTGTTTCATCTAGATATCTAGAAAATTGAGCCTATTAAAAATTATTTTCATACCTGTGCCGTGCCATTGGAGAGACGTAACTTTTTTATTTGAAACATGTTTCTGGATTACTAACAATTTATAAGTTGTTTGAACAAGAAAATATCGGTCGTCTTGTAAAAATACCATTTAATCGTAGCTTTTATTGTTTTTGAAAGGGTAGCATTTTAAAATATAATATTCTATGTATGTGGTGTCAAGAATGAAACAAATCTCGATTATTTTGGTTAAGTTCCCATTTTTTTAAGGTCGATGACCTAAAATTGCTGGTTAAAAGTTGGTTGCTGTAATTACAAGTTTGATTTAAAACTAGTCTTATATCTTACACACAATATGTTAGTTAATTTGGGGTTTATACTTCAATAGTTTTCATGAATAATTTATTATTCTATACCTATTATACACAAGTATACAAATTCGAAGCATTCATATATTCACTCATACTCATAATCTTTTATGTAGAAAATATAAGCAGGAAAATCCTTTATTTTGCCCATTTTACATAACATTGTAATAAAAATTCAAATTACAAAATCAATTCACTATAAAATTCTTCTTTGAATTTCTCTTGTAACCTTGGCAACGGTTTGTTTCTACGTACACGCGATACTCACTTTTATTCCCATGTTCACAAAGCTTAAAATCATTTCTCGTTGTTATGGGCGAAGGCATGCCACTTGCGATCGGGCTGGTTGGCCGCGAGTACGCGTGCGCTTGGAGGCTCGATCGTGACGTCACAGCTAGGCCGCCTCACGTGCTGTCTGGCGCCGCGAGTAACCTGGTAATTGCGGACTGGTTTAGGAGAATGTTCTAGAAAAAGAGAAATTATAGGGGTTACGGATGATAGATCATTTGAGGTTATTGTTTGACGCATTGTATTGTGAAAGGTATTAATTATTGTTACGAGTAGATGCCTGTTTATAAATATACCATTTTTTGGCTCTTAGAATGATATAAAAATACTTATTATTATATTAAATTTTGGCATAGATAGTGGTTATGTACTCCTACATCATTTGAAATCATGTAGTTTTGTAGTTTTCTTTTTATACTGTACTGGCCATAGCAACTTTAAAAAAAAATCAATTACACTACAGTAAAAACTGGGAATTCAGAAATAAACTACTGAAGTATTTGCCTTGAAACACGTTTATTCTACATTAAAATTATTTACATTATAATAAAAATTGATTTATATGCAAAAATGTATTTTTTATTTGGACATAAAGATAGCAACTATTATAAAAATTAATATAAAAACTAGAATTTCTAATATTTAGTGTAATTCTTAATTATCAAAATCTATCAAAATCTCGAAATGTGATATTTAGCATTTAAAAGATATGTGTAGTTATGGATTGTATCATAATGAAAATGAAAATAAATTGAAGCACTGTTAGTAGAAACAATCTTCCGTCACTTTTAGGTAAGGAAGGTATTGTCTTTGATCAAACATTTCGAAAGTGAGTTACTAATGAATAAGCACGTTTTGGGGTCCCTAGAATACGAATTTACTGTTTTTATGATGATGTCTGTATGTGTGTTTGTGTGTGTGTGTTTGTGTGTGTGTGTGTGTGTGTGTGTGTGTGTGTGTGTGTGTGTGTGAATGTATATATGTATGAATGTATGTATATAACGATCGTTTCAGATCACATAACTCCAATACCACGATTCCAGAAATTATAATTTTTTTGTATTCCTCGAGTTTAGATCCATATGCAGACATGATTAGATTTTGGTTATAATTGGTCCACCGGAAGTACCCTCAGTTGCAACTTTTAACAGTTTTCCTTGAAGAAAAGCAGTTAAATATCATTCATTGACATTTAGTGTTATTATATTTTAAAGAATATGTTTTTTCTCTATACGATGTTATTAAATTT
Source organism: Harpalus rufipes (assembly GCA_951394225.1). Lineage (NCBI taxonomy): Eukaryota > Metazoa > Arthropoda > Insecta > Coleoptera > Carabidae > Harpalus > Harpalus rufipes. The sequence continues at coordinate 17,175,608 of OX596289.1, forward strand.
TATACTTCATATTCAATAGATATACAGTTATATGATTATAAAGATATTAAATTTCATAAATCAGCCAACTATGCTAACAATGGAAACTGCTAATATATTCAGAAAATGCATATTGACAGATGTCAGTATCAATGAAACGAAAATGAATGTGGTAGAGATGAGGATGTTGAGATAGATGTTGGGGAAGACACGGAAATATAGGGTAAAGATTTAAAGGATAAAGGAAATGGCACTAGTAATAGACGTTTCTAGATAGATACAAAAGAGACGATTACATTGGTTTAACCATGTCATGAGGAGAGATGAAGAATATATTGGAAGAAGAATGAACAGCTTAATAATAGAAGTTAGAAGAAACAGAGGAAGACCAAAGATGAGATGGAAGGACTGTATTGCGGAAGACTTGAAAAAAAAAGGAACTGAATGAGGACGACATGCAAAACAGAAATGAGTGGAAGAAAATAAAAAATAACGACCCTTAATGAATGGGAAAAGCTAAAGAAGAAGAAGTCAGTGTCAAGTGCAATTTGCAGAGTTTGTTTATGAAATAGTTTTACTGGAAATATTGGATCTTCTGCAAGAAAATTTATGTATGGAATTTGTACATAATACACAGGATAGACGGAAGATAATGTGCTGACCTGGCCACATTAGATTTTTTTTTACTTTTATAGATTTCTGGAACGTAATTTACCTCAGAATCATGTTTAAATACTAGAAAATTATATATTGGATGTTAACAAATAAAAAATGAATATTGATGAGTGATTATATAATAATTAGACATTTTTATTGCACGTTTTTGTAGAAACGCTCTAAACGCTGAAGTTTTAAAATGTAATAACTTGTGACTAAAATACTTTTTTGCGAGAAACAGTTTTATAAAACTGTTTGGCATCCTTGAAAGTACATGTCGTTAAAATGTAACTTATATTTGCAATATTTGGACTATGGTTGTTTTTGCCAAGTGCTCAATTGCATCGAAGCGAAAATGTATGTATTATTATATTAATACCATATCGCTAATATAAATCAAGCCTTATAATTTCCGTGTTCCAGTTAACATTGTACAAACTGTATTTATTATATTATGTATGAAGTTGAATTTTAGCTGTGTTCTAATTATTTATCGATTTTCGTTGCCTTTGTTCCGCGCTATTACTGGGTTCGCTTAGTGGGTGTTACATACTCAACTTGGCTGCAACGTTATGAAGATGTGACATTAATTGTGACAAGGTTATTTAAAACTCGAATGATAATGTCTTCATCACTTGAGAAATTTTGTTTCAAATATAACATTGTTTATAAATTACGCACTTGCGTTACTATCTTCTGTTGAAAGAGCAGTTAAATTTTTTATAATAAAAACTGTGGTTACTTCGTGACATTCATAATTTATTCCATTACTAATATTAATCTTTTTTTGTAATTGCATATTATGTAACATATTTACAACATACAAACAAAAATTTATTCTCATACAGTATGCATAAAATAATAAACATACCTTATTATTTATCAGTACCTAATACGAAGGTCATTCTAGAATTATTAAGAATACGACACAGGCAGTGTTTCTTTCTGACCTTTTATCCGAGGGGGGGGGGTTGTGAATATAATATGTTTCAATTTTTAAATAATGTTTATATCATATCGCACATCAAGTTACAATGGCGTCCTCCACCGTAGTAACACATTAGAACATGTATGACATTCATGTCTACATTGCATTAATTTTTAAGAAATACTCGAACGAAAATAGATGTATTTTGCACACTTTAGTTTAACACATATCAACTATTATTTGACATATTTAATATAATATTGTTATTTTTCATTTGTCTTCGAAATTTCATGAAAAATAAGTAACTCTTACACCATTAGAAAGACAAAAAATATGTATTTTTAAAAAATAAAAATCCATTATGGATTTTGATTTTTATTCTGAAATCACTTTTAAGTTTCCCTTATCAAATTATGTAACATTTATATGAACCATTTTTTATATCTTTTATAATTACGGAGTTATTTGACATTTTTTTAAAAGCGATTTTCAGTTTTTTTTAAATAACTTTCAAATTGTTCGCCCATTTAATCGATCTCGTAGCTCGTATAGTTTCCGAGATCCCAATATGGTCAGCCATTTAATTTGGGACACCCTGTAAATTTTTATTTATTCTTTTTTTCACGACCGCAAAAACAAATTTGTACCCAACATGACCTGAAAGTGTCTTTACTGGGCTCAGAAGCATCTGAAGCTCGCCTACGGCTCGCTCTGAATCATGCTGGTCACCCAGTAAAGCATCACTTTCAGGTCTTATTACGTAAATTATTATTATTTGATGAGATAAAAATAATTAAGTGGTAAAAAATCCCTCAAATCTAATGGTACAATTCATAACAAATAGACCTTAAATTTGCGAGTAACATTTTTTTTTTAATTGAATGCCGTATTGACAATTGTTAATTGTTCTAAACGAAATCGTTTTTGTAAACTTCATAAAAAAAATCTAATTACTATGCAAATAAAGTAGAAATTTTCGTTTAAAATTTACATAAGAATGAATAGTAAATCTACATTTTATGGCAAAACTGTTGCTATACGTAACCTGTTTTTAGCAAAAATAGCTACATCATTAACTCTTAATGTGGAATACATGCTTAAATTTCTGGTTTATTTTTACGTAGTGATACAACTTTATTATGAAGTTTAAAAAATAGATTTTCTATTTCGGTTTTCTTACGAGTCTATAAGAGCACTGCAAACACGTCGTTTAGATGTTTAGATCTATAAGCGCACTGTTAGATATAATATGTTAAAATATACAATCAGACAATTCACAACACACAATATACAAATTGTGAAAATATTAAATATCATTTTTTGTTCACTATTTGTCAAAATTTATTTCGTTGGTTTGAAAGGGTCTTATACCGTGTTCCACCTTAGCAATTCAGTATTGTAGAGAATAGGGCCCAGTTTCGAACTCTCTGATTGGCTGAAATTGGAGCCAAGTTTACGCAATGTAATTTCAAACTAGTGTCAGTGTACATAACATGTGACATCTCACATCTCGTGTCATTTTTATGTGTATCATCTTTCTCCGATTTGGAAAACAAGTAGATAATACTTTATATTTCACACGTTCTGACTAGAATATATAATGTTTCAATGCCATTATCATACTTTTTTAATACTTTAATAAAATGTCAGATGACAGTAGTTGAATACTACCATTTTTTTTAATTTCGTCGGTTTAAAACTGGCGCCGATAAGAGCGCCATCTACTGAATTGGCTAGGTACGAGTAGAACCAGGGTATAGTGGTTTGAAATTGTATTACCGGGAAGCGCTACCAACATAACTGACAAAAAAACACCAAGTCATATTTTTGACAAGTCACATGGGTTCTGCAAACCACGCCTCCAACAAATTGGCCAGTAGCGTGCATAATATTAGTCCGGGCGCCAAGCGCTTCTATCTTGCAAAAAAATCACACCGCCGTCTCACAAATGTAAAATTTACTCGTTATAAAAAGTGACATGTTTAATCCTAATTAAACAATTTACTATTTTGTACGTTTTTCTTTATAAAATTATTTTTGTTCATATAAATCTTATTTTTAATTGAAATATGGATTTATATACAGGTGGTGATCGGTACAGTTACAGTCGAACATAGAACTGTAACATGTAAAATCAGATTTTCGTAATTTCCAGCTTCCCTAAATATATTAGGTAAAATAGCTTCAAATAAAAGTTGCAGGGCACAAAATTTTGCATTTGAAATAATTAGAAAAAATAATTTTATATGCTTTGTAACGGCGTTAGACATTTGTTATTTATTTTGTTTCAATTCCATGGATATTGCTATTTTTTAGGTGATTTTCGACATTTTCATACCTAATTTCTGCCGTTACAAGAGGCATATAAAATTAATTGTTTTACATGTAGAATTTTATGCTCTACAACTTTTATTTGAAGTTTTTTTACCTAAAATAATTAGGGAAGCAGCATATACAGGTTGTTCATTTTTAAGTGGCTACCATTGCGATCTCGAAAAGTAGAAGAGATACGAAGTTGGTTAAATTAGCAAAGAATCTCTATTTCACATAGGTATTTCAAAGATATACTGAAAAAAGAAATTCAACCAGTGGTTCTCAAAATATGGATACCAACTTTTTTATTTTAAATACAAACATATATTTTTTATTTGCTCATTAAATAGAGCTCTTTATTCTGAATCCAACGATATACAATTTTCATACCCTTACATAACAAAATTTTTGAAAAAAAAATTAATAAAGTTTTGAATTAGTTCCCCTTAAATATGATATTAATTAGAGTGCCATGAATGGAAAAAGTGAATATTTTATTTATTGCTACTTCTGTCAAATGAGAAATTGTTCTTCATATCATTTTTAATTGAAGAAACATTAAGAGGTATTGACAGAAGAAAATTAAAAAAAGTTAGGAAAAATTTAAAATGGAGAATTCAGTTATGTATTAATAAAAATGGAGATAATTTTCAGCAGTTTTTATAAACACTAAATCATTTAATTGAGAATATAACTCCTTAGTCACGTGACATGTTTTCCGCCAATCAACATTCAGAATATCCCTAGCTACGCGTTTATCACAGCGATGATAAAAAAACAAGGAAATAAACACCGTATTTATAGTCGTTACTAAGGGATTTGTTTTTTTTATTTATGACATTGACAGTTAATTTTGAGTATAAAAATAAATAATAACAATAATTCAAACTCCGAAATATTAAATAAAACTCGTAAGTACCATGTTTTAATACAATATGAATATGTATATTAAAAGTTAGGTTAGGTTAGATTGCAAAAATTCATTATATTCTCTCATTAAATATAAGCTCGTGATATGATTAATAATCGAAGATATTGCTCGTGAAACCGAAGCAGTACATTTCAACTCGTCCTTCGGACTCGTGAAATCTGCAGCTCGGTTTCACTCGAGAATATCATCGATGATAATCATATCACTTGTTATATTACGTATGAAAATAAGGTCTTTTTTAAATATGTTCACTTTTTTTATTCATGGAACTCTAATTAATATATTTAGGAAAAATTAATTCAAAACTTTATTATTTTTTTTTTTGAAAATTTTATTATGTGAGGGTGTGAAAATTTTATATCGTTGGATTCAGAATAAAGAGCTCTATTGAATGAGCAAATAAAAAATATATGTTTCTATTTAAAATAAAAAAGTTGGTATCCATATTTTGAGAACCACTAGCTGAATTTCTTTTTTCAGTTTATCATTGAAATACCTATGTGAAATAGAGATTCTTTGCTAATTTAACCAACTTCGTATCTCTTCTAGTTCTCAAGATCGCAATGGTAGCCACTTAAAAATGAACACGCTGTAATTAGCCTCCAGTTTTAAATAAATTCGACTAGCTTATGGATTCGGATTGCAGCCAACCATGAACGTCAACGTTACTCTCTCACCTCTTACCGCGCATCCTATAATTGATGACGCAAATGGCTGGAACTTAACAGATTACCTTATGAGACTTGTTTTTTAATATACTATTGAATGATACTATTTTTAATATGACATTCCCTCTGGCATTCCATTGTCAGATATTATAACTCGTTTTTTTTCTGAAATTCATTTAAATTCAATTTTACTGTAATGAACAAAATCATATCATATTTAACATCACACATTTCTTTATCTTTTTATTTTAATTCCATAATTATTTAAATTTAGAAAATCTCATATTCAATTTCTGTAGTTACAAAACATATGATCTTATTTTGTTTACTGATTTATATGCAGAATTTTTTTTTTGAAGTATTATTGAAGAATAATTAGTATGGTGATAGTGTATTTTATTTTCTCGTTGCCTAGATATTTTGTGTCATACTAATCCCAAATAACAAAATGTCACAAAAAAATGTTCAAGAATGAAGCTCGTTCTTGCAACAATAAGCGTGCTACAATGTTATTCATATTCCGGAACAGAAAATATATTCATATTATATAAATCGTTGTTTTGATATGTAGGTTATCTCGGTTATTTAGTATGGATAGGGAGAAAATGATAAACAGGGCTACAGGCTACAGGGCAATATGTTTACATGGAACTACGAAATTGTAATTTACAAGTTTCACCTGTCCGAAAGTACATATTGACATTTTGATAGCTTTGTGCAGCAATCTTGTCAATGCCAGATTTATGAATGGCGCACGATACGACGCATCAAAATATTGACACTAGATAAACTTTGTACCAAAGCTTTAATACTTGATAAAATTTGCAATTTCATTATATAGCTACATTATTATAATTAGTTTCCCTGTTGTCTACTAGGAATTCCATCTGGTTTTCCAATATAACTTTATTGGAAAAGGTTGTTCGCAGCAATAAAGTATTATTGTTTAATATTTATTCTTACATTTAAATTCAGTGATTATTAATATCGTTTAAGATTTATGGCCGATTCAACCAGCTGTCATTTTATTATAAATGTGCAAAAAAAATATACTTCGTTTCAAATAGGTTCAGGGACCTGCAAATTCCGTTAGTGGTGCTGTAAACGCATCTGTCATGGCTGCTTGTAGGACTTGATAGATTTGTTTATATTACCTGAGTGCTATCTTACTCAATTAAAATGTTAACAATTCTACTCAACATGATTTTTGATTGTTTCAATCGAATCCATCTTTCAAATACATAGTTGAAGGATGAAGGGCAATAAGTCAGAAATTCGACGTCTTACGATGTTTCTGCACCATATTAAAAGGGCCTAGTTGACTAATATCTACCTAATCCTAATAGTAAAATCAAAGAAATTATAAATTTCATTTATCAGTACTGTCAATAATGGGCTACTTGCATATAAGAGGATTTTGAAAAATATTATATTTTTCAAGTTTAGTTTACTCAACTACATTATTTACATTAGAAATTTTTCAAATACATTGTGTTATTATTTAATAAATTTAACATAAATGTATCCCTCCTATCTTGATGACGACACAATCACTAGCATTTGATTCGTTAATGTGAGTGGGAGAGGTGAAGGGAAGATCGAGGATCAGACAACGTTCCACTCTCCGTCTCTGTCTTCCCAAACTACAGAATTAGGACGTATGTCATCCGTGATTGTGACGTCATAAAAAGAAAATATTTATTTTTAGCCATAAGTAACAAAATTTTGAAAAAAGAAAAAATAGGGGGTCTTTTATTTATATATATATATATATATATATATATATATATATATATATATATATATATTCCAAAAAAAAATTTTCTTAATATCATGCAAGTAGCCCATTGCGTTAAAAGTACATACATGCAAAATTCTTTGTGAAATGTAAAAAGCAAACATATTTATTTATCACGTTAAAGTTTTGCTATTATCTAAATAAGCAACATTTTTTTATATAATTTCTTAAATCTTGTTGGAGAAAGTATAGTTTGGAATGGCGTATTACGAGGGTGGTTTGAAAAGTCCGTGCAAAGTTCGAGAGATGGTATCACTGGTACGTATCGAGGTTATGTTTAGTTAGTGACATGTCTTGGAAGAACGCTCACCAAGTTTTAACCAGATCGGTCTATTTCTCTATATTTGACGTTTGTTTAAATTGAGAAAGTCGAGTGAATTTCAAAAAATGGAAGAATCGTGTAAGGTGTTCCAAGGACGGTTTGCAACTGTTTCAACGGAATCCCCAGGATTTTAAGCGTCGTTTCATCACTATGGATAAAACATGGATACACCACTATACACCTGAGACCAAGGAACAGTTCAAAAAATGGGTTGCCAGCGGGGAGCCTGCACCAAAGAAGGCGAAGACCGTTCCTTCGGCCTGGAAAGTTATGGCGACTGTCTTTTGGGATTCGCAAGGAATAATCCTCATCGACTTTTTGGAAAAGGGTAAAACTATAACAGGTACATACTATTCATTGTTATTGGATCGTTTGAACACCGAGCTGCAAGAAAAACGTCCACTCATCTGTGATTGTAGCCGCAAAATTGATGTAATTAAATTTCCAACTCGTTCCACATCCTCCCTATTCTCCAGATTTAGGTTTTTCGGACTACTACTTGTTCCCCAATATGAAGAAATGGTTGGCGGGAAGAAGATTTTATTCAAACGAGGAGGTGATTGCAGAAACGAAATCCTATTTTGCAGAGTTGGACCAATCTTATTATTTGGAAGGGATCAACAACTGGAGCAGCGTTGGACGAAGTGTGTAAGTTGAACGAAACTACGTTGAAAAATAATAAAAAAAATAAGTAGTTTTCATTTTTGCACGGACTTTTCAAACCACCCTCGTACACACTCGCATACCATAGTCCTCGCCCTCGGCTCGGACCATAAACTTTTGTTCATGTGGAATAGGGGCCATTTCATTGCTAAAAATTATGGAGTGATATTTCTTAAATTTTTTATACTACTCGTATTCCTTTTGATGAACTTTATGTTTATTTTCTTTAAATTACTTATTTTTCATACATTTTCAAAAAATTATAATATCAAGCATGTCTCAATTATAAAGCCAAACCTGGAACTAATTTTATGAACAAAGATTTGTAGAAGTGATCAAGTAATCTACTCTACATGTTCTCAAATATTTTGACATAATATGTCGAATAGTCATAAGTGTTTAATTTGTATTTAAACAAAATGGGAAAGAATATTATTAAAAGAAAAATTAGCTGTTATTATTTCGTGCAACACATTTTGTTGTATAATTAAACATGAATATAACTTTGTGTAAATAAGTGCTGTTCTACATTTGTTGCACGATATATTATTTTTTATCTCCAAATTTTCGTACAAACAAATAATTGGAATATATATTTAATGAAATTTAAATATGTATGACTTGTGTATCATACGATTCATATGACAGATAATGTACACACATTGTAAATACATTCCATTATTACATGTATTATATGAATAATTAACGAGTAATAATATTAAAAGAGTTGACCGTTTTTTTTTTCAATCACTGTATAAAATTGACAAATTTTACTAAAGTGATTTTTAACATTCATGAATTTTAGATTAATATTTACTATTTACGATGCTAAATTATTCAGTAAGATATTTTTATAGCAAATTTCAATTTTGATATTTCCTTCTCAACCGTACAATAATTGTGTAATTTAGCGTATACGCTAACTTTAGGTTAGGTTACTTGTCGTACATGAAAATTATAGACGTAATACGCCAGTCGGGTGAGAGACGGACCCATTTAACGTACGTGTACTATTAGAAAGTTTTCACATATCGTCGAACTAGATACCGTAAACCTTAAAATTCAAAATAACGTGAACCTTATTTTGTACATCAAAATATATTTTCACATACCGTACCCGTTATTTTATTTGTCACACAAGGAAATTGTGACACAAACAACATTTATAATAGAAATATAACCTACAACCTCTATATACACCTGCGCAAAATAAAATGCAAATAAGACACAAGCGGCTATCTTCCTCTAAAAGTTTGGTTATGTGTGCTTTAACGTCAAATATAAAGTAGTTTTCCACGGACGCTATTTCTGGATAAATAAGGTTAAACGCTATATACATACGGTAAAAAAATTACGTACGGATGCGCATTGAAGTCAAATTGAGCTATAGCGTTCACGTTATTTATTTTGACGTTATGTGAAAACTCTCTATTATCTATAAAGCCTGCTTTATAGATTGCATAGAATAGAATGAAATAAAATGTCACTTTTATATTAAATTTAATATTAATTATGCGCCAATTTCACTATTATGAAGTAGATTTATGCCATTCAGCGTTGCCACATAGGGGGATTTACCTCTTTTTGCGGGACTATTTAACATGAAGAGGGATAAAGGGATTGAAAAATTCCGGGATTTTGCCATCAGTTTGGAAACAAAACTAAATATTTATAATTTATCATATATTGTACTTACGAGGATTGGCTATTAAATAACGAGACTGCGCGCGCAGAAGGCGTCCTAGAGGGGGGGGGGACGAATGCAGCGTTGGATAGTTGGAATTGTCTACTATTTCGGAACGAAAATACTTTTTGTGGCTGTAGTAGTATTTTTTTCTTTAGAGGTTAGAAACGAACGTGTTTTTTTCTCGTGCCGATAACAATGTGTGACGAAAAACACGACCAACGGATCAATGTGAAATTTCTCGTTAAATTAAAAAAAAACTCCGACTGAGTGCTATAAGTTGTTGAAAGGGGCCTATGGTGAGAATTCTCTATCTCGTGCGCGTGTTTTCCAATGGTATAAACGGTTTTCTGAAGGCCGAGAGAGCACCGAAGATGACCAACGTCCAGGTCGACCTATCTCTGTTCCAACTCCGCAAACAGTGACCAAAATCAATGAAATTGTGCGCGGAGATCGTCAATATTGAAATAGTATATTGTGTTATTAGGAGTAAAAGTTAGACTTTGTGTGACGAGCGTGGAAGTTTAAACGACGAGCGAAGCGAGTCGGATAAATGCACGCGAGGCACACAAAGACACTTTTACTCCGAATGACACATTATATTTTTTCTTCAAACATAGATATTTAAAGAAAAATATCTACTACTGACGTTACATTTTACGTAAATTACGTTTGCGATTTCAATTGCCCTGTAGCTATGGATACTTATTTGTTCCCTTTTGGTTATAAACATTGAAATGAAAATTTAAACGTTTTGACGTTTAAATAAAAACTGTGCAATTTTATATCCTCCTTTTGTGCAATTATGTCGGATTTTGAAGGATTATAATATAATGTAAGTCCCCTGAAGTTCAATTGGATGGAAATCTAACAGTGTGATTGAAAGATATGTCCACAAATCACTGCAAAACAATATAATCTTTTCTTATCACTTTAATTCTAAGTATTCTTATGCTCATTACCGTCCCTGTAATTGTAATCTGTAAGTCTGCTGTTCTTTAATAATGTTATTTCCTCAAAAGTAAACTCTGTTTATATTTCAATTCACAGGTTATATATTTAAATTTGACAGCTATGGATCGTATTTAGTAACTTTATTCTTAGGTTACCTAGCGTGTTATAGTGACATTTAGGGCGATATTACAGGTTTCTTTTATTAAGGCTATTTCTTATTCGTTGATTCTGTATAGTTTCTATGGATATTTTTTTTTATTTCTACCTTGTGAATCAAGTCACAAAAGATGCTACTTTTATGACGTTTGAAGAAAAAATAATTTAATTTCAATATATAAAATATTTGAAAATATCATGTTAGTCAGAAAATTGAATCACTTCATTTATAATACTTGTATTTAAAAAAAAATTAACTAGACTATTGAAAATTCAGAAACACTATTTTACTTGAGTAATAAAAATTCACTTGTAATTAGTAACTTGTGAACTAGTAAAATGCTTTTCAGAAACATTCTTTCAGTAACACAATTTACTAGTACTATTAAAAATTTCACTTGTAACATGTAAACTATTAGTATTTTTTGAGAAACAGACCCCTTACTCTTGAAATGACGTCAGCAATTTCAATTCAAATTGACAGATGACAGTTATGTGTCGGGAGCATTTCTAACTTTACACGCTGAGACATCTGGCGCCAACTTCGAGAATACGATATTTTAGATGAGTTGTCACATCTTCTATATTTATACACCGTGGTGTGACGTACAAAATCAAAATTTTTGAAAATCCGTTATTTTGTACATCCGTGATTAAAGATGTAACGTTACCGTTGACATAATCTTTTCGTACGTTATGCAAAAATTCCCTATTGTTTTGTTTATTCCTAAAATAACACATTCAGTTCAGATTATTGAGAATTATCAAAAATGTTTGCACAAACTTTATGAATATTTAACGAAATACGAGTATGCATACACGTGTATAATATATGTAGTATAATATAATAGCTTGTACACATCACATGTACAAGTACATGAATTAATAATTAAGGCATAATCACTATGATAGTATGTACAATATCTAATAATAAATTTACTAGGAATAGTAAATTTAAATGTTAGATTTACAGCGGTAATAATAAACAAGGATTAAATTCATAATAACTTCTTTTTAACACAGGAATAGCTATTCCTAGTTTATCACGACTTTAACCCACAAATGTATATAATAAACATGGAATAAGGCTTAACTCTAGAATAAACTAAACGTCATTTTAACACAGGGTTAAGAGATATGAGTACCTAATCTGGAAATAGGAAATTAATTATTATTACCGCTGTTACTCTATATTTTGAAATTTTTAATGAAAAATTATAAGATATGACAATTGTGACAAATAACTACATTTTGACTAGGGATTGTAAATTTACCAATTTTTTCAATTACCGGTAATTCGGTAAAATATTTAATCGAAACCGGTTTACCGGTAATTTACCGTTTTTTAAATATTGTTGTAGGGCACAAGAGTTAATATTAAAAAAGAAACATTTTATTGAAATTTATTATTATTTCTCCAGCATTACAAAAAGTAGAAACAAATAAAACTATTCTGTATATAAAATATCACAAAATTAGCAAACTAAACAATACATATGAAATAATGGGCTTCAAATATCTCCACGAAAACAATAAAAAAAATCTTAACATAATAAAATATTTTGTTATTTATGATCACATTTTTAAAAAATACGCACGCAAAAAAACATACCGAATTACCGGTAAAAATATATGATATTTTTGGCTATTTACCGGTAAACCCGTTTACCTGTATTATAATCCCTAATTCTGACATGGATCCCGATATCTGTTTGCCAAGACCAACAAAGTCACATAACTACTCGCGCCCTATAAGTAACGAATTTAACATTTCTTGTACACACAAATAATTGAAATTGAAGCTCTTCTTTCGTTATATGAGGAATTTTGTCCTACTCTTCTTATATGTTCAAAATTCTTCAAATTCATTGACGGTATTAGCAGTATTTCTAAGGATATACGAGGGATGTTTGATAAGTCCGTGACTTTTTGAATAAAAAATATTTTTTTCAACAAATAAGTGTTTTATTTCTCTACATAATCTCCTTTTAGCTCAATACATTTAGTCCAACGTTTTTCCAATATTTTTATTCCTTCCAAAAAATAGCTTTTCTCAAGGCTCTCAAAGTAGGCGTTTGTTTCAGTGATGACCTCTTCATTCGACCCAAATCTCTTATCGCTCAGCCATTTCTTCAGGTTTGGAAACAGGAAATAGTCGCAGGGAGCTAAATCTGGAGAATATGCTAGACGGGGTAGCAGTTCGTAGCCCAATTTATGAATTTTTCCCATGGCGACTACACACGTGTGCACCCGTGCATTGTCTTGATGGAACGGTACGTTTTTCTTCGCTAAATGCGGACGTTTCTGCTTCAAATCAATATCAAATCGGTCCAAAAGCTCGGAATAATAATCGCCGGTGATAGTTTTACCCTTTTCAAGGTAATCGATGTGAATGACACCGCGTGCATCCCAAAAAACTGTGACCATAACCTTGTTGGCCGAAAGACCCACCTTGGCCTTCTTTGGTGCACGTTCACCCGAAGAAACCCATTGTTTTGATTGTTCCTTGGTCTCTGGTGTGGTGTGATGGATCCAAGTTTCGTCTACGGTAACGAAACGACGCAAAAACTCTTTCGGATCGCGGTTGAACATCGCCAAACACTCCTTTGAAATGGTCACACGGTTGCTCTTATGGTCGAGTGTCAGTAATCGCGACACCCAGCGCGCGGATACCTTTATCATGTCCAAATATTCATGCAAAACGTGATGCACCCGTTCAGTTGAGATGCCTACGGCCTCAACCAACTCACGCGCTTTCATTCTCCGATCGCCCAATATCATTTCATGAATTTTATCTACGATTTCTGGCGTGACGACTTTTTTTGGGCGACCTGAACGTTCGGCTTCACTTGTGCTGGTACGACCACAACGGAACTCGGTAAACCACTTCTTAACCATTGAAATTGATGGAGCAGAGTCCTTATAGTACTTATCAAGCTTTTCTTTGGTTTCGGTGATGGTTTTTTTACGCAAAAAATAATGCTTAATCAACACACGAAATTCACTTTTTTCCATTTTCAATGAAATTAACGAAGTTGTCTAATATAAATAGCTGTCAAACATAAACTAAATGGCGCAGCTTGTTCAAAATTTTTCAGTAGATTAATAGATGGCAGTTGATGGGAGCAGTGTTGTATTTAAAGTTACTGCGCGGGAAATTCAAAAAGTCACGGACTTATCAAACAGCCCTCGTATATTAAGAAAATAAGGATTGTTTTAATTGTATTTAATGTATCCATTCTGACTTTATAGTCGTAAAACTTGACAGTCATTCTGTCAGTCATCATAAATGACATTACTAGGCAAGGATAGCATTAATCTAACAATTTAGCGAAGTTTAAAATGGGCTAGAACAGATCAGTAAAAACGCTAAACACTGCTAGCTATGTTTTTCCAAAAATAATGAAGCAGGAACAAGGAAACGACCTCTCAATTTGAATGAAAAAGGTAAGGAATAATAAACGTGACCGATTTCTTATACATTTGTTGACGAGATTTATTCTACTTTTATTTATCACTGACTTGGTATCAGAAGAACCCTTATATTTTGCGATACAGATAAATATTATTTAGCCACCCTCATTATTATAATGACTGCTAATATGCTTAAAAATGATATTTGACAAATGTCAATTTGACACAACACTGTGACATCACATCCCGCTAGACGCTAGACCGCCAGATGCGCTAGGTACTGCTGACGCGGCCATTTATATATTGAAAAAAAGTGTGAATTGCAATTGACAGTTTTTGGTTATAATTTGAAAATACTTTACCGGTTTCAGTATATTAAGCCTTTCTTTATATTTACAAAAGTATGCTGGTAACTAAATAATAACCGTATTGTATTTACAAAAATGTTTTTTCATAACTAGGTAGGTTACATTCTCTTAATAAATTACATATGAATTTAGTTTAGTGTCCAGTGTTAAGTCAATATTATATCATATGATTGAATTTCTACAAATCAGATGATGAAATTTTTTATTTAATTATGATAAATCATAAACCTGTAAATCCAAGTACGTGCAAATATTTTGTTTAACGTACGATTATGAAAGTCATAGATTTCCTGTTGTTATCTTTTTAAGTAGTTGTCTCAATAAAATGTGACTGAACTTTGAAAATGACGGCATCATGACTAACATTGAAATATTTAATTATTTCGTATTCTCAAAAATTGAAATCATTACGCAATATTACATCTAATTTAGTACAATAATAATTATTAGATTTCCTGTTAGATATTATCTTTACTATTTATAAATCGAAGATAAAATATTAGGTTCTATACAATGCAAGATCACAGATTGTGGACATGATTCAATACATTTTTTTATTTTTTTGTAATAAATCGTACTTTTCCAGGAACTATTAGTGGATATTATTAGATTTTATAATGTTATCTACCATTCATGTTCTGTGTTTTTATATTTATTCGATTATTAATAGTTACTTGTAACACTAGAATAGAAATAGTACAACTAGGAGTGTGAATATTTTAAATACTAAAACTAAAATTAAGGTAGATAATTACTCTTTTATGAACATGTAGCTCGAAAAGTTAGTCTATTTTATATCCCCTACATACACTATAAATTTGTAACACGTACTCATTAACGTTTAGTTTAAAAATGAGTTCATTTCAGTTATAATTAACTATTCAGTTCTAAAATTTGTAAACATTTTGCTAAACATTGTTGCTGAAAATATTCAATTCACAGTTCACCACAACAGTAATGCTTACTTATAATCATCAAAGCCCCTACTTTTTAGCGGCCTAGCCCGGTCACAAAGTGTTGAATGATTTAGTGATATGTAAAACTAGTTATACTACTAGATGAAGGCGCAAAAATAAAAGAAGGCGATAAATGTTAAAACATCTTGGTAAAACTTATATGATAAAGGAGAAAAAGATTTCTATTTTTTTATTATTTTTAAATGGTATGAATAACTACATCATTAAAAAGAGAAAAATAACTATTTTTTTTTGAGACTAAAATCAGATATGGGTTCCATTTACAAAAAATATGTTTGTGTTATAATGGGTGTCTCTATTAGCTTGCTCACCATTGGTAACTTTTTTATTTAAAGAGATACGAGGTTGGTTAAATGAGCAAAATTGTGCCATTTTATATTAGAAAATTGCTCATGTAGACAAAAAAAAAATGTATTTTTTTACATGGAACCATATTTTTTTTCTCTTTTCAATAAGGTTGTGTATGTATAGTTTATTTTTTTGTAGTGTTCTTTACGTCATTATCTTCCAAAGTAATAAGCGACAAATTATTATCAGTCTAATTATTATTAATATTGAAAATTAGTAATAGTTGTCATATGATTTATAGAAAAGAAAATATTAGTATGACAGCGAATATATCCAGTAGTCTTCTAGATATTTGCAATCTTAAAATAACAGCACGTGTAATAATATCTAAATATAAATTATCGACATAAAAACCTTATGTTTCCTATTTTATTATCTGTTTTATTGTGTCTGATAAAATGACAGTATCGAATCGAGGCATCTTAATCTTTAAATTAATAACATCAATTCTCAGAACCTGATATGAATTTTTAATTACATAAATTTTAATCAATTTTCATAACATTTTAATTAATATATACCTTTTTTCAGCCACATTTATTGCCTCAGTCTCGACAGTTTCGACCCCACATGGGTCTTCATCAGGAGATGAAAGTTAAAATAAATGTTCTGTATAGTTCAAATTGAACATGGAAAAAGTCAATATTTATATAAAAATGATTAGTGTTAAACTTAATATTTAACAAAGTCGTAAAAACTAAAAATATATAAAAAATATGAAAAAATTGTGTGCCACATCCTAATGGACAATTTATGCCCGCTTACAGAAACGTTCATCAACGCTTTGTTTAATTAACGGACCATCAAAATGAACAAATTCTAATCAGTTATTTCCTTGTTCTTATTACATTTTAATCATTTGTTCGTTTTGATGATCCGTTAATTAAACAAAGCGTTGATGAATGTTTCCGCAACCGGGCATTAGACTTTTTAGAAATAATAATATATCATGATTCAAAAATTCTTTCTGGTTAATTCTATATTTTCACCCCCCAACGATACTTTAAAAGATTGATTAACTAATAGGGCTATTCTGTTAGATCGTTATGACATAACGAATCGGTAAAACGTTATATCGCATGGTAATAACGAAAATCGTTTAATAGGCTTATTCTGTAAACGATCGTTATGACATTTTTCATTGTTAAATCGTTATCATAACGATAATCGTTAAAGTGGTATTCTGTAAATAATAATTTAAGTCTACATAACGAAAAAAAGATACCGATATCGTTATTTCTTAACGATTGGAAAAATCATTCGTTATCAAAACGTTTTGTCAATAATTCAGTATTTTAATTCATGTCAAAATAAAATTGGTATTATGTTGAATAGTGATCTCAAAAATCAGTCATATTACAGTTTTCTGCAAGGTAATATTAAAATAATTTAATAAGTTTTTATTCATAGCGCCTAGCGCAAGCTTCTCAATTTGTCTATAGATGGTAGTAGTTGCTCTAGCATAACCTACAAAAAGAAAAATAATGGTCCGACAGCTGACAGGTTGACAGCAGAATTAATCTAACCTAGAAATTTTGTGAGTTATATTGAATTATTTTAGATATTTCAATTAAAATTATAATTTGATTTTAGGAAATAAAGTTGTTAACTTGATCCCAAGGTTATTATTTTTCAAAATGTGTTACATAATACGGATACAAAGATAACGATTATCGTTAAGTAGAGATAACGATTTTCATAATAACGATTTCGTTATGGTAACGATTCGATTTTACAGAATAGGCCTATTAGTATTTGATTATATCGCGAGGGTAGGTAACGATGTTCTGATGCTGCCTGTACTTACTGCTTTACTTAGGATTGGCGACCACTTTATTGAGGTGGAACACACTTGCACTTGGATATTTATTATATATATACGGGCATTCTTTGTGATTATTTATACTTTTTATTTACATATATTTACATTTAGACTAACTTATTAATTATTGAACTAAACATAATTAAACAAGAAACTAAAGTCGGTGTGCTAGCGTATATATAGCACGCGCTCAAACTAAAATCCAATTCTACATATTTTTCGACAGAGACTGCTAAAAGGTTAACATCTTCATGAGATGGTATCTGAAGGGTGCAGGATGCAGATTTTCATATGGCATCCATAATGAAATATCAACCCTACACGTAGGCATGCAATAACTTATAGACTTAATTGTCAACACTCTAATTATCTAGACCACGGACACCTATTTCCGATTGCATAAACGTTCATCAATTCTTTGATTAGTTAAGGGGTCATCAAAACGAACAAATTCAAGCCGATTTTTGACAGCAATGGTTTATATGTGTCAATATTTCTTGGCTAATTACCAGAACCTAACACAGGATTGAAGTTTGACATTTATTATTTATTTACAAAATTATATTCATAGATACATATGATAACAAACAACAATTGACATTGCTGACAAAAACTAAATCTAGTCGCTATCGCTATAAAATTGCTTTATTCAACACTCCTCCTCAATTTTGTCGACTATTATAATTCAATAAGTCCTAAGAGTGCGCGAAGTTTAACAAATTGGCTACCAGACAAAGGTTTAGTCAATATGTCAGCAATTTGATCTTTTGTATTTACATAAACAATATCTATAAGTCCTTTTTCACGAAGGTCTCGAACAAAATTGTATTTTACGTCAATGTGTTTTAGACGTCGATGCTCCCATCTCTGCAACAAATGTATGCACGATTGGTTGTCTTCATAGACCTTCACAGGCGTTTTAAAGGATATTTGCATATCCACCAGCAAATTCTTCATCCACTGAAGCTCTGCTGTAGCTGTTGCTAGAGCAATGTACTCCGCTTCAGTAGACGACAATGCGACCGATGACTGTCTCTTTGTCGTCCATACAACTGTGTTACCGAAAACTTTTATTAGAAAACCTGTCGTTGATTTTCGGTCTGCTTCTGTTCCAAAGTCAGCGTCGGTGTATGTGCAAAGTACCTCGTCGAAATTTCCCCTATTAAAACATAAAACAAAATTAAGTGTACCTTTTATGTACCTTAAAACTCGTTTTAAACCCTTCCACAACTCTTCCGATTGGCAATTTTGATATCTACTGAAATAATTTACTGCTGCACTAAGATCAGGCCGCGTGGTTAGCATAGCATACATTAAACAGCCAATCAACTCTTGGTAAGGTCTGGATTTGATGATACTATTGTTTTCTTCTGATTGAGTTGGTTTGGTTTCCATCGGTGTACTCACAGGCCGACATTCTTCCATGTTGAAACGAGTCAGCAATTTTTCAAGGTATGTTCTTTGACTCATATAGAGTTTCCCGTCGATCTTTGTGATGTTAATTCCAAGAAACGTTTGAAGATCACCCAGATCTTTCATGTGAAATCGTTTCTTCAGTGCTTCTTTAATTTCCTCGATTTTTGTTTTATTATTTCCAGCAATCAGTATATCGTCAACGTATAACAGTAAATATATCTTTACATCGCCAAAAATTCCAATATAGAGACATTTGTCTACATTTGATCGTCGTAAACTGATTGTTGTTATGAAGCTGTTGAATGTCTCGTTCCAGGCTCGAGGAGCTTGTTTCAAACCGTACAATGCCTTTTTCAATTTGCAAACAAGATTTTCCTCACATTCTATTCCAGCTGGAACTTTCATAAAAACTTCTTCCTTCAATTCTCCGTGTAAGAAAGCATTTTTAACATCCATTTGACACGTTATTAAATTTTCTTCATTGATTATAGCCAGTAAAGTTCTCACAGTAGTCAGTCTGGCAACCGGAGCATAAGTTTCTTCAAAGTCGAAGCCTTTTCTTTGAGCGCATCCTTTAACTACCAGTCTTGCCTTATACCTTTCAACTTCGCCATTTTTGTCACGTTTAATTTTGAAAATCCACTTATTATTAATTAAACGTTTTCCTGGAGGTAGTTCCGTTAATTCCCAAGTTTTATTTTCCAATAAAGAATTAATCTCCTCCTGAACTGCAAGTTTCCACTCCTTCTTATCTTCACGTGTGTCAATTTGTTCAATGCTGTTAGGCACGTCATCGACATATGCTTCTGCATTTAGAGCAATCACAGCATAATCACTAAGATATTTAGGTCTTGATGTTTTCCTATTACTGTGACGAGTTAAATCAGTTTTAGTTTCAATTTCTTTGTTTTCTTGATATTCTTCCATTTCCTCTACACTGCTTTCTTTTGTTTCAGCTTGACTGTTCTCGTTGTTTCTTAATTCCTCGTTCTCCTTCGTTTTCTTGTTGTAGATCCAATCTTCACTAGGTATTCCATCGAAAGTAAATTTAGTTTCATCAAAAATAACGTCCTTTCCAAAAATAATTTTTCCCTCTTCAGGACACCAAAGTCTGTATCCATTCACACAATATCCCACAAAAAAGCATTTTTTTGATCGAGATTCGAATTTTCCAATGCTCAGTTCTTTTGGTACTTTCAAGTAAGCAACGCAACCAAAAATTCGCAATTTCTTGAGATTTGGTTTTTCATTATACCACAACGCAGCAGGCACTTTTCCTTCCAGAGCTGAAGTCGGACACCTATTGATTAAATAAACTGCAGCCAAGACTGCTTCACTCCAAAAACTCTTTCCAAGTTTTGAGTTTAAAATCATACACCGAGCCTTCTCAATTATGGTTCGGTTCATCCGTTCAGCAACTCCGTTCTGCTGTGGTGTGTATCTAATAGTAAGTTCAAATTGAATACCTTTTTCCTCGAAGAAGCTTTTTATCTCTTTCGAAATATACTCTCGTCCATTATCACAGCGGAACCGACTTATCTTTAGGTTGAAATGAGCTGTTGCCATCGCTTCATAAATTTTGAAGTATCTAGGAACTTCAGACTTCGATTGTAAAATGTATACTGCTGTGAAGTGCGTGTAGTCATCTGTAAATATAAGGATGTACTTCTTCGCATCGTAGGATACCGGACTCACAGGACCCATGAGATCACTGTGTATTATCTCCAAAGGTCTCTTTGCAACAATACGTCGCTGATCATGTGGCTGTTGCGTTTGTTTCCCTTCTATACATGTTTCACATACTTTAGAAACATTCGGTTGCGAAATATTCATTCCATCAACTTGATCTTGTAACGTTCTAACGTTGCCGATGCTTAAATGGCCCAACCTCTTGTGCCATAACTCAAGATCTTGAGTTGGTGTAGAAACTTCAGCAAAAATTGATTTATATTTAAAATCCAATATATATAGCAATGGCAGCCACTCTGTTACCTTTTTGGATAATTCCAATTCCATTTTCGAACGTAACTCGAAAACCATTACTTTCTAATCTTCGCACAGACAGAAGATTATATTGTAAACCAGGTACAAATAAAACGTTCTTTATTTTGATTGAAATTTCTTTTCGGTTTACGGTGCTAAGAACCTCGATTTCCCCTACTTTGGTTGCTTCCAGGAAGGTTCCGGATTTTGCAACCTTTATTTCAATTGGATTTTCCAGTTTCTTTAAATTTTCTAAAGAAACATTACTGCTTACCAGATGTTCGGTAGCTCCGGAATCCAAAATCCATTTAACTGAATTTTGATTACTTCTGGTTGTAGCTGAAAAACAAAATTTTTCATTTACATCATCATTAGGCATATTCGAAGCAATATGTGCCATATTATTTCCAGTTTTCTGTTTTCCTCGTGTATTTTTCGTACATTCCGACCTTTTGTGACCTTGCATGCCACAATTATAACATTTAAACTGAAAATTTTTCATTTTATTATATTTATGTCCACTAGTCTTCTTTTGTTCACCACCAATGGAACCACGTGCTGCCTGCGAAGAAAAAACTGCTGATGACTGCAAATCATAATTATTTTTCTTCTTAGATCCATCTCTTCGTTTAGATTCTTCGTCCATGAGTCTGCCTTTAACAAAAGAAAGCGTCAGTGTATTTACTGCTAATGTTTCAATCGCAGTTACGACGGTATCATATTCAGACGGCATAGTCAAGAGAAGATGACACACAACGTCAGTTTCTTCAAGTTTAGCTCCAGTTGACCGGAGTTCTCGAATCAGCTTGTCGAATTTTAAAAAATGACTTGCTAGTAAATCGTTATTAGCATTAAATTTCATAGTAAGAAGAGACTTACGGATTAGCAGCTGACTAGCAATACCTTTACGCTCAAACGTTTCACGCAACGACGTCCATAAGTCGAATGCTGTATCTTTATCCTTGGCATACTCAAGATGGCTATCAGCAATTCTTTGAATGATTTGCGACTTGCATTTACGATCTCTTTTCTTCAATTCGGCGAGATTTCTTTCTTTTTCCGCACGTACTGCCAAAGTATCCTCATCGTCAAATTCTGCCATCTCGACGTATTTTTTCTCAATAAAATCTATGAGATCCATTTCGTTTAACAACGTCTCGATTCTGAATTTCCAATTACTATAATTGGTACCATCAAACAGCGGAATCCTGTACCTTTCTGTTTCATCAGCCATTTTCCGAAATATATGTTATGTCCGAGATTCACACAAAATTCCGTGTATATGTAACGCTTCTTATTCCGCGAATAATCCTGGGCCCATAACCTGTCAATATTTCTTGGCTAATTACCAGAAAAAGAATTAAACTCTAACACAGGATTGAAGTTTGACATTTATTATTTATTTACAAAATTATATTCATAGATACATATGATAACAAACAACAATTGACATTGCTGACAAAAACTAAATCTAGTCGCTATCGCTATAAAATTGCTTTATTCAACAATATGCCATAAGAACAAGGACACTGATTCGATCTTTTTACATTTTGATGATCTGTTAACTACTCAAAGAATTAATGAACGTTTATTAAATAGGTTTTATAGCTAAGGTACGATTTATTTTGAGTAAGTAATAGTGTGTATTGCCTCCCCGAACTGTAAAGACTTCTACCACATGGTTTAGTAAACTTTCAATACAGTTGGTAACTCGTTGTTATTTTTTCATTCTTCAGAAAGAGGTACTGTTAGATATTGAATAGTTTTTGGTACGGTTTATCAATGCTGAACACTTTACCTTAACGTGATCGCATATTTTTCGCAGGAATTTAAGTTAGGGTTGCGCTTTGACCATTATAATAATCGTATATTGACTTATTTTATTTGCTGCTTTGTTATGTATTCAAAGTTAGGACGCACGTTGTCAACTTTTAAGACGAACAAATGGAGCAAAAGATACTACGGAGTCAGCTGTGCATTTTCTAATTTATAGAACTTCCGTCAAACAACCATATTTAACCAAAACTAACTTAATATTTCAATACATCGAAATACCAGCTCATGCCATTTTATTACCACGGTCAAATGGTTTTTTTCGGGGTATGCAATATTTTAAAAACGGTTCTCCTGACATTCATCATACTCATTCTTGTTCATTTAATGAACACGGACAGAAATGGGATTCATATATGAACAATAAGGAGTTCCAGTGCTTTATTGCCTAGTCTCTATGTTCTCGCGCAAAACGTAGCCGCTATACTCGACGTATACGTGCAAAGCTGAGCAAGCAAAGGACATCCTAGGACTTGAACAATATTTGCATAATCTTCAGCGAACGGATCCTGGAGAAATTTCAATTTCGCGAACATCTGCCACTTAGCAAAAGACAATAGTTGGTAGTACGACCCATTTTTGTAGTACAAATATTGCTATGATTCGATGTTTAAACGGGTTTGTAATGCATAGTGTTCCTGATATTCGTCATCTGATGTATTCTCCTATTTGATAATAACGCCTAGTTACATTTCGGACAGTACTTCTGGGAATAATCAAGGCTACAGTGATGTTTTGACTAATGTGATCATCTTCACCTGAAGTTTCTGTTCAGGTTGTATTTTCCGATTGCATTGTAACAAATTTATTCACATTCAGTATTATAAGTACTAAGAGTGCAATATACTACACACAAAAAGTCATTAACCAACGATAATTAAAGAATTTATAATTATGATTGAATTTTTAAGAACAGATAATTTAGTTTTCTTTCTTTTTCTTAATAAAGTGTTTGCTACATGTGTTTTATTTTCTAATCTTATTTTACAGACCAGTTGTTCATATTGTAACATAAAAATAACAAATAAATCCATATTTCATTTGTTATAAGTCGTTAAAAAACTTTTTGGTATCCGGTTTTTTTTTTGGCTAGAAGTGTATAAACAAAACAGTCAAAACAAAAATTGTAACATTTGTTTCATGTGAAATAATCTATTAAAGTCTTTCTTTTAATAACGTCACGTAATAAATTCGGAAAGGGCCATTTTGCTAGTTGAAGTGAAATGACTTTACTTTACCGATGTACAGCGCACGGTACTTGTATCTTCTACCAGCAATTGAAAAATAGTAATATAACTAAAATCGCATATGTTTAATTAAAATCAGAAAATGTCATATCTGTAATTTTAGTAGGTGCCTCGTTATCCTACCAATCAATTTTATGTGTCTAATGTAGTAAAATACAAATTTTAAAGCATAATCTCGTTAAAATGTTGTTTGGAAAGTGTTTAGTCATAGACACATAACAAAGTATTAACGACAAATTATAGTTTGGCTGTAAACTTTTGACTGCCACTGAAAATTACTTCATGAAATGAATACATGTGTATTTTTTTTCTTTGTACGATAAAATAGACAACTTAATCTTAGAAGAATCAGGTGACGGAAAATGTCAATAAACGTAAAAGAGTCTTTGGAAATACTCAGAAATCAATTCACAATCAATACTTAGAATATTGCACATTGCTCTGGTTCTATTATTAATTAATCTCCCTTTATTATTTTTATCAGCAGGAAGTATAATCTTTTCGATCGGTATGTAAATAGTACGTGTGTTATCTATTTCGAAATAAATTAAATTTTTCAATGAAAATGTATTTGACGAATTCCGAAGAATATTATAATTGAAACGACAAATATTTCAAAACAAATTAGTACATAGTGTATAAAAAATAAAAATGTTAAGTATTTGATTTAGGTCTGGGTTTACTTTACGTCATTTAGGTAATTTAAATATTTAGTAAGAAAAATACGTCATTTTATTGTCTAGTTTTGTTTGGAAATGACTTAAAAATAAAATACATGAAAAGAGTGTTGTCAAAAAAGGAAAAAAAACAACTTTGTCTTTTTCTAATGCTAATTATTCTAAGCACATCATTATCGGACAGCATGATTTTAAATTAGCGATAATTTATACGTGTTAAATATTTTATTTAAATGTAGTACACATTATAATTTTTGTTTGTTAAATAAATTATAACATTTTAATGTATTTTAGAGAATAATATATATTTTCTACGTAATAAAATGTTAATGTTTGTGTGTATGCATAATATTTAACACTTTCACTGCGGTTAAAAATCATTTTATCCCTTTTATATATTCTCGTAGTGTGGCAAATTTAATGCCTATCGGTGTATCGGCGTCATTTCCTCTATACTACACGCTCACCGCTTTACTTGTGTATATCGGTGTAACAAAGGAAATTTGAACAAGCAGAGTGTCGTTTCGAGGAATAAATACTTCAATAAAAATAAATTTCGATGTTTCACATCTATTAGGTGTCCCGCGATGGTTCACTTTTTTTAAATTTACTTGGGAAGTAAAACTTAATTGTAGATTAATTTGTTTGATGAAACCGGGGCTTGGTATATTTACTTGTAAATTGACAAAATCGACATACAAGGTTTTGCTCTTTAACCATCGATATTCGATTAGAGACGATTAGTCCTCAAAACTAGTTTAAATCGTAACATAGTAACATGCACTTTCCAACACTAAATGTACCGAGGTAGAGTCAAATTAAAACCTTAAAAACGTTGTTAAATAAAATTTATTGAAACAATGCCAAAAACAAATAGTCATTGTTCGCGTTCAGCCAGGATAGCGCTAGCTATCGAAAGTGTAGCTATTTGCTAGCGCTAGATGCGTACTGAACGGTATTTATTTATTAAACAGCGCTTACGCGCTGGCTCCATGGGAGTTGACTCAGAAGTTGTAAACCAGTGAAACTAGACGTAACTTTGTAATTTTTATTATATTGTTTGTTTCACGGAGAAATTCGCAATTTGCTCATGTATTATATGACTGTAGTCAAAGTATCTCTCGATAGAGGGCTCTGCTGGTATTAACGTACCTCTACAGGCGTTTTACCATTATATATGATCATATGATCATCGCCAGCACAACGAGTCATTGTCTCTGTTCCAGGAGTCCAGTCACTGTGGACTGGATAGAGACCACAGGTTACACCACACTGAAGAGCACCAATAAGTGCGAAACGCGTCTGTGATTACTTGTTGTGCTGGCCGACTTTTGACAGTGGCATGGGAGTTGACACAGAAGTTGTAAACTAGTGAAACTGTTTGTTTCACGAAGAAATTCGCAATTTGCAGTTTGCACTTGTATTAAGTAAATAACTGACAGTTCTATCTGCATAGTTGAAAGCACGCAGACTTAATTTTGAAATGGAAATTTTTACTTGAATTGTTAGAAGATGCACCAGAAGTAAATAAATATTGTTAATCAGATAGCAATTTTTTAAGAAAGTGATGTTCGTGCAACCAAACTTGACGCATGCAGCTGCCCAGTGCCCACTAAACTTTATTCCAGCTAAAAAGACTGTGGGCTAGCATAGGGCTTATAAAACTTGGGCTCTGATTGATCGAAAACGAAGGAAAGTTTACATAGAACTATTTTGCTTGTCTATCTAACTATCTATTTCTCTGGAATTGGAAAAACGTACAAATTTATAGTATACGGTAATGTAAATTTACAATTTATTATAATATTACGATATAATTAGTAAATAATACTGTGAAAACTAATAGATACAGCAAATATTGATTTGTAATTAAGCAAAATGTCAAAGTAAAGTTAAAAGAATTTCATCAACTTAAAGTAAATTTTTGTTCGTACGCATATATACGTGATATTCATCTGTCAGTTTCGAGATAACCTTTAGATTTTGTGTTAATTATATTTGTCATTTGAAGGTAAATTCCTACTTCGTATTAGCCACTATACAATCGAACATTACTGAAATAATTTAGTCTTAATTACGTTAAAATGTAGTTTTTGAAAATAATCTAATTCATAAAACTGCTATTTTCAGATTTCTATTTTCTTTATTAATAACTATTTTTTTACATTTTTTTCAATTGAATAGCATGCAATATTAATATTTATTAAATAATACTAAAACTAATTAATTAAAATAACGTTTTTTTATATACCCATTCATAATTAAATATCACTAGGCTCAAATTTAGCGCTTAATTTTAAAATTTTAGAACTAAAATTTACGTTTTCTACGGGGTAAACCAGTCTTCTGATTACTGTCTTTTTAACTAAGGTTTAGTTCGCTATGTTTTAGCGAAATATTTCTCGCTAGATATTCTATGTCAGCGATAGATTCCAGCGAACCGTTCAATTATTTATTATTTTGCTAGTCTAGTGCTAGCCTGCTGAACACGAGCAATTTTCGACGTATTCCTCATTACGTGTTGGAAGCACTTAAATATCCGAAGAAAAAGTTCTGTTTGTGACGTACTCAATCTCTCATACACCGCCTAAATTACTTGAACATTGATTTGAACATTATCTATAATGCCTCTTTAAGTGGACCAAAGACATAACGATAGCTTGGGGCAAGGTCAGAGGAATAAGGAGGCTATGGTAGACACTCAAATTTCAAATCTTAACCATTGAACGTGCAGTATGGGACCGCGCGTTGTCGTGCTGCAAAAGAATACCAGTTTTCAGAAATTTGCGATTATTTGTTCTGATGACATGCTTGAAGCAGTTCTATGAGCTTAGAGCGGAGCCTGTGACACTAGTAATAGTAACCCAATTAAGCATGTATATAGGCCTTCAAAATTACCCTTCTTACATCCCAAAAGAGTGTTAGGGGTCGTAACACGGTTTCCTTGACCAAATCGGGGAGAATTAGCTACGGAAATCACCCCGTTTTTTAATTTGTTGCTTCATTCATACACTTGCTGAAGTGACAGTCATGAATTTCGATATTGAAACTTCATTCTATGATGGATAAAAAGTTTCCGTAAGATAACAATGCAATAACTACGTTTATAAAATAATTAGAAATTGATTTCTCAAGAAGTTGGAATACATTACAAATATACTGGGTGTTTATTTTTTATGGACCATAGGAAATACAATAGTAAATTTTTTATATGGCTATAATTTTTGCCCTATTAATTTTAGAAGAAAAGTGTAAATACAAGAAATGTTCAGAATAATTCAAAATTATTATTTACATACATTTCGTTTGCGAAAAAGAGAGGCAAAATAAAAGTTACAATTTTTAGCTATTTACAGAGTGCCATAAGCAATAGTACAAAATGTTAAGCAGTTGTATTGCTTGAGTTTGGCAGATGACATTTGTCATAAAGTTTTAATACTTATTGATTTCATTAAGTTATTTATCAGTTATCACAGATATATTTATTATCGCAGAAAAAGCCCAGTAGAATAATATTAAACATTAAATATTAATCAATAAACTTTTATCTGTCAAAGTCAAAGAATACTACTATTTGAATTGTATGTTTTGTCTTACATGGCATTAAAAAAAGTATAAAGACGGATATTTTATTTTACGTTTATGTCATGACGATAACCTATTATATCAATAAATAGGCCCATTTGATGCAGTATGTTATTCTGAACATTTTTTGTATTTACACTTTTATTCTAAAATGAATAGGGCAGAAAGTACAGCCATATGCAAATTTTATCATTGTATTTCCTATGGTCCATAAAAAAGTACACACCCGGTATGTAAATAAAATAGAAATTATTATGTATAAAACTAAAAATATTGAAAGTAGCTTTCAGAACTCATAATATAAATAAAACAATATTTGAGTATAGTTCTGTAAAATTTTATTAGAAAAACGACGTTTCAACAGCGAAGTACTATGTCTTCATCAGGTAAATAATAATAATAATATAAATAAATACGTAGTCAAGACTACATTGTTTACAAAATTATGGATCAAAGGTTGTTTTAAGAAAAAAAAACACATAAATGACATAATACAAAATTGTGAACAAACAACAGGTGGACTATGTTTAAATAAAGATTATTTTGAGATTTCTTGATTTCGATTGCTTCTCTAATTTGTCTTTTGTCCAGAGTCTTTCTAAAATCTTCGTGTTTTCGAAATGAATTCCACGTAATTCTTGGATGGCATGTTCAGCAACTGCAGACTTATTAGGTTGATTTAATCTAATATGCCGTTTGTGTTTCTTTAATGTTGTTGGTACAGTTCTACCAGGGCATCGAACCCGCTAAAAACTGGGTTCGGTTCAGTTTCAGGTTAATTCGTTTTTTGAAAATTGGGTTCGTGTGATCCTGGTTCAAGCATTAATAAAATTTGCGGTTTTGTTCCGGGTTCCTGGTTTGTTCCTAACCTAACCTGAAGGTTAGGTTCAACCTAATTAAAATTGAAATAATGTTTTTTGAATAACAATTAATGCAACGCAAGACAAGAACATACAACACATACAGCAATGCAGACGCAGAAGGCGTCGATCGTCGTCGATGATCGGCTGTAGGTATTACGATTACGTTTTGCCAATTTTGCCTGTTACATTGGCATTTATCTCATGAGGTAGTATTTCGCTATAGAAACGTCATTTTTCTAATAAAATTTTACAGACCTATACCGAAATATTGTGTTATTTATAAATACTAAAACTATTTTAATTCAAATTTTCGTTTTTCCATGTATTTATTTAATTGTTCTCGTGTCATTATAATACCGATTGAGAAAATACCAAAATTACAATACAATGCTAACATAGCATAACAAAAAGATTATTTTAATTCCACAACAATTTTCCGCATTTTACGAAATTGTGTTACGTTCTATCATGCAAAAATCGTTACGCCGTTACCTTGACTACGTCTATGAAAAATGACCTTACACATGCAAATGTTTCAATGTTACGTTAGTCGTAATCTCAAAATTGATTTGGCTGTGCGCAGGATTGAATGAATTTAAAATAAAAAATATCTTTTCCCAATGAATTGAATCTATGTCGAGGTAAACCGGTGTATTATAACATGTAACTCTAGATCACTGCGGTCAGGTTAAACAAATATGTGTACAACTTGTAAATTCGATCTTTTTGCGTGAAACATAGTGCTACTGATGCTTGAAGTGTAAAATAAGTGAAATATTTGCTACGCAGTTTACCGTTTGTTGTATCCATGGCAACGACTCTCATAGGCTGGTTGCTATGGAAACGACGCCATCGCGATGTCCCAGATAGGAAAAGTAAGGTTAAGAACACAGGATCGTGAAATGTATTACGGAAACTAGGTTAATTAGAAATTCGGTTATTGATATTATGGATTACGTTCCGCCCTTATACTCGTAGTTACATAAAAAGGGAATGCGATAGTGATGTAGTGGAATTTTAAACAAAAATCAAGTTTTTATTCTATAGCCGTATTTATTTGGAACTTAGAGTAACTTAGTAGATTAGTTTTGTTTAGTTACTACATTTTAAGTAACGCAGTGACAGCACGCACTTTGAAATTCTATCATAGAAAACGAATTTTGGTAGCATACATTTTAGAAGTCTATATTCGCTTTTTATTTCTGGAATTTTCGGGTTTTATACTATTAAAATTGACCGACCGATAAGGAACGGTGATAGCGTTCTATCTTCACGTGCCAGCGGTTTTGGGTTTGAATTCCAGGTAAGGTATGGTTGTTTGTGTGTCCTTCATTCATCGTGTGACAAGGCGAGCAATAACAAATAAATAACTTTTATACACTCTTCTACATTATAGTTTCAGGATCAATATTTCAAGTTTGTTATCTTTGTTAGTCAAAATTCTGTTTAGAAATAATTATCATTTTTCCCAAAGCGATTTGTTTAGAATGAATGTCAACGGACTAGACAGTTATTTGTTGACAATTAAGTCTAGAAGTTATTGCAAGCCTACATGCAGGGCTGATATTTTGATATGGATGTGATATGATACCCTCTTCAACCCCTCAGAGATAATCCTCTCATGAAGTTAACGTTTTGTTTGAGGTAGTCTGTCTTAGAAACTCCGGTGGAAGACATGTAGTCTCAAGCTTTAGATTGAGCGCGGACTAGACGCTATAGGTCGTGCCAAGTAGAAATGACCTGCGCGAAAAACGCATTTACGCATTCTCCGCCCTTCTTCTTAAAGGGCCAATCGCATGCACTGTACTTAAGCGGGTTTGTCTCAGTGGCGTCCGAATAATATTAATACAGATTTAAATTTATTGGCCCGTACTACGATCACGGTTTTAACTAAAACGCTGTTTTAAGAAGTGTCAGATATCATTATTTAATAACAATAATAAATAATATCGAATTTATCAAAATATGTTTTAAAAGCAGAACATAGTTTGTATTCAAACAAATATTTTTTTAAAAATCGATCTTCAAACATACGTGCAAAATTAAATGTTGAAATTTGAATTAGACATTTTTTAAAACAGCGTTTTAGTTAAAACCGTGATCGTAGTACGGGCCATTGTTTATAGTGAAGTTGACAAGGAAACATGGTACTAAATAGTAAAAGTAGGTTGTTAGTGTACAAGGTAATCAAATTTATGGATAATATTAAATGATCTTCATTTATTTTTAGGTATTTTGTACATATTTTAGTTTTTAAGCTTAATTTAAATATTCTAAATACTATTGTTGTCTAATTATTTCTACGCCACTGACACAACACAGTGTTTACATCCATTGTCAGTTGAACGCTTGTGTCTTCATCGGTTTTGCATTTATGTCATTACAGTACTTACACGAGCGACTAGTGGGCAGTCCCTAGAATTCTTTTTGGGTAAGCGGCGCACGGAAAAGGTGCATGTATCAGTATGAAATGGATAGTGAGAGACTACTCCGCTCTAAAAATAGTGGTACACAGTA
Source organism: Harpalus rufipes (assembly GCA_951394225.1). Taxonomy (NCBI): domain Eukaryota; kingdom Metazoa; phylum Arthropoda; class Insecta; order Coleoptera; family Carabidae; genus Harpalus; species Harpalus rufipes. Next base: position 17,207,711 of record OX596289.1, read on the forward strand.
TATGAGCAAGAAATGATTGACAGGTCATTTCTATTTGGCACGACCTATAGTACGCAGGGTTACAACAATGTAACAGTTTAGTTTTTAGTTATGTAATATAGAGTAATATGAAAGAAAATAAAAAAATACGGGTTAAATATTTTATCTTATTCTTTCGATTAAACCAAGGAAAAATCGTGCAACACCTCATTCTGATTTATGGACAGAAGTAGATGTCATCTAGTACCAACCATCTAAAACAAAAAAAATGCGTATCGAAATGAAGGTTCTTTCGATACACAATTGGGTTCCGTAATGGACTTCATTATGAACGCAAAATATAAATGCCTGGTAATCATTCTAAACGGTTCAGATAACAGTATATTTTTGCTGAAATCTGTGAATAAAAGCAGATTGACACCCCAGATATAGATAATTAGCCGTGTTGCTATATTTTCTTAAGTTTCACATGCAGATACGAAGTATAATATCAGACCTAAGATGGAACCTTTGTAATTCAAACAAATATGTAGTGGTTTCAGAAAAAAATAAAATAAAACAATGTAAAATATTTTATTTTATTGTGAAGAACAGAGTAGGAATAATATATTTTTCATTAACTAACAATTCAAATAACTTGAGGTCATTAGCTTGTAGTAACTTCCGAAACACTTGTAAACATCATCTGTATAATAATATGGTCAGTGTCTAGTGCTCTAGTGTCTAGTACGAGTATGTAAGTAATGCTTCCGCATGAACGAAGGGACCGATTTGAGCTATTACATATTGTTAAATGGCACAACACAAGTGTTTAAAGACTTTAGATGGCTTCATAAGATGATCATTGTTTAAGTGTTTAAGATATGATTTAGTGTTTAAGAATAAAGAGTTATGAAGTTAGTTGTAATATACAAACTTTAAAAATTAATATTTAACAGCAATAGCAATCAGTAATATTTAAAATTAGGCTTGACATAAAATTTAAGATAGTGACGGAGAATATCATTATATGAACGAGGTATAATGCAATTATTGCTATGTACAATTAACAAATAGATGTTACATAACAGCACTAATAATTTATGCAATTTCCTTTGCTACGTTATTTTTTTCGTAATAAAATGAAGAATGTTTAGATTTAAGAATTAAAGTTAAAAATAGCCAACTCTTTAAAACTTAAATACTAAACATTTATATTTAATTTTTTTATGAACTCGCTTATAGAAAAACATTGTTTCAACAATAATTCTTAAATATTGAACATTAGAATATAAATTAGGAGTTTCCCTGAAGAGTCGAACAGGTGAATATTTTGAAATTTTCGTTTTATTGCGCTATAATCGTTCGATTCTCGTCTTATCACATTGCAAGCTACAAGTTTTGGCAAAATACGAGGGTAGAGGTAGACTGAAAAGTAATGCATACATGCTTGTATAGCACGAACGAAATGACCTTCAGAAGTGCGCCAGGTGGATGTTAAGTAACATTCCCCTCAATACGCATGCGCAGTTTGAGATCGTTGCGTTCATCCAGGGTATTTCGAGAAGCGGAAGTATGGAGACCAGTTCTAATGCCATGTCAACGCGAATTAAACAGCGTGCTATTATCGAATTTTTAACTGCTGAAAACGTGACTCCTACTGAGATTCATCGTCGTTTAAAGGCTGTTTATAGTGACGATGCTGTTCATAGGTCTACTGTGAATCGATGGGTAATAAAATTTCGTGATTGCAAGCCTGGAAAAGCCACAATTGTTGATGAAACACGCAGCGGACGTCCAATCACTTCCACAGACGATAAACATCGCAAACTCGTTGACGATTTGATTCTCGGTACATACAGACTCTAAAACACCTCCGACGTCGAGTTTGTCGTGTTAGAGGTAGCCTGGCGCCAATAATCTTGCAACACGACAACGATCGTCCACACACTTCGTGCGCAACTGAAGAGACTGCGAAACCTGAAGTTTAAACCGATTCCACATCCTCCTTATTCCCCCGATCTTGCGCCTTACGATTTTTATTTTTTTCCTCTACTCAAGAGAGACCTCAAGGGTTAATTATACTTCGAACGATGAGGTAAAGGCAGCTGTCAAGTCTTGGATTTGAGAAAAGTCGGAAGAATTTTTCAGTGACGGAATGAAAAAACTTGTTACACGTTGAGAAAAATTTGTTAGCCTTAATGATGACTATGTTGAAAAATAAATATATGATTTTGAAGATTAAGAATTGTACTTTAATGTAATTTTTGCCAGATCTTGCTATTTAGTTTTGTTCGCACTCTACAAGCATGTGTGCATTACTTTTTAGTCTACTCTCGTAAAAAATACACGTTTCAAATACTACAAGAACCAAATTAGTCCCCCTCTGTATTTGGATTTTTTTAAAGTAACGTATATATTCGAGATTATTTTTTGAAGATAATGAAAAATATATAACTACATAATTTTATTATTTAAATTTTCTTAATTTTTATTGGATACATTGAAAATCAAAATCGAACAAATCCAATTGTTTTTTAAATCATGGAATTCATAAAATAAAATTTCAAGCTGAACATCTTGTTATTCTTAGTATATGTGTATGAAGAAAAAATGTCACTGTCACTGTCATACGAGTATAATGAAAGGCTAGGAAATAAGAATTTTTTTTGTTTGCTAAAAATTTGAATATTCGCACATATTCGGTTTTTATAAAAAAATCTTCAATAGACCTTTTCAATTTCTATCGCTGCCAAAAAACAAACGCGATGGATCTCTGCAAGGAAGCATGTAACCATGGCTCTCGCCATTTGTTGGCTTACTATACGCAGATCTCATTGAGCATATTTTCTTTTTAAATTGAAAAGATCTATTATATTCCTAGAAAATAAAAAGTAAAATAAAGATACCCTTAACCTTAAATTATTGTAATGGGAATTTCCACAGATTTTATTTTAAACCTCTATTTTTGTTTTTCAAATAAATTAATAATAAACGAGAAATGTAATAAAGATATTGAGAGATGCTTCTTACATCAAACCCCAAAAAAGCGATATTACTTGTCCAATGTGAGACAGAACAGAATTATGAATAACAAAGAGAATAGTGAGTCCTTAGCAATAAGGGGGAACAATTTGATTAATTTCGTTTTGTTTCTAAACAAATTGTATATTAAATCTATAAATTTCATTTGTGTCACTATCACGTTGCACATACATACCTACATAAACGGATCACAAATATCAAAGAAGTAAATTCGCGTTAAATTAAATTATCAGAACATGCGTATTGATTCAAGCATTATGAAGTTAGCAACATTGGGCTTATGATATTATATCATTATTAAATTATTTATAATTTCACGTCTTATAACAAAATACTTCATAATTAAACGTATCTTAATTTCATTATAACATATGTAGATACTTATTTACAGTGAAATTTATATGTAATACATATTTTTGAAAAGGCGTTGTCTTGGAAATCCCCATTGTAACTTTTGACTTCATATTATAATCTTATTAAAATTTAGAAGATAACAGAATAGCTTTTCCCAGAATTTATTATATTGTGTAATATGTACAGAAAAAGACTGGGCATTCTGGACGTTTGGACTTTTACGGATGGGCTAGCATGATAAAATTTGAGTTGGTAGTAGAGCAATCTAAGATAATCATACTTCTTCACTCATCTCCTTTGTTGTTAGACCAGGCGCACCTAGCCCTGCAGTAAGCTTGTTTTCTTAGTCTCGCGTACAATTTCCCGCGCCGTTTTGTATTCTCAGTCCGCCCCTGCAGATAGGCATCTACATACGTTGTTAGCGTATCGACATAAGACAAAGTCAAGGTTGGAAATGAATTATTAGTAATAAAAATTTAATAAAATCTTGTGTCAAAACTTATACAGAATGTTCCAAGATTAAGCAACTAAAGTTGAATTAGGTGTTATCAAATATTCGAAATTTCAGTCATACAGGATTTGTTCTTACAAAACCGGCATTTCAGTATACACTTATTCTTTCTTCAGGGCTCTTACATATTCATATAGTGTGTTCAAAAAAATCCTAACTCGGAGTAGGCTATGAACAAGGAAACGTATGTCAATTTCAAAGTATATAATTAATGTCAATTTAACACGAGATATTGTCAAAAATGTTATCAAAAGAAATCAAAGCTTTTCTTGTTGAATCTTATTTTAGAAATGGAAATAAATTAGAAAACGGCGAATGGCAATATACTGCTGTATCCTTCTTTATTATATTCTCGCTTTAAAATTACATTTCAAGATCAATTTTGACAATTTGACTTTTGAATTGAATAATGATCAGATATACGTTTCTCGGTTCATAACCGACTCCGAGTTCGATTTTTTTTTAACAAGACGATTGAATATTCTCGGTTATACGAAACGTCTTGCCTGGAAACACGAGATCGAAGGCCGAGTGGTATTTTTTATAGGCAACACATCGACTATTTCGAGACTTTTCAATTGTCGAGTTGTAAAAAATAAATTAAAAAGCAAACAGTAAATCTCGTACTAGCAATAACAGTGCAGTTTCTGTACTTGATTAAATAATTATTTGTGTATTTCTCAAATTTTTATTTCAATAATGCTTTGCTGTCAAATAATTAAATTATTCGTTTCGGTGCACTCGGAACTGTCAGTGTCATTTCAGATGTCTACTTAAAGCACACAAAGAATGATTTTTCTCCTCAATGTCGAACTATAGATTCATTAATGTTCTTGATACTGTATGCGAAGGAAAAATATCGTACTCTAATACAATCCGTAAATAGAATTCAAAATGATAATGACAGTATCAGTACTCATGTACATAGAACAAAATAAACAAACGCATCTATACGTGAATATATGAATGTTGGTATATTGGAATATATCAAGGTTCGTATATTCGTTCAACATGGTTACTTAACAATTAACAGCTGTAATACGTAGTAACTAAGGAAAATCACTCATTATTATTGGTTTATAACTTATTGAATGATATAGACTTAAAAATAAAATCATACAGAGCTGCCACGTGTTGAGACGTGGTTGAGACTGATCTTGTATGCGCCTATATCCTAAAATTAGTACTTGGATGGGTGAAAAAATCTGAAACCAAGAATTTCTGAGGTTTTGTTTATATGAACTTGTCCACATATTTTTAAGTTCTTTGTATAAATTTTAAGTTTGGTTGTTTAATCTTGGAATACCAGTATATCTCGTGGACATTAAGCCCGTTGACACGGATGATATATCATAATTCATAATGAAATTTCTGGTTGAATAAAATATTATACGTAATTGTTAAAACATTCGTTTCCAATGACTGAATTTGTTAACAAAATTATGATCGAGTCAAACGAGCTTTAGATGCTTTTCTGCACCTTGAACAATATACTCTCATATATCTTTTTATTAGATTCTACTATACTTTTCCTATGTGTCTTATAATATTCAAACATTTGTATTCTTCCTTAACGGAGCATTGTCCACTAACATCCTATCTTTTCAGTGAAATTATCATCTTCCGGAACAGCCGCATCTAAAAGGATAAAAGGTTTGATGTTACATTTTTTTTTATCTATAAAAGAATATACTTTCAGTAAAACTACTCTTTCGTTTCTCTTGTACATAACTCCTATTAGTATATACAGAGTGTTAAAAAATGGTAAATATTTTAAGGGTATATAATTTCGTTGTGCTGATTCCCCATCAAAAAGATATTTTTCAAAATTCGGAAAATTATTTCTTATTTTTCATTTAATTCTTTTTTTAGTGTGCCACTGCCACCATGAAATTTTAATTAAAAATAATGAAATATTTAATCACGTAATAGACGTTGAATAGCAAAAAACATTAATTCCTATTCAAAGTCTGTTACGTAATTAGATAGACAGGAAGTCCAGGATAACTTGTCCAATATGGGGATCTCGAGAACTGTAAGAGATATTAAGTCTGTTAAGTTAGAAAAAAGTTATGAGACCATTTTAATGGTAGGTATTTAGTTATTTGCGAAAAAAATGTATAGGTCACTAGATACACTTATAGGCGAAAATGTAAATTTTGCAGTTTTTTTATTTTTTGCAAATGACTTTTAAATGTGAAATAATACTGGATTTTAATTTGCACATCTGAAAGGCACTTTTTTTATATTCTTTCAATTGCAGTTGACATTGACATCTTTCAATTCGAATTTTCTTAATATAGTAGCTATTTCCATGGTTATAGCATAACTGGCTGCTTTATGAAATTTAATACCTTTATAATTTTTTTAATCTATATCCATTGAATATGAAGTATAAAATGTAATAAATTCGTATAGAGAATAAAATATTATTTAACAGCGTTTTTTTCAAGAAAAACTGTTAAAACCTTCAAATGAGGGTACTTCCAGGTGGCCAATTATGGTCAAAATTTAATCAAGTCTGCATATGGATGTAAGGAAGAGGAATACGTAAAAATTGTAATTTTTGGAATTCTAGTATTGGAGTTATCGCGGTCGAAATTATAGTCACACATACGCACACGCACACACACACACACACACACACACACACACACATACACATACAGACATCATCGTAAAACGTGCTTATTCATTGAAAATTCACCACTGAATTTTTTGACCAGACAATACCTTCCTTACCTAAAGGTGACAGAAGGTAAAACCGCAACATTTACATTTTCGTCTATATCTAGTGCTCTATGCATTTTTTCGCAAATAACAAGACACCATTAAAATGGTCTCCTAATACGGCAACTTTTGTCTAATTTAAGCGACTTCGTATCTCTTATAGTTTTCGAAACACTCATGTTGGACAAGTTATCCTAAACACCTTATACACCCTCAATTTTTTTACCCTTAACACCCTGTATGTAATTGTAAATAATAAATTCCTTGATTAAAGATAGTGAAATCGATATTGTTGTTATTTATTTAACGTTCCGTGCCTACGAGGATATGCATGTAGATAGTTCTTTTCTTAATCTTATAAATAGTCTCATTTCTGTCTTGCACAATATGTAGTTTGTTATATAATTTTTTTTTATCTGCGACATTATTAATAACGTATTTATTTAAAGAGATAGATAAACGGGCAATGGTTAAATGAGCAAATATATGTTATTTTTTCTTCAATTTAGAAACATTCAAACCATTGAAACATAATAATTAAAAAAATAATCAAAAAGAATTAATAAGCAAAACAGAATGCTATATTAAAAATAGTAGGTATTAAGCGGGCCATACAAGTGCGTATTTGTCGAACTTCAACGTGACACTTTTCGTCCGCGAACAAATAGATGTCTCTAGACATCGCGCAATTATAAGCAATTATAAACGCAGGCGTCCGCACACGTGCGCTCATTCTTTGTTGATTGTTGGTTTGCTACCATATAACAATGTCGGACGATTTGTATTTGATGACAGTAGTGTGCGCGGTTATTGTTAAAGAAAAATATAAAACAAATAAAAAGCGCCTTAATAAATAGAGTAAGGAATGGCTACTAAGAAGGAAACAGTTTTCCCATATTAACTTACTTGAAGAATAAAAAGAGGAATCCGGTGGTATATTTTTTTGTATTACATTTTTTGTCGCAGCAAGTTGCACACAACTTTGTTTTTTTGATTAAAGCATTGTAAGCTTTATTGTTTAATTTTTATCAATATAATCGCTTGATTTTGTTTTTAACAAACAAGGGTAAGTTCTGTACAATTCAATGAAATCTCCAGTTAAATTCCTTATGTCCGACATTTTAAACTAACTAAAATTTGTTATTGCGTACAATAGACAAAATAATTACTACGTACTTCACTGAAAAAGTCCGTGAAAGAAATGTTTATCGACGACACACACAATCAAACATCAACGTATACTCATGAACACGCACATACATGTTTTTTAGCGGTGCCAGGCTTATAAGTACAACGCACATCTTGAATGTGCGTGCATACATATACGTGACGCTTTTAGGTCCACAGACACAGGTTAACGTTTGCACGTTGATGTTTCATGAAATGTAAGCCCGTGTATGTCGCTCTTTACTCAAGTATTCTATAAACTTTACAGTCGGGCCTATTCTGTAACTTAGTATTTTACATTACAAGCCAAGTAAAACAGTTTTTACTGCTGACATGAGGAAATAACTGTTCATGAATTTCATAATTATACATCATTATTCTTTACAACATTTAAACTATCTTTATTTAAAAAAATCTGATGTGGCTAGCACAATACCTTCCGTCAATCCTGTGTATTAGGTACAAATTCCATACATAAATTTTCTTGCAAAAAATTCTAAATTTTTGGTATTATGTGATACCCTTTCTCGGCAACTGCATTCCATACTCCTGATAACAAACAAACCACATGAAATAAGAAAATTATGAAATTTTGAATGAAAAATTATAACACTTATCAGTTATGGACATAATTAATTGCTGTCATTTTGACACGGGTCCTCATATCTGCTTGCCAAAGTCAGCAAAGTCATGTCACTGCACGCGCCCTATACATAAATTTTCTTGCAAAAGTTCCTATATTTCCAGTAAAGTTATTTCATAAACAAACTATGCAAATTGCACTTGACACTGACATCTTCTTCTTCTTTAGTTTTTCGCATTCGTTGGGGGGTCGCTATTTTTTTATTTTCTTCTTCCACTCATTTTTGTTTTGCGTGCCGTTCTCATTCAGTTCCTTTTCTCTCAAGTCTTCTGCAATACAGTCTTTTCATCTTATATCTGGTCTTCCTATGTTTCTTCCACCTTCTATTAATATATTCATCTCTCCTCATGACATGTTCAAACTAATGTAATCGTCTCTCTTATATCTAGAAACTTCTAACACTAGAGTTACTTCCCTTATTCTTTCATTGATTTACATTTTATTGATACTGACATCTGTCAATTTGAATTACCTGAATATATTAGCAGTTTCCATGGTTAAGTTAGCATAGCTGGCTGAATTATGAAATTTATATAAAATTTATTATCGTTATTCTTCTTTAACTCTATATCTGTTGAATATCAAATATAAAATGCAATCAAATCGTATAGACAATAATATATTCTTTAAGGTATAATAACATTTAACTGAGTTTTTCAAGAAAAACTGTTAAAATCTTCAAATGAGGGTACTTCCTGTTGACCAATTATAACCAAAATCTAATCAAGTCTGCATATGGTTGTAAGGAAGAGGAATACGCAAGAATTGTAATTTTTGGAATTCTAGTATTGGAGATATCGTTGACGAAACCGCGGTCACACGCACGCACACACACACACACACACACACACACACACACACACACACACACGAACACACACACACATACAGACATCATCGTAAAAATAGTAAAATCGTATTGTAAAGACCCTAAAACGTGCTTATTCAATGAAAACTCACCACCGAATTTTTTGACTAAAGACAATACCTTCCTCACCTACCTATAGGTGACGGAAGGTAAAAATTAATAATAAACTAATGCAATCAGTGCGATATCTAACGATAATTCTTCTTTTGTGCAATGATCGCTTTAGTTGAATTCATGTTATTAAATAAAGATTATTTAAATATCATATGATGTTTAATTATCAAATTTATGTCTATTATGAATAATAATTAGGAAAAAATTGCAAAAGAGCAAAATTTTATTTTATGTGAATGATCAATTTAACGTTTTTGAGCTTGACTAAATCAAAAGTGTCACGTGCGAGCCTACGTATATACGTAGCATATGTATGTTTTAGCTATTAACATACCTATAGGATTGTTGAGTATCCAGGTCCGCCCCAAGCGGGTTTTCATATTATGTACCGCATAATAGCGCCGTATGACAAAGGGCGCTGACCCAATTTCAATTTTTTGTTTTTACAATTTCAAATAAATTTCAAACTCCAGTATAAGGTCCCATTTGTGCCGTGTCAATAAACTTAGAAATAGGTAGGTTATATTTTATATAACTTCCAGTATGTTGTGCCACGGGAATGTCTTCAACGTCCGAATATTCAAAGCCAGAATATGCATGCACAGAATCATTCAAATCCCGAATATTCAAAAACAGAATCGCGCATCACCAGAAAACGCTTCGCCGGAATCATTCGGTATCCGAATACGTGGGCGTGGCCAAGCAGAGGTCACTTTAGGTTAGGTTATGTTTGGGTGGGTTTGGTTAGATTAGATACGTTTTCGTGCAATGTGCAATTCTGTTTTTGAATATTCGGGAATTGAATGACTTTGTGTTTGCATATTCTAGATTTAAATATTCTGGTTTTGAATAGTGGCAATAGCGGTATATTTATTAATTACAAGTTTTCAAATTTATTTTGGCTAAAGTCTAGAATCCCTGCCAGTCAAGAATTTTATTTTGATTGTTATATTTAGTTAAAAAAACCATTAAAAACAATAAATTCTACAAAAATTAGGTTGCGGAAAACAATATTTATAGTGATTTTAGTATTTCTTCTGAAAAAAAGTCCTGTAAAATGAGTGTAACTAGCCGAGTTTCCTCAAATTGAGTTCTGTGCGTTAGGTTACGTTACATGAAATTTTTTTTTTTATTTTTTAAATTTTTTTCTTATTTGGCGAATAGTATGTTTTCTGTTATTTACTTGTAATAAAATACGTATTTAATTAAAACATTCTTGCACAAGGACGCGTAACACGCCAGTGGCGGCCCTGTGAGTATCATAACTGCCTCAGATGTCGGTTTGAAACCCGAGGTCGTAGAGCGACGATTTCTTGACATCTAAGACATCTAAAGCTTGTTATGATTCATAACATCCGAGGTTTGTTCAATAGTTTATCGGTTTCAGAAAATGACGGTATTGTTAATAAATATTATTTTTTGAAATTCTCTCATTAATGCTACTTTCAAAATGCTTTGATTCACAAATTATTTTAACATGTCAGTATGACAAATATTCATATTATGTGCTTTATTCCTCATGTTTATTGTTTTAGAACAAAGTAAACCGTGTTAAGAACGATTCACTAACGTTATCTGTATGTACCTATTAATAAAGAGCATTATATGTACATACTTTCATTTTATTTTCATTTTGTAGACTGTTGTTGACATGTCAATATGGTAATTATGTTACCGTACAGATAGTTATTTCTTAGTTACGACCTACTTTTGTATATGTAAACAAAGTCTTAATATCCTGAAACCAGCGAATTTAATTGATTTGTTACTCACTTGTAAACTTCATTTATTGATACCGCCTATACTACTTTTGAAAATTAATCTTTACTATAGTTACTAACTTGTAAAATAGGTTGATAACGTGTTAAAATTTTACAAGTTACGACGTTAGTGACGTTGTTGACATGTGAAAATTGTGTTTTGTTACTGTCGTTCGTAATAAAAACACGTGTCAATTGCAACTGACAGGTTTAGGTTATAAATTTAAATTTGATTTGCAAGTGAGTAACAAATAAAATATTGTACAATACTCGCCAGGTAACTATTTTATTTCCTGAAGGAGGTGACAGGCTCGCCGGTCATTTCTTCCTTTTAGCAGTAAAAACCGTTTACCAGGCTTGTAATGTAAAATACTATAACAGTATTTTAAAGGAATTTTTAAAGTGAAAACAGTTGTTTGGTATTTACAGACAACCTGATTTAAAAAAATCTGCACCACTCTTTCTTGATGCAAATGTGAATATTTTAGCATTCCGATTAAAAAATATCATTCTTAGTTATAAATAGCTTTTTTAAAATTCAGTTACTTTTAATTTAAATTTGAAATATTAAATGACACATTTTGCTAATGTAACCATTTTTTATTAATACAATAAAAAAAGTTATCAATAATTGTAGCATAAATAAAAAGTACCATTTTTAAAATTTTCTATTATATTATTATTTCTTCCATCTACATACCTATATTATGTGCTAGTTTCTACTTGAAATATATCTTAATTTATTGTATATTTTACAATTGTAATCCCATAGTTACATAATATTTCAAATTATTTTTCTTTTTAATAATTTTTTCTTCGACTATCTTTATAGCCATTGCATATACAAAGATTGCATCAGTGTGTACAACCAAATTGTTTGTATTATAAACAAAGACATTCAATTTTATAACACTAACCGGCAAAACACAAATTCACCTAAACAAATTGTCCTTATTGATTATTTTACATTTTTTTACATATACATTATCTAACTTTAAGTTTATTAAGTAAATTCATTTGTTTCTTAATATATTATAAACAAAATTAGTATTTGAAACCTATATTATTGAATTTTATTTAAAATTACATAATTTGATCCAAATACAACCATTAATTCAATACTGCGTATTTCCGCTTCTCGATGTAATTGTACCTTGCGCCCATGAACCTAATGAGTTTCTGAATGTATTTTTGAGGATTACTTTCATATTCTTCAAGAAGGGCCTGTCTTAGTTCTTGCATAGTGTTAAGTGGGTTAACACGCCGATGAACCTTCTCTTGTAATTCATTCCAGAAATTTTCGATGGGATTTAAGTGCGGACTGGATGTTGGCACTCTAAAGTTGAAATTCTCACGTCATTCAAATAATGTGTATAAATTCTCTCAACATGTGGTTATTATCAAAGATTAGCTGAAACATGTATGGAGTAAACGGAACTACAATTTCTTTAAATATTTTCTCAATATATTGTTGAGCTATTAAAGTTTAATGTGACGATTGTAGTGATTCGTGTGACTATTGTAAGTATCCCTGCCAAAACCGTAACTCCACTGCATCTGTTGTTTACTTTTAGCATTATGGTAGTCGTAGTATAGGTACCTTTCAGTTTACCTACTTCAGACTCTTTCCTGACCATCCGCGACACGCAGACAATATCTGAATTCATTTGTAAAAAGAATATTGCTCCATGTGTCCATTTTTCCCAGAAGATGATTACCAGGATGTTCTACTTTTGCAATCCGATGATGTCGCTTTAAATTTAGACTACTTGCAGGTCTTCCGCTCAACAAACCAACTTCATTGAACCTCCTTCTTAAAATATATTCACTAACAGTAGTAGTCACCTCATTGCCTCCAATTCGTCTGGTAAAGCACTAAGGTGTCGATTTTACAAAACACAAATAACAACAAAACAATCTTCGACCAAATTCCTGTGACTCCATAAACCCCCAGTATAATCTATGTACTCTAGTTTCTGGCATAACTAATGTTCTTGCAACACAGTGCTAACTTCTACCATCTTTCAGTAATGTAACAATTTGGGCAGATTCTTAAATATAATAGACATTTTAACAAATTTTAGAGTTTTATCTCTATTATCACTCTTACACAGTGTGTAAATAAAATCTAAATATTAATAATTGATGTTAATGTTAAATATTGAAAAAATTAATAATATAGTACAGGGTTACTACAAAAGATTCATCGGGTTTTAAAACTTTATATCTCAGAAAGTATTACAGACCTTTTTATTAAATGATATCTTAAAAGAAAGGGAAATGTCCAAGTTTTTGAATATAACATTATAAATGTTCGATGTGGGCCCCTCGAGTCACACGACACACATCCAAACGATAGTCCATTTCCGCCCACACACGGTGCAATGTGTACCCCATATCCGAATGTTGTAACGGTTCACTTTTCCACTTAAACGAAATGTCTCTTCGTCGCTGAATAGCAGACGGTTAGCAAATTCTTCGTCCTCCATTGCTTCCTGCGCGGCAGTACAAAATTCGGTTCGCTTTACGTAGTTGTCGGGTAGTAAACTTTGCACTAACTGTAGACAGTAAGGTTTGCGTCGCAATCGCCGTCGTAAAATTTCCCATACAGTTTGTTGCGGAACACCAAATTCACTGCCTACTCTGGTAGTGGATTTTTGTGAAGAACGCACGAAACTTTGTCTAACTGCCTCCACCGTTTCGTCAAAAACGCGAGGTCTTCCGGTGCTTTTACGTTTACTAATGAAGCCTATGTTCTTGAATTGTCGAAACCATCGGAAAATGCTCTAATGACCTGGAGATTCTGCTCTGTATTGCCTTTTGAATGCACTCTAACTGTCGATAAATTTCGCGCGTACTCAACACACAGAACGCTTTCTGCTTTTCTGCTGCATACTCACCATTTTGAATACTTAGCTCGTGGTGCCACCTGAATGTATGTAAAGCGAAGTTCTCAAGCACGCGTTTTAAACTTGGACATTTTCCCTTTCTTTTGAGATATCATTTAATATTATATCTGTAATACTTCCTGAAATATAAAGTTTTAAAACCCGATGAATCTTTTGTAGTATCCTGTATATTAAAACATTAGTTACAGAAGGTAACATTTTCTAGTACAAATTCGCTCATAAGCACGCAGCGGCGAGTGAGCGAAGGAACGAATGCGTGAATTGCTTTCTCTAACGTGTGTTTTAAATTATTTTCTCTGTTGAGGCTTTCATTTACATTATTTCTTTATAAAAATATTTGACAATTTCCATTAAGGGTAATTTTTGGTAGACGTTGGCAGCAATGATTTGTGTTTTTTATTCTGGCCGTTGCCTACATATTTAGAGTATTTATTGCATCATGCCAATCTCAATTAACAAAATATCAAAATCAAAATATGCGTGCTAGAATGTGACATTCTAATTCCGAAATAGAGAAAATAGCATGCCTTAACAGAAACTATTGTAAAATAACAAATAAGTACAATACTACATATTTTCTGCCTGAAATAAGCAAATATTTTTGTTTTATGTAAATATTTTTAGGTGATCCGATTTTTTTTACAGTTTTCAAACAATTTCTTTATTTCATTATACACGCTTGCACTGATTTTAATGTATGAAATTTATTACATTGTTTATTCTAGAATATTTATTTTTTAAAATCGAACATTTTTACTTTATTAATGACACATTTTTCTTGATAACTTAAAAATCTCCGAAAATCAACAAACCAGTAAAACCATTAAAATAATACATGCGATAGTAATTCATAATGTTTATTTACAAATTTGTTTCGTCAACATAATAATGACAATCATTTTCTTTTGTATGGTGTTTTATGAACTTGTCTGAAGAGAAAATAAAAGTAATCGTCCATCATTGTAAGTATCTTTTGATATAAATGGTAACATTTTTGCAAAAATATGGAAAATCTCTAACTTTTTTATTCCAAAAGATTATTTTTTCAACAAATGTAGTGGATTAAAATTAAAAATACTTAAAAACAAAAAAGCAAGTTATTGACAAATGTAACACAGGCTTTAGGCAAATTCAATTGTGCATATGACGTCAGATTAAAATTCAAGTTAAGAGTAGGATCAAAACTGGTTATTTCGTATTTAGGTCATCTCGCCCTTTATGTTACATATAAATTTAGTATAGTATCAAAATGATTAACATACCACTATTTAATTATCTTAACCATTTCTGTAACAATTAACAGTAACATTCTCCCTACAATGCTGCATGAAAATTTAATTTTTACGAGCGTTCATCCTCAAGACTTGAGTGAAAACATCCACTTGGGATGATTGCGTATTCCTGCCCCTATAGTATTGATTCTGCCCGCACTAGCGCCACAGGCTGTGGTCGGTGCGTGGTGACACTAAGTACAAATGCCAGGATTATATCTATATTTAGCTGAAAGGATTACATCCAATATTATATGTAAACACGAAAGCGATGATTGAAGAATTTTACAGCAGTTTTATGGTTAGTCGAATGACCTGGTTTAAACCCTCTTGTTTTAAGATAGAAATAGAACAGCTATTTTTGTGTTTCATGCAGCTATAAGCTTGGATTATATTGTACAATGAAATGGAAAAATAGTGTATTTAAAGTAGGTAAACCTTGAAATTTATCATTACTGTATTTTGTGACTCAAATTCAAGGCATGGGCAGTATAGAACAATATTAATTTGTACGGAAGGTCCAAAAGTTGCTTCACCATTTAAAAAATTCTACTTATTACCTCCCGACATAGGTAATGTTTTCAGTCCAAAAATTCGATAATGAGTTTTTAGTGAATAAACACGAATTAAGGTCCCCACAACACGTTTTTAACAGTTTTACAATGATGTGTGTTATATATATATATATTTCTACGACATTGCAAGAAGTACAAAAATTGCCAGTATACCAATACAACTGCTAATATATAATCTGTTTAATTACAAAGTCATTTGGTTGAAAATGTACTTCATCTTCCATGGTCAAATTGAAAATAAAGTTATTGTCTTTCTAAATAATAAAATATATTTTAATTCAAAGAGTTTAACGCTTTTTTCTATGTAAGTTATACGATATTGCGCTATTGAGAACGACTGTATATGTAGTTAGTTTTAAGCTAATTAGTTATATGTGTTGTGGCAATAAATCTAAAATACTTGACTGCAGAAAGGGCGATACGAGAAACCAATCTGTAAAATTAAGTCACTAAACAATAGAAACCTGTTCGTTTGGCGTTCATTGTTTTACCGAATACGTATGCGTGTTGTTGATTTTAGTTTTGATTCAACCTTATATTAAATATAAGGTTAAATTAATCGTGCACCTGTTGAAGTGCTTAGTATGTAAATTTTATGTGTACAAATACCTTCCAAAAAACAAAATACCAATACTGTAACAGACTAAAATCAATTCATGGATAATCAACACCAGATAACACCTGAAAAATAATATATCATCAGTCATTGTTTTACAGCCTCGGTGTTTCCACTTCATCTGCTCATACAGTAGCTGTATTTTGTAACGCTGCTTCAGGTTAGCAATGACGAACATCACCTAGTGCCTTTTCTACTGCTCGTAAAACAAACATATTTTTTTACACAGTCGTAAACTGCTGACACAAGTGCGCGAAACAGTTACAAAAAAGTTTTTGTTAAATCTCGAAAATGAATCGCAATAGAAATTATTTGCAGAAGTCATTAGATAATGGGGGTTCCCGGAAAATTCATCGCGGGTAAATTGATCGCGGAGAAAATTGATCGTGGGGATAATTGATCGCGGGGAAAATTGATTGCCGGAATATTGATCGTCGGAAAATTGATCACCGGTAAATTGATCGTATGGAAAATTAATCGCAATGAAAATTGATCACCGGTAAATTGACCACGAGGAAAATTGATCGCTAGAATATTGATCATCGGAAAATTGACCGCCGGTATAGGTATTGATCGCGTGGAAAATGAATCGGAAAGTAATTGATAATAGTGTTTCTGACGAGACGATCGAGACGAGAAACCACGTTGTCTCGTCTCGTCTCGTCTAGAAGACAAGAAATTAAGTCTCGTCTCGATTTTTTCTCGTCTCGAACAATGGAATCTCGTCTCGCCCGAGAATCTCAACGAGATTTCTCGATTTTTTTTTAATAAATCCAATATGCAATTTAAATTGATATATAACCGAAACACAAATAATACAGGGTGTTCATTTTAAGTGGCTACCATTGCGATCTCGAGAACTAGAAGAGATACGAAGTTGGTTAAATTAGCAAAGAATCTCTATTTCACATAGGTATTTCAATGATAAACTGAAAAAAGAAATTCAACCAGTTGTTCTCAAAATATGGATACCAACTTTTTTATTTTAAATAGAAACATATATTTTTTATTTGCTCATTCAATTGAGCTCTTTATTCTGAATCCAACGATATAAAATTTTCATACCCTTACATAACAAAATTTTCGAAAAAAAAAATTAATAAAGTTTTGAATTAATTTTTCCTAAATATGATATTAATTAGAGTGCCATGAATGAAAAAAGTGAACATATTAAAAAAAGAACTTTATTTTCAATTAAATGATTTAGTGTTTATAAAAACTGCTCAAAATGTAAATTTCGAACATATCTACCTTTTCGTCATGTGTGAATTGATCCATTTTTAGGTATTTAAAAATAATATGAAGAACAATTTCTCATTTGACAGAAGTAGCAATAAACAAAATATTCACTTTTTTATTCATGGCACTCTAATTAATATCATATTTAAGGGGAAGTAATTCAAAACTTTATTAATTTTTTTTTTTAAATTTTGTTATGTAAGGGTATGAAAATTTTATATCGTTAGATTCAGAATAAAGAGCTCTATTGAATACACAAATAAAAAATAAATGTTTCTATTTAAAATAAAAAGTTGGTATCCATATTTTGAGAACCACTGGTTGAATTTCTTTTTTCAGTATATCTTTGAAATACCTAAACTCAAAAATATGTGAGTTTTATTTTCAAAAAAAATTACTTTTGTTTGTAAAAACATCCAAAATGAAAAGAATTACTTTCAACTTCAAAAAATTGCATGTAATATTAAAAATCTCTACTTTCAAAACAAACTTTTAATTATAAAACTATTATAATTTTAATTTAGAAGTAATTTTTCCTTAGTAGAATATTATGTTTTTAATTTAAAAATTACTTTTTTTGTTTCGGAAAAAAAATATTTTATAGTTATTCTTTTAATACAAAATTAATACTTTTAAAATAAATACTTAAATTTTCTGTTTAAAGTATTGACATTTTGAATTAAAAGTAAAAATATGTTTTTAATTCAAATAAATTATTTGTTAAAATCAAAATAAAATATTTTAATATCAAAATATTAATACTTTTAAATGTAAAGATAACTTTTAAAAATAAAAATAATTATTTTCATGGCAAAATATTCACTTTCAAACTGATATATGTGCAATTTTAAATCAAAAGTATTTACTTTTGACTACCAATTTGTCGGTTTTTGCCTGCAAAGATAGTCTTTCTCAGTGTATTGCATGTGTGTGCAATTAGTAAGCAGTAGTAAGTGTTTGTTTGTATAAAAGTGTAAGTGTATAATGGAAAACGAGGACTTGCGGTATTGATATTTTACCGGCATTAAATACCCAATGTGTCGTTCCTGTAGAAGGTGAAGAAACTAATCATAATGAGATAAGTGATAATCAGTACCTCATTTTAAATTTGGAGACTGCAAATAATGATGGAGAAATTGTAGATTCATCAAATAGAGTAAATAAAAAAGAAATAGAACTATATAATTTCCTAAAAGAACATAAAATTGAGGATGTTTATCCATATTTTCAAGGTAAGAATTTTTATCTATAGTTTTGGGAAATATACAGTTAATATGAATGTGAAGCGTGAATAATATTATTTGTTCTTATAAGAAAACAACTAACTGTAGACTCTATGCGATACTTGAATGACTTCGATTTAAGAGAATTGATTCCGAGCTCAAATTTCGGTTTAAGAATATTTGTGCGAAGACAACTTGGCTTTAATGAACATTATCAGTCATATGAAATTGGAAACATTACAAACTTAATATCTTTAAAACCAATTACATATTTTACTAGTCCACCTATACATACTTACAAAATTACAAATAAATATGTTGTTAGAAATAAGTTTATTTAGAGTTAAAATAGGCTTAACATATAACAAATAAGTATAGCATTTGTTAAGAATTATTTTTATTTATCTATAAATATTTTGTTAGAAATAAGTTCTCTTTTTTTACATATAGATACATGTTTTTTTAAATAATTGTATATTTACTGAAACAAATAAAAAAATTTAGTATTAAGTAATTTTAAATTTTAAAACCTTTATTCCTCCGGTTTTAAATAAATACATATCTTATTTCAAATAAACAAAAATATTAAATTAAAAGCAAAATAAAATAAAATTAAATAAATATTCTTTCAAATTAAATACTTACTGCTTTTAATTTTATTGCATCGATTATTTTGAGTTAATGTTATAAAAACATTCTTTTGAAATCATACGTTTTTAATTTAAAATTAAATACGCTTCACTTAAATACGAGGTAATTTAAAAATAAATACAATACTTTTAACAAATTTGCTTTTGATATAATAGTATTTACTTTTGTCTTAAAATCCTAAATAACGGTTGAAAGTAAGGGTACTTTTAAATCAAATATAAAATTTGTTGGATCCTTTTTGAAAGTAAATATATTTGATTTAACCTGCTATTTAATAAGTATTAAAGCAAAATTTCTTTGGGTGTATGTGAAATAGAGATTCTTTGCTAATTTAACCAACTTCGTATCTCTTCTAGTTTTCGAGTCGCAATGGTAGCCACTTAAAAATGAACACCCTGTATACAGAGTGATTTAAAAGTTTGAGACAAACTGCTATTTTCTTCATTATCAATTTTATACCTAGAGTACAAACAGATGATCTGGAAAGTTTCATTGGCGCGAAAATTCAAAATAAGGAAAATTAAAGAAAAAAGTATAAAAAAATTAGCTTTTTTTGCAAATAAAAAGTGTTAAATAAACAAATTGTATAAATTGCACATGACAAAATTATATTTAGTCCATGTTTTATCTCTCTAATATTCATGCATCTTTGTTTCATGTCATGTCAATTTTGTAAGTGTATCTTTTGCTTATTTAAACATTGTTATTAAAAAGTATCCCTATAAATAATAAATTATTAAAATAAAATAAATATATCATCACGCTTTTTACCCATTACTGGGTGTAACACTTAGTCGGTAAGTGAACATGAATACTGTGACGTCAGAAAAATAGGAGGTAGTTGTATGTTAAGAAATTTTAGCGATTCTGTTTAGATTTATAATCACAAAAATATAAAAAATTACAAAATGTTCCAATAATTTAAAAAAAAATGTATTTTTAAAAATATAGTTGTCGAGAAATCTCGGAATAATTGTCGAGAATCTCGAGATATAAGTCTCGTCTCGTGAGTTCAAAAAGCTTTCTCGTCTCGCCGAGACGAGAAATTTCGAGATGAGATTCGAGAATGTCTCGTCTCGTCTCGTCCGAAACACTAATTGATAATAATAATAAATAATTAATAATAATAAAAATAATATCGCAGCTCATCGCCACGAAAATTAATGACAACAAAATATACTACTACAATTCTGTCATGAATATTTTTTTGGCGTTGTCTGTACCTGTCTTCAGTTATGACGTCTCATTACTGACGACAGAAATGGTATATTTCTCTAAATATAGCAATTACCTATCCTAACGCCCTAAACTCGAACCGGGTTTTCTAAGCCTGACTTTTTTTTTATAAATATAACAACAATAACTTAACCTAACGCACCAAACAGCTCAAATTTACCAAACCTGACTTTTGGGCGTTATTTGTAACTCAATTGATTTGTTATGAACAATATTTTTTGTATGCATCAATATCTTGTCGATTTATAGTGTATTCCGAAAATGACGCACGCCAACCGCGGTTTCTTTTTCGGTATGAGCCAAGAAGGGTATGAGCACTTACCTGCACGTGTCACGTGTCTAGATTTAGTTTGTCTTCATAGATTTCAACTACTTATCTTAAATATAACATAGTATACGCGGTTAAACCGTAACCATTTGCAGCAGTGGCGGCTTGTCAGGGTAGGCAGGTGAGGCAGTGCCTCACCGGAAAAGAAATAAAGCTGTAAATAATGTAAAGTAGTATGTAAATTAAAATTTAACTTATTCCGCTAATGCTTGTCTTTATAAATATCAAAAGAATTTAAGCCACCACCATAACTAACATGTAATGCAGTTCACCTAATTTACACCCTATAAAGTGCTTCTCGAAATGATAGTATACTGCCTAATGTTTTTGATCCAGTTAGTAATTCCAATAAGAAATACGTGTACTAGAGAAAGAGCTGGTTTTGCGGCATGCCTAAATGAGAAATGCAATGAGTGCGTAAAGGATAAAAGATAGCCACTTTAATTTCCACGCGATTCTATAGAGGCAGGCCGTTACCATACGTTCAAGACATCTATCATCTATTTCATTTTGCATTAATTGTATATTCTATAATATTCTTGCAAATAAGATTGAAGATTGAATAATAATTAATACTAATATTATTTACTGCATTGTGAATTCAAATTCAACAATAAACAAACAACTTGCATTGCAGTAAGTATTTAATTCTTTTATTTTTTTCGTTGTTTTTATGTTTTACGTACGTAGTGTTTTTGTATTTTAAATTTTAGTTAAAACAAATAAAATGGCTTCAACATTGACTGGAACTTCTGATACTGATAATATAAGGCATTCCGATGACATTATTAACTTCTTAATTCACAAAAATCCATTGAGTAAATTATCGTACGAAGATAAACTATATGAAGCAAAATATTTCTACCGCTATTGATAGTGCAAGAAAAATTGAAATTCAAAATTTATATTTGAAAGTGGAAGAAAATAGGAAAATTCTGAAAAGATTAATTGATATTTCAATTTTTTTATGTACATAAGAATTACCATTTAGAGGTCATAATGAAACCGAAGAATCTTGTAATAAAGGTCATTTTAAAGAATTAGTTTTACTAATGAGTAAACGAGATGATAAATTAAAAATATTTTTGAAGGAAGATATCAATAATAAATCGGTATTTTGTGGTACCTCCAAAACCATTCAAAATGATTTAATAGATTTCTTTCATTTTGTTATAAATAAAAAAATAGACTACGAAATTAATAAATCCCCTTTTATTTCTTGGCAAGTAGACGAAACTACCGATGTTAGTTGTAAATCACAATTATCAGTAATTTTACGTTATGTAAATTTAAATTCCGGTAATGTGAATGTGGTAGAAAGATTCATAGGATTTTTTGATGTAAGCGCCGGACGCTCTTTCCTAAAATGTTCTGTGATCAGGCAATTTATTTTTGTACATGAAAGGGAAAAAATACGCATTTGCGCATTTTCCTTGAAAAATGTAACTTTCAATTATAAGGCATTTGACCTTGAATGAAAAAGAAATTTCGCCTGCGGCGCATTTTTTTTCTGAATACCTTGCATCACCAAAATTTTAGTGCACGAGCCGCCACTGATTTGCAGTGATTACTGTGGTTCAATTTCGAAATACTCTACTCGATGTCCGCGTTCCCAGATTACTATTTTTCCAAATCGGAATTTTTACCATATAAAATATAAAACATCGGGATTTAGGAGCAAAAAACGGGACAATGTAAAAAATATACTTAACTGTTTCAATAACATTTGTCCTATAAGTTTTGACATAAATGTCAACATTTTTTTTTTCAAAAAAAGGCACTTAATATTTTGTAATATTTAATAATTAACTGTTTCATAAGCAACAAAATTATGAACTTAAATTAAAGAGGGCCTGTTCTTCCACAAGGTGCAACTTTCTGCGATCACCTAGCATTAGGTTTTGGCCGAAATTAGTTATTAAGTGTTACAAAACTAAGTAAATGTTTTTTTTTTAACAAAAAAAATTAGGTTGAAATTTTTGCCAAAACTTATAGGACATACGTTGCGTTATGTGTATTTTTATGATATCAGTCATAGTAACACAACACAAATTAAAAACTACTATTTAGTTATCAAAGTATAAACAATATTTTTTTCCAGGAAGTCGCTTATTTGTTTGGCTGAAGATTTTACTTCTTCAAGAGTTTTTTCTGCTCCTTAATGTATTGTTTTTAGAATAATCGTGAATTTAGCTGCCCCGTGCGAGAAAATTTACTTTATCTTAAAAAGTGGAACATCTGACGGTAGTGTTTATTCTCGAGAATTCTTTCTCGAGAAATTTCATGTTTTTATTTATCTCATTTCTCGAAAAATTATTTGATATTTCTCGAGAAAATTAAAAATGAAAATTAAATTATATTTTATTTCAAATATCACTTATTGCAATGTTGAATAGGTTATCAAGCGAGACATTGAATGCGCTATGTTTCCTAAAATTCTTTTTTAAAACAGATAAATAATTCCACGTTTACATTTATTAATTTAAAAAAACCAAATATTTAATATTCATTTTCAATTTTTGTATTATGTATTCAGTTTTTCGTACTTCTAAATAAATTCTAGTTTGTAAGTTCTAATTTCAATGTTTGTTAGTTAATAGTTATCATTTTTCAATTTCCATTTTTCTTCGATTATGGATCTTATTTATTAACTATTTTTAAATAAAATATGTACTTTTAATGCGTTTGTTGTTGATATTTTCTTTGCTTTTAATGTTTTCCAAGTTCATTTATATACATTTTGTACCTATGATTCAAATATTTTCAATTCTCGAGAATCCTCGAGAAAGGAACAAAAAATTCTTTATTTCTCGAGAAATAAAAATCATCGGGAAATGTCAAACACTATCTGGCGGCAACGTTGATCGAAGTCGTAACTTTAATAGTTTTCGAAATCCCAATGGTGGATGGTGGCAGTTACAAATTTACAATTTGTCGATTTTTTTCTGATCCTTAATCGGGTACCTTTGCATCTTTAATGTACAGTTGCACAAACAAGGCAACAGGGCTTAAATTGTAAGCGACTCTCGAAGTTTTGTCAGCAAACGCGTAATAATTAATTTCGTTGCAATATTATCAATTTAATGAAAGCTTAAAATTTAAGTTATTGTCTATTTAAGGAACCTTAAAATTTAAGTTACGTTGTGCAACCGACACATTGAAATATTAATTATACGTGTATAGTCACAATAAAAAGGTAAACTACACAAATTCTTAGAATTTTAGAGATAATTACAAAATAACGTAAAATAAATTACTATTCTATTCATGTAATTATGTAATCAGATACAATTCAAGCTTATTACGACCAGAAATAAACTAATTTATATCAAATTTACGATCATATTTTAATAATGCATGTCATTTTCTCTTACATAATAAAAGTTTGTCATAAAATATTAAACAAATTCATTCATAAAGTATGTGATAAAGAAACATTGTCGTGTTTATAGTTTTAATTATGAAATATGATTCTAACTAGTAAATCAAGTCTGCTCTGAAAATATTTCCACAATTGTTTTGGCCTTGACTGGCCTTGGGAAATGTCAATAATGCAGACGCCTGCAAGCAGACTAGTAGGTTTACATACATGTAGAATTGGTTAGTTGGTTAATGAAAATGTATATTGAAGTGTAGATCTATGAATCATTTTAAAATTTAATATATTATCATCGTTTATGTACTTGTTAAATTCATTTCTTATTAATGAAATTATGTACCTCTGTTCTGTTTACAAGTTTTTAGAAAATTATTAGCATTTATTCAGTTATACTTGTACATATACAAATTTGGAATTATTTTATGTTGCGCGAATTGCAGTGTTTGACATACATAATTTTTGTACTACCTCTTGAAGATTACATAATATAGTTATTTGTATATCAAGGGTTGAAAGTATGTACCTCTTTGCAGACCGAAGGTATTTATAGTAAAAGTAACACCTCGTATTCAAATGACCACGAATGGATAAAAATATGTTTCGAGTAGAATCCATTTTTTTAACACCAACCTTTCTAATTAAAATTATAATAGAATATATGAATGACATTTAAATTTCATTTTTATAGTTATTGATTTTTACTTTGTCACTCGTGATCGAGGACATTTTTATCTATCCTCTTCCTTACAGTGTTGCTTTAATAACTAGATTTCAATAGATAATATTTCACTTACAGTTGGTGGCAATACAGTCAATAATTGAATTTGAAATTCTTTAAAGATTACATACAGTGTGATTTTTTTAGCATAAACTTTTCCATTATAAATTAACGGACATTTGAAATCGGAATATTTTATTTATTTATTATTTTATAAAGGCTGATAATGATAACCGGGCCACTCAAATTAAAATTTATTATTTTTTAATATTTTTGATATATTGTAAACTATGCTTAGGGGCTTACAAATCATGATATTTGGCATGATGGTAGTGTTTGCGGTATAACCGGAAATGACATTAACTTCCATATTTCAGATGGGACACATATATTTTTATATATTTGGAATCTACCTAAAATTATGAATTAAACAATACCCTTGAAGAAATAAATTATAAAAACGTACGAGAAAATTATGAATAATTAACCTGATAAGCCATATCATCTGGTAGGCTGTGATAACAAATTGATTATTTTTTTGTAACAAAGTACAGAATCTTTCAAAAATAACAATTAACTTAAATATGGCTCAATATTATCTCAACCCTTTTCGCAGTCTGCCTGAAATAATGGCTTAGCAGATTAATTGTTCATAATTTTCTCTTACGTTTTGAAATTTATTTCTTCAATAAAAATGCATTTCAAGCATGCCGTTTACGTAGATTCCAAATATATAGGGTATTTCATTTGAAATATGAAAGTTACTGTCATTTCCAGTATAACCGGAAGCGCTACCGTCGTTCCTAATACAATGATTTGTGAGCCTCCAAGCTTAGTTTACAAATACATATAAAAAAAATAAAAATAAATAAGTTAATTTGGATGGCGTGTTTTTCAGTGTCATCCTGTATATCTCACTCCACTCTGATTATTATTTATAAGAAAAAATAACAGAGAACTCGATCTTAATAAAAATTTAATTTCATTTCATTTTGATGATAAAATGGAACGAAGCTATCAATATTTTGACACTGCCCTGATGAAGGCAGATTAAATGCCCAAACGTTGGTGTTAAAATTATTAAATAAAATTCAATTCAGTACACTAAGACAGTTCTGCGTTATTTTTTCTAGTTATTATTTTAGGCTTTGTGACAAGTATAATTTAAATTTTTGCTGATGTCAACACATTAATTTTTAAAGTTTGTTCATAATTCTTAAACACTACCCACTTTATATGTTTGTCACCATCTCCTTAATCATTAATATAATACAATAATTATAATTATAAATGAAAATCTAAAAACTGATTATTATTTAAATTTAATAAGTTTTTAATTATAATTCTAGCAGACACACCAACATAATTAAGGGAACGCCAGAAAAAGCTATATATTTCAAAAAGTATGAACCCTCTGTTTTTCATATTTGTCTTGGTAATTCTACAGCCAAAACAAATTACAAATGACGATATAACACTTAAACCTAGCCACCTAATAAAGATTGATTATCATTTATTCAGGTGTTAAATATTGCTCGAT
The DNA here is from genome assembly GCA_951394225.1 of Harpalus rufipes. NCBI lineage: Eukaryota > Metazoa > Arthropoda > Insecta > Coleoptera > Carabidae > Harpalus > Harpalus rufipes. The sequence goes on from OX596289.1 coordinate 17,234,546, forward strand.
CTTTAAGTTTTATTAAATATGGATGTTTAATTCATGTTCACTATAGATCAGGGTTAACAATCATTTCCGCTTTTGTTGTTTCAATTTTAAGTATTTAAAGTATTTTTTTTAAATGGAAAATTATTATTTTCAGTAATAATTGATAATAATTAACAATTAATAATGGTAAATTAAGTTTAATTTAAAAACTAAACTTTCCATTATATGCTAATTATTATTTGTTAATTATTTATAATTATTATTTAAAAATAACTTTCCATTTAAAATAGTACATTAAAACACAAGTATCATAAGGCAATCTGTTAACGTACGAGTCCAAGTTTGGAAAACGAGCCGCCAGGCGAGTTTTACAAAGGACGAGTGCGTCAGCAGGCCTTATGATACGTGTTTTTTATACTATTTTTTCTATTGAGGTAATTTTACGATTAAATTTATTTAAATTGCGAGGTCAAATTATGACTAGGTATTTTTTTGTTAGTTATGTTTATGTTGGTAACGCTTCTCACTTACAATTGAAATTTCATATTTTGTCAACTATTGATTAATTAGTGTATTGCAAGGTGTATTGTATTTATGATTCAAGGTCTGATTCTGGTTGTAAAATTAATATTATATTTCTTTCTAGTCCTATCACCTAAAGAAAGTATAAAAATCCATAATTAAAAGTAATATGTTGCAATATTATTAACAACTTACCATTTTGAGGTTACCTGTCATCTGTCTGTTATGAAAGCATGACTACCAACTCTAGAACATGAAAGGCGCCAAAAATAGTACGCTTATAGATCTTCTAAACGTCGTGTTTGCAGTACAAAACAGTGCGTTTATAGAAACATAAGAACACCGAAATAGAAAAAAAAAGTTATTTACTTTAACTTCTTTAAATTGAAACGACAACGAAAATAGAAATGATTGTTATCCCTTTATCTATAGTGAACACGAATTAAACATCCATATAAATTAAAGACCGACCAATATTTAACACCTCTATAAATGATACTCATTCTTTATTATAGGTGGCCATATTTAGGTGTTATATCGTCATTATTTATGTTCATACACTTAAGAACTATATTAAAAATGGTGAGGAATTTTAACTTATCACATTTTTTAAGTGTCCTCAAAGAAAAAAAATCATTTGGTGCAAGCTATAATTATTATAGATTTTTCGAATTGGTGCTGAGCAGGATTTGGGTCGATAATTAATTGTAGCAGCAAATACATCAGAAACTTATCTTTGTGTTATATTTGATTTATACCTGTTACAATTTGCATTTTTTTTCTTCAATTTTATAAAAACCATTTTGAAATGTGACAGTTTGACAACTATTCCCTATGTTTACTCATAAAATAAACGCTTCAATACATTGCTGTCATTTTGTAACTATGGTAATGAAACTGCTCTATGTTTACTGATAAAATAAACTCTCTGTATATTAAAAAATCTGATGTGGCCAGCACAATACCTTCCGTCAATCCTGTGTATTATGTATAAATTCCATACATAAATTTTCTTGCAAAAGATTCTAAATTTCCAGTAAAATTATTTTATAAACAAACTATGCAAATTGTACTTGACACTGACATCTTCTTCTCTAGGTTTTCCCATTCGTTAGGGGGCGCTATTTTTTATTTTCGTCTTCCATTCATTTCTGTTTTACGTCTCGTTCTCATTCAGGTCCTTTTCTCTCAAGTCTTCCGCAATACAGTTCTTCCATTTTAACTTTGGTCTTCCACTGTTTCTTCAATCTTCTATTACTAAGCTATTCATTCTTCTTCCAATATATTCTTCATCTCTCTTCATGACATGTTCAAACCAATGTAATCGTCTCTCTTGTATCTTTCTAGAAACTTGTAACACTAGAGTTATTTCCTTATCGTATCTTTCCGTGTCTTCCTCAAAATCTACTTCAACATCCCCATCTCTGCCACATTCATTTACTTTTCATTGATACTGACACCTATCAATTTGAATTATCTGAATATATTAACAGATTCCATGGTTAGCATAGCTGGCTGATTTATGAAATTTAATATCTTTTTAAAATTGTTTCTCTATATCTATTGAATATATAGTATAAAATGCAATCAAATCGTATAGAGAATAATATATTCTTTAAGTTATAATAACGTTAAATGTTAACAAGTCATATTTAACTGTTAAAATCTTCAAATGAGGGTACTTTCGGTTGATCAATTATAACCAAAATCTAATCACGTGTTCTTCTGGATGTAAACTTGAGGAATACGAAAAAAATATAATTTTTGGAATTGTAGTATTGAAGTTATGCGATCCGACATACAGACATCATCGTAAAAATGGTAAAATCGTATTATAGGGACCCTAAAACATGCTTATTCACTAAAAACTCATCATTGAAGACAATGACTTCTAAAGGTGACGGAAGGTAAAAAGTAGCTGTGAATGAGGCTTTACCATTAATACGATATGATCAAAATTCAGTTTCTCCTTTCGATGCTATTTACTTCTTTTGTATTATTGTACATTATCATCCAATATTGAATTAATATTTTTGCATCTTGATTGCTTTAATATAATTTTGTTAAAAACTCTCCTTATGGGAATCGGCCTTAGTTATAATTAATGGGATCTTGTGGCCGTGTACCTGAGTGTCTGGTCGTGAATCTAAAGACCCGAGTTCGATCCCGACCGACGCCAAAAATTACCTCGAATTGTAATGGCACGAAATTGAGCTCTGTGTTTCACTCTCCGCGCCAGCAATCAGTGCCCGTGAGTTGACGCCTGGTAAACGCCCGCATGATAGAAATATTTCATCATTACCGATATCTGTACAAAATTGATTGGCACTCCCATCAATGTGTGATGATATATTTATTTTATTTATAAATAAATAATTCAGTGATCTGAATTACAAATTATAACTCCAAAATCGATAATTTAAATCGAGGCTAATACATATTTCAGTTCCAGCAGCGTTCTGAATTACAAATGATGCATTATTCTGAATTACTTTTGCCGTTTTCTAATAGTTATTTACGATACAAGTACGCAAAGCTAGTTTTTAGTCACGAATGGGTCAGAGTTAAAATACGAGCGTAGCGAGTGTTTTAAGACCCCTGAGTGACTAAATATGCCTTCACGTATGAGCTCTCTTAAGGTGGCATAGCCATCACAGCTCAACAAGAAAAGATATACATGATAACTTAGAGCTAATTAATTGCTAATTAATTGCTCTAATTAAAATTTTATTGCTTTATTTTTTTTAAAAAAATCTATGGCTGAGCTGGCAAAAATCATATGCTGGCTCAGCCAAAAAAAAAATTGGGGCATATACAGTATTAATGAACATAGCCAAATTAATTGCTATTTAATAGCTCATTGTAAAACATGTTTTTATTACAAAAATGATAACATACGCTGAACTAACAGCAAGAAGATCATTATTAGGTAACAACAGAGTGCGCCTAGATAAAAAATGGGGTGTTACAATTAATTGCTCTAGCCGAACGTGATTAAAAGGGTTTCTTTAATTGATATAACCTTTATCCCTATTGATACGAAGAATTTTAAATAAATTGCTGCATATAAACTCTGAACCAGAAGCAATAATATCATTTTTAGACACGAGCAGAGTGCGCTTAGAGCTGAAAATGGGGTGTTAGAATTAATTGCTCTAGCTGAATCTAATGAAAAGGGTTGTCCTATCTATATAACCTTTGCCCTTATTGATACGAGGACATTTTAACTAATTTCTGCAATTAAACAACTAGAAGCATTACGACAACAGAAGAATGCGCTGAGAGTGAAAAACGGGTGTTCAAAGTAATTGCTCTAGCTCAACCTATTGAAAAGGTTTGCACTACTTGGTATAACCTTTACCCTTATTGATATGAAGTATATTTAATTAATTGCTGCAAATAAACTGAACTAAAAGCATTAAGACAGCAGCTGAATGTTCTGAGAGTATAAAAAGGGATGTAATATTAATTGCGCTAGCTTAACCTAATCAAAAGGGTTGTACTACGTGTTATACCCTATGCCCTTATGAGGTATTTTTAATTAATTGCTGCAAATAAACAGAACTAAAACCATTAAGACAGCAGCTGAATGTTCTGAGAGTATAAAAGGGATGTAATATTAATTGCGCTAGCTCAACCTTATCAAAAGGGTTGTACTACGTATTATACCCTATGCCCTTATTGATATGAGGTATTTTTAATTAATTGCTGCAAATAAATTGAATTAAAACCATGAAGACAGTAGCTGAATGCGCTGAGAGTATAAAAAAGGATGTTAGAATTCATTGCTGTAGCTCCACCTAATAAAAAGGGTTGTACTATGTCCTTATGAGGTATTTTTAATTAATTGCTGCAAATAAACAGAACTAAAACCATTAAGACAGCAGCTGAATGTTCTGAGAGTATAAAAAGGGATGTAATATTAATTGCGCTAGCTCAACCTAATCAAAAGGGTTGTACTACGTGTTATACCCTAGGCCCTTATTGATATGAGGTATTTTTAATTAATTGCTGCAAATAAATTGAATTAAAACCATTAAGACAGTAGCTGAATGCGCTGAGAGTATAAAAAAGGATGTTAGAATTTAGAATTCATTGCTGTAGCTCCACCTAATAAAAAGGGTTGTACTATGTGTTATACCCTTTGCCTTTATTGATACGAGCAATTTTTAGTTAATTGCTGCAAATAAACTGAACTAAAACCATTAAGACAGCAGCTGAATGCGCTGAGAGTAAAAAAGGGATGTAATAATTAATTGCTGTAGCTCAACCTAATAAAAAGGGTTGTACTACGTGTTATATCCTTTGCCCTTATAGATACGAGGGATTTTTAATTAATTGCTGCAAATAAACTGAACTAAAACCATTAAGACAGCAACTGAATGCGCTGAGAGTATAAAAAGGGATGTAATAATTAATTGCGCTAGCTCAACCTAATAAAAAGGGTTGTACTACGTGTTATATCCTTTGCCCTTATTGATGCGAGGTATTTTTAATCAATTGCTGCAAATAAACAGAACTAAAACCATTAAGACAGCAGCTGAATGCGCTGAGAGTAAAAAAGGGATCTATTAAAAAGGGTTGCACTACGTATTATGCCCTTTGCACTCCAACTATTATCTAATAATTTTACTACTGTTTGTTTAGTTATTTGCAGCAATTAATTAAAATTCTCATGTATCAATAAGAATAAATGTTCTACAAATTAAAGAAACCATTTCCATTAGGTTGTGCAAAAGTAATTAATACTCACGTCCCATTTTCTACTCTAAGCATTCTCTGTTCTTGCCTTAATGGTTTTAGTTCAGTTTATTTGCAGCAATTAATTAAAAATACCTCGTATCAGTAAGGGCAAATGGTATAACACGTAGTACAACTCTTTTTATTTGGTTGAGCTACAGCAATTAATTCTAACATCCCTTTTTATTCTCTCAGCGCATTCAGCTGCTGTCTTAATGCTTTTAGTTCAGTTTATTTGCAGCAATTAATTACATATACTTCATATCAATAAGGGTAAAGGTTATACCAAGTAGTGCAAACCTTTTCAATAGATTGAGCTCATTCTCAGCGCATTCTTCTGTTGTCGTAATACTTCTAGTTGTTTAATTGCAGAAATTATTTAAAATGTCCTCGTATCAATAAAGGCAAAGGTTATATAAATAGGACAACCCTTTTCATTAGATTCAGCTAGAGCAATTAATTCTAACACCCCATTTTCAGCTCTAAGCGCACTCTGCTCGTGTGTAAAAATGATATTATTGCTTCTGGTTCAGAGTTTATATGCAGCAATTTATTTAAAATTCTTCGTATCAATAGGGACAAAGGTAATACCAATTAAAGAAACCCTTTTGATCACGTTAGGCTAGATCAATTAATTGTAACACCCCACTTTTATCTAGGCGCACTCTGTTGTTACCTAATAATGATCTTCTTGCTGTTAGTTCAGCGTATGTTATCATTTTTGTAATAAAAACATGTTTTACAATGAGCTATTAAATAGCAATTAATTTGGCTATGTTCATTAATACTGTATATGCCCCAATTTTTTTTTGGCTGAGCCAGCATATGATTTTTGCCAGCTCAGCCATAGATTTTTTTAAAAAAATAAAGCAATAAAATTTTAATTAGCGCAATTAATTAGCAATTAATTAGCAATTAATTAGCTCTAAATTATCATGTATATCTTTTCTTGTTGAGCTGTGATGGCTATGCCACCTTAAGAGAGCTTCACGTATGTGTATCGTACAATATTTTATCTACGATATAATGAAAAAAACCCAATAAATATAAAAAAATACTTTTATTTATGAATTAGGATCACAATATTAAATGAAAAATTTGCCATGAAAACAAAATATTCACCCTGGTTTTACAAATTTAGCGTGTTTAATAATTTTAATCACTCGTTGCTCGGCAACCCGTGACTAATGAAACCGTTTTACAAACTTAAAACTAACATCTAAACATCAATTTTACGCACTATCGTAGATAAAATTTTATTAACGCTTTTTGAAATTCAATTGATGCCTTCTGAATTACATTCGTTGCTTTCTGAAATTAAATTGACTATTCTAAATTACAAATGACGCGTTTTGAAATTAAATTGATTATCTTAAATTAAAAGTGATGTTTTCTAAATTACAAATGGAAATGATGTAGTACTGCATATATAAAGTTTAAAGACTCAATTTTCTTGACGGTTTCGAGAAAATATTACATCGTTAAATTCGGAATTAAATTCTCTAATAAGCAAATAAAAAATATCTTCCCATTTAATAATAAAGTTAGATCTCGTATTTTTTTAATCACTGGTTGATTTTTTTTACTAGTACGTTTTGTAAAATAAAAATTGTTTACCAATTTAACCTTCTTTGTAACTCTTATAGTTCTCGAAATTCATTCATTTTTCTGCTGAATGTACTGTTCACTTGTGACCGTTCTATGAACGGTCACCTACCAGCTGATCGCAGAAAAAGTTAGGTCAGATATTCCTGGTCACTTCTTTACGCGCGCAATATTTAAATTCACTGATTTTTTTCTGCCAATAGAAATAATCCAATTTGTCATCAATTATCTGTGCAGTATAACAAAATAACAATTTAGTCACATGTAAAGCAGCAAATAGTATATTATGTTATTAGGAGTAGAAAGCGGTCTTTTTGTGTTGAACCCAGGTATTGCGGCCGAGGCGTTAGCCGAGGTTAGGCAAGCTGAGTAAAACACAAAAAGGTTGTTCTTCTCGGAATAACATATACTATTTTTTCTTCATGCGTTTCAAAGAAAATTGGGGATGTTTAAAATACTTGTTTGGAATTGTTTTAATTGTAGAGTTTGCAATTTCAGCCAAAGTTAACTGTGTACACTACAAAACACAAACGATATAACTGTCAAACAACAATATGGTCTGCATTCCTGTGACGACTGCTGCCGCCAACGGTGAACTTAGAAGCTAACATTTTTTTACTAGTACAATAATGAATAACATTGTTGTACTAGTAAGATAATGAATATCTTCTATAGTGTGTATACAGTAGCATAATATAAATATTATAATACGCTTGAAGAAAAAATATTCTTTGTTATTTGTTAACACAAATGAAAAAATTGCAATACAAGAAAATTTTAAGAATTTGATAATAAGTTGTAGGTATTTAACTTTTCAATCAATTTACTTATTTATGTTTTTCTGCGTTAATTCTTGACAAAATTTTGGGCTTCAACTACTTTTGTAATATGTAGTTTAACAAAACGTAACTTAAAACATCCAATTGTGTAAAATAAAGTAACTATGGTTATAAATTTGTTAGAACCTACGGCCTTCTACATTTAATTCAAACTTCAAGATTGTTCCCAAAATCCTAAATTTACTTATGATATACGCAAAATATAATAACAAAAGTTATTATAACTTCTGAAGAAAATTAAGGTTATGACTATTTGACGTTTGAACCACGAGAATCAGATTGCATGTGAAAAGTGCATTCAGCAAAAACCTCCTTGGCCGGTGACCGTTCGATCAGGTGTTCAGTGACCATAAAATCTGCTGAATGCGCCCATTCTATATACAAGTGACACACTACGAAGGCGTAGAAAGGACATGAAAAAAAATATTTATAATTGCAAGTTTTATCTTGCAATGAGGTTTAATTGCAACTTTTATCTTGCGATTAAGCTTAATTGCAACTTGTATCTTGCAATTAGGCTTAATTGCACCTTTTATCTAGCAATTAGACTAACCTAACCAAACCTAGTCTAATTGTAAGATAAATCATGCAATTAGGTTAGGTTTGGTTAGGCTAATTGCAAGATAAAAGTTGCAATTATGCCTAATTGCAAGGTACAAGTTGCAATTAAGCCTAATTGCAAGATAAAACTTGCAATTATATATATTGTTCTTTTATGTCCTTTCTACGCCTTCGTACCACACAATTAAAATTCAATCAAAACATTTTTAAAATTTGTTATAGTTGCGCTTTAATATTTGACCATGTATTAATTATTTGTTTTGTTTGCAGTTCCTAAAATGGGCGAAAGCAATCCTTGGCGAACGTCTGTTTGTGTTAATGATGAAAGCAACATTTTATGGACACTTCGTAGCTGGCGAAGATCAGTACAAGATCCGACCTTGCCTGGAACGTTTGCGCTCTTTCGGGGTTAAACCCATACTTGACTACTCCGTCGAAGAGGATCTTTCGCAGGAAGAAGCCGAGAAGCGAGAAGTTGAAGCGTCGGTTTCTGAAGCTGGAGATGAAAAGGTGAGACATAAACATTCATCTAGTTATCTGCCATTATCTTCATTGTCGTCATGTTGTTATTTTCTTCCGGACCACAATCCTAATGCAGTCAAAAATGATATTATTAATGCTCACGTTCAGCCGAGCTAGCGGTAGGCTAGCAAAAAAATTGAACGGTTCGCTAGAATCTAGCAATGATATAGCGCTAGAAGAAATGGCTACCTAGAAATATTTTGCGAAGTTGTCGGGACCTACATGCGTAATCCATCGCGGGCTCATACGTGATCCTTGTTGTGTGGCCAATCCATGTTTGGGGTGTGACTGTCACTTTGCGTTGGCGGCAATTTGAATGTTCCAATTCTGTGGATGAAACTATCAAACTGACGTTTAAAAAGTTAGGGTGTGCCTTTTTATTCGCTTGAAGTTTGTTGTGTTTTTTTGTTTTGTAACATTTTTTTCGGCACTTTTAGTGTGTTTTGTTTATTATTCTGTTAATTTTTACAGCTGCTTTGAATTTATTGAATGTGTTTGTGTGTTATTATAGTATTTGTGTTTTGCTACATTATAGTTTAGTTTTTTTTTTCTTATCGAAATATGCGGCAGTTATGATACTCATAACAATCCTAGGTAAGATTAACCAGTTGAAAATTAATCACTGAGTTACAGAATAGGCCCGCTTGTGCGCTAAGTTCAACAAATAAATATTTTTTGCTAGGCTAACGCCATCCCGCGGGCTGAACGCGAGCATTTTTACTAGAGGCCTAACATCAGTGAACTTTATTATTAATTTTAAACCTATAGTTTAAATTACAAAATTGAGGGTGCACTTAAATGCCACTTTTAGATGTGAAAAGGTACTGAATTCTACTTTCGGTTTAGCCTGAAGCGATATCATTGTAGCATTTTAAATGGAATGATATATGTATTTATTTTTATATTTTCTGAAAGTAATTTAAATTAGCTTTACAATGATGTTCAATACTTGCATTTGTAATAAATATTAATCTATATCTTTTCAGCTTCAATTTCAGAAAAAGTAAATTCATTTTCAGAAAAAGTAATTTCAATTTCGAAAAAAGTAACATCAATTTCAGAAAAAGTAAACTCAATTTCAGCTTCCATTTCTATTGACAAAAAAATGAATTGGAGCAAAATTAATGTCAAATATTTAAGGCATACAATAACTGTCACATTTAATAGTGTAGTCCGAAATTGAACCACGCTAACCGCGGTTACTTTTTCAGTAACCGGTTGTATTTTCGGAACGTAGTTACTGAAAGATCTGGTAACTTTTCCGTAACCAAGCTAACCGCTCTAGATCGGCGGTTTTGGTGAGGTTACAGTTTGGCTCATGACAGGTGAGCACACAGAAAATATAAAATATACTAATTACTAACGTATAAGCCAAGGAGGATCGTATAACATTTGTGTGCATTTCAACTATTATCTCAAATTTTACAAATTGAAGTTAACTGTTAACTGATTTACCAAATGTTAAGAGAAAGCGTTCCATTTTTCCAGCCCAGTGCCAATAACTTAGTAACCGTGGTTAAACCGTAACCATTTTCAGTGGTTACCGTGGTTCAATTTCGGAATACACTATTAGTGTAGGGAACTGCACATGCATGGTAAATTTGTATACAAAAATACCTTCTGGAATTGAATTTAGTATTTCTGATATTGATGTTATTTACTTTTTCTGAAACTGAATTTACTTATTCTGAAATTGTTGTTGAAAAGGTATAATTACGACCAAAAATATTGTTTGTATTTAAATTTAATTTTAATCTGTGTTGAAACCTAAGACATTTCGAATTGTTTGAAATAATCTTATATTCATAAATAAATAATTCTAGGTCAAAAGTTAATCAGGACTTTTGTCTTATTTTATTGTAGCATAACTTTCTTATATTTGTTCCCTACAATGACGAAACATGTACAGTAAATTTTTTGAAAAATGTCCGATCAAGGTCATCTACGAATTGTATGAATTCAGATTTTTGTTCCGCCCATTCTGACAAATTCAGTAGTGTCGTTTGCTTAGTTTTTGAGGGTATATAAGATACTGTTGTTATTTTATTATTATAAAAATATATGTTACAATAAAAGCATTCAAAATTCAAAAATAAGTCAACTGAACCAAATATGTGAAAAATAAGATTATCAGTGTCAGTGACTGACAGATAATAACGTTATTCGTACGACTATGAATCAAGGTAATGTACAGTAAAAATTTTGAAAGATGCCCGATTAAGGTCGTCTACGAATTGTATGAATTCAGATTTTTGCTCCGCCCATTATGACAAATGCAGTAGTGTCGTTTCCTTAGTTTTTATGAGGGTACGTAAGATACTACTGTTATTTTATTATTATAAAAATACATGTTGCAGTAAAAGCATTCAAAATTCAAAAATAAGTCAACTGGTAACAGAAAATAACGTTATTCGTACGGCTATGAATCAAGGTAATGTATCTGAATTAATAAATAAACTTACGTTACAGCGAAAGTATTATCAACAACGAGCATCGTTTTAAAGTGGAATGTCCTAACTTAGTCGAAACAATATGAATTTTTAAAAGACAAGCGTGTTATATTCATCCTTATCGCACACTCTTATAGCCTTTGCAAAAGAAAGAGATAAAAGTGTACCTTTTTGTTAATTCGTTCGTGATACATATGACCTTGATCGGACATCTTTCAAAATTTTTACTGTATCTGAATTAATAAACTTACGTTACAGCGAAAATATTATCAACAACAAGCATCGTTTTAAAGTGGAATGTCTTAATTTAGTCGAAACAATATGAATTTTTGAAAACAAGCGTGTTATTTCAATCCTTATCGCACACGCTTATAGCCTTTGCAAAGGTGAGCGATAAATGTATGCCAATTTGTTAATTCGTTCATGATACAGATGACCTTTTGATCGGACATCTTTAAAAAAAATACTGTACCTATATATTTATGTATACATACATAAGATATGTTTCAAATGGGTTGGCAAGAATTTTGTAGCTATTAATCTAACGTTTATTTGTTGCCAAAAATTTCTGCTCTAGTACACATCAGTCTAATATTATGGTGTTAATAATATTTATATATTTACATAGTATGGTTCATTTCCCCAAAACTTAAAAGATTGACATAAAACGATTAAACGACCCTATATTATAAAATTACAAAGAAAACTTAGCACGCTTACCAGAAATTGCGTTATACTTTCAAAACTTTAACTTTAAAAATAAAATAATAAAAAGAATATGTGACATCCATACCAATATGTAATAACTATTTATGATGAAATGTTAAAAATGTCATTATGGGTGAAGGAAGTTTGGGCACGCTGCGCAACGGAGTGATCCGAAACCTCGAACAAAACAAAAACACTTTTTTACACGTACATCATACAATATTTTATTATTTTCTTTAAATTTTTGTATTTCTAATATTTTTTTGGCATATGTAAATATGTCGTTTTGTTGTTCCATTCGTCATTAGCACGGTAACTTATCCACTCTAACACTGGGGACAAAAGTAGCAATGATCTATTAATTACTTTTAACAAATCCACATTTTTGACATGTCAAAAAAAACAAAAAATTATTAGAAATACAAATTTAAATTCAATACGTGTAATAGTGTTTGTAGATAAAATATTGTATGTACTCGTACGTGTTAAAGTGTTTTTGTATTGTTTTGAAGTGTTGGATCACTCCGCTGCGCATCGTGCCCAAACTCCCTTCTCACAAATTCAAATGATACTTTTAACACTTACATCATAAATAGCTATTTAAAGAAAACTTAAAATCGTTGGAAATATAAAATAAGAAAAAATATGAAACTATTGTTAACACATAGGTTCCCATTTTAAAAAAAATATTGTTTGTTTATATCTTAGTTTTAAAAAAATCTAATTACACCAATTGATTCTACTTAAAATACCGTATAAAATTTATCTAAACATTTTTCTTTAAAAATGAAATATGGTGTATTTTAAAAATTTATATATATATAAAACAAAAGACGATAGAAAATTCCTATGGTGACTATTAAATTTGTCTCAAAAAAATACTTCAGCCAGATACTCTAAGAAAAAAAAAACATCGAAAATTAAACACGTAGTTTGTACATAAAAGAATATTTAACCAATCAATACTTCGAAATCAGTGACTGTTTATATTTTGATTTATTATAAATATAATTTTATTTTTATACAATGAACAAATTGTTATATTTCCTACTTCCTAGTAAACAAGCAAAGTTTCCTTATCATCTTGTGTACTACAAACTACAACTATAAATTCTAATTTACGTGTACTCCAGGCATCTAAGAAAACACTTACTTACTCTCAGTTTCAACCACATTTCCTCTTCTACTAAACGTTTATCAACCATTCTCTTAGTTTCCTTCATCGTAGCCTGATCTATTTTCACTCTCGCAGCAAATTCCACCTACACATTCTTGACATAGTAGACCATTTCTCATATTACAAACAGCTTTCATATATATTTTGAGTCTGATAGCTCTGTTCATAGACTACGAAAATAATATTTTCTTTCTATATGGATAATGGGACAAGAATACCATCCAAATCAGTAAGTATTTTTACTTGCAATTAATTGTGCAGGTTGTCTGGCTATACCTTTGTAAAATAGTAACATGATCTTTAAGCTTAATGGTTGCAGTTTTAAAATAGTATACAAGAAGTGTGAAAAGTGCGTCATTGAAAAGCGAATGTTCCAATCATACAAGTTTTTCAATGAAACTTTTCGCAAGTGTGTTACATACCATTTTTTCTACAAAAGTGAAATATTCAATATTAATGATTATTTTTTGACATTTTTTAAAACCAATGAAATATTTCTTTTTTTTGTCACGTGTTTGCGTTTTAACCAATCCTGTCATTATTATACTGAGAATATAATTCCTTAGTCACGTGACATGTTTTCCGCCAATCAACATTCAGAATCTCCCTAGCTACACGTTTATCACAGCGATGATAAAAAACAAGGAAATTATCACCGTATTTATAGTCGTTACTAAGGGATTTGTTTTCTTTATTTATGACATTGACAGTTAATTTTTAATATAAAAATAAATAACAATAATTCAAACTCCGAAATATTAAATAACACTCGTAAGTACCATGTTTTCATACAATATGAATATGTATATCAAAAGTTAGGTTAGGTTAGATTGCAAAAATTTATTATATTCTCTCATTAAATATAAGCTCGTGATATGATTAATAATCGAAGATATTGCTCGTGAAACCGAAACAGCACATTTCAACTCGTCCTTCGGACTCGTGAAATCTGCAGCTCGGTTTCACTCGAGAATATCATCGATGATAATCATATCACTTGTTATATTACGTATGAAAATAAAGCTCTAGAGATTATTCCCGGGACTATATCATTCATTAAATTGTAAACCAATAAGAATGCGTGATTTTCCTAAGTTACCACGTATTACAGCGGTTATTGTTAAGTAACCATGGTGAGCGAATATACGAACCTTTGTATATTCGAATACCTTCGTATATTCATATATTATACAACAAGACGATTGAAAATTCTCGATTATACGAAACGTGTTGCCTGGAAACATCACGAGACCGAAGGTCGAGTGGTATTTCCAATAGGCAACTCGTTGAGTATTTCGAGAATTTTCTATTGTCGAGTTGTATACAAGTAGACTATATCATGAATAAAAAATGAAGTAAATAGTAAATGTAACGTAGACCTGTGGTCTATTTTATTTTGACAGAAATGTCAAACTGTTTGCTACATAACCTATCTTTTTGAATATAGTTGTAGTAGTATGTAATATTACATTGAATTGCTCGTATTTTGAAATAAATGCTTGTATTTCAAAAAAACTAGCAACAGTGCAGTTTCAGTAATCCAAATAATTATTTGTTTACTTGTCAACTTTTTATTTCAATAATGCCTTGCTGTCAAATAATAGATGCGTTCAATTATTTGTTTCGGTGCACTTGGAGCTGTCAGTGTGATTATAAATGTCTACTTAAAGCATACAACGAACGATTTTCCTCCTCAAAGTCTAACTACAGATTCATTTATACACTTGATACTGTGTTCGAAGGAAACAGATCATGTACGTAAATATAACTAAAAATGGCATTGCCAGTTCTGAGTACATAGAACAAAATAACCAAACGCACCTATAAGTGAATATACGAAGGTAGGTATATTCGAATATACAAAGGTTCGTATATTCGTTCACCATGGTTACTTAATAATAACCGCTGAAATACGTGGTAACTAAGGAAAATCACGCATTCTTATTGGTTTATAACTTAATGAATGATATAGTCACTTATAGGTGCGTTTGGTTATTTTCTTTTATGTACTCAGAACTGGCAATGTCATTTTTAATTATATTTACGCACATGATCTTTTCCTTCGAACACAATATCGAGTATATAAATGAATCTGTGTTAGACTTTGACGAGGAAAATCGTGCTTTGTATGCTTTAAGTAGACATCTAAAATCACACTGACAGCTCCAAGTGCACCGAAACAAATAATTGAACGTATCTATTATTTAACAGCAAGGCATTATTGAAGTAAAAAATTGACAAATTAACAAATAATTATCTGTATCACAAGTCTAGAAACTGCACTGTTGCTAGTTTACTTGAAATACAAGCATTTCTTTTGAAATACGAGAATTTCAGTGTAATATTACATACTACTACAACTATATTGAAAAAGATAGTTTATGTAGCATACAGTTTGACGTTTCTGTGAAAATAAAATAGACCACAGGTCTACGTTAAATTCACTATTTACTTTTTAATTTATATTTTTATTCATGATATAGTCTACCTGTATACAACTCGATAATAGAAAATTCTCGACATAAGCAACGAGTTGCCTACTGGAAATAATATATGAATAAATCTCTGTAGCTTTTGTTTTTGTTGACAAATGTCAGATAGTTATCAAAACATAAGTAAAATGAGCGAAAAAGACCAATTTTATGCCTTTTCTGATCCTGAAATAAAACAAAAAAAATTATAGAAACTGCTTCTAAAAATACCATAATTAGTAAATATATTTTCTGATTATATTTATTTTGCCTTGTCAAAATTATGTTCTAGTCGTCAAAACTGATTTGCCAACTGGGCCATTTGGCAGCAAGTTTTCGAAAAATCTATCTAACTATTTTAAATTTATTTTCACTCTTTTATTATATTATTACTTAAAATTTTAAGTATAAAACTGACAAATTTCGAAGCACTATTAAAGTAGGCGTTTTGTCATAGTCTCAAAGCAATAAAACTGTTTACTTTTTCATTCTGTTGAATTTACTTCTACGTTTTTTATACACGCATTTTCCATTAGTGATTAAATACCTATAATGAATTTTGAATAAGAAAGTGATAGTGGTTACATGATTTGTAACTCCACCAAATGTCGCAGAAATTGCGAACTCAGTTTCGCGTGAATTGCTAAAAAATCTAAGAGTACGAAATGAACATGAGTGTAGATTTTTTTCCCCGTGCAGTGTTTCAAGAGTCTACTTTTAGTTGTTATTTTTATGTCAAAAAACTTTTGAAATCGCACCTTTGTAGAAAAATAAGTATTTTATGCCCAGTTGCATCAACAAGGTTTAAATTTTAAACGGCCTTTAAACAACTAGTGCATTTTAGCAATGTATAGTAATTCAATTTAAGGAACACTTAAAATTTAAGTTTCCATTGGTGCAACCGGCCATTAATTAGTATCCATCATACATTTAATCCTTGTAGACACTAGGTATGTATGCAACTTGTTCCATTAAGTTTGCAAGTAAAAAGCTTGTCAAAAAGACGTGAAATTCCAGCCCATTGTTCCAGTTAGAAGTTGTAAAATCCTTTATTTTATTTGTCAACCAACCAACATCATAAAACTGCTATTGTGTGTTACAGTAGAACCTCAATTAAACGGATTTTGGATTTACAGACAATAAAATTTAGTTTATTTTATTCTCTAACACTTGGTTACTCTTTTAAAACTTAAATTTAATGTTCCCATAATTTAAAATCTGGTTATGTTGTCTTGAAAATCTGATTAGATGCATTAGATTTCAACAACCTTATCGTTCGATCATTAATGCCACAAACTATTTAAAACTTCAATATTCATTATTATTTAAATTACCGTTTTATGTGCCTGAACATTCTCGTTGGCTCTTGAAAAATAATAAAGGGTCTTCCAATGAGCACATCAGAACTTTAAAATGTGAAGTAATGATAACTGCAAGCGTGATTTAGTAATAATCAAGAATATTTTCTTCTTTTTAACAGCAGTCAATGTCATTATGCATATGTTCTGAAAATAATAATAGTATGTATTTAAATGCCCTCCTCTGCTTCGTCTTGAGACCAAATTATCGGCTATTTTTTCACACATATCTCGTGGTAAATACTCAATGGTGCTTATTTTAGTAGACTTGAGATTTCAGGTAACTCATAGAAAAAAGTTCAAGGGTCACAAATTCCTCGACCTTGCAGCCTATGGGATGTTTCGCCTTTTTGATTTTTTTTATTAGAAGCAAGTATTTTTAAATTTAAATTTTCCACATTTTTTTATTTTGCACAATTTTTGTTTTTAAATGAGAAAAAGTATCTAATCCCGCCACTGTGACGTTACTCTTGCTGTTTCCGTTGTAACTTAGTTCCGACGTACTGTTCGAAATATGACAAAGATATTTTGCGACGTATGTCTTTGCGGGGTAAGGGGAACTTGTTTGTTAGGTTAGATTTCTGTCAAGTTAGCACGTATTTTTACTTATTTATTTTTGTTTGAGCAAGTTTGAAACTACGTTTTGTATTACAGTTATAGTTATGTCCACGGCGTCAGTATCACCATCAACTGTCACTTTGACATGTCACAGCCCATCGCTGTAAAACAACACTAGCGACATTTGCGGCTTTAAATATGTAAGCGTGACGTCACAGAGAAGAGGTCGATTTGAATCATTAATATTTTAAATAACTTTTTTGAAATATTTACATAATAAATGGCGAATTTTATTGCAGTATATATCTTATTTTAAGTCATATATTGTAAACAAATAAGAATTTCATTAAATTTTAACATATATGGTAACTACCCCATTCACATTACCATTTCTCGAAATAACGTGCATAGGAAAATTTTCTTGCAATAATTCGGCAGTCTGCGACGAGATGGTGTTGGATGAAAACACTTTGACCGTGGCTATGAAAAACTGATTACGTGTGATTAGTGAGCACTTAACTTAGCATTGTTTCATCTCTGTTAATCGTTTTTAGATTATTTTAGAGAAAAATACTGCCAATTAATAGTTATATAAAAATTAATTGCACGCATATTTTGTTTGAAATATTTTTCTCTAAAATAATACATAAACAATGCTAGTCTAATGGTCGTTAATCACCCATAATCAATTGTCCATACTAACGGCCTTTATGTTTATATTTACCAGTGTGAAACACAAATATTCCGTTATCATATTTTTGTAGCGCCTTGCCATTGACAGTATGACAGTTACGTGATTTTCATGCTTGGCTTAAAAAAAATATATAAGGACTAATAACCCTATGACCCCAAAAGAGCACCAAATAGCGAATTTTATAGAATGGAGTGGCAATTCGTTAATTACTTGAAGATTTTAATTACTGGTGGGATCCGGATCCGGATAGTTTCGGTTTCAGATCCAAAAATATCCGGATTTCGGATCCAAATCTCAGTATCGGATTCTGGATCCGAATCTGAGTGTCGGATTTTGGATCCGTATCTAAGTATTGGAATTTGGATCCGAATCTGAGTACTAGATCTTGTATCCGGATCCGAATATTGGAAACG